>JBBCBC010000002.1:39951143-41151143 GCA_037126765.1 Stenogyne calaminthoides
TTAGAGATAATGCAAACAAAAACAATGTGGCGCTAATATTTTGTGGTCTCGATTCACTAGTTCCGCCTAAGAGAATTTTGAATCGTAAAAATACCGAACCCTATCATACCTAAATTAAAAATTTATAAATCGCTATGTTTATCTAAGTTTCATTTTATTGTAATGAACTATACTGAAAATAGAAAATAAAATTAGTAGAGTCAAGATTTTATGAATTTTGATTCACTAATCAAACCATTGAACCTTAGATCGTAAAACTACAAAACTTATTGTACCACAAAAATTTAAAAATTAATATGGTTATATAATTTTATTTATATTATAATTAGATATTAAAAAAATAGTATTGTCATTATCTTGTGAGTCTCAAATCATTAGATTTAACCCTAATTTGTAAACCATAACCCTATTCCATTATAATTTTTTTTTTTTTCTTTTCAAATTACTATGTTTATCTAATTTAAATTTTAGTTATATTATAATAAAATATGTGGGAAAAAAAAAAAAAAGAAGGGGAGGTCTCATGTGACACCCGGGTTATACCGTGCACTCATAAGATATTTTAGAAGTCAAGTAACTATACAAAAATGTAAAACGCAACTATTCCAAACATAAGCATGCAACTATGTTCACATATTAATAGTTTCACTTTTTGGTGGTAAACAAGATGCACTTTTCAAAGATAACAAGTTGCACGCTTCTAAAAATGCAATATGAGCGCAACGATGCACCCGGTGCATACAAAAACTCAGCCAAAAAAAAAAAGTAGTGATAAATGTCTTGTGAGTCTCGATTCACCAATTGTACCATCAAATCTACATCTTAAACTAATAACTACTATGTTTATTCAATACTATATTTAGCTATCGTGTTACTCATAAATAAAATTTATCTGAATTACTATGTTTACTTAACTTCTATATATATTACAATTAAATATGTGAGAAAATAGTAGTGACACTATCTTCTGAGTCTTGGTACACTAGTCGATCATCGAACCTTAAATCGTAAAACCACTTAATCTTATGATCATTCTAAATATTAATCTTTTTTCAAATTAATATATTTATTTAAATTTTATTTATTTTATAATTAGATATAAAAATAAATTAGTAATATCACAATCTTGCTCGATTCCTTAGGCGATCCATCGAACCTTGAATCGTAAACCACAAATTTTATACTACCACTCTAAATTTATATTTCTCCAAATTACTATTCTTCTAAGTCTTATTTATATTTTAATAAAATATGTGAAAAAAATTTTATTAGTTTCGGTATTTTGTGAGTCTCAACTAACTAATTTGAATATTGAATCCTAAATCATAAACTATTATGTTTATTTATTGTACCACTCAAAATTACCTCTAGTTATATATGTCTAATTGAAAAATTATCTCATTGTTTCGTATTAATATTCTTATTTTCTTACCGTATTTTTATGAAAGTTGTTTAATACATGTATTATACTCATCTAGTATAATATTTTATGAATGTTTCTCTATTTTAACAAATAATTTAATAATATTCAGAAAAATAAATAGCTAGATTTCATAAAACTATTAAAAAAAAAAGTATAGGATGTTGGGATTATACGTGAAAGTATGTTTTTACTTTGTATAACCTATGTATTAAACACTTATTTACTGAAATAAATTGTTTATCCTTGTTGTTTTAAATATGATTGAATGTTATATATTTATTGCAAACCGCTCATAGCATCGCGTTACATTGTAGTTAACGTGGTGATACCAGATCACGAAGATCACGTTTAAAGCACCTTGTAAACGAAAGTGTGTGTTTCACAACTTAAATAGATCCAAACAATCTATTGGTAGGGTTGATGTGTAAGACTTCAGATTGACTTGTCTTGATTAAGAGATTACACTAGTGCATTCGATGACCCGGCCGCACCAAATAGAGAGGATAAACTCATTCACACTTACTTAAGGGATGAAGAGTTAGACCTCGATTGGTTGTTGATTTCTTATTCTGTCGTCACTTAATAAGGACGTGAGATTAAGTTTTATTGCTTTGACTTATAAATGGGAAGAGAATCATTGCGACGATACACCTATATCTTGGGGCAATAATATTAATTGCATTTACGGTTGCTAAATTAATACGAGAATGGGTGCTTACAATGTCTTGCTTGATTGGTCCCCTTGGTGCTAAAACCTTTTATCATACCAAATCTTGCAAGTGGAATTAATTTTTCCGTATGAATAATAAAGTGGGTTGTCCTTCTCCCAAGGATAAAAATATTAATTGATGTAAAGCTTTTGGGTGGCTTAATTAATTAATGGACTAAATAATCTTAAACACGGGAAATAATGACCGGAGCCATATTACATGAATCGTTAAGTTGGATAGTGCAATATTAATTATATAGTGGCATTAATTAATATTAATTGGGTCGAATTATATTGTGGCTCAATATTGGAATCGAAGCCCATTGGAAGGTCCATCTTAATTCTCCTAAAGGCCCTCAAGTAGCTCAATTATAGTCCAATAAATAAAAGGTGCTTTAAAATAAAATAAATATTTATTGCTTATTACCTCCTTAATTTTCGAAAATAATTGAAGAAAGAGGGAGAAGATATTTTCTTGAAAAGATTTTATGGAAATGAGATAAGTATTCTTGGAATACAAGATTATCCCATAAATTCAAGAAAACTCCCACTTGGTCTCTTTAATTGGAAATTTTTGAAAATATGGGGAATAAGAAGGAATAAAAGATTTTCTTGAAAATATTTTATGGAAAAAGATATGTATTCTTGGAATACAAGAATATCTCATAAATTCAAGAAAGATTCAATCTTGAAATCTTTCTTCTTATTTTTTTCGAAAATGAGGAACAAAATAGGGTGTGAGATTTTTGTGAAAAAAAACACATGGAAAGAAGAATATATGGGATATATTCAATATTTCTTGGAGATCAAGAAAAGATCTTTCCTAACACTATTTGGACTCCAAGTTTTCGTCCCCCCAATATGTATAAATAAGGGGATGAATTCTTTTCATTCCTTTACAGTTCCATACGTTGAAAATATTAGAAATTCACAAAGGTGGTGCAACAATATTTTTATTTTCCTTTGTTTTATAAATCGTTAATTGGAGAACATTCCACCGGGGTTATTGGACGAGGACTTGGGAATACTTGAGAAGGACTTTTGGTGGGTATCCAGATATTTGATCATATGCGTCTCCGGATCGTCTCTCCAACTAAAGACGTTCGTAAACTCCTAGAAATTCCGCATGCGAAGGATCTTTTACGTGAAATATTATTTGCATGTTGTTGTTGGATTAATTATTATTTGAATTCACTTAGGTAAATTCATGCTAATAATAATTATTAATTTAAATTTGTGTTTATGAAGTCATCTAGATAGATCCTGACATATGTTATCCCAACATAGGAATGTGCGAAAAATTAATTGTTTTAATTGGGATGGGGTGTTGGGATAGGGGGTTTCATTATTAGGAGTAATAAATGTGGCGGGGATTAATAACTTGTATTTAATGTTATTTTTTCTTAATTTTCTTTTTTACTTTTTTTTTTGTTGGGTTGGTGACCCAGTGGTTAAACATAGCCATCTCCTATACTACTCATCTGGATATTTTGATGACTTTTAATGATCCAACTATAACTTTAATTCTGAGTCCCTGATGAGGCGGTGTCCTAATGCGGATTTTGACTTTTTTTTTCTTTCAGTACAGTGTAGCATGGAACAAACCGAATTTTAAGCGAATTTGGGCTGTAAACGTACTTATTCAATGCAGTCATTTTGTACTACTGCTGTCCGACATGAATTTAACGTTCAATCTTGAATGAGATTTACTTTCAATTAAAAAAAAAAGTGTTGTAATAAATAATTTATTGATAAATAATATTCTCAAAGTAGAATGTGAATATCTCAATTATTTGCAGAATATTTGCCTGTAATCTATATATACATTTTTTATAAGGAGAGTAACATTAAAAAAAACAAAATTAACAAAAAATTTAGTTAGTAGATAATAGAAAAAAGCGGTTGAAAGTATTGATTCATTACAAAAACTTCTGTAAACATAAATTCATGTGACTTTCTCTTCTTCAATAAATCACTACTTAATATATGAAGCGTCATTATTTAGCTTACTTAGAGAAGCTAATTGACCCTTTTTCCCTTTCTAAATTAGAGAAATACTAAATGCCAAATGGATAGTTTTTTTTTTTTTTTGACAGGAATACTATATGGATAATTAATATATGTTGTAATGTAGATTTGGAAATTGGGCCGAACAAGGGCATTGTTCGAGAAATGACCCAATTTAATATAAGTCTTAGCCCAATAAGAAGCATTGGGTTACAAATATAAGTGTTAGGCTACAGGCATTGAGAAGAACTAGTAATGTTTTCTAAATCTAAGTTTATATGCTTTCTTGGTAGGAACTATATCGTTCAAATTAATCAATTTTTATAATCTAAATCGTGGACTTAAACATGATTATTTACTTTTATTCGTACCAGAAAATTAAATACTTGCTTATATGAATTTATTTAGGAAGTGCAAAGCAAAACCAAACTATTTATCGTTTTGGAGAAAATAAGTTTTAGTTTTTTTTTAAATTAAGTTTTCTTACATTGAGTAAAACGGCAGAACAGGTAAATATTTTTATAAAATTTACCTGTCACAGTTATATACTTGGACATGCATTTGCCTTTGACTTTTCATCTAGGATGCACGGATACTCGGATTTTTTGAATAATACAGTGTCGAATACACTGCGCATACTTGAGTAGCGGATACGTGTGAGATACGCACCCGATAAGCCACATGGTGTATCCCAATTAAAAATAATAATTATAATTTTGGGTACCTTGTTGGACACGGCTGATCAACGTGTCGGATACGGATAGGATACGCGCACGATTAAATTTGGAAAATTAATATTTTTTACTTTAAATTTGTCTTATATTACATTAACCCTAACCTACATCTACAAGCAATAAAAATCTATCACAGTCTACACACTCATCGTTTTCAAGTTCAAAGAGGCATAGTTTCTGCTTGCTTTGTGTTTGAGTGTAATGCTCCATTAATCTAGATAATTAGATTACTTTATAATTGAGTTGTGATTTTAAGTTCTATCTAGTATTTTGCTTATTTGTGGTTTAACTATCTTATGCATATTTTTTGTATATTGATTATGACTTTATGAAGTTGGCGATTATTTACATATTTTACTGGGATGTTCCTCTTGTTTTAATTTTATATTTATTTAGGTGTTAAACATATTTGCATATATGTATAAAGATAAGTAAAACTGTAAAAATATTTATATTTATAGGAATAATATAAAATAATTTAAAAAATTAAAATTGTACTCCAATCGTATCTTACCCAAACTTTTTTGAAAATCAGTGTCTCCGTACCCGTATCGTGTCGTACCCGTATTGATGTACCCGTGTCTATGCAACCTAGCTTTTCATTAATAATCAAAGAAGAGTTTGATAGAAAACAGAATTACCTCTTTAATTTCTTTGCTTTAAATTAAGTGTTATCTTTTTCTACAAACATCTCCTATCAAGCAACTACTACAGATGAAGCAGTACTGAATTGAACCATTGACCCTCAATTCCAATATTAAAACTAGAAAATTATATATCCTCAATTTATTTAGAATTATTTTCCTTTTGGACAATGTCATTTCAACATTTAATATATATATATGATATATCCAAACATAGGAGTGTTGGATATCCTTGATTTATTAAGTCTTGAATACGGAATATCCATTATTACAGATCGTGAGATGCTTGAAATTCCCACACGTTACTGTTGTTTCAAGATTCCATCAAAGTCTTATTTTAGAAATATTTATTGAATTTTATAATGTCTCCATATCATAAATACAGGCTAAATATGTATATATAACGTGAGAAATAAATAAAATGAAAATAACATATATCTAATAATTTGTAGTATATACTAAAATAGAACTGAAAATTTTAGGTGCCAAGCATTTAGCCACACGGCAAAAGTAGCCACTTTTTAATTCGGTCTTTACATCTTCCGTTGAAAATAAAAGAAAATTGAGACGCATTTGCTTGAGACGGTCTCACGGTAAGACGTAGTATAATTTGTGTAATGATGTTTTAACAATTTGTGAGGGGTGAATGTGATTTGTGTTAATTTGTACTTCGTCTCATGTATAAAAACGTCACATATGAATTTTTGTCAAGAAAAATAAATTTGAGCCTTTACTTCAGCCAACGTTAGAGCGCTTCTTTTCTTTTTTCTTAAAAAAGATAAAGCATGACCTTTATATTTGACATTAATTAATTAAATAATGTGCAAATAGTAAATAGAAAATCGGGCTTGGAAGTATAAGAACCCAACGAGTCATAATGATGTTACTTTTCTCAGACGAAGTTGGTTGAATGGTTGTTACCTTTTCATGTTACATGCAACGTAGCAACAGCAAACACAACACATTTAATACTTCATGTGACTTTATGATCTTCAATATTACACTGTTTATCTCCCTTTTCTGTGTGAACCATAAATTCTAACTAAGTTATAGTTCAATCCCATTGAATTAATACTTCTTTCATTTATTTATAACCTCAAAAGATACATAATTCACATCTTAACAACACATGGATTTAATTTCCCCAGTCATCCAACAATTGATTCAAATCCAATGGTCCTGGAATTAATCCCCATTTTTATCCAGAAAAATCCAGCGCAGTTATTAGTAATAAAATTCCCTCCTAACAGTAAACGCAGCACTTTGCACTAAAAAGCAAAACAACATTTAAAAGGGAATAAAATGTACAAGCAAAATCCATGGTTACTTCCATGCGATCCTGATCTGATCTTAAAACTTATCCTGTATATATAAATTCTCTGTTTTCATTATACAGAATCGAATTCCATCAGAGCTTCACAACTTCCGGGATGTGCACGGGATACCGATTAATGCAATGTTGCCACGGCCCGTCCGTCGGAGTTTTAATCGTCCGATTACACTTCCAAACAGCGCTGTTACACTTGAATCCACTCCCGAACGCAATTTGCCACACTCTGTTTCCCTTCCTCATCCTCCCTTTAGCCTCAATATAACTCAATTCGTACCAAAGCGAAGAAGAGCTTGTGTTCCCGAACCGGTGGAGCGCCATCCTCGACGCCTCCACGTGCTCCGCCGACAGCTGGAGGCTCTTCTGCAGCTCGTCGATCACCGCCCTGCCACCGGCGTGGATACAGAAGTGGTCGAACGCCTGTTTGAAATCCGGGATGTAGGGCTTCCATTTTGGGTTAAAGATTTTCCTGCCAATGAGAGTGAAGAGAAAGAGGAGCTGCTCGGAGGCCGGGAGGACCAGCGGACCGATCGTCGTGATGTTCGATTTTAGAGCCTCTCCGGCGATCACCATCAGGTCTTTTGATAGGTTGATTCCGACTTTCCCTTGAGGATCTTCCTGCTCGTA
This sequence comes from Stenogyne calaminthoides, assembly GCA_037126765.1. Classification (NCBI taxonomy): domain Eukaryota; kingdom Viridiplantae; phylum Streptophyta; class Magnoliopsida; order Lamiales; family Lamiaceae; genus Stenogyne; species Stenogyne calaminthoides. The sequence continues at coordinate 39,958,618 of JBBCBC010000002.1, forward strand.
GACGCATTTGTAGGCCTTGCGGACGAGCTTGTACTTCGCGCAGCCGCTCTCGCGGGGTTTGCTGGTGAGGAGGATGGCGGCGCCGCCCATGCGGAAGAGGCAGCATTGCTCTCTCTGATCCCTATGTAATTAATTAAATCACTTAATTTTACACTTGTTACAAATTTGGACTTTTAATAAGATGAAATTCTTTTGAATTAATTTCCTCTAATCAAACTTATTCACGGTATATCACTTGATATTATTATAATTATAAATTGATATTATTATTACAATTATATACTGTAACATTTATATTTGTGTAAATATTACTTCCTCCTTTTTTTTAATTGCTCAAAATAAAACGGCACGTTTTTTAGAGATCAAGACAAAAATTATATATTTTCATGTGTAATTATTAGTGACATGATATATAATTTAAAATGTTTGTAAGGGTTTGTTTGAGAGGGTAAAATTATTTTTTTGCTACCTATGGAATGAAAAAACTAAATAAGGATGAAAGGAGTTTGATATTAATGTATAAGATTAAGAGTAATGATACTAGTGAATGAATATTATGAACAAGTTTGGCCAAAGAATTTGTGGAATTTTTTACCTGGTAGTAATTGGGGGTAATTATTTCAGTGCTAACTACAAGAAAGTACGAATTGGGATGAACCTGCAACAAATCGCGACCCAAATCGATGGAAATCAAGCCTGCACTGCAACCCATGCCTGATAAACTGAAGCTCTTAACATTACTTCTCACCTTGTACTTATTCACCACCATAGCCGAAAGCGAAGGAGTAGGTGAAAAGAGGCTGCAATTAACTATCAAAATATCAATATCCTTCGCCCTAATTCCCGTTCTCTCCATCAACGAATCGGTGGCGGAGAAAATAACCGTCTCGGCCTCGCATCGTCGGCGCCGGCGGAATGTAATGGATCGACGGCGGGAGGCAGGTTTCCTCCCCCAAGCCCGATCTCTCCAGAATTCGCATTTGGAAATCGACGCTTTTTGGATTGTGTTTGAGAATTAGGCGCGAGTGCTCCATGAAGGTCGAGAAGGGGACTCGGAAGGTGACGGGCGGCTTGTAGCAGGCGTAATCGAGGAGGTAGATCGATCGAGGTTTCGACATGTAGTAGACTGTGCAGATGGAGACGATTAGAAAGGCGGAACAGAGGATTTGGGAGAAATCGAATTGGATGGAATTCCAAATTGATTGAATTTGGTCGGGAGTTGAATGGAGGAGGATTGGGATGAGGATGAAGGTGAAGAGGTACTGGTAGCCAAGTTTGGCATACTTGAGGTTGACGGAGTTGTGTATTTGCGGCATTTTAGGATTCTTGGTGGGGGGAAGTGGGGGGAAATTTAAAGAGGCAGGGCAATGAATGAAGGATTGAAGGCAGGTGAGGAGTATTAATGAGTTGCATCTTCATGTCACACCCTTCTATTACCTCCAGTTTTCTCTTCATACCCTTAACCTTCCTCTTTGCTAAATTGCCAACCAACTTTTTTATTCTTTTCCTTTAATTAATTTTTGAATCTCTAATATTCAAACACCCGTTCGATTCCCAGTTCCACTTTTCTTATTTCATTGGTGTTTCACCCTACTGAATTCAGAACATGATGATTTGTTGAATATTTTTTATTATTCGAAATGATATTCATCCATATTATGAAATACAAAATGGAATAACAAATATGGAACATTTGATCTCACAAACCCCGAGCATATTAGTTTCAAGAGTGCAACCCAAATATCATACTTATTTTTATTTTTTTTAATCTCAATATCATACATGTAATATTATTTTTTGTTATCAATATCACATATTTTTCCCTACCAACTTCATGGCACATCTTAGAAATCAACAAAAAAATTCAAAATAAAAATCCACATTTTCACTGTTATAGATGACAATGGATCAAGTTTATAAAAGGGATTAAATTTTTTGCCGCCCAATAACTTTGGTTACTTTTGAAATTGGCCATGTAGATATCATATTTTGATATCTTTCCTGTATGTTTCAACTTTTTTTTATTTTAGTCCCCAAAATCGGTCAACCCGGTTGGTCAATCGGTAACAGTACACGTGGCATTTGTTTTCAATATTCCTTTAATTTTCGGATGTCACGTGTGTATTTCTATTTTTCTTTCTAATTTATTTTAAATCAGTAACTGTAAATGGGTTAGTGCTGGGTCGGTCTCGGATCGGATCTCAGGTCGGGTTGAGTCATTCGGGTCGACTTAATTTTTTTTATTTAAATCCGTGGGTCGGGTTTAAACCGACCCAACCCGAAATGAGTAACCCTAAACCGCTATTCACATTCTACTGTACCAACTCTACACATTCTAACACATTAACACGGGAGAAAACAAATACATTTGCAAAAAAAAACACAAGTTCGAAAAATCATACACACTTGAGAAGAAAACCCTAGTTCTTAAAAAATAGTGCGAAACCACCGGCGAAGAAGAAGTCACCCCCGTCAACGTCGCCGACCATCGTAGTTGCAGCCCGTCGAAGTCGCCGCGCATAGTAGGAGAAGACGAAGAGACATCGGAGGCGGCATCGTGAGATTGGTTGCGGGGCTGCTCCTCCCCAAATGCCCCCCTCCTCTGGTGCGGGTTGCTTCCTCCGACCAGCAGTCCTCGCGGCTCGGGAAAACCGCCGCTCGTGCCGCCCCCGACGGCGGCTGGGGTTCGGGCGGCGGATCGAGTTTTTTGTCGTCGGAATTGAGGTGGCACGGGGAGGGGGAGAGGGCGGCGGAGGGAGTGAATTGAGATGACATGTCGGTGGCGTTCGGCGGTGGAATTTTGAAAGAGGGGAATTTGGTGAAATTGAAAATAGTTTGGGCTTTGAAATTGGGAGAACCTGTAAAGAGTTTTTTTTTTCTCTCGTCTTCCTTTTTAATTAGAACAAGAGGGGTATTGGTGGATTTGGTGGATTAAGAGATGAATGACTTGGTGGGTGTTTCGTTTTCAGGGGAGAAGGTCTCCAGTTGTGGTTTTCATTCAGTTGCTTCGTCCATTTCATCGTGCTTCTATGTATCTTCCATTTCTGTTCTATAAAAGCTGAATCCTTCAATGATTATGGATCCGGGTCGTCGAAATGAAAAGAATGAATGCAATTAGGGCTTTTGTAATTGTTGGGTCGGGTATCAATTGGATATAAACCGACCCAATTATATTATTAATAAAAAAAAATTAAGTAGACACGCACCGTTAAACCCGACCCGAGATCGACCCAACCCGAAAACCCATTTACAATTATTGATTTAAAATAAATTAGAAATGAAAAACAGAAATACACACGTGGCATCCGAAAATTAAAGGAAAATTAAAAAACAAATGTCACGTGTACTGTTACCGGTTGACCAACCGGGTTGATTGATTTTGGGGACTAAAATCAAAAAAAGTTGAAACATACAGGGAAGATATCAAAATATGGTATCTACATTGCTAATTTCAAAAGTAGCCAAAGTTATTGGGCGGCAAAAAATTTAATTTCTTTATAAAATAATTTTATCTCATTGGAAAGTTTGAACTTTTAAAAAAGCGTGTAATTAATTTTTTTTTGTATATAATTTGTTAATAGTTTAAACTTAGACAGCATTGAGTCCGCCCGGGCGGGTCTGGGGTGAGTTTCAACTTTTATATAACCTGCATTTTGAACTCGTCTCAGAAGCCCACATTGTCATTCCTAAATTATATATTATATATATATATGTGTGTGTGTGTATATGAGTGTGTTTTTTATGAAATTGGAAATGGATCAGAATTAGTCGCAATCGACGTAGGTGGTTGTCTATTGTTACATGCAACTATGCAAGCACATCATCTTAATGCATTCACGTGTCTTCAATACTTTCAACTATACTTCTAATACATATTTTATCACATATATATAGTATATACATAATAATCACCCGTCTAATTCGTAAGTCACAAATTTGTTTCTCTTTAATTTCGAACACTATGGCCTTATTTATATACTAACATCGAATTAAATATGATCAATCTGCAGTTTCAGTCTTGAAAATGGACTTGACAAGAAATTAATATTTTAAAATGTGGGTCATTGACATTAAAAGTGTTCTAAGTAGCCGATTGGGGGAATATCTAAGTTTTGAAATTATAAATTAGAAATTATATCATTTCAGATTTGCCTAATTAAGACTATATAAATACGAAATGTGTAAGCCTAGATATACATTATTATATACGTTAGGAAATTAATATAAATTAATTAATTCCACGTTTCTCTACATGCAAGATTTTTAGATAAAGAGATGATTTTTTTTCCCCAAAAACGCTTACAAAAATGAAGATGATGAGAAGAAAATAAACTAGGGATAGTTTGGCATTTGGGGCGGTTGTTAGTAAGTGGTGACTAATAAATATGGGGAGAATTTCAACCAGGTACAAAATTCACAATATAATATCAATCAGGTATAATGTGTAAAAATTGATTTGCACTATAGTACAAATTTTATACTATAGTGCAAACCAATTTTTACACATTGTACCTGGTTGATATAAAATGCTGCACTTTGTACCTGATTGAAATTCCCCCATAAATACGTAGTTCGTGTAAAGTCTGGGATGGAAACTTCACACGTAATTCTTTATTATAAATGATTGTTGTATTTTATAGTTCAACATTAATACATTTTCTGATTTAAACGATAAAAAGATGATATGTGTAATATATTAAGGGGAAGTTTGGTTCACGGGATTTGATTGATTAGGTGTGATAGGATTGAGTGGGATTGAGTAAGATTTGATTGATTGGACTGGATTTGTTTGAATCAAGATATGCGTTTGGATTGTAGAATTGGAGTGAGAGATTAGATGTGATACCTATTGAAATGTCATAAACACCCTGAAATTGAATTGAAACAACACACTTCATTCTTGTGAATCTATTAATTCAAATAATATAAGGACAATTTGTAATTTTGCACTTAGGATGTGTTCTATTCCACCTTTCACATGGGATTGACATATCCCTCCATGGAGGGATTTGACACATTTTCTATCCGGCTTGAAGCATATCATGGGTCTTCATCCCACAAATCAAACGATAAATTAGTTGGAATTAAAATCATAATTCTAGTCTATCTCAATCAATCACGCGAACCAAATGGGGCATAAAGGTTAAGTGATGAGTCAAATCCATGAGCTTTTTTTAATTGTGAAGTAAGTGTGGTGCTGCCATTTGAACTTGTCACCCCCGCATTGAACTTCTTAATTTCGTCTTGTATTTAATTTATGTATACAATTCATTTATTTTACTGGAATTATATATATATATATATATATACTAGCTAGCAATTAGATGGTTCTTTTATTTCTTGGTCCAGACTACATCATTAATAAAACATTATCCCTCTCCAGGCTCCAAGTTTCTTGCAAACATAGTCAAGCCGACAATTAATTGCATAATTATAAAATGACGTCTTCATCCAATAAAGTAAATTCCTCACATCGGTTATTTTTTTCTTTTTTAAAAGGAATGTAAAAGACATTATTAATAAAATTAGAATAAGTCGGCACTAAACGACAAGATCAGAGATTCATAAAAAAAAATTAGAATCACGGATTCAATCCGATCAACCACCAGTACACTCCAAGAATCAAAACCAATTAGAGCTGGTTTGCACATGTTTCGGTTAAAAATCAAAATCTTCTCTAATTAGATTGCGGTTAAGAATTTTGAACATGAATTTTGAAAATTGAATTCGCCAATTAATCGAGGAAATTGTTGGTTTCATTTTTTTTTTTCATTTTATAAAAAAAAAAAAAAAAATTGAGGGTTGAGTTTAAGTTTCGAAAGTCAGAAAATCACAGTGAGGAATTTGTTGGTTTCATTTTTTTTTTTCATTTTATTAAAAAAATTTAAATTGAGGGTTGAGTTTAAGTTTCGAAAGTCAGAAAATCACAGTGTGAAATCGTGGTTCGAGACCGAATAAAAACTCAATTTCTACCTGCTAGGATTTAGCTGCAGGGGGTTTGGATTTTCTAGCCACTGATTTAGAATCGTAATCGACTGTTTGAAATTATTGCACAATTCTATGTACATTGGTGTCCAGTTCAAATTAGGTTCATTAGCAAATAAATAGAGTATACAAATTCAAAAATCAACTAAACTTTGCAACTACTCCCCGACACATTGTCATTATTGTTTAATGATGTTTCATACGAATTAAAAATAAATAAATAAATATATATATATATAATAATTAATATATGTGTAATGTGCTATTCTTATCTACATGAAATAATAATGTTTTAATTAATGCATACTATTATAAAAAGTTACAATGGCAAAATTGAAATATGATATTTAATTTTCTTAAATTGGAGCAAAATAATATTTTGGTTAAAACTCATCTCTGAAAGAGATTAAAATGGGTTGGAGGAAGTAATTGCATGGTCTTTACTTCGATATTTTGTTTACTAATTCAACGAGTTTGTTGGTCACCAACAAGACAACAATACGTATTTTTTTTGTCCTGAATTGGTCTTTAGCAATTGCTGAGCAACAATCTTTGAAATTGAATTTCTCATTCACCTAAATTTCGAATTGGACAAGTCGAATCGAAGTTCTATTCAGAGGGGAAGAATTTGGAAACATAGGACAATATATATTTTAAAATGTGTAAATATATGATAATATGTTTAAATTTTTTATAAATGTAGGGCAATTGAGCCCGAACAAACTCAAAGCTCATGTGGCATTTCAGGTCGATTTTGGGCTTATTCGACCTCGATTGTTCTACATTTACAAATATTAAAATATATTGTTCTATATTTATATATTTTAAAACATACTATCATATATTTCTAAATTCGTAAAATTATTATCCTTAAAACACAACCTCACCTAACTGTCTATCCTACCCCATTCAAAGTTCATATTTTCCAACATAGAAAAATATACTATATTCCCTCCACTCCTTATTAAATGTTATCTTAAGCTCTAAATTTTGTTCTTAGTTATTTGTCCTTTTTAGTTATTTTCACTTGTTTTCTATCCAATTTACCTCCCACAAAGTAAAAAAAAATTAATTAGAAATTTTTTATTATTCGTCTCTCGTATCTTTTCTACTATATCATACACTATTATTTTCTAATTAAAGACCATTTAATAAGAAACGAAAAGAGTAGTTTAATAATGTGAACTTGATGCGTGTTTAAAGGATAATTAACCTCCTGTAAAAAAAAGGATAATTAACCTAAGACCGACTCAATGATAGAGTGGATAAACTGAACCAATTAAAGGAGATTGAACTACTTTATGCTCAAGTGGTTAGAGTTTCACCACCTAAGACCTGGGGTCTTAGGTTCGAGACACGGAGAGGAAAAATTTATTTTCTCTTATAGTTGTTCCCTTTGTGGTGGGGTGGTGTTCCCCCTCTTGTGGTGGTTGCGGTTTCGGGTGGTTCCCCTCTTGTGATTGCGGTTACGGTCACATAAATGGATTTAAATGATGTTGACACATACATGGTGTTTGTAAAAAATTGCCACAACAAAATGATTAAAATGAATGATTATGAAAAAAATAATTAATAATAAAAATTAATAATATTTGTAAAAAAATTAAAGAAAAAATAATAATATTTGTAAAAAAAATTAAAGAAAAATTAATAATATTTACAAAAAAAAAAGTTAAGAAGTAATATTTAAAAAATACTCATAAACTATCAAAAGTAATTTTTTTCAACTTTTAACTTATAACTCTTAAGGGCTTATTTAATATAATAAAAAAAAACTTCAAACTATTTATGCACACAATTCTAGATAACTATAATCACTTATAATTTCTTGTAATCACCCCTAAATTATGGTTAAGCCTGTTTACGATATATATATATATATAAAATATATTTAAGTTTTTCAAATTTATTTCGATTTTATTTCCTTTTATATAGTTCTCGATTTCTTAGGATTTATTCTGCTTATTTATTTCGATTTTATTTTCTTTTTAGTTTCAGATTTTATAGGATTTTATTTGTTTATAAATATATTGTCTCTTGTATTTGGCTTTAAACATTCAATCAATGATATTCATCTTGAATTAAGCTCGTTATTATTTTTCAAATTTTGATAATTTATTTTTCTGGTAAAAATTTGTGCGAAACTGTATTACAATTAAACAGTTCATAAATTAATCCAAATTAATATTCATTGTTCCGGTCTCACGTAAGATCTAAGTATTTATTCCTTTTATGTATGTTTTGTCTTTCAGTATCACTTGTCTATATGCTGTTGGCACTACACATTGCGAAAATGGAGTTTTGGAAGTCACTTTGTTACCCCCACAACATAAAAATGTCTTATCCCAAGAAAACAATTAATACATCCATTGCCAATTTTTCATAGCAGAATCTCCCAGAACAATATGATTAAGAAATATCCATAATTACACCAAACATAGCTTTAAATTCTAAAAAGCCACTTGTGCATATACCAACCACTATTCTTAAATTCTTCTTTCTATACCCATTTCTATATGCTCTGCATCTACTACTGCTTAGCTACATGTTAGAATCTGGATGGCAATTAATATTAGGGGTGTCAATTCGTGTTATCGAGTCGTGTTTCGTGTCGACAAGATAGTGACACGACATGATAAGGTCAAACACGAACACGACACGATAAGAATTCGTGCTGACACGACACGAACACGAAAAATTTTGTGTCGACACGATACGACACGATAAGAAAAATAAATAAATTTTAAAATATAATTTATATTAAAATTTTGATATTGTACGATATGACACGACACGATATGACATGATAATACACGTTAACTCGGTATGACACGATAAAAAATAAAAATTTCTAATAAAATTATAAAATGTCAAGTCATATGTATAATAAAATATTTTTAATTCAAACTTATTGGGTTGACACGAGCACGACACGAACACGACACAAAAATTTCCTGTCCTTATCGTGTTTACACGATAACGACACGAACACGATAAGGCTAAACACTAACCCGCAATTTTCGTATCGTTTTCGTGTCGTGCTATCGTGTCGTGTCTGAAATTGTCACCCCTATATGATATTGTCCGTTTTGGGCCGGGCCCGCACGGATTTATTTTTGGGCATTTCTCAAAAGGTCTCATACCAATTAAGATAGTGTTCATCCTAATAAATCCCATGATTCTCCCATATTATTTCGATGTGGGATATTGTTTGATACCCCAACAATTATCCCCTCAAACAATGATCATCGAGTCTCCCCTCAAACGACCCGCTCTATCTAGGTCAATGTCGCTTAGTCCATAGAGACCCCCGTTTTTTTTTTCATCAAGGCTCACCGCAAACAACTCCACAAAGATTGTCATTCACCGTCTTATCCGTTCAACACCGGGACCACTCCACATCGTTTCATCTGGGACCATGGCTTTGATACCACTGTTAGAACCCTGGATGGACTCAAATCCTCTTATTGGTATGATATTGTCCGCTTTAGGCCGAGCCCGCACGAATTTGTTTTTGGACATCTCCTAAAAGACCTCATACCAATTGAGATAGTGTTCATCCTAATAAACATCATGATCCTCTCATATTATTTTGATGTGTGATATTATTTGATACCCCAACACTACATCTAATTACCTTCTTGTTTAATTATACTATCACTTATTATGTTTCTTTTAATTAATTAATGAGTTAATTTATATTATTATTTAAATTAATATAATATGATCTAGACAAAATGATTTAACTAGTTTGGCTAGGTAGTCTATTACCTAGGTAAGGTTCGAGTTACTTGTCATGTCTCTAATTATTAACCACCTTTTGTACGTTTCACGGTTTCAGCGAGTAGTTCTCTTCGTCATAATTTTTATTGATCATTTTTTAAAAATAAAATAAAATAATTTTCAATATTATTTAATTTTTTTTTTTAATCGAACAAAGTTAGATGTTAGTAGTTAGTACACCAAACGCTCAAATACTTCACGAAATCGTCAATCCACCTTATAACTCTCATAACTCCAAATTCGTTCTCAGAATGAATCGAACTTGGGTCTTCCATTCAAATGAGGAGCTCAGTGGCCAAGTGGGCTAAGCCACCTGATTAATACTATTTAATACTATTACTTATCTTCCCTTCACCAAACTAAATTTACACCATCTAATACTATTATTTCCCTCCACCAAACCCCACTTTACCCACTTTACACCATTTAATAGTTAATATTATTATTTTTCACTTTTTCTTAATCTCCGTGTCTACAGTATTTGAACAATTAAAATTAGGACGGAGGTAGTAGCAAATTTCTAAAATATACTATGAAGTGTATGGTGCATCTAGCGTATAAAGAACTCACTCATACATTCCTGCACACTCCAAATGGCCAAATAAATTTGTTACTCCCTCCGTCCCACTATATATGTCTCAATCCATAAAAGGAAAAAGTAACACTCCACAAACTATTATTTTCCTCACTTTTCATCTCAACTACCTCAAATACCTTCAATTTTCATCCATTAAATACTATAAAAGTTCACTATCTATTATTTTAATATTATTCCTTAAACAATTCAATAAAAAGAAATGGAACAAATATACCGAGACGGAGGGAGTATTAAATACTACTCCCACCGAGGGCCGCACCTTTCTTAAGGCGAATGAGTCAATCGACTCAGATCCAAAATTTTCTGATATTTTAGGGGGCCATAATTATATATATAATATATACTCCCTCCGTCCCCCACCATTTTGCACACTTTCTATTTTGGTCCTTCCCCCACCATTTGCACACTCCAAATATGAAAAAGAATCTCACATTCTCCACCCCACAATCTCCACCCTCAAAATCTCTACCCTCCATCATCTTTGAAAAGTCAAGAAAACACACAAAAATTAATTTTTTTTAAATGTATGCCTAAGGAAGGGTGCAAAATGGTGGGGGCGGAAGGAGTATTATATATAAGGATATTAGAAATAGACATAATTATTACAATGCCCAAACGGCTGCCGCTTGTGTTTTTTTTTTTTTTTTTGCTGAGGTTAAAGGTTCGACAGCTGAACATAATGTATATAGTTACTAATTTATTAATATAAACATGAAATGTGCACGTGCGAACCGTGCATAAAACGTACATGTACAAACCATGCGCGAAATCTGTATGAAATGTGCCAGTAAGAATCTTGCACAAAATTTGCATGGTATGTGAGATTACGGCAGATTGTGCATGAAATGTGCAAATATTATTCGTATTCTACCTATTAAACACATATATATGCACAATCATCAAATTTTGCATTAGTGTACACGTGCGAACCGTGCATGAAACGTGCATGTACAAACCATGCACGAAATTTGTACAAAATGTGCACATAATGATCTTGCACAAAATTTACACAAGATATTAATACAGCGTCGATTTAATAGTGCACCTAAATGTGCAAATAGTATTTGTACTCTACTTATTTAAACACATATATATATACACAATCATTATATGTGAAAATATCAATAAAAATATACAACACACATTATGTTATATATTAAACGACTCAATTTTAAAGTCGACTCAGGCTTTACAATTCATAGGATCGGCCTGCTCCCACCATCCCAATTATATAAGCTTGTTTGATTTTTCATAAAGATAAATAAATTATATTGGAGAAGCAAATTAGACAAGTAAAATTTCTATTATAACCCTCATTTAATAAGTATACTATTTTTCAATGCAATTAATATATAATATTATGTTAGTAAATGAATTAAAAATATTACTTTATAGAAAAATAAGTTTAAATAATTGAAACGTATATAAAAGAAAATGTAGTTTATATATTTGGGAGGTTGGATGGGAGTATAAATTTCATTATGTTCCATTCATAATAAAATGGTGTTGCTGATATGTGGGCAAAAATAAGGTAAATGGATATTGATATGTTGGTTCTTGTGTAAAAAAATGAACGGTGCGCATGCAATTAATTTACGGATACACCTCAGCTCGTGTTATTTAATGTGAAGTAGATTTCCATTTAATTCATAGGAAGTCTGCCAATCTTGCAACTTCCAACTGCATAAGTATATGTGATCAAAATTAGTAAGAGTAGATCTAGTGTGTAAATTTATATAGATGAAAATCTATAAAATTATCCTAAATCAATCAATTACACCCTAAACATTAAATAATTAATCTTAAATTATGACCTATTTGAGCTGGGTGAACCATGAACTAGTCGGACCGAGTGAACCATGAACCACTCAATTTTGTATTACATTCATCAATTATAGAATTTGGTTGAAAATTAAAGTTTTTGTATCTATACAAATTTGCACACTAGACTTTGTCGATCAGTAATGCCCAGTATGCCACCCCAATTTCCTGTCAATTTATCACTATATGGATCTAATACTTTTGTATTTAATGCATGACACTTAACGATCAACACTTGAAATGCATCGCAATTATAAAATAAAATAGCACGTTTAGTAGTAGCTATAATTTGGTGTGGTGAGTGAGGCCTCTGAAAGTGAGTGGTATTTTGGCCGGTTCAACCCAGAAACGATTTTTTTTAAGTGATTGGACCGATTTCGGAATCGGTTCAACTGGTCTACTCAGCCGATCCGATTTGATTCTGAAATTACTTTTAAGAACATTCTAATTCTAATACGATTAAATTAAATAATAACCACTTGAACACATGCTGCGAGTGGTTATTTTCAAAACAATTTTTTTTAAAAAATATTCTAAAAGTCATTTTCAAATACGCTTTTACTAGTCATTCTAATTCCCAGTATCAATCCCCTGATTTTACTAGTCATTGTTAATAGTTAATAGATGATGAGTAAAACAATATCTTTAAAACATAAACGAACAAATAAATTGAGCCTTTAAGACATAAATAATACTAGTACTATTATTTAATTTTCTATTTAATTGATATTTATTTCTACTGAAGGTAAATTCATCCCATTCTTTAAGCCCTTTATGCCATTTTTTTTGTCTCAAACTTTAAGCACTATTTCCTAAAATGAAAATATATTTTATCACTTTATCACTTTATAACATCACTTTATCACTTTATCACATAAAATATTAATAAACAACTCTTTCTACCCCCAACTACCCATTAATTTATCACTTTATCACATAAAATATTACTCCATCTGTCCTGATTTTGATTGTCCACTTTCCATAAATAGTCATCCTAATTTTGTTTGGTCATTTCCTAATAAGGTAATAAAGCAACTTTCAATATTATTTAATACTATTATTTTTCTCTACTAAACTCACTTTACATCATTTAATACTATTATTTATCTCTATCAAACCCACTTTACCCACTTTATATCATTTAATATTATTATCTCCCACTTTTTCTTAATCTTCATGTCTACAGTAATTGGACAATCAAAATTAGGACGGAGGGAGTAATAAATAACTCTTTCTACCCCCAACACTTTATCACTATGAACAATTAAATTTGCTTAAAAAATGGGACGTAGGTAGTATATAATTATGTTATCTTGTAATGTAATTCAAATTGATAAATCTAATGTAACATAAATAGTGTCGTGTGAGACAGGTCATAAGATGAATATAATTAAATTAAATGCATTATCAATTCATTATTCATTTACCCATCTCTATAACGAGGTGTGCAAATCTCATATTTCTAGTTCCACATAAGAATTCCAACACAATTAAGGTAGATGATATTTTAAATATTTATTTGAGGTATATATGTTATTATATGAAAAGGAAACTAAATATTAATCTCTCCGTCCCCCAAAAATATGCTCAGAGGGTTAAAACAAATTTTACGAAAGCGTAAATTAAGTCCATTTATGAATAACGTAATTGATTATAAATAAAATATAATGATAATCTGCCTAATAAAGTGACTATTGGACGATGAAGATAAAAAAATTATGTTCATAGACATACTTAATCTACCTTTCCGTAAAACTTGTTTCAACCATCTGAGCATACTTCTGGAGGACATAGGGAGTATTATTTAAAATAGACGTAAGAGAAAAAGTTTTATATGCACCGTGCAATTTAAATATATTTTTAAAACTTTAAATTATTTAATTAAAATATACAACTTGTTTACACTAAACTTGCTACTTGAGTTGCAAGCTACACAATAGGAGACCTATTTCACATGGCACTAAGGGGGTGTTTTGGAACTCATCTAGCACTCAAGTATCATTTTTTCTTTAGAAAAAGATAGGTCACACCAACTTTAAAAAAAATATTTCTAACTATTCAAAAGGTGATTCAAATTACCCCTAAATGCATGTTTGCAAAGCTCCTTTGAAAATGAAGAAGCACTTATTTTTCAAAAAAATTGATTCTCCATAACTTTTTAGAGATTGCAAACACAAACTAAGGGTTTGTTTTAAATCTCAACTTGTACCCCAAAAGTGCTTCTTTTTTTTTTAACAGAAATTTGATCACATCCACTTTTAAAAAAAACACTTCTACAATGTTTTTTTAGAGATCCAAAACAGTCCCCAAGTAGTAGGAATCGACAAGTTACCAAAAACAATGAAGCATATTGGTCCATTAACTATCACTCCTTTTTAATGAAAGTGCAAATGTACTTTCCAATCAGATGCGATTGTTCATTAACGTTAGCATTAATCCAACTAGAACCAGCAAAAGAGGTTTTACCTTGGACGTCACCCTCACCTACCTATCAATTTGAAATTCAAGGATTTAAATTAATCCAAATGGGAGTGAATTTCATATCCACCCCAAGTCACTCATAAATAATTTAGAATCAAGGTCCGCTCAGTTAGAGATAACGAAGATGGATAATGAGAATAATGACTAATGACTAATGAGGAATCATTCCCATCAATATTGTTTGGTAATTGTTTAATTAAGGGGCCGCTTAGTATGACTAGAAAATAGTAATAGTAATAAGTATCATTGATGTGTCAATCATCAAAGTTTATTGATCAGTATTATTATTGCTTGGTTAGAATATGAACCATGGGTATTATGTGAGGTGAGTGGGTGAGGGTAATTAATTACTCACTTCTATTCTCATTACTTGTGTATCAAACCTACCCAACAACATTAATAGAAGTGATTTTCATTACCTACTTTCATTACCCCCAACCAAGTAGGCCCTAAGTAATCACAATGCAATCACCAACCTTATAGTGATTTACACCTTAATGATATCCATTATCATTTTCATATTTCATTCCAAACTCATACCAAGCGGGCATGAGTAATGGATTATAAATCCTTCAATCCCGTTAGTCCTAGTGTATTTGCTGTTGTGAATTCAAAAATTTTATCCCAAAATTCTTCAATCCAAACACAACCTAGTAGAAAGCCAACTTGAAAGGCAGTTCGTGATATTTAAAAAAGAAAACTATACTCCATACAACAAGTTTATTTGATTAAGGCCAACACTCCAAGAAGTAGAACGTGGAATATAAGGTGCAGCAAATTTTTTTTTCGATACAGGAAGTATAGCAAATTAGGATCATCATTAATAACGGCATACAGATACAGCTAATGCATTAAAGTGAAGTTCAAATCTCTTTAACTTGATTAAAATTAGTTCTGAAAAGTAATATCTAGCCATGAAAACGTCAAAGGCTCTTCTTTTTGGTATCAACTCGAGTGGAATTCTTGGATAGTGCCCACTGTTTCTTGTTCATATATATTGAAATCAAAACAAACTGGGAGAAGCAGAAACTCATAATCATAGCTTCAAAGAGGTAAGGATATTTATGTGGTGGAGAAATAACTATGTAGACAATATGAAGGAAAATAATGCAAGCAAATGCAACGACTTTAGGATGGACAAAATGCGATTAGTCACCTCTGTAGCCTTTTCACTGCCACGTGTGTAGTAGAGTAGGACGAAGAGGCCATAGAGAGCAGCATATGGAAGGTCCAGTTTGTCACGCCTCAAGAGAGGGAACATTGACAGCAGAGCATTAAATATCAACCAAAGGAAAATGAATGGTTCTTCTGAGGCCAAGAAGCTAACTGGAAGAAGCGGAAGCAGGATGGATTTCTCATGAACTGTAAATTTGGAATACCAAATGAAGATGATCAAATGATGATTTCCAAAAAAAAAAAGGAAAAAATGATAGATGAAATAGTGCTTTTTATACATACCTTGGAATGAGAATAGGTAAAATGAGAAAGAGCAATTCAGCAAGCTTTGCATAAAACCACGTTTGGTTGGTGACAATATCAGCTGAAGCATGGATGGAAGACAAGTGGAAACAGTTGCAACAAGACTAAGAAGTCTGAGTGATTGTGTGGTAAACAATCTCTTCCATTTTATGACTACTGAAGTAGTGCACCAAAAATTTGCCACATAATCTTCATATATGCCTCTCTCAAAGGGAGCTAAGCGAGAGAGAACCTGTCCCAAGCATCAATTTCTGTGAGCACTGAGCAGTGAGCCATATCTATAATTGCAAGAATTTGCTGAATAGTAAAACATAGTTCTTCTGTTGCTCCAGCATAACAAAAAGAAAAAGCAATTTAGATATATAAAAGGAAAGCATGATACCTCCAAGGACGCATCCACCGAATAGAGATATGGGCTCCACACTAGAGCAAAGGTCCCCAACACCACAAAGCCTAATTTTAAGACCTCAATAACTGGATTACTACGCCTCAGGCACTTGCCAAAAAGATAACCAAAAAAGGCAGGTGCATAATATGCGTTCATCTGAAAGCCAAAAAAAGATAATGAGCTTACAACATACAACATGTTAAAACGGCTCGTGTAGCGATACTACATAACTAACTTTTCTTTGGCAGAAACATTATATTCTAGGTAATTCAATCTCCAGTTCTCGAAGAAATTTAAATTCAAAGGTATATACTGTCGAAATGAATATATTTTGCCACGAAACGGATTTCAAGCACAGGTAACCCTTAGTTTTAGAATTAACTTTTGACTAAACATGGAAACTCTATTAGTACTCAACATATCTAAGTATCATGTTCAAGCCCAATTTGCCAAGGCAAAGTAGGCCGGCTGTTGATCATGCTGTTTATAAGAAATATTATAAGAACTAACTATGGTTAGTTGCACTATACCCAACAAATTATGTGTATTTGCAGCTTGCCTACCGAAAACCTTTTGGATTGCCATATACCAACCAAACTTTGAGAACTTGCACTTTATCCACTAGAAACTGGCATGGCCCTATCCCAGGCAGACAAGGCTAAGAGCTTGACAAGCTTCAGTGGGCAAAGTGTAACAAGTTGTGTAGTTTTAGGGGAAAAGTGCAGCAAAACGAGTTTGGTGTGTAAGCTGGAAAACTCTTAGAATTGTACGCTATCTAACTCAGAAACCTAGGAAATTGAGCAACTTAGATTTATGCACATGCACTTATTTTCAGTAGATGATACAGAAACAAGTGGAATACAACACATATTTTGCTTCTAAATTCATTGGGAAGCAATTCCACTTTCCATTTGTTCTCATACAACTTTGATATATCATGACCCATTTTTCAAATTTTAATGTCAAAATCTTCAATATTGTGTATTCTGAGTTTTACTCATCAATATTAAGTATGAAAGACCTGTACATCGCAGGGGATTGAAGTATCAGGATTAAGTCCCAAAACCAATCAATATAAATCATATTTATTCCTTATCATTTGAGCTGAGTTCAGAGACTTAGGCTGCAAAGGATGAAAGAGATGTTTGACATATACTTGTTTTATATCAACGAGACATAATCATCCCTTAGTTGATTGACAACATTATTTTCATGATATCTGAATATGAACCAAGCAGAATGTAGGCATTATCAATTTAAAGTGCAAGTATTAAAAAAATTACAGCCCCTTTTACAGAGAAAAGTCACATATCAGATAGGACACAATTGTGTAAACAAGATCTAATATCATGGATTAGACTCAATAAGAAATATAAACAACTGGTGTTGCTCTTAGACCTTGTATAGAAAGTTACCTGTTTGTGGTTGAGAGCAAGGCAGAACAATATAGAGCCAAGAAGGTCTCTATCTGATAAAACCGCAGCAACAGCAGCAGCAGTTAACCCCAAACCAATACAATTGTACTAACAAAAGAAATAATAGAGACATTAAAGGGGGGCCAATGAGGGAGGGGGATGAGTAGGATGTTCCATGTTCCAAGTGAGACAACTTAACAAAATTATCTGTGATTCATCGTATACCTGAAAATGGCCATGATCAATCAAAATGAGACATGGGTTCAACAAAATCATCAGAGTATGCCAAGACATGTTGCTTTTCTCCCAATCAGGTTTCCCAGAGTAATAAACGGATACGAAATAAAGCACTGCAGGAAAGAATATCATTAAATCAGACATCAGAACTGTCCACCTCATCAACAGCTTCCTACATAGAAACATCATGAAAATGAGAGTCAATCAGGTAGATATTTCTTTTGAAATCCCAAAAGAAAGGAAGACGAGTAAGTCCCCAAATTTCAAATCCTAATAGTATAGTTTTTTCCTCAGATCATGCCTATGCACATCTCTTGTGAAATAAAACCAGATTAATATAAATTCATAAATTTTAGCTTGTAGCAATCTACATTTCAGGTAGGAGTGATAAATAATTGCGAATTGGTAAGAGTCTAATGCAATGCTTCGGTGAGCTACTAAATTAAAGCTTAAATCTTCAACATAAACATAAATCCCATGCTAAGAATAATGGAGATATTAAACGCTGACATTCAGATCGACGATGAGTATGAATTTAAGTAAAAAAGATTAAGCAATCGTCATACCCAAAATAGGACTCATATCCACGAGATGTCAAAAGCGAAACCGAAGCAGGATCGAAGAATTTCAACAGAATTCCATGGAAATAACTCTGGTATGCAGTTAGAGGGGGGTAATCAAGGCCCCAATATCTGAGATCATTCACGGTGCTGTTGCGATACCATTCCTTTACCGGAAAATTGACCGTGATTTCCATCCAATGGCGCTGCGCCTCATAATCCCCGAACATCGGCGGCGTATTGGCACCGGAATAGGGGTGGAGCGCGACGGCGAGACGAATCAAAATGGCGAAGAGGCTTATACAGAGGAACCATGATTTTGAGCTTCTTGCAGTGATGAATGACCAGATATTTGAATCAGGATAGAATTCGGGTTCGGAAATAGTCCTGGCCGGATTATGTGAGCCACTCTTCTTCTTTTTCTTCTTGTTCTGGTTCTCCATTGTTGTTTGCAGGAAGGTTTTGGGGATAATTTCAGTGTTGCAAAAAGTAGCATCTAAATCTTGGCGTTAGTTGACTATGAGAGTGAATTATTAGTTACTGTTCAATAGTAAAGTTTTCAAAAAAAAAAAAAAAAAAAAAGAAGTAAAGTTTTCTTATCTTTTCATAACCTATTAAATTTAATTGTAAATTTTAAGAATAAAAAAAAAATCGTCTCAATTCTCGTATTTTAAAAAAAATAAAAATTGAACCATGCACTAATTGCTAAATCTAGGTCAAATTAAAATTATTTTTGGTATCCAACGGAAAGAAATGTAGAATGTTGCTGCTAGTTGGATGTAAAGCACATGATCATCCACCATTGAGTTTGTAACTCTATTTCTTCATATGCCTTAAACCCCTAGATTTACAATTGATGCTATTCAACAAATGTAGCATGTACCAATCACATGTACTCCCTCCGTCCCAAGATGATTGCAACACACAAATTGAACCGTAAAGCAAGTAAAGTGGGATAAAATGGGTTTGAATGAAATAAAATAAGGGTGTTGTGAGTGTATTAATATTATGTTTGTTTTCATTTTGGGAGTGTTGCAGTAATGTTGGGACGTCCAAATAAAGCAAAGTTGTTGTAGAAGAATCACGCGACGGAGGGAGTAGTTGTTAATAATACAAAAACTCATACGGAGACGGTTTAAATACATAAGGCGCAGATATAATCTAAAGACAAATCACAATCATCTCTCCCAAAGTGTTAAAGTGTCAATGTCCAACTTATGTCCCGTCTCACCGTAAGACCGTCTCATATAAGTCTGTCTCTGTCAATAATCCTGCCATTTGAATTTTCCATCTTCCAAATCACAACAAAGTATATTTGTACTTTCACAAAAAAAAAAACAAAAAAATCAAGTAACATGATTTTCTGAATCTCATTGTGTGAGGTGAACACGATCATTATATTAATTTCTGAAAAAGAAAAGGTACCATATGAATTGCAACATAAACTCAAGTGACAATCCTATAGGAGAAATATTTTCTTAGTCTCCATTTGGATGGATGGGTGGATTTGAAATTCATGAATTTCACACACAAATCACCACTCTTCAATTGATTTACAAACACTTAGATTTGAATAGTTAGTTAAAAATGAAAGAATTTCAAATCCTCATCAAAACCTAATCATTTGAAATCTCCCTCCTCTCTACCCCTTCCCTCTCTCTCCCCCTTCACTCTCTTCCTATCTCTATCATCTCTTAATAATTCATGATTTGAAATATATGCATTCTTACATGTATTATTTTTCAAATTCATTCATTTCAAATCTTCTCTATCCAAATGGAGTCTTACCGTTTTCAATTCATTATCTTCTGTCACAGTCATATTTTTCAAACTTACATCTTCACTCATTACGCAGGCAAAAGCCATACATTCAAACACTGCACCAAGCTTCACAAACGAATTTTATTTTTGCCTGCACTAATTGAACTCAACCATCCCACTAGAATAATTCATCACTGTTTGTACAAGTCATGTGAGACTCAAAAATCCAATTTGATTGTCGTTTTTTTCATAATCAAAACTACGATTGGTAACCCTCGTAGCATTGATAGTAATTGGTGGATTTGTTGAATTTCGATTTTCAACAAAAGGCCAAATCTCAGACGCCTTTGTGGTCAATGTAGTTAAATTGTTTGTAATGGGTTCAAGCGTTGCAACACCTAATCACAAAATGACGGGAAAAAAAGTAAAAGGCACACTCAAATTCTTCAATTTGACCGAGCATGAAATTTCATGGCTAGGAAAAATTCACCATCTCCCTCTAGCAGAAAAAGAGACGCTAGACGAAAATCCGAGCACCTCAATTTCTTGCATATCGTTTAGTGCACACTACCATTAATTGCTCGGATACTTTTTATCGTCGTTCTCCGGATCATAGTTAGTATCACTAGTCCTCTCGTGATGATCCAAATCGGAATCCTGAACGATGGAGGCCACATCGGGATCATTTATTGACACTGCCTGAATTTCATGCTCAATAATATTAGGAGTTTCGGTACCCTCAAGTTGATGCTCTGTAGATGGCTCTAATGATAATTCTACAGGTTGAAAATCGGGCAAGCCTTGTTCATCAGATGGTTTGTCATATGCTTCTGTGCTATCTGTACATTGAACATCTGAGAGACTCTGATTATTCTCACCTCTGGGATCCATTTCTGTTTTCTGCAGAGTCTCGACAGAACCATCAACATGCTCCTCCCCAACTTGATTGGGCTGAATTTCATCGGCAATGTTTGGAAACATCTCATCAGATGCTTTTGCAGTCTCATCAAGCTCGTGGTCTTTGATATTCAAACTTTGTTTATTGCTAGGACACAGGGAAGCAGAGTGTGTACTTGCAGATTCATCAGGCTCGTGATCTTCGATATTCAAACTTTGTTTATTGCTAGGAGACGGGGAAGCAGAGTGTGTACTTGCAGATTCATCAAGCTCATGATCTTCGATATTCAAACTTTGTCTATTGCTAGGAGACGGGGAAGCAGAGTGTGTACTTGCAGATTCATCAAGCTCGTGATCTTCGCCATTCGAATATTGTTTAGATGGGGAAGCAGCAGAGTGTGCATTGTGGTTGCTCTCTTCTCCACTACTATGGCCTGATATGGAGGGGGTTCTATCTGGAGGTGGGTCAATTTCATTTCCTGAGGCTGGAAATGATTGGAAAGTATCCCAGTCGTCTTCCTCTTCCTCTTCTTCTTCGTCACTACTTTCACTAGACTGCTTTGGGGGTTCTACTGGAGGAGAAATTTTCTCAACGTTTTGATCGGGCTGTGACGGTAACTTTATCACCAAGGATGGTCCAGCAGCTGACATTGGTTTGGGGTTCATATCTTGAACAACAGAAGCACGGATTATATCCTGAAAGCGAGGAGATAAAGTTTTAATTGGTAGTTCTTAGAAAGAAAAAATTCAATGAGCAACTCTCAGTAAAATTATATGTATGCAAAATATACCCTCACTACATTTGAGAGCAACCATCTATATTACAAGGGAAAACTTAATATTACTTCAACATGAAAGAGAAGGTTGAAGAAAACTAAATGCATGGAATTGATTCAGAAAGGGTAATTCTGGATGTATGAGTCATTGACTTACTTATTCAAGAAAGGAGAGAGAAGAAAATAACCTGAAGCTGTTGTCTTTGTGAAACAGGCATTGATAAAAGAATATCCTTGATGGAAGCAGCTGAACTTGGAGTTTGAGCAAGTTGTGAGACGAGCTTTACAGCTATATTTCGTAAATCATTAGCTTCCTGCAATAAATATCTTTGATGATCAGAATATGTGAAAAACCTAGAAAACAGCTGGAAATCAGGCCTTACCTGAGAAAGAGAACCATCAGATGTAGAGAAAATCATGAGAATAGCTTCCAAAAGCAGATGTATAAGACCCTTCTGAAAATCACTTCCTATTGATAGTGTTTGTATAAGCATTAAAATTTTGAGACACTCCCCGGTAATTGCAATTGCTTCTCTGTTAATCGGTTTCTGTAACCAAAATCATAACAGGCAATTAGGGTGTGATACTGATATCAACGTGATTTTTTTTTTATTCTTAAATCTTTAGGATAACTCTTTTACCTCCACGATGTTCTGGACAATGACGAATATATCTTCAACAAGCTCCCCAAAGTAGAAAACTAAGAAAGGATCAAATTCTGCACCATTTCCTTTTTGCAGCATGACTTTAACAACTTGCAGGCCAACAGCTTGAATCTGTATACAAGTTAATCCTAACTTATTTGAACGTAAATGCCACAATAACGAAAGATCTTGCCAAATGATCACCTGTATATCAGAATCAGTAAGCACAGTCTGTACACTCTGAATGCTAAGATGCAGCACCCTATTTAAAAGGGATTCCTTTCTTGGCTCTCTCGAGGTGCTTCAAAATCATAAGCTAGAGTGGTATATGAAAAGAGCTGTTCAATGGAAAAAGCAAGCTTTAGGAGAAGCATCTTCCTTAAGTAGGACCTCTTTTTTTCTAGTTGATGAAGAGCTTGGACGCAACTATTGGTCAGAGTAACTGTCGCATTTAGACAAGCTCTGGTTACTGATACCAACTGGGTAATGCCATCAGCCCCAAGTTCAGATTCTCCTAAAAAAAAAAAGTTGGACAGAGACAATTTTAATAAGCTGATGATGATCCTAGATTCCTTCACAAGAAACAAAGTTTGAGGTACTTGCCAAGTCTTTTTAGTGAAGAAATAATAGACTGAACAAAGTCATTTATTCTTGAAAGGGTCATCTCAGTTGATGCTTCTCCAATGCATTTGTAACCAATTAGGAGAAAAGGCAACAATAACTTTAGCTGCATCTGCATGAATAAAAGAGTTGACCATAAATGATAGATTCCAGCACAACAAGAGAGGATACTCTGTGTAACTTGAAGTACAAGACAATTTAGGTACTTTTTCACCATAAAAAATGTATTCTACCTCAGCTTCAACACGTTCCAATAGCGTTGAGGCAGTAATAAGTGCAGCAAAAATACTTTTTTCAGAGTCTGAAGGGTATTGAGAATTCGCATTGCAACTGAATTAAAAGCAACATTATTATTTAGGATATTAACCATCAAAATAGGTTACAATATATATGAAAAAATATGATAAACAGGTACCTTAGTAATGATTTGAAAAGAAAAGTTAGACATAGTTCTGTTGCCAAATATGCAAAATTCTCCACTTCAAGGAAATCTTTAGGACAGTTCTGAACAACCTGCTAAGCCCAAGCAAGATATGAGTGATCAAAATCTTTTCCATACAGCTGAATACTCTTTGATATCAGAATAAGCAATCATGAATCTGTAATCAAGCTTTCAATTTCAAGTCCCAATATTCACTCATATGTTAAAGTAATTGTGAATTATAAATAGAAGGATCAGGCTTTAAATAATGAGAAGAATAGAGTAGTTTACTTAGAGATTGTGCTTTCGGATACCAATAGTAGTAAATGGATGGCACCAACACTCAGTGCATTCAAGAGAGACTTTAATTGCACAAATTACAAGCCAGAGAGTATCTTAACTTTAAGAGATTAATTTTCCTTGCACTATTTATATGATTAGTTTCATCTGCCAAGCTAGGCAGGTTGACAAAAGACAAATCACAATCATTACCTGGGATAGAAAAAAGACTGCAAGATAGTCCCATGCATCTTCCCTGTACATTGAATATGAGAAGGCCTGCATTCATATGGTATAACGTAATCACTAAAGAGTCGTAAACTGTATCACACCCCCATTTTATGTCATTAGTTCCACGTAGTACTAGCAGTCTTCAGGAGATTTTACAGAAATTGGAATTAACAGGGTTCCAATACAATTAAAAACAGTTCTCCCAATGTCTCACAACCTCGGTGAAAAAACTTTGAACAGATCAAAAGGTGCACAATACACAATCTGAACAATTTCCCTGGAAAGTCATTGCAGAACATTAAGACCAGATTCAAAATCGCTATGGAAGGTTGGAAGTGCTGAAAGACAAAGATATTCCTGAAACAATAAACTCAAACTCACGCCACTTGCAGACATTTTTATTCACCCACATCTTTACACCATGTAAGAACCAATCTTAATTTAAGGACAAAATAATGATCACTTCATGATTCTTTGATTTACTTGCCGGCTTTGTAGAAAGGATTACAAGTAGCCAGAAGGATTCAAATATGAAGCTAAGCAGTATCATTAACAGATTACGCTAAATGACAGATGGCCTCATAGTCAACATAGGACATGCCAAAAATAGGATGTCCATAAATAAGTCAGCATGCAAAAAGAGCTGACCCATGGTTTGGAGGAATAAATCTTTTATTCCATATATTTTAGGGTTCGATACCACACTATTCAGAAATAACATACAAGATTTCAGTTACACTTGCACACCTCAAATTTTGTTGTTGAAAATAAGAGAGTTCCACAAACTGGATTTCCATCAATTTAAGCTTGAATCATCAAGTGCGTCCAAAAAGCAATTTCATAGGTTGGGTCATACACAAGGTATATATCCAAGAAAAAATATTCCCACAAACACAAGGCGGATACAACAAATGCATGCATACCTGCAGTAATTCCTGGCAAGCATCCAAAGTGAGGAATCCAGAAGTGAAGAATCTTTCCGTGGACATATTTTGTAACACAGAGAAGAATATGGTGTACAATTTCGAAGATGAAGAATTGGAATCATCTAAGGAGAAGTCACTGCTGGACTTGGAACTTATGCAACTCAATGATATAATACGCTCACTGAGGTTAACATCTTGCTCCTGAAATAGAACCAGAAGTAAGAAACCCCATAGAAACTCAAAGTCATTTAATCGCAACTCCACCATGCTGTATCCAGAAGAAGGTATATTTTTTGATCCGTCTATCGAAGAGGATTCATCCACATTAGAATGTGCAGGAACAGCATCCAACACCAGTGCTTGCAGAATTACAGGCCAAGCTTCTTCTAGACATGGCTGCAACTCAACTGAAATAACTGATGATTGAATTCCATCAAGAAATGGTTTCCACTGTGTGCCGAAAAACCAAAGAAGCAATGGGTCAGTAAGAAAGGCTACAACTACAAGTGTTTCCCTCAGAGTGATGCATATTCAGTTTAAACAGATAGGATGACTGACAGAAATAGTTTGTGCTTACATTATCCATATGCAAGTGGAAGTGGACACAGCTGTAATCTTTCAGAAAGGAAAGCCAATACGTCCCCAGAATGGTTGAACTCTTGGCGAACAATGGTAATAGAGCTAGATACTCATCAGAGATCTCGTCACCTTGTCTCCTTAAGGATGAAAACATGTAACATTTGAGAGAAGCATGGACTGTGAGAAGCCTGATTTTAATCTGTAATAATCGGGAATAAAAATGGTAAGCATCTGAAAAGAGGCTCCTCGCTAATGCAAAATTAACATTCATTAAGCAAGGAAGTAAATTAAGATTTACTTGAGAAAGCTATATAATATTTTCAAATTCAAATGAACCTTGCATGAGACCCATTCAGCATATGATGGGTAGTAAAGGTCATTGAAGTCATCCAGTGGACGTGAAATCAGTGAAAATATTCTCTTAACTGCAACTTGATCTCGCTAATGATACCACTTGTCAGCATCTGAACTCATAATGTCATCAGCTGAATTAATAAACATCAATTCTCTTAAAAAACAAACCGAATTTCTGACTGTATTCTTTACCTTAGTGGCTAGTTGCAGGCCTGCTTCCAGTAATATTGGACCAGACAAAGAGTCCAATGCACTTCGAACAGCGGACACCAATTGGGCCTAGAGTCAATAACCTCAGAATACAGTCATGTTGACTTCTAATAAATATGTACATTGCAATGAGGCATTAAAAACTTGTGAGGAGATGCCATAAATATGTGTCCTATAATTATGCAACAAAATTTGCATGACTGGCAGACGTAAGGAAACTAGGGTCTCCAACCTGATATTGTTCCAGAAGGAGGTGATCAGGAAGCTCCGGGTCCGGTATTGCTGCAAACTAACAACATAACGGTATAAATAGCATTTAAAAATAATAATATGTTCAGTAAAATACAGTTTAAACATTAGTTTATAAACAGTGTGTAATGGAAACAATTTCTAACATAATCCAAAGGATGACAAATTCAGGATGTCTAAATAGTTGGGGTAATACTGATAGTTTCTATAAATAATGATGTACAAGTTAAAAGCATCATGAAGAAAATAGTAATGTATGAAGAGGATTTAACTGAATTTTAAGTTTTTCTAGGACATACTTTGATTTCTTTTAATCACCATTTCTTTCAGTAAACAACAAAAAAACATATTGCACTCGTATTTATTTGAAGTAGTGCGATTTAATTACAACTGATATGAACACTTTATGCTTAGTTTTGGGTTAGTAACTTACTTTCCTTCATGGCTTTTTGTGCTCATTTGAATATTTTGGGCAACTTCACTTAGCAGTCTGTATCACTACTTTTAATTTGCTAAGAAATAAAATATTTTATTAAGGTAATGTGGAAAATTATAAGTGGTGAATCATCCAGTCGAATATAAGAAGACTGGACTAAAGCGTTCATAGACCAACAGATCGGATATAAACAAGTGAACCTACCACCCATATATTCCAACAATTTATAACTGTGGTCTGTACTGTCAAATATGTCATCTCCAGATTACTATTACAATCACTTTGCCTGTTCCAAGATCAATTAATACTTTAATCATAAGAGCATGACAAAAATATTTTAAGGGTGGAGAAGTACCTTATCCATAATTGTGCATAAAAGTGAGACGCCGATTGGCCGCATTTTTTCAAACTGGATGGTGCTTATCTGCAAGTGGTAATGTGAAAATACCAACAATAAGAGATGGAATCAGAAATTAAGTTCAGGGGGTCCAAATTGAATAATAAAAACTTTCAATTTCATTTTATATAAGTATTCTCGAAACATATAGTTTATTAATAAAAGGAAACCAAATTAACTTTCAATATAATAAGCATTTTTCTTTTCTTCTTTTTTTTTTTTGGCTTTAGTATCATAATTCTAATTTTTGTGTAATAATTGCATAACTAATATTTCAAAAATACACTTAAAAAATACTAATAATTATTAAATATACATAAAGATTATAATTTTTTCTTTTATTTTTTATTATAAATAAAATAAAATAAATGAAATGTGGGTACCCTTTCCTCTCTATCTATGCCAACAAATTATTATCCAAGTATTCCTTTGCAAACACAAGACTGACTAAGATAGATAGATAGTTCTTTTATCTACACCACCTGATAAGCAAGAGAAATAAGCTCTTGCAATTGAAGAACCAGCCAATCTCCTAATGGTCTTCCATTAGCACGCTCTGCCCTTGCCAATGAGAGGTCAAAGTGAGCAGAATTTTCGCCAACAGCTTCAGGAAGATGATTCAAGCACCTAATTCCAATCACAGTTTAGTCAAAATCACTATACTGTATGAGAAGGAGATGCCTGGATTTAATAACCTAAGGATGCATGAGTCAAGGGATTATCACAGCTCGTTACACGGAACGTCAATCAGATTGCAATAAATTAAGTTACATCGCTTGAAAACTAGACTAGCTCACCAAATCCAAACACGTATCCTCATGGACCACAAAGCAATTCTATTTAAACATGCAGTTTGAATCCAACTAGAAATACACAGCTAATAAGTCGAAAAGAAAAATAAGCTCCCCAATTTCATATATAGGTTGCAACTAATTACTACCCTACTTGCTATGTCCCCAACAATGCAGAAAACTTCTCATTGGCCTATCGCTTTTCTTGAATTCAGGGTGTGACTATATGATTCTTGGCATGATTTTTTTTTATTATTATTGATCTTGGTATGAAATTATGCATACAGAAAGAGCTGTTTTATGAGAAATTCCTACTGAAAATAAATAAATAACACAAAGACAAATGCTAAAATTCAGTTATACACTCTTAGCTACTGACGCACTAAACCATGATTTCAGCCAGGTAAACCTAACAAACTGTTATATACATGCGAAAGAATCCGAAGGAAAATATATATGTGCATATCAATATAATACAACTATACAGAATATAAATCTGCCTGCAGCAATAACAAATGGTGACAATTCAGAAACAAAACCATGTGAAATAAAATGACTGACTAGCTATATTACATAAAAGGTAACAAAAACAGGTAACATACTCAGCAGCAAAAACTCTTGTTCGATATCGGAGGTGCTTATCCCTTGAAAAGTTAGGGCTTGAATAGTCACCCGTGTAATGGCGATTTTGTGGTACTTCGGAGCTAGAGACCATGTTCTCATCATCATCTCCGATAGTCAAGGTTCCCTCACCATCCATACCAGTTGAAGAATTGTTCACCATATTATTGCTCTTACTAGCGCTTATGTCTTGAAGTAGAAAGAATCTACATGAAGTTCATCACTTTTTTCAGCACAATAAAGATCAATTTCATGACTACATTCTAGATATAATTTGCATCTCAACCAAAAAAAATCATGACACGTATGAAACTGTGAAAATAAATTGTTCCTATGCCAGTTAATGTTTCAGCACTTGGCATCCTCTTATATAATTTATATTCTGTTTAAAAACAAAGAACTGCACCTTCATGCCTTATGGATATCATACTTGTCTTACAACATGATAATAATCATATCAAGTCAAGTTAAAGGAAAAAAAACGTTGGAATTTCAATTCAGACATTTCATGCATGCATGCATCAATTGATACTATAAATCTACAATGGTTGGTGTAGAAGAATGGGAGACGAAAAGGAGACTATAATAAATATACCACCTAATTTGCTTGGGAAAATGAGAAGGTTGGGTCAGTAAGGCCATGGAGTTTCTATATGTAAACCACTGGTGAAAACAAAACAGGAACTGTGAACTAAGGAACCTGAAGTGCAGTATAAACTACGATCAGAAGGGGGAAAATGTTTACCAGTGAATTTCTTTTTCTTGGAATATTTGAGGAGGAGGATCAGCAAGGAAAAGGAGCATCAGATCAATAATTGAACGAGAAAAGCCAGATCTGGTGGCACTGCAGGAGATTAAGAGAGAATTGATAGGTTTTGTGGGCTTGTGGCTAGCTTATGGAAATCCAGATTTGTGGAGTGGAATATGCTTCCTGTTGTTGGTAAATCAAGGGGTATTTTGTACTGTGGAACACAGATTCGATCAAGGTCAATGACATTTTGGTAAGGATAATGAAAGAAAGCAGTACCTTGTGGAGGTTCTCAGCAGTCTATGGTCCAAATAATCGTATGGCAAGATAAGAATTATGAGATGAGTTACTGGGCCTAAGTGTCTTTTGGGTTCCAAATTGGTGTTGGGTGATTTGCGGGTCTTCATGTATCGGATCTAGTTGGAGATTGGAGTTTCGCATTATAAGCATATGTAACTTGAATTAACTCTATCTATCGTAATCTGTATAGTGGGATCGGCACAAATAAAATTCTCGTTTCGTATCAAAAGGGGGAGGGGGTGGGCACAAATTGCATATGCCACATACAGATCCATATTCTGGATATAGGTACAGGTAACTTACCATGTTGTGGCATATTGACAGCCAACGTGATGGACGTGTAGGACATGACGCATTAAGCAATCTCATTATTGTACTACGTGCTAAATTTCCAATCCTGAAAAAAAGAGGGGATTTTTGGTCAAATTACTGGGCAACAATTTAAGATATTCAATTGATGGACCTGCCTATATCCAACAAATCCCATAGCTGAGCATACTGTAAAACTTTTACAAGAAAATTATGTCTTTCAAGTATATTCTAAGTTGTGCACAAGAAACAGTGAATAATATTCAACAAAAAAAAAAAAGACTGCTGGCAATGGCATAAAGTACCTAAAGCCAATAGAATTTATTGGCCAAGCCATCACAAAGAAACTTTCAGCATGTCAAGCTCTATATATTAAGTAAATTGAGGGCATTGAAATTAGATAGTGATGGAACCTTCTTTTAATTTGTCGATGGGCAAAGAATGACTCTCAACAGAAATCTCTCCATCAAGTAAGCCAATACTCCATATTGATTGGTTTTCGTCAGCATTTGAAAATATAATTGTATGGTCGTGCTCAACATAGTGTAACTACACGAAAATTTTGACCTCAACTACGAATTATTCAATGATATATAATAAGGATCCAACAGGTAACACATTATAGGAGTTTGGGTCACAACCTATCCATTTATATGAACCCCATATCCTGTTGAACTCATGACCCACTAAAATATTGAACCTCTTGCAATGTAAGCATTTGGTTCTGCCACACTATTATAGGCAAGACCAAACCAAGATCAGATAAAGCAGCACATCCTCAAGAACAGTAAATCTAGAAACATTAAACTACCTCAACAATTCAAGAGGAAAATACAAGAATGTCAAGAAATGCTTACAGAGTGATTACTATATAAAAAAGAATATATAAAATAAGCCTTCAATTTCTAAAACAAAACAGGCATTGTTGCAGGAAAACAACTCACTCTGTATCAGTTTCCTCATCTAGCATGTAGAACAATGTTTCTTCAATTTGTTCATCAATTATGGAGACCTGTAAATAAAAAAATTGATAGGAAACAGAATGTTTTATTAAGATAAAGAAGGTATAAGGGGTGAGAGTTCCTTTTTAGCTTTTACAAATTACAATAGAAGAGAATAAGTATCATAGATTACAGTATCACTTAAAAGCGCAGCACCAATCTCTAAACTATATCTGAATATGTAAAACATAGACACCTATAAAGTTCCTATAACCTGACGCCCATGGAGTAACTTTGAATTCAATCCTACCCCAAATATCTTCTATTTGCTGATCAGCATATTGCCATGTTCTACTAATATGTTCTATATAAACAACGAACTTTCATTATCATAAAAAGAGAAATACGGTAGAGGAGATGTCCTCATGCACAATTAAATTGGAATAACCACTTCAAACTTAAACAAAGATGTATTGAGGGCGTCTTCTAATTGCTTATACACATTTTATGCAGATTGATCCAAAAGTAATCCATACAATTTATACCTCACAAGAAATTGAGGATTTAAATGTAAATATGCTTCTAGAGAATGAAGTTAAATTAAATGATTTCAGACTTTATCTATTCTTCAAATAATAGTCATTCTAAATATCAAGTAAACTAAAGGAGGCTGAAAAACGAGCTATTTCCCATTGCTTAATGAAACATATGCAAATATGTATAATATAGATTGGATGAAAAACAACGGCACATCGATACTAACCGCATCCTTTTCTATAAGGTGTCGCAGAGTGGATAGTGCTAGATGTCTCAGAGTCGGCTAATACAAACAAAATTAGATCTGTTAGGAGGAACAATAAAATCTTTCGAAGACCTTAAGATCAGATAGTTAAAGATACCTGTCTTGAGGACAGAGTTGGGAGGAGAGTTAACACATGGGAATGCACAGGAACTGCTTGCGGTGCAAAAAGAGCAAGCTGCTGTGTGAAGCGTACACTCCTGTCAATATATGAATATAAAGAGAAAATAAAAAAGTAAATTTACGGAGTAATTTTGCTGCACTTTATACAACAGCTATAATTTAAAACTGAACCAACTACGCTTATTAATAGAAACAGCCCAGTAAATGGGCATAAAATAAAAAAATTGTAGAGTCCACATACTCGAGAAGTGTTGCTGTTTCTTGGCAGGAGCTGATCTCTGCAACAGCTGACTATACACAAAAGCATCAATTAGGCGGCACTCAGTAATTCAGGTAACAAACTAAACAGACAATTGTTAGGGAGCAAAAATTAAGATTATCTCTGAAGGAGGGTGGAAGAGAAAAGAGTATTTGCTAAGAATTGCACTCTTTATAAGATTGAAGAGCAAAAGACAATTTGCATTTGAGATTACTTGATCATGATAAAGTACAAAGACATCCCTTCAACTTTAGAAACATTACTAATAAAACTAATAACCTTTTTAATTCCCTAAGTCCAGAACGAAATATCAAATTCATGGTGTCTACAGTAACTTAACAATTTCAGAGTGGATGTAGATGTAATTAATGCATAAATTAGACTTCTCACTCCATCCATCACTATGGATTGAGTCAAGCTAGTTTTTATAATCACTTAAGAACAAATTTATTCAACTTTTGAAATACTGGAACTATAAACTGAAATTTAAAAATGATCAAACAGACCTGAGCTTTTCTCAGGATTCAGAAAAAAGTGAAAATCAAACCTTGCAACGCGAGAAGAAAATGCTCCCAGGGGCAAGTTCAGGACCTATTATAGCAACAATGGCATTAATAAGACGGCCTACTGCTTGCTGCAGGTCAACCCAACCAGTCTCTTCTGATAAGATAATTTCCATTACAAGGCCAAGTGTCGCCTGCAGTACCAAAAGACGGGGAAAAGTTGAAACTATAGATATACGACTCCGTATAAACCACAGAAGAAAGAAAGCTTAAGTATAATTTTTGTTTCCATTTATACATACAAGAGATTTAC
Source organism: Stenogyne calaminthoides (assembly GCA_037126765.1). NCBI lineage: Eukaryota > Viridiplantae > Streptophyta > Magnoliopsida > Lamiales > Lamiaceae > Stenogyne > Stenogyne calaminthoides. The sequence continues at coordinate 39,991,853 of JBBCBC010000002.1, forward strand.
CATAAAGTGACAATATGAAACATGTGGAAGTTAAACATGTGCTCTCTTATGTTCCCTCCAACACCTATGGGTGTAAGTGAGTCAAGCCGGCTTGCGAGCTACTCATGCTCGACTCGTAAAAAGATCGAAATCGACGCAAGTATAATCGAGTTGAATCGAGTTTGAGCTACTCGAGTAGCTATCAAGTTCGAGTTTGAGCTCAAAAATACTCAGCTCGAGAGGCTCGCGAGCCTAATAGAGCTTGCACAGTAAATACTATTATGCCATTAATTTTACTAAATATATATACGAGTATATTTTAATACTACCTCCGTCCCGGGATAACGTGCACATGTTATTGTTTACTCGTGTTTTAGCGAGCGAGTTTTTTAGTAGTTTTTGAAATGATAAAGTAATTTTTAAAGAGACATATGATAGATGAGAGGTAGATCTATCATACCCCTCCTTAAAAGTCACTTTATCATTTCAAATACTAATAACAACTCGCTCGCTAAAACTCGATCGAAAAAGGTGATGTGCACATTATCTTGGGACGGAGGGAGTAATATATTTTATATTTAATTTTATAAAATTACACAGGTAATCGAGTCGACCTAGAACCGAGTTTGAGTGTATCAAGTTTCTTCTCGAGCCGTGCTCGTGCATAAAAATTTGGGCTCGACCGAGTTCGAGTTTCGAGCTTCGATTATTCTAATCTAGTCGAGTTCAAGCTCAGGACTACTCGGCTAGTTTACACCAACACCCCCTCCAACTTATCCATATATTTCACAAATATCTTACCAGAACTTTGTACTCCCTCGTCTAAAAGTTTAAAGCAAAAACATTGGTTGCTATATCTCAATCGATAACCTCCTGATGTTTGTACAATCCATATGTTTCATTAACGGGTCACAAAAAAAAAAGCTCTTAACTTTTACCCAGACACTGTAGCTTGTCAATAATTAGGCTATGTTTAATATTGCTTCAAATTTCTATTCCAAGTAGGGAAAGCTAAAGATTATATGTCAACACTAAGAATAAATTATTGCTAGATTATTGGGATGTGTTAGTTGATGGGTTTGGAGGAAAGGATTCAAATTTATGGCATTGTTTGTCTAATTTCACACGAAAGCAAATTCTATGCCTTGGAGCTAATTGAGTCATTCCTGTAAATAAAGAAATTCACGTAATACAGCTATTTGATCCTAAAATCCAAATCCTTCCATCAAATGCAACCTTAAAAAATTTAACTCCCTAAGTTATATCCTTGCTATTAAGTCAGAGTGAGTAGATATCATATAGTCATAACTTACAGGAGAAAAGTAATAAAATAAACTTTAAATAAGAAACCATTTGTAATATCTGCAGACACATCTATACCTGAACCTGAGATACATAAGACAAGCCTGCTGCTTCAATGGTCAGAAGAAGTCCATGCAAAGACCAAATTTGTAGACTTGATATTGAACTTTTAGCAAGTGAAGAGACAATGTTGACTGTACTGGGAACTAAACTAGACAAGGCCATTCCTCCTGCACTGTGGACAACATTGATAAAAGAAACTCTCAATTATTCTCAGAAAGAGTGCCATCGAGGCAAATCATTAGCTCCCAGAGTAGAAGAACCAAATTACAGGGATTGTTGGGCACAAGACAAGAGAAATGAAAATGTACTTTCCAGAGTGATTGCAAACAAGCCTTCTAAATTAGCCATTCATTAGTAGTGCGTCAACTATCCCTATAAATGTCTGTGATAACAGAAAGGCGAAAAAAGCTGTATATACAACAATGCATAAGGCCCATTACAACTCCATACCATTGTTTAGTGTAGTTTAAGATACAAAAGGGGGCTTATTATGTTATTAGTCTATATAACAATGAAAGATCATTTTGTTATGAAGCATTTTTATATTTACCTTGCCCTGCAATTATTAAAGACTTAAAGTAACTGCATACGCAATCATAATAAATTGAGCACTGGTGTAATCTTAAATCAATGTTAAAATACAGTTTTATAGTCATTTCCTCGGTTCCTGGTAGCAAGATACACAGTGGGGAAATTAGGTCAAAGCCAAAGAGCTGCCAGCCTATAATGGGAATTGTACTTCAATGACACTGTTGATGTAATTTGGAACAGTACAGTGGGAAATGCTTACACAAGGCACTCATATAAGCATCCGCTTCTCTGTGTGTATGAGAGAGAGAGAGTTTAAGCTGTGTTTCAGTTAAATGTCAATTGCAAGTATCAAGGTTACCTGCGATGAATGCAGCCAAGAGCAAAAGCAACTGATCCAGCATAGTGAGAATCTATATTGCCAGTTACATCACCAAGAAGTTGTTTTGTCTATTCACAAATAAGATCCAGTCAAATTGATAACCAACTAAAAGAGATGCCTCTAAAGAAATAAGGAACCAGCAGGCAAGACAGGTTTAGCCACCTAAGTAATAGTTAATATTCACTTTTTCCCCGTTTCAAATGTATATGCAGTAAAGATGTAGAAAGAGTTGATTTATTAGAAACATAAGCCGCTAATAAGACTTGTATATACAATCAATATATGCAGAATTTTCAAAATACTTGCACTAGACAAACAAAACAACAATCCAATTTCTTTATGAGAATTAGACTAGCTGCCTTATAAGAGGAAAGGAGCAACATCATTACTTCATAGTTAATCATCATAAAATCAGCCTTAATAATAAATTATTAGAACATGACTAACCATTCTGGCAGTAAATGTATCATTTCCTAGCCTGGCTAATAAACCAAGCCCTTCTGATGATGCTCTACGTTGTGATGCACAAATGTCACCTTCAGCCAAAATAGCCTGTCATGATAACAAGGTTAAGAATCCAAGAAAAAAAGAAAGAAAGGATGGATCAGAATTTCAAGAATATACAATAAAAGAGTGATCAGAACCTGGAAAATAGCCTGAGCAGAACTCAGTATCTCCATTCCTAGGGGTTCAGGCCGTTGAGCTAACAATGTCTGGAATAAAAGAAGAGTAATGAGTAAATTGCAAAAGTAAAACTAGGCCGCATGCATGACCATGGGAGAGAATCAACCTTCAGTCCAGCTAGTAACCCCACGCATATATTGGTAACACTAGCAGCACGCCAAGTCTGTCTTTTTCCAGCTTTCAGACACTGATCAACCGTGCCAAGAAATGCAAGCATCCCGCTACTATCCTGCAGAGATGAAGGAAATTCAATGACACGTTCAGATCTTCATATATTGATCAGTAACAAAAATCTACACACTTTACCAAATAATAGCATCACCTACCTGAAAAGCAAACATAGATCCAAAGCAGAGAAGCATCTGATTCACCAGCATCTTGCTTATGGTTTCAGGCTTCATTATTAGTTAAATGTGTTAATGTCAGGGATCAAGAACGCGATGCTTTAATAAGTCATCCAATTATGAAAGTAAAATGGCGAAGTCATGACTGTACAATTTACCTGAGGAAAACTAGGAGGCTCATTTTCCCAGACACATGTCAGTACTCCATCTTTTCCCCCTTGGAATGATCGAAGTTCATCTTCAAACCAATCCCTAAACCAGTGAATCCAATTTACATTAAAAATGAGAAGATACGGAAAATAACATTTGAAATGCCTCACAAATATTGAAAAAGAGTCAATGAGGAGGTTGATAACCATTGAGAATGGATTAGAACTCACAGATAAGTATAAAAAACGAGCTATCAAGAAAAAGGGTGAGTATGAATATTACACCTTCCGGAAGTCCAAGGGCCTAACCAGGCGTCTCTCTTGTCTAACAACATCCTGAGGCAAGAGCTTTCATCGCATCTAAAAGCTTCCCTGTTATACATGTCAACATAAAACAACAGAAGATGAACTACGCTCCTTTAACACTTGATGTGAAGTAGAGTATACAGTAAAACAAGTAGAAGAAACAGGTGACTTTAGGGACATAACTTCAATTTACCTAAAAGGAGTAGTGCATATCTGAATAATAAATGCATGGTCATTTTTGTATAAAGAAGGATCTGAGAGTGCTTGATATGCTAACAGCACCCGGACAATAAACAAGTTCATTGAAGAGCTTACTCCTGCTTGTTCTTTGCCTAATAGTTGTGATACATAGGAGAGTGCTCTAGTTCACACAAAATAAAAATTTGAAGAGTTAGAAAGATATATCATAAGGGGAAGAACAAAATATGACCTAACTGAGTTTACTTTTTTAAAAGGAGAGAGCAGGAATGACATTATGAAATATTTGTACCCATTCATGTATAGGAGAACTGGCTGCAGCAGGATTCTTCTGTTCACAGGGTCAGAAAGGAAACATTTTACATATGAAGTAAGCGCATCAATGGCAGCAGACCACACACTACAGAGAAAAGATAATATCTTAAGTAATAAAAAAAATGCCATAGAAGTGGTTTTGCAAACTGAGAAGAACAGGAACAAAATGCGCATCACTGCTTCGATACAGAACCAGATGCTATGATAACAGAGAAACAAAGCAAGAAAATGCAGCTCAGAAATTATAATAGCAATTGCAAGTCCTTGAAAAGGTTGTTAGTTATTTAATCGAAGTATGTATCTTATAGCTGGAGACTGATTAGTTTGTTGCCTAACATTTACAAGAAATTTGGCCTCTAGTCCCCTAGAGAAAGTAGTGATTTAAAGTAAAAGAAGTACGAATATAAGCGAAAAAAGATTTTAAGCCAATGAAATGGAGTTTAAAAGAACAAAATGTGGAGTGAAAGCAACACTACTCCTGCAATGGCTGTGAGTTTGGAAATGGTCTGCAGGGGCAGGCAATGTAGGAACATAGAGATGATTTTATTAATATATTTTCTTTCCCTAGTTTTTATTTATATATTTATTTATCTTTCGTTTTGGATATCTCTTGCCCTAGAAACCTAGATACCATCAGCTTTTCCTTTTAAAAAATTTTCAGAAATGCCACGAGAAGTCATGAGTTGGGAGCCTCGACTGAGGCCCAAGCCATCCGTAGAACAGCGGCCGACTATGACAGGAGCTTGTGCTTTTTAACAAGTATGACAGCTCTATACCTTAGATTACACAGATGTGTGCCAGTTTTTCAATTGTTGAAATAGAGCACAAAAACATTTTCAAGCCATACAGTTAAAGATGAAAAAGATGAAGTCAAGAATGAGCATGATTCAACTAACCATATATCTGATGTGAGATCTTGACTTTGATCTATGTGCTGTTTAGGGTTCTCACTAAATGTGGACGCCCAAAATGCAAGAATGTCAAACACTTGGTCATTAAGCTCCTGAAACATCAAACTACCCTCATTAAGAAACTGAAATGGAATTAGCCTACAAAGTATAACAATTAGCATTACCTCCTTCGACACAGAAGTCAATAGTGAAGACAGAAGACTCCATCCAGCTTCTTTTACAACAGGAACTGCCAACGGATTCCGACTAGATTCCATCAGTAGGTTCTTGCAAACTTTGAGCACGGATTCTGGCAATCTGCACCCAACGCATACCAGAAGAAGTAAATAAAAAAATACTCCTATACTTTACATTTAAGGATCAGAAACCATTTTCTATTGACAAGTCATTGATCTCTCACTTTTACTGAAATGTATGCCTAAATGAAACAATATGAGCACCTACTGCACTTTTAACACATAATAATTATTTTAATGCACAGTAGGTTACAACAGGAAGAATTAAGAACTCCACCTGGTTGGATATCCAAGGGGCAACTTCCGTGAAATAGACACAAGTGCAGCCAAAACTGCCGCTTGCCCATGTAAAGAGTCAAGCTCTCTTCTAAGATTTGATCCCTGGATATCAAACGCAGTAAAATGACTAGAGCAAGAGAATCATGACAAAAAGAGAAATGGTCATCATAACCAAAAAAATATTAGCCCAGAACGGGAAGCAGATGAAGATGGTGAATTAAGCAAAAAAAAAGTGGTGTCAAATCTTTGAAGCACCTTTGCCTTTGACTACATTTTATTAGTACAATAAGAAATCAAACAGAAGTGAACTCCGCCATTGAATATGATAAAAGGCAATCAACTAATTGTTCTTTACCCTATCAGAATATTTGTGTAAGAAAGAGAAAATTAATTGGTGTATAAGCCACTCCTATGAGTTCAATATGACCAAAAATAGATGCTAATTGTCATCAAAATATAATTCTAAACAGATGGATTCCCCCTTACTTACAATGTTCTACTAAAGATGCAGTAACAAATATAGTATGATTGGTTGTAATATAGTAGACATCTCCAAAAGCTTGTAAATTTTCCTTAGGTCGGCTAATATATTGGAATTCGTTGTTCCTAACACTCTTCGTACAAATTCTGACCAAGCTCAATGCATACGAGAGAACAGAAACATGATTGTTATGACTTCCAAGTTTGATATGAGGATATATGGCCACTTGAAGTGAGGGTGTAACTATTAAACAAGAGAGAGGTGATGATGAAGACACCCGACGCCCCCAACCACCCACTCTACCACACATATCCAAGGTGAACTTATACAACCATCTTAAACAATAGATAATTAGTGGACTAATGATTGCATTAACTTGTATTCAATCTAGTAAAAGTTCAACTTTTTAGGTTCAACCGAGATGATTATTTTTCTCCCCTCACTGTGGAAAAGTTACTCATTAGTGCTGTTTTCAACTCTGGTTTTTCAGTTTACTGTTTATGTGTATATTCAGTTACACTGGTAAGAAAAAGAAATCCGATAAGTTACAGAAGGAGAATATGAATCATAACTGCATAAATATTATTGCACCTGAATAAACAAGTTTTACCTTCTCAAAAGAAACATTTTCTCTTGCTGCACTTAGCATTGTGACTGCATAAGATATCAAGCCACCAATGCAGGAAGGATCAACCTCAGCTAGAGCACGAAGAGTCAAGGCAGCTTCAACTCTTACCTAAGCAACAGCTTCACTTAATAGTTAAGAAGAGCACACCAAGTACGAAAAGAAATGGATGCATCAGATAATGCATGGAGTATCTAACATGATTTTTAACTACATTTTCTATAGAAGCTATGCCACAGTGCAGTTAACAATCTTCCTCAAAATCCATACAAGGGGCACATAAGGAAATATGTCCCGTGATAGTACAGAAGGTAAAAAGAAAAACATAGCATAACAGGCAAATAACAAATATACTAAGAAAACTTCCAGATAGTAAAATTGATTAGTATAAAGCATTGTAATGTAAACACATAAAGACAACTGCTCTCACAAAGGTGCTTAAAATGAAAATATCATCATTCCAATCACCACAGCAACCATCCCTTCCAGTACTTAGTTTTGAACAGCAGTAAACATGAAACAAAATCATATCTAAAACCTTTTTTAACCCCCAGGGGTTGACCTGGCGGTGTAGGCTTAGAACTAGGAGTATGCTCCTCTCAAGGTCTCAGGTTCAAAGCCCTCAAGGAGCAATCAATTCCTGAGACGAGTCAGTCCATATAGAGCTTTGCTATGTCTTCATATGGGACCCTGTTAGTGGACGGTGGGTTATGGTCCCCCTGATTAGTCGGTCCTTGGGCTGGCTACTGAGTCATAAAAAATAAAAAATAAAGACCTTTTCTTTACCCTCCACTCCTCCAGTATAAAAGATAAGAGCTGGAGGCATTTTCTCAACTCGGGATCTAATGAAACCTACTTCAGTCGCACTTGGCCACAAGCAAGCAGTATCAACACAAACAACAGAGAGGAATTATACGTAGTTAGAATCTGAGACAAAAAAAAAAGGCTATAACTGTCACTTAAACAAGGTGGTTCCAAGAATTTTCATGTGTTCCCAAGCTTTCCAAGACCAGAAAGGAAAACCGATGGCATACGATATCCAGGAAGCTAAAGTTCTTATAAAGCTATGCTACTTAAATCCTTCTTTTTTTGAAGACATGCTACTTAAATCCTAAATAGAATATACTAGTCAAAATATTTTATCAGGATGTGAAGACACACACATCAACAACCAAGAAAAGAATATCTTTAAATTACCAAATGTCAAATGAATGGAGCAGAATATGTGTAAATAGTTGGTCCAAGTAACATAAATTGAGAGGCTTAATGTCTTGACCGTTGCCGATCCACAGCAAGTGGTGATACAACAAAGTTTTACATGCTCAGCAGATCTCAATTATGGTTATGGACAGAATGATTCCCAAAGTTACATTAAAACAATATTATCACAAACTTACCAGTGCCGAATGATGATAACCTGCTGCTACAACTGTGTCATCAAGAGCTTCCTTGAATTCAAGTGGAACCTACAGTCCGGACATGTTGAAGCATTATTCTCATAAAAACATTGTAATGAACTCCAATATAATCAAACAGCCAGGACACTTGTTTAGCTTCCAGAAAATCATATATACAAGCAATTCAAGCATCGAAACAACGATGCAAGAGGTAATATACCAGATTTAGTAAGAATATTTTTAGGTGTTGATCTTGATCTCCTCGCTTTGCTTAATTATATCCTTTTTTTTATGAGAAGCAGAAACTTTTATTGCAAAAAATTTAAGGATGAGAGATCCCTATTGATGTTACAAAGGACAATTTACAGCGGAGTGTTGTATAAGAATATGAATTTAGAATATTCTATTCAAACTGAAATTAACAAGAGCTTTTACCATTGAAGTGTACAAGAAAAGTTGGTTATAAACAGCAAAATAATCTAGAAGTTAAAACTCAAATTCTTGGTTCTTGAAATATTTTTGACAGGGCCATCTGTAGACTTATCAACACAGCGGTATCATCAAAAGGAAAAGGTTCCCCAGTACCCCTAAAGTTACACAAGTAATAAATTCTGTAAAATAAAACCCTGATATCCTCAAACGGCATTCTACATTCCAGAAGCTTATTATAATTTATAGGATCATATTTTTGTTTCAACTAACAGAAGCTATCACATCCATTAATTCACATTAACAATGTTCTCAGAATCTCAATATCTAACCTTACTACTACTCTTACCACCCCCTGAGAAGAGCGGGAAAACAGACGTGTATTATCAGCAAATAGAAAATCATTTATCAACATTATATGAACACATATGTGCTAGCTGCTAAACATGTTACTAATTAATTGATTGGTGATTGTAGCTTGAATGAGGAATCAATTATATGAAAGTATGTTAAAAGCAATAAAAGTAACTCACCTCCCCAAGTGTTTTCAGAACATATGAGAGAGTTCGCAAAGCAACTACTCTCATGGAAGGGGTGGAGTCAGAAGATAAAAGCTGCAGAATTTATTTATTTTTGTGAATTCCTTAATAAAGAACAACCAATAAAAATATAAACCCGATTTGAAGCATGTAGCAAACCTGCTTGGCGAGGAAAACAGAAAAGCCTCTCTGAGTGGGCTCGCTCATTTGATCAGTTATACCTACTCGCATAATGTAAAGTACACAAGCCTTGAAAAAAGAAGAGACATGTAAGGAGCTTGAATTTACAGAGCCTTACACGGTATGGATATGAGAAATACTCTGCCCATACGATGATCACAGCACGTAGTAGTAGCATATCAAAAAGAATTGTGGATAATTACTAAGAAATCAAGAATCTTATTTTTAGAGTGCCCTATATGATACTCCCTCCGTCCCACGAGGACTTGAACACTGAAATTGGCACGCAAACCAAGTAAAGTGGGTTTTAGTGGGTTTGAGCGGAATAAAATAAGGGTGTTGTGAGTGTATTAATATTATGTTTGTTTCCATTTTGGGAATGTTCAAGTAATGTTGGGACGTTCAAATGTGTTCAAGTAATCGCAGGACGGAAGGAGTATTTATTACAAGAAACAAGAAGTTTTATTGATTTTTATTTTTATTTTTTGAAAAAAAGCAGAAGTTTAATTAATTAAGGAGAGAAGGTAAAGGATGAGAGATCCCTTTCCCTGAATACAAACATTTAGACATGAAGTTTTATTGATCCAATAGTAGATATTACAAATGGGAGAGAAAGAGTGCATCACAGAACTGATAAAAGTGAAACCTGCATCCTCCACTCGTCTTCCTCTTCTTTTAAATAAAAATCAAAAGTTCTCTCGAGTGAAAAAAGACAGTACAAAGGAACAAGTTAATAACACTACAACCAAGTCAAATTAGAATACAAAACACAAATCACTCATGATATTTATTTGATAAGAAACACAGAGGCAAAATTACAAAGCAAAACACCAATTCCTAGCTACATCTGACAAGGATAAACCAGAAAAGAATGAAACAAAAGAGCCATTAAATTTGTTGTGAAAAGATACCAGTGCTTGAGCATCAACAGATGCATCTGAGCAAAGCAAATCCATAACCTGTACAGCGTAGTTTTGCAGTTCGCTATCTGGCTGGAGATACTTTAAACACATGGCCTGAAACATGTGACATGACTGTTAATCAAAAATAAGAATTTAAATCAAAAACAAGACATTCAAGACCTAGAAATTAAATTTAACATAACATGATATTTCTACTACAAGGTGAATAAATAAATTTAGATCAGTATCATAGAATGCACAGGACAGTAACATTAATCGTTCTCACTATCTCATTCATACCAATTCTTCCATCTACTTTCCTATAAAAATCAGACCCTTCAAGAAACAGTTTTCATATATTCAAGTGTGGGAAAGTAAACAGACTGGAAGAGAAAAGAGTAAGAGCCCATTCGGCTGAGCTTATAAGCTCCTTAAGACAGCTTATAAGATGTTTAGGAGCTTATAAGTTCTGCAAAAGTGTGTGGCAAAATAAGATGTAAAACAACTTATAAGATCTTAAAATAAGCTCCTTGCAGCTTATAAGCTCCAAAAAAATAAGTTGAGATAACCTAACTTATTTTGTTAACCACGCCCAATCCCAGCCACCCCCAACACCATACCTCCTGACACCCCACCCCAACCACCACCTCAACATAAAAAATAAAAAAATAATTATTTTTATAATAAAATTAAATTTAAATCTTAAATTATCAAAGAGCTTATAAATTTATTAGCCAAACACTTTAACAACTTATAAGCTAATTAAATATTACATCTTATAAGCTCTTAAAAACAACTTATAAGATGTTAGAGCTTATAAGATGTTTAAAATAAGCTTAGCCATATGGGCCCTAACTGAGCTTGCAATGTTATGACATTGGGATACAAATAGGGGCTAGGAGTCAAAATACCATTTATTTTCTCACTCGGCACTATATCCACTAACTTTCATGCATGACTTCACGGACAAACACATGAAAAGGGTCTAACTACCCTGCCTTACCACTTCAGATATTGAGAAGCTTTAATATTTTATAACTAGTGGACAATCTTACTGTTGCACCAAACATTAATTATTTAATTAGAAGGGTAGATAAAACTGATCTTTGTTAGCTTCATATATTTTTTCCTATTTTCAGTATCTAGAGTAGAAATCACTAAGACCAACACTTAACAGAAGATATAAGTACGAGAATCATTTCATTATATTTAACCACTCATCCCTACCAAGATTGGACATGAAAGAACAAACAGGAAAGAGGACATTATGAATCTGTAAATCTTATCCAATACCTGTAAAAAGCAGACCCATGACAACGAGACACCCACCCGTACATCCTTCAAACGAAGTCCACTTACTGCAAGTTCACCATATAACAGAAGAAGGTGAAGTAAATAAACCGTGATTTTCATGAAAATGGGTAAGTCTATGCATCTTCAAAGTTTAAATACTAAAAAGTGATAGGGTCCCTTTGGAAGATAAGAGTAGGTAGACTTTATATTCTAGTATCTATCAATTAAGATCCTTCTCATTGTAGTTCTATATGCTGTTTGCACTTGATTTATATTCCACGTAGTTTACCTACTTAATTTCGGAGTAAAATGCTATAAGTTTTAATTTATTATGTACATTAACACACACCTGGTGTCCTGAGGATTAAAGAAAACCAGAAACCAATAATGTAATACCACGCTCAAGATCTTTTACGACAACAGTAAAAATATGTACAGCATATTGGGAGTTTACTAAACTTCCGAGGTAAATGGTCATTTCATTTTCTTTTCCATCAACCCCAAATATACCAACTTCAAGGCAGCATAAAGGCCCAATCTTGCACTTAGTTCTACCTTTTGTAAATGGGATAGCTAAGTGCTTGTGCAAGCTCCCTTCCAGCTTCTTAGGAGTAGCTTGGCCTTTTCCCTTTAGTTGCACCTAAACCATGATGATAAAGCATCAGATTAATACAAATTAGCAGACTGAAGACTGAGTACAAACCTGTGCATCAGGATTCATTCCAAGAGCCAGCAATGCTCCTAAGGATTCAGCAAAAGCATCCCTCACCGGTTCCACAGGATCCTCAAGAGCCTATAGTGTATGAAATATATTATAACTATAGGTATCCATGAAAGGAAGGTTTCTCGAGTAAACAGAAGAATGACGAAAAGTGAATATGTTAAGAACCTTGACAGAATAAGACAAGCAATTCTCAAGTTCTCCAGCCCCTAAGCCTGGTCCACCAATGTTTGCAAATGCCTTCAGACATCTTGCAGCAGCTATTTTTACACGGAACGATTTATCCACGACCCCAACCCGCATAACTACACGGAAAGCCTCCATATAGGCTGCAGAAGCAGCACTACCATCAGAACCCTCCAAAGCATTACGAAGCATGTGTAGAGCCTCTTGTCTCACAAAATCCTAATGCAATAGGTGATCAGACAAGGATATATTGGCACCCGGAGAAGTTTACTTTAAAAGTAATTAGAAAAGAGAATAATTATCGAGCCTAGAGACGAAATTTCAGTCACATGAAATTTGAACAAAACAAACTCCATAAATAAAGCTCTTGTATGAATCACATTATTGGTCATCGGATCAGTTCACAGATACTACAGTTTCAATGCATAATCCAACACAACCAAAGAGAGTAAAAAGAAAAACACACACACACACACAAAGCACTTTCTGACAACATATTGTATGTGTGGGCACTGTGTGCATCAAAAATTCAAAAGAGATCAAGATAAATTAATTCTATGTGCATATCAGGACCTAAACTTCCAGGAAGGTTTATAAGATAGCATACATCCATTACTGTGAGCCCTAATTTCAGAGAAAAGAATGAGAGCTTTATGGATAGCAAGGACGCCCTAAGGGAGTCAACAGCACCTTGATGTTGTTTTGAACTTTTTGGAGTCTAAACAACATCTTAACACGCATTGAAATGGTAAATTATTTCTTTAATATTAGCAAGTTGATAGTTATCAAAATATGAATAAGCTATACGATGCAAATTGTCCCTTAATACTAAATAATTTTGGGGTTGTGATAAACACAAGGAAAGATATTGAGCCTAGTGCCTTTGGAACAAGATTTCTTTGAAAATTGCAGCAATGTAAGTCATTGGAGTTAGTTTCCATTTAATTTGGTTCACCAATATTTAAGATGATAAAGGAAACATCCTTCATTACACTGAAAAAGGTCTACAACATGCTAGGAAAGAAAACCAAGCTTAAAGCCCTTAATATGAACCCAAGCAAATTCACGTATGTTAATGGTTCTAAAAGAACAAAATAGTAATCCATTGACTGTGATATAAAAAGTGTAACTCAGTCATGAGTTTGGTTAAAAGGCATATTACAAATAACATGAATTTAGAAACAATTAAACAAAATGGGCTACCAAAAAATATCAAGGCATTTTATATGAGAAATCTTATTCATACATCACCGATTTTTACAGGCCTGAACTCTATATGGTGCCAACTTAAAAGGCTCATTAGTAAGAGAAAAGAAATACATTAGCATCACGATCAAGTAGCTTCAATAAGCACGGCATGGAAGAAAGTATGAGTCTCCAAGTTGAGGAATCCCATACGCAAAGTACAAATGTAAAGTACAGTGCATAACTACAGTCTCTAGCTAAATCTGTTGCAACCATTTCAGAGAAGTTCTATACAAATCCAGAACATTTTGACCACAATAGACTGTTCATCATCCAGATTCACCAGGATCATGAGTCGATTTAATTAATCTTTAATACAATGAATTATTAATTTCATTTTAACATCAACAGCTATTATCACTTTTTAATAGTTGCATTTTAGTTCAAAGTATGCTTACCCTAATTTTAAAAATGATGTGAATTATGATGATCACAATTTATTATAATTGAATTGTGCATCACAAGGGTGATACACTAGTATAGAAAACTAACAGGAGCTAATCCAAAGCAAATTAGAGAATAAAGAGTCACATGAGAAAGAACCGAGTAAACAACATGATAAAATAGGAGATATCAGTACCTCATTAAACTTTAATAGCTTTGCAACAATGTTAGTTGTTTCTAGTATACCAGAAAGGATTTTTCTCCCAAAATACCGATACAGCTCTCCCAAGCATTGTGAAGCACCTTCACCAGCATCCAAAAGAAAACAAATAAATAAATAAAAGGTAATATTTCTCTTTGACTTTAAATCCTTAACAAATCATAGCAGAAGACAACAAAAAAAATGTAATATCTGCCTTCTTCACCCAAGTCAGATAAAAAGAGCAACAAAGTTAACAAAAACCATATGAACATTAAGAATCTATTTGCAGCAATGTAACTGGATTCATGGAGTATACACAAAAGCAAAAGGATTTGCTATAGGCACCACTCAATTGGTGCACCTTTCATGATATCTTTCTTCACCTTTTTGTTTTCAAAGAACAAACAGCATCAGGTCAGACATAAAACAAAAAAAACATGGAGGAAAATATCTTTTCATTGGACTTGGTCTTCCATAGTTTGCCTTTACTTATCCAACTTGTTGCATAACTCATCATAACTACACTCACGAGTTAATATTATCTCCATCATGCAATGAAGAAAAGAATCTGACAAACTTGTTTCTTTTGTAGATATACAAATTTTCTTGATTATAGAAAAGTATGTACAAAGGAACGAGGAATCCTAAAAAACTAACTAGACATTCTAAAGAAGAATACTATAAGTTGTTAGCAACATCCGATACAAAAAAAGCTTTGAAGTATTTACGAGTTGAAGGCCACCTCATGAACCTAAGTTAAGCCTACCCCAAACCTCATCTAGAGACTCCTCAGCATCTTCATATTCTATTGTTTTAATGAAGTGAAGACGACAAATATCAACATAGAGCTTGAAAAATAACTCTTCAAAAGACCATTCCTGTTAAGCAGGAACCAAGGGGAAAATGTTATCCATCTACAGACCTTTTTATTCTTTTTGGTGATAAGAAACCAGAAAATTATAATACATAGAAATGAGCTACTCAAGGTAATACAAGGAAACTACAGGGAACAACTCGGTTCTCTAACCAATTTAGAAAGAAAATAGAGAAGAGTTGAATTCATTATGACTGGACACCCACCACGCAATCCTAAACTTAAACCTATCCCACGCGCCCTCTAAAGCTTCCTCTCGGTCCTCAAAAATCCTATTTTTCTTGCTAACCATAAATACTTACATCAAAATACAATCAACGACAACACCCCATAACACCTGCCCCATGTTACTAATATATCCTTGAAAATCTTAGGAAAAGAAATCGACCACTGATCTTTGCGAATTCCATTATACAACTGTCTCAGAACACAACCCCACAAGGCAAGTGAAATGGGAAAATGTAAAAAGACAGAGTTCGGGTCTTTAAATGCTTCCCAAACACAAAAACTTAAGGACAAAAGAGCAAACATACAACGTTGTACATCACCCAATAAGTGAGGGTAAATGCGAGGAAAGTACTCCCAACTTAAAAAAAAAGGGTGACATTCTTTTGTCAGCAAAAGCATGTCTCTCCTTCACAATGATATATCCAGCAGGATTCACAAATATTTAATTACAATAAATAAGCTCTAAGAAAGCCTAGATATTGAAATAGTGAAAATCAGTTGTTCTAGAAGTACAGCAAATATCTGGTTAAAATTAGATCCACCTTAGGCATTGATAAGGGACTGTTTTCCGTAGCCTTTTTTAAAGAAGTTTTGCTTTTGGCTCAAAATAGTCACTTTGGGTGTTTGCGTTGTTCTGTTTTTGGCAGGAAAAATCACTTTGAAGCAAAAATCTTGAGTCCTTTGCTTCAAACTGCTCTAGATTTTTTGTAATTGTTTTGAACTGTTACGAAAATTATTAACTCACATATTTTACTCAAACCCAAGAAGAGACAATTTTTTGGAGCATCTTGGCTTTTTTAAAGTCACTCCTAATTTCAAACGTTACCTAATTTTGCTTACAAGTGATATTTGCACAATCTTTAAATCTAATTATTTCTTCAAAAGTAAAAGCAATCATAAACACTCCCTTACAGTATAAGAATTTAAATTCTGCAAGAACGAACAATGCTTGTTAAATGGACAAAACAATCTCAAAGATATCTTTTAATTACTCACAGCCACAGGATCAATTCAATAAATTTCAATAATGTACAGGAACTAAATATGTACAAACCAGCAACTTTCTGAGCCTCGTTTTTCTTTCCATCAGCAAGAAACCCCTGAAGGCTGCTTGCTCTAGAGTAAATAGAAATTCCGTCACCCTTTAATATAATCTTAGCCATTGCCACTGATGCCAAATGGCGCACAGGTCTACGAGCTCCAAGCACCAGCAATGAGTATAGTGCATCCTCACATTTCCTTTGGCACAACAGTAAAGAATCCTGAAATTTAAAAACTATCATCGGAATTCTTATTCCCACATCAAAAAGGAAAACTCAGTAACGTGGTTGAATCCAAAGAAGGTTAGGGCGTGTGTAAGCAAGGTAGTCCAGCAAACATTCAAAATGTTACCAGAGACAAATCTACACAAATCAGAGATAATGAAAATGCTTTTCTTCCATTTTGAGCTGTTATAAGTTCAGCCAATAAACCAAAATAGATCAACTGTACTTAACAGTGAAACTGAGAATCTGTCCAAAACGTATTAAAGTTAAACTAGACAAATATCAGATTAACACGCCGAACTATGAAGTTCAACTATTCAACGGCGTGGTTAAGGTAATTAGCCAACAGTATTTCCCCTCCTGACGCCTACACATTACATTCGGTCGCACAATAACTGAAGATAACAATAATAATTTCAAAAAAATGCAGAGAGATATCAGACCTTGGGCTCCTCATCAACGGCGGAGATGAGGTCGGACAGAAGATCGAAACAGAGAAGGGGGTCAGGTGGTTTGTGAGCAGCGGAAGCGACGATTGATTCTAGTTGTGCCACCAGTACGCCGAATCTGGATAACAAGGCGTTGTCTATCGAGTAGTTCCTCGCCATTTTCGTCCAAGTGTGTGTTCGTAAAATGGCAAGTGTAGTTGTAAACTGTTAATTGCAGTGGGTCTGTGATGAAGGTGTGAATGTACGGTAATGGGGATGAAATGAAACTCGAGTGTGTTTGGGAATGTGAATTGATGAATAAGTTATTAATCCATTCTTCTTCTTTCTTTTCCTTTTTTTTTTTTTATCTTTGTGTAAATAAGTTTTTTATTTTTTAAAAAAATTAATAAATACATTCTTCATGTTGGTGCAAATTATTTTTTTCCTTTTAACATTAAATATAAATGTATTATATTATTTAAAATAAAGGTACATTTTCTTATTTGTTAGCCACCAAATTGAACCATTGGATTTTTTTTTAATTAGTACTCTTTCTTATTTATTTCTTGAATTCTTTGTATGTTTTGGGTAGAAAAATTAAAAATGTGATAGTCTATTTATGTGTCTTTTATGTTGGCATGATTTTTAGTATGAAACTTTTATTATATGTTTCTCCTTTTTATATTTAGGGGAATTATCATTTAATCACATTGGGTCAAAAAATGTACATTTATTTGGTAATACATGTGTCTATTCGTTAAATTATAAAATAATAAAGAAAATATTTGTACCAAAAATATATATAGTAAAATGACAAAAACTTGTGTAGCGCGGTTTCTCTTCATGATTTAAGGGGCCGACCTGATCCATATACTACAAAGCGGGTCATATATAAATCATTTGGTGGAGGAAAATCACCGATAAAGGCGCCAAGTGAATACAAAGCGAGTGGATGATGACATCGGGAAGGCTAGAGTCGTTGATCAAGCGTAGTTGGCGTGAGCACCGAAAGCGTAAGCCAATTTGTTCTTCTTTGATGCGGTTGCGGCCGATTCGTATTCGACGGTGGTATGAGAGGATGGCGGCAGAGCGATGTTTGAAACTTCGAAGGCGCGATCGGAATTTTCAGCATGGTGACTTAACTGTCGTGGGGCGGTGGTGGAGGCGGGGAAAGGGCGTCGAGGCAGGCGATGATGTCGACCATTGGCGACGTGCCTTCTCCGTCTTCTCCGTTCATGCCTTCTCCGCCATGTTTAATAACATGATAGAGTTTTATAGAGTGGGAGTTTTTCTGAATAACAGTGAGAGTTTTATAGAATAACAATGATAGTTTAATAACATGATAGTGAGAGTTTTACAGAGTGATAATTTTATAGCGTAACAGTGAGAGTTTATCTGAATAACAGTGATAGTTTTATAGTATAACAGTGATAGTTTAATAACATTATAGTGAGAGTTTTATAGAGTGATAGTTTTATAGCGTAACAGTGAGAGTTTTTTTGAATAACAATTAGATTTTTTTTGAATAACGGTGAGAGTTTTATAGAATAATAGTGATAGTTTAATAACATGATAGTGAGAGTTTTATAGAGTGATAGTTTATAGCGTAACAGTGAGAATTTTATAGAATAATAGTGAGAGTTTTTCTGAATAACAGTGAGAGTGATTGTCCCTTACACCTTCATCTTCATTGCTCTTCATTGCACTGATTGGTGACCTTACACCTTCATCTTCATTGCTCTTCATCGTGGATTGGTGAATGCATGACGGCGTGACGACGTGAAACAAGAGAGATGAGAGTTGAGATGTTTGAGTGCGCGATGGCGACTTGTGAGAGAGATAGACGTGAGACTCGAATCAGATTGACCGTGTGCATTATTAATTCGGGTCAACCCATTCAAAATGGGTCATATTGAATTAGGGTTCATAGTGTGAACCTGGTTCACAGGAGTGTCACTCTAGTAAAATTTATTTGAACCAGACATAATAAATTGTGGATGTACATTTTTCCTTATTTGTAATTGGCATTCATTAATGTTTTTTTAAAGAGAGATCTTTATTTTGAATCATTATAACCTTATTCCCCACCATATACATATTCATTTCTAAATATTATTATAAATCTAATGAAAAGGCGCCGCGTATATGATATTAAAGGTGTGTTTTGAAACACTTAAAACAGCTTCTAGAAGCACTTATTTTCAAAAGCTGTGAGAGGAAGTTTTGAAAATAAATGCTTCCTTGTTCTTTTTTAAGTTGTTTCAAAAACACGATTAAATGATAACGTATGCATTGTGGAGTGAGGAAAACAAAAATGGAAGAGGATCACTTTCTAGGCGCTACAAAAAGATTGCATTTTTGCATGCGTGCATAATGACTCCATTTTTCCAGTACTCGGTTAATAAAGCTTCACTTTTATTTTACCAAGTCTTTCCACGTTTTACAAAAACCCAAAACTTCGAAATTTTAATTAACTAAAACTTTCCGTTTTCCTTTTTTTTTCTCATTTTCTTTTGGTACAACTGAACATTATGTCAACGTTAAGTATTTCCTGGTCAATAATTATAATTTTTGAGTTGAAAAGCAAAACACAATAACTTCTCAATTTTACAAGAAAACCAATACGCAATCAAAATCTGATAAAAAATGACATTTCTTGAAATCTCATCGAAACAAAATAAAACGAACAAACTCTGGCCTATTATGGGCTAAGTTGGACATCTAACAATCAATAAACCAGGACTGTAAATACAAGTACTTATATATTCCATGACAATTGACATATACTATAGTTCTCCTTCAAAGAAAATGTACGGCAATAAACTCTAGGATTGCAAGGAACCGTTAACAACGCCAGATTGACCTACCAAGAAATTAGGCCACCGAACGATGTATTTTCCCTTTATCTTCTGGAAATAATCTGCATACATCGTCTATGAGAATGATCTCAAAGGCTCATAGACCTATTTCCTTCCTCTTGAAGCATATACTCTTTCTTCATTTGTTCCAATACAGAATCGTTTGTGCTGTAAAACAAAACACAATGTCCAAGATATTACTATCAAGGAATAACTAAACTTACATCAAAACAACAAAAAGAAGAAGTGATGAGCAGGGATCTTCACAATTTTGGCATGCACACAAGTACACAACCTATATTTTCGCAGTCTTAACACCGACAACTAGTTACTATATCTTATATGTATAGTTATGTATGTCTGAGTCTTTCATATCTCATGATTCTATCTTAAAATTAAACTGAAGTTTAATAGTATTTTTCATTAACAGTTATGAGCTGATACTGATGATCTTAAACCTGAGACAAAAGAATGGACGAACTACCACAAAAATAAAAGGTTCCCACACCAACATTTTTTCTTTTCTTTCTTCGTTCAGTTTGCTTGTTCTGCTAAGTTGCTAACTGCACTATATACTGAGTAGCTTATCCTCCTTATACGTAGGCAGTAGGTTTGTACAGCCAAGGTTTGTGGCTCTATGGAATCCTGGTGTTTAATTACTTTGGGGAACGGATCCTAATGTTCCTTGAGCACAAAAATGAACTTGTTTACACTACAAAAAATTATCAGAAACCACCCTAACTATAAGTAGCTCTATGTGTGTGTATCAGTGTGTTATATAAAGATTACATATATGATATATGTATGTGTAGAGACAGAGAGCTCAGCAGGATTGAGTCAAATTGTTTTTAGAAGATGTAAATATTATGTCATGAACTGCTCATGGCATGAAAACCTTGTTCATTAGGAAAAAAAACTCTATCAGGAGTCCTCTAGTATATTGCAGAAACTGTGTATAAGTAAATAATTTAGGCGTTCTTTGTTTCAAAAATATCTGGGAGAGAGAAACGAATAGGAAGTATATTCCAAAAAATGATTGTAATGACAACTGATAAGCGGTTCCCTTATAAGATGAATTTTTCATGGTTAATGCAAAGTTTCAGGAGATCTTTTATTTTTCCGGTTCCTTTATTCTTTATTTGAACAAGAAACGGGTTAGAGAAACTTGCTAGTGACAGTACCTTGGCCAGTGCGCTGGGAAACTTGGATAAGCACATGACCATTCCACCCCCGCACAGGAAAAAACAAAACAAAACAAAAAAAAAAAAAAAAAAAAAAAAAAAAAATATATATATATATATATATATATATATATATATATATATATATATATATATATATATATAGTCATCAAACTAAAAAAATCTGAAGTGACGAATTTTCCTTTTCAGAAATTTCAGATAGATGACATTTTCTCAGTGCCAAATAAAAAATAGCAAGAAAAAATAGAGCCAATGGTCAAGCTACTAAAATCTTGAGAAAGTAGTATTAAAAAATACATATAGAAATTTAATGAACTTACAACTGATGGAGACATTCATTCAATTCCTTAGCTTGTTTGCGACATTTCCAAACAACGGACATCGTTCTGCCTAGAGCACATTCAGCATATTTGGATGTGTATTGATCACATTCTTTTAGGGCTTTGTGCTTCATTTTACTGCGCAAAGCTGGGATTTTTTATGAATGATTATTTGCATCTTTGTAATAAATTTCAAAAATCCGAAATGCATAATTACACAAGTATCTGCCATCAGCATGCGTACATGATAATGACCATGAGAAGAAATTGTTAAAAATGAACTCCAGAGTTTATAATCATGCAAAAAAACAAAAAAGTAACCCAGGATTCAAATAGTGTATTCAACTGTTAATCCAAAGAGAAAGAGAAACCTATATACAAAGCACTGGCAAAAAAATTCCCCAAGTGATGATATAGTGAGATACTTCTCTCTGAACAGTATTGTAAATTCATCATTGCAAAAAAATATGTTTACATGATGCATTCTTATAATTAGAGTTGCATAGCTAAGGCTACTGCAAAAGAAGCATGCTTAGCACTTCAATCACAGATCATTAAATTGCAGAACTTCATGTAATTCGGAATAACACAAAAATATCAATATATATGAGGGTGGTCATCCCTATCCTAGCATAAACTGAAGCATGGGGCTAAGAGTTAAAAATAGAAATGTAGGATAAGAATCTTAACAAAAACAGATATGCCCGTGCAAATGAGGCCTTGTTTGACAAGGATTTAGCATTTAGGGTTTAGTAATTAGTTTGATTATCCACACCAGAAGACACAACAAATAAATTTGTATGGACTATGGGCAAAATGAAACTAATATACAATTAAAAAAAGAAAATATCTAAAGGATAAAGCATTGGCATGAGAGAACCATACAGGTGTCATAGTTAAACGAGGGCCAGGAAGAAAGGCATTTATTGTAATCATCAGAACTGGGAGGAGAAATATTCTTTTCTCAGACCATATGATACATGCTAAATACATAAACATTTGACATCTGTAAGTATGGAAAAAAAATACTATACTGCTTGTTTCCATGAGCAAATTCAAATTCTTAATAATACCCTACCCATTGCACCAACATTTAGAATCACGACAATTTACAGCTAGAATGTAAAGAAAGTTAACAAAACAATTACAAAATAACATCTCCATCACTTTCTCAGGCATTCAGAAGCTGCAGTAGTGGAACCTTTGAAAAAAAAAATTGTCACATTTGTAACACAAGCATTCCGTTTGAACTCCCCAAGCATGAGGCGTGCTCCCTAACTTTTTGCAATATGAAATCAAATTATCCAATGTTCCCAAAACACCAATTTAGACTCTAATTGTAGATTGCTCATACCATTAAGAATCTCAAATTCCAAACACCAATAAGAATGACATATACATTCACTTTCTCATCAAAGTATATAAATATCAGCAGTATGTCAAAAACAACATTTTGCAGCAATCCAGACACGGTAGTTAACTTTTTTTTTTAATAAAGCACAAACCACACGGTAATTACAATATAAACCTAAGTAAAATGCATCGCAATTTTTTTCCGATAAATAACAGTTAATTATTTCCTTCTCGCGCAATTTCAATCCCGAAATGCAGAATTCAAAAAATAAATTCCAATACATAGTAGCTGTAAATGAGAAATCATGATGTGAAAATGGCTTGCTTAAGTGTTATGTAATTTAGGCAAAGACAACACCATTGATAGGGTTTAAGGTGGGTTTCAGTACTTGATTTAATTAAAAAGAAAAAAAAAAAAAAAAAAGCAGAGAGAGAGAGAAGGAGGAGCGTGCGAGAGAGGAAGCTACCTTCTTCAACCTTCTTCTTCACGTGATTTTCTCTGGCTTCTTGTACGTACCCCATTTTACCGATTCACAGTTCCAAATTCATCAACAGAGCTTATGAGTCGGCTTTTACATGTTATTGATGGAATGTACAGTAACCTTTTCTGCAGTTCTTAGCGATTCAACTAAAAGCGCTCTTAATAATGTCTGACAACTTCTGCCCGTTAAAACTAGTGTCGGTCATGATTATTTTTGGGTTAATATCATTTTTCATCACCTAACTTAACCTCCATTTCACTTTTGATCGCCCTGGTTCACTCATCATAAAAAACTAGTCACCAAAATACATCCTTTTACCAACTTCCGATCAGGACGTCAGTTGACCATTCAAAGATCAACAGAATTAATTTTTTGGGGCGTTAAATGTAATTTTTTGAAGTAATTTATATAATAAATAAAATATATACTCCAAAATTAAAAATAAAGGTAAAAATGCATAAATTTCAACTAAAAATCGAAGATGAATAATTTGTTAAAATCTAAATATAGTAAAAGCTTGTATTTTAATGTCTACACAACTTTAATTTTGGAGTATATATTTTTAATTGAAGATGAATAAAATAATGAAGTGAGAATTGATTGAGGGGTTTTGATCTAAAGCTACAACAGGTAACTTCTTGGAAAAGTTGTAATAGAAAATTATGCACAAGGCCGCGACGTTCCATCCTCCTGGAGCAGCCAATGTAACAATATTTCAACCAATGTAGATCAATGTGTGGTCGCCCTCATAGGGAGATCTCCGGATACATTGCATCGTTGGTGGCGGCTTCCGGCTAAATTTCTTCTCATGGGGGCATTTACAGCAGGTCTACGTTTTTTAAATCTTCTGAAATATTGGTTTTTTAAAAAAATCTTCTAAAATATTTGTAAAATTTTACATTAATTTTATATACATATTATTTTAAATATTACATTTAAAACCTCTGTTTTAAAATCGGTCCGACCGTCGGTCGACTGGATCGACCGTGAATCGCCCTTCAAAGCCGCCCAATAGAGGTGTATAGAACCGCTATTGGACCGTCCCCCCTCAAAACCGGAAAAACCGATTCAAAACCGGGACCCGTGAGCATTGGTTTTCAAGGTTTTTCAAAAAAAAACCAAAAAAAGAAAAAGAAAAAGAAAAAGGGTCGCCGCCGCCTGCTAGCGCCTGCCGCCTCGATGTCCGTCGTCATGTCCGCCGCCCTCGTCTCGCCTCGCTCACCCCTCACCTCGCCGCCGACTTCATTGCCAATTAAATTTATGTGTGTGTATATATATCCGTGTGTATATATGTATATATATATAGAGAGAGTATAGAGAGAGAGCAAAATTTTTTGTGTGTATATGTATCCGCGTGTGTATATGTATATATAGAGAGAGAGAGTAAATTTATGTGTGTATATGTGTATATATCCATGTGTAAATTTATATATATAGAGAGAGAGTTTATGTGTGTATATATATATATATATATATATATATATATATTTTTTTTTTTTTATATTATAGAGTGTATAATATATATATATATATTTATATATTATAGAGTGTATGTGTAGCAGTGTTTTCAAAAACCGGTTGAACCGCCCGGTTGAACCGGTCGAACCGTGAACCGCTCATGTCGCCGGTCCAATTACTCCTTAAAAACGGTTAATTCGATTTTTATTATTTTTATTATTTATTAAATCACTTTTTTTTTTTTTTTTTTTTTTTTTCTAAACCTCTCTATATAATGTTATTGTTTTTATCTCAATATCATTTTCTCTCAAATAAATTCATTCACAAGTCATTAATTTCATTTAATCTCTTTATCGTCGTCACATATTGTGTGGAATTAATCCACAACGTCATCATCTCTGGTATCCAAACTCTATTGTATTTATTTTAATATAAGATTTATAAGTTATAAATTAGTATAATTTTAATATTTTATGAATAAATATTTATTTTTTTAATGTAACATACAAAAATATAAAAAGAAATATGCATAAATCAATTTAACGGTTGAACTGTTTGGTTCAATCCGGGCCCAACCGATTGGACCTAAGACAATCGATGCCTAGGACCGGTTTGATCACCTGCTTGTTATGAAAAACACCGATGTGTAGTTGTCTATTTGTCTTTGTTTGTGTTTGGGTCTTCGATCCATGTGTCTATATCTATAGATAGAGAGAGAGAGAGAGTAAGGTTAACTTATTAAACTAATATGGGTGGTCTGCACAAAGAAGATAAAAGTGTTGGATGCAGAGTCATTATTACTCGTAGTGGAGAATCAGTAATTCCTTTATATTCACTTATCATACTCTATATTTTGATTTTTTTTTTAAAAAATTATGCATATTATATATATATATATATATATATATATATATATATATATATATAATATTTATTATGACATCATACCGGCTCAATCCGGTCCGACCGATCCGACCCCGGTCCAACCTTTTTTTGGGGTCGTCCGGTTCAACTTCCGGTTCCGATTTTTAAAACATAGTTTAAAACCCCAATTTTTTTTAATTATGTTAGTCTTTAGACGGTCAACTAACATCCTAATTAAAAGCAAGTAAAAAAGTATACATTCATGACTACTTTTGATGATGAGCGTAGTACTACGGTGACTAAAAGGGAAAAAGAGGTAAAGTTTGATGACAAAAATGATATTAACCCCTTATTTTTTTGAAGTTTAAATCTTTTGATATTTTCAAATAATTATATTAAGGGGAGCTTAATAACACTAGGATTTTTGTTCTTCACACCCGAAATATTTCTTTTACCAAAATAACCTAATAAATAGATTAATGTACCTTTAATATTGTTTTAAAAAAAAAAGTACATTTAATATTTAAAATCAATTAAATTATTAAATACTATGTAATAATGGATTTCACTCAATACGCCCACATTAGAAGTCATTTTAGTCGGTTCCTTCTCCCACCCGATTTCATTTCTTCTTTCATTCAATACTTAAACTTTAGGCTAAATATTGTCACGGGATCTCCTGTTACACAATAGTGGTACATATCCTATTACATCCTTTAGATTTGCGTCATGTGTTGATTTCATAATATCTATAAATATAAGAATAACATCCTAACATAACCTTTTTATCTAATTAGGAAACTATATTTAATTTTAGCAAAAAATTAATTCCTTCCAAACCTCATTCCAAAAAATCTTATAAACATATTTATAATTAATTAATTTAAACTACACATATAGTATAAATTAACCAATAATTAAATTTATTAAATTATTTAATTGAAGCATGTATATTATAATCTTAATCTATTATCCGAATGATTGATGGTTTAGGGTTTATGTTTTTCTTTTTTATAGTTTTTTTTCAATATTTTTAACACCCGGTCCGGACCCAACCAAACCCGATTCGAACCCGGCACAAGTGGTTCATGGTTCACCCAATTTTAATAATTAATGGTTTAGGTTTAGAGTTCATGGTTTAGGGTTTAGTTTTAGGGTTAATGGTTCATCTAAATTAAAAGTAAATCAAATTGCACAAGCATCACTCAAATAAATTTGATGTGATTAATATTATATTTATATGTAATTAATAACTGTAAAAAAAAAAGGACGATAAAGCTGGGTTTTGTTATTTTTTTCTAGTAAGTTTTCATATTTTATTGAATTTTAAATTTATATGATAAATTAAGATTATAATATATATACTCACTCCAATTAAATAATTAATAATTATTGATTAATTTGTATATTTATGCTTTAAATTAATTAATTATAAATATGTTATACTAAATTTTTTTGGAATGAAATTTGAAAGGAATTAATTTTTTGCTAAAATTAAGTATAGTTTCCTAATCAGAAAAAGGGGTTATGTTAGGACGTTATTCTTATATTTGTAGATATTATGAGATTAACACCAATGCTAAATCTAAAGGATGTAATAAGAAGATGTAACACTATTGTGTAGAATGGAGATCCCACCAAAAATATTGTAGTTATAAAATTCATATCAAATCTCTAAAGAAAAGATAATGGAGGGAAGAACATGTAGTTACAAAACTCATATCAAATCATTCTGGATCTGTGGAGTTTGGGCTCTCTGGTGCTTGTTCGATGCCCGGAGACACTGATCGGAATGAGTCTTACATGGGCGCTTCAGGTCTTGGGGGATAACTCCGAGTTGAGTTGATCGTAGGAATATGCTTTGGCTCTTGGCAAACATTTCCTTGATTTGCATTACCCTGGCGACTTCCATTTTCTTGGTTAGGGGTGTTGAGATTTCCAAACATGTTTGATTTTTTTAATGGATGTGGCCCATGTGGGTAATTTTTAGGTAGGTTTAGAGGTCTTTTGAAGATTTATAGAAATCTTCAAGTGTTCTTGATGATGAACCCGCAAAGAGATAATGAAAAACGTGTATGATACTCTTTTTATAGCGTCTATTGTTGATAGTCTCTAAATCTAAATGATGAGGATTAAATGTTGTTTTTCTTGTCAGGTGAATTAATGAGTTTCCAATTAATATATAGTGTAGACAAATTTATAAATATTTTTTTTTCAATGCAAGATAGTTGAATAAGAACTTAAGAGCTCTTGTTTGTGTATTTATTGCCATTAGGATTCCAACTTTGTAGCAATCTTGTAGAGCTACACCAACTTCTTACAATACAATGAGGTAATAAACATCTATTTGTAAAGCTACACCAACTCACACTTTGTAGCGCATCTACAAATGGATTGAGCTCGTTAGCGGCAATAACCAACTTTTTTTTTTTCATATTATTTCACTCAATTGCTTTTACCATATTTATTATAAGAAAATTGCAATGCATTACTCGGATCAGCCTAATGCACCAACCACGTGGGCACTCAAAGACCTGGTGAATGATGGCCCACTCCACCAAAGAGCGCTTATGTTATAGCAGTCTTTGCCACATTCTCCTAGCATAAACGATGATTAGCTCTCTTCTCGTGCAAACCTTCTATTAGTAGTTCAAGCAGTCGAATCGACGCGAATAAAGTTGTCTTTCACAACAGGAGAGATGAAAATTATATATAGAAGTTCACACCCTCTCTCTATAGCCCTTTGTAACCAAGCGTTCGAGGAATTTACATGTGTAGTAATAAAATTAAATATAAATCTAAACAACATTAATATATATATAATTGCACTAAAGATGTTATGTCTTATTTGAGAAAGATGAAGTCACTATCATACATCAACTGTATGAGACACATTTGTATGTGATGGTTCTACGGTGAGACAGACATAATTTGGACATCGATGCTTTAATATTTTGCGAGGAGTGTATGTGATTTGTGCTAGGTTGTAGCCCGTCTCATAAATTTTTTTGTCCAATTTGTATATGTTGCCATCTCTATTGCCCCCTGTAACACCGTTTAAGTAAATTTATACTGTATTAAAAAATGACTTGGGGTTGAGAAACATTTTCGGACCTTTTTACCTCTGTCACTTTTTACTTTCT
This sequence comes from Stenogyne calaminthoides, assembly GCA_037126765.1. NCBI lineage: Eukaryota > Viridiplantae > Streptophyta > Magnoliopsida > Lamiales > Lamiaceae > Stenogyne > Stenogyne calaminthoides. Next base: position 40,020,588 of record JBBCBC010000002.1, read on the forward strand.
TCAATTTGGTCTTTTTTTAATTTTATTTTTTATTTTTTAATAACCACTTTAATTCTTTTGTCCGTCATACATTTTGATTTGTTCAATTTTGTTCCGTCCTTTATTTTCTATGATTTCGTTCTATCTTTTATTTTATAATTTTACTTAATAATTAATTTTATTTCTCATTATATATATTTAATTATAATTTGTGGATTGGGGTCGTGAATTTTATCTTTGAACCTTTTTACTTTGTAATCTCTAAATTTGTTCAATCTCGACCCATTTTCTATTTCTTTTATTTTATAACTTTACTTAATAATTACTACATCCGTCACATAAAAGCGTGCACACCAACTTTATTATCGAGTTTTTGTGAGCGAGTTGTTTATTAGTATTTCAAATGATAAAGTGATTTTTAAAGAGGGGTAATATAGATCTACCTCTCATCTATTGCATGCATCTTTAAAAATTATTTTATCATTTCAAATACTAATAAAAAACTCTCTCGTAAAAACACGTGAAAACAGTAAGCGTGCACGTTTCTTTGGGACAAAGGGAGTATATGTTATATAATTTTAATTCTTTTTTAAATTTATCTTCAATTATAATTTTACCTTAATTTTATCTGCAATATTTTAATTTATTCAATTTTATTCCATATTTTATTTTATGATTTTAGTTAATATTTATAAGCTACATATTTTTCATTCTTGTTAAATTTATATTCAATTATAACTTTACGTTAATTTTATTTAATTAATGAAATAGTGTAATTAAAATAATATTTCATCTATACAACTCATAAATTACAAGAATTTCAAAGGGTCACAAGTGGACACAAATTTAAGCGGACAAAGTATTAAAAAGTGGTTTGAGGTTGATATTTAAGGTTTTTTCAGTCTTCTCTAAATTTGACTTCTTTTGTTATATTCCTCAAAAATATTTCTATTATTTGGTTAGAATATATTCAAATATGTTTTACTTGAAACAATAAGAGATTTTTATACATATTAATTGCTCAGTACCTATTATTTTTTTTATTTGAATAATTGAAGCATGTAGTCTTGATTTTCTAAAATAAGGATCTTATTTTTCAATAAAGACTTTTTACTAACAACTAATTACGTATCACGTTCAATGCACGTCGTATAAACTAGTCAATATAAAAAAGGTTACACGATTTGACAATGATTGGAAGATACCATACCTAAGTTTTTCTTAAAAAAATAAAAAATCGCCACTATCTGTAGATACATAATAAATGGATAAATCATAAATGGGCGATACAAACTCGCAGTTTCACTAAATATATTTTCTTAAAATTATACTTGATTATATTTTTTTGAGAATAAATATATTCGATTCAAACAAATATTGACTTGCTCGATTTATATATATGATTGTACGATAACGAATGATCAATGTTGAACTGACTCACACTTTAATTAAAATGTTTTACACGTGTTTGACGTGTATTAATTAAATATTTTTAAAAAGTACATATATTTAATAGATTAGGTATTCGTGGACTCAAATTCGCATGAATTCTTGAATCTCAGCGTATACAATATCAGTGTTAAAAAAATGTTTAATTTTTTAACATAATAATACACATATATAAAGTGATCAATATTTATTTATAACAATGCTACAAGGAAAATTAACGTATACTCGATTCACAGAAAAACCGAATGCGAACTGAAGTGTTCTTTTATATAATTTATTAATTTTATAAATAACACAAATTATTATTATCGTTATTATAAAAACCAAATAACAATAGTGAGAATTGTGTCAAATACCCACTTTCAACATTGAAAATTTTATTTTACCCACTTTCAACTACAAAAAATTTATTCTACCCATTTTTACTTTTAAGACATAAATACCCTTTATAAGTGGGTATAAAAAATTGTAAGTGTTGAAAGTGGATCCTACTACCACCCTCTAGGCTATAAACAATCCTACGAATTTAATATATTAATTACTATGTTAATGTTAATTATTGATGATTATTATTAATTATCTAACTATTTTGATGATATTGATGAATATAATGAATTATATACGAAGTATATTTTTATCCTTAATGCACATAAACAAATTAATATTTTTTAATTAATTTTTTTTAAAATTTGGTACCGAATAATAAAATTCGGTATCGAATTCTTGATTTCGGTACCATTTGGTACATATTATTTTAATTTTTTAATAAATTTGGTACCGAGTGGTACCGAAATTAAGGATTCGGTACCATTCAGTACCCTTTTTTAAGGATATTATTTTATTAATTAATTTTATTATTTTAGTAACCATATTTTTTTCTTTATAAAATATTCTATTTTAATTTAAAAATTACATTTATTCATTTTAAACTAGATTTAGTTAATTAAAAAAAATTGAAGATGGGGTGGTTAAGATAAAAAAAAATAGTCTTTTGAACAATTGTGGACCATATGGGTAAAATAAATATTTTTTATCAAGGTTAATATGATATTTTCATATCAAAATGGGTAGAATAAATCTTTTATGTTTGATGTGGGTAAAATAAATTTTACATTTATAAAAGTGGGTAAAATAAATTTTCTCCCATAATAATATTACTGTATAAAATACGTGGAGTGCAAATATGGTTATTTTACGAAGGAGCCAAAAGTTAATTTATAATGCTCCAATAATTCCATCTCGCACATTGAAAAACATGTGTTTTTTCCACCCAGATTCAAAAATCGCACTACCCTTTCTTTCAACTTTCTGAAAGCCACTTTTCTCGCTACTTATATATAGCGCCATAGTTGCTGGCTTGCAGCATCATTTTCTCACTGTCATGGCCTCCAAAACAGCCGTCATTGCATGGTCCGCTCTCCTCTCTTTCTATATCACTCACCGCTGCTCGCTGTTTCTAATCGTGCTCTGTGCTTGCATCATTTTCAGGGGTTCGGGCGAAGACGGGCAACTAGGAATAGGAAACACCGAAGAGAAAGAATGGGTTTGCGCCATCCCTGTCCTTCGATCGGAAAATGTTAGCTCCGTTGTCGCCGGCAGCCGTAATTCGCTCGCCATCTGTGAGGACGGCAAGGTTTTTTAAAATCCATTCACTGTGTTATGTTTTGCACTGTACTTATATGCTACTTCGCCTTTGCATTTTCTTAGGTTTTGAGTAATTACTTTAGTTACAATTTGGGGTTCCGTTGTGATTGATGTGATTTATTTGAAATTTTAGTTGTTTACTTGGGGTTGGAATCAAAGAGGGACGTTAGGGCACCCGTCGGAATCCAAGAGTGAGAGTGTTCCTAGTCAAGTTATGGCTCTTGCGAAAGTTAAAATCGTGCAGGTATTTGTGTTTTCGATTTTTGAATTGAGTTTTGGATCATGAGATGGTGAAGTATAAGCATTAATATTGAGGTTTCAAATTGATGTTAGGCTGCTATTGGTGGTTGGCATTGCTTGGCTGTTGATGATCAGGGTCAAGCCTATGCGTGGGGTATAACTTACTTTATTTCTATGTACTTTGCAAAATGGATGATGTGGTTCTCAAAGTGATTCTGTAGATGATTGATTAATGGAATTTATGAATTTTGTCTTATATAATTCTTGAATGCATTATGTAAAGTTTTTCTTTTGAAGGCTGAGATCTATTATGCTTCAGGTGGTAATGAGTATGGGCAGTGTGGTGAAGAACCTGAGCGTAAAGATGATAGACCTGTTAGAAGAGATATTGTGATTCCACAGAGATGTGTGCCAAAACTTTCAGTTCGTCAGGTGATTGAGCTCCACATATATAAGTCGTGAAATGATAATTTTTTGAATGTTAATTTATTTTCCCTTAAATGGGGTTTTGTTGAATAAGTTTGTTTAAAGCTTTTGCTGAGAAATTTATTTGTTTCGAGCTTAGTGGAAACTTATACTAGAAAATCTGTGGTAGCTGGAAACTAATTTAGCCCCTGAAATAGATGAAATTTTTGTTCGTTTAACTAATCTTCTAATATTTAATCACAGGTAGCTGCTGGTGGCACACACTCTGTAGTTCTAACTCGGGAAGGGCACGTTTGGACATGGGGCCAACCGTGGCCTCCTGGAGACATGTATGTTCCTGTGTAATCCCTTAATATTATTTTTTGAATTTAGCTACTTTATTATTCCTCCACAGCATTGGTTCATTTGCTTATTTCATATATATTTGGCTCCCTTTTCTAAATTTTCTACTCATTTGCTAATTTCATTTATAGAAAGCAAATTTCAACCCCAGTTAGAGTTCAAGGTCTCCATAGCGTAAGGGTGATTGCAGTTGGAGCATTTCATAACTTGGCCCTTCTTGATGATGGAACTGTAATGGCATGGGGAAATAATGAATATGGCCAGCTTGGTATTGGTGATACCCAACCTAGATCGCAGCCTGTTGCCGTCCAGGGATTATCTGATCTTAATTTGGTTTGTATTGCCTCCCTTGCTATATCTTCTGGAAGCATTATCTTACTTGTTGATAGCATAGTATCTTATCAGTATGTTTAATGAAACTACTGCCATAATATTGGCTTTATTCTGAGCATATTCATATATTTCCTTTGATATCAGTTCGTTCATTAGATAATTAATGCATCATGATTTTGATAGTATTATATATGCAACAATTTTCTAGGCATTTGTAGGTTGTTGTGAAGCAACAGATAACATCTAAAGATTCATTCACCAGTGACTTAACTATTAGTATTACAGAGTGACTCATTAAAAGATAAGAATTATCTGAAAAGCTTTTAAATAGTATAAGAGTCAAGAGATAGCATACACTTTATAAAAATAAAATGCAAAAGTAATGGAAAAGACGAAAAGTAAAGAAAAGAAAGAAGATTGATATCTGGTTTTATTCAGCATTGGAAATAAGATGCTACAATATGATTTTTCAGGTTGATATTGCTGCTGGAGGATGGCATTCTGCTGCATTGACTGATGATGGAGAGGTAATTTTTCCATTATTTATCTACTCTACATTTACACCATCAAACATCAACTTATGATTTTTGATGGTAAAAGAACAATGTTACCACATTCCACGAGTTTCAAAGCCAAGCACTAGCCCTTTATCCCTTATCTGTCTGTAACATGTCTGAAATTTAAAGTGAAATGTCCACCTCAACTATGCTTCAATTTTCAGCGAGATCTATCAAGCTTATACAATGATATCTGAAATATTTGCGAGGCCTTTGTGAGTTTCAACTAAAGTATTTTCTGAAAGTTTTCCTATTTATTGAGTTTTCTGCTGTTTGGGAAGTCTCAAATACTGGAAATATATCAATCCTAGTTACAATTTTGTTTCACAATTAAGTAGAATGAGTAGTTCTTCAAAATTCTAAAAATATTTACTGCAAAATTAATCAAACTTGGGTATGAATTGCAAGCTTCTTACCTCCTTGATTGATCCTACTATTTGCTGCCCATAGGATCAATATTAGCTAGATATAAATTTAGCCACCAAGTCAAAAGGAAAATGGGAGTTAGCCTGCCCCTTCTTCCGACCCCTCATGACTGATTGCACCTCAACCTCTTGTCAGGTTAAGGTGAACAAATCATATTTTCAGAATTCGTAATAAGTGGATGCAATATCACATTTCGTTAGTTAACCGAAACCTCGTCACCTCAAGAATCCCATCACCTGCTGCCTAGAGTAGAGCATTCTTTGCTACTTTACTTTTTAGTTCACATACACTGATACAAGAGGATTTCACACTGCATTGATTTTAGCAGCGAGCCAGAGCCTATTAGAGTTATGCTAAATTCTTTCCTGATGACAAAAAAATTCTTAATATAGGAGCTGAATGAGGCAAGATATGCTTAGTCTATACTCACCTATTTGAGTGCTGCACACTTCTACCTAATTGCATTACAACTTGGTCATGTCCACATTAATCTAATCTTGGAGTTCTAATATTAAATATTTATTGCATGGATTTCAATTGTATGATACTCTTGTTGCTTGTTCTGCTGGAGTACATATTCTTACTTTATACTTTCATGGACGTGTTCTTTTATGGTATTCAAAATGGCATGCTTTAATTGAATTTGAATTTTCTTGATATATAATGCAGTTTTGTTGCCTGGGCTGTAGGTGTATGGGTGGGGCAGAGGGGAGCACGGGAGGCTTGGGTTTGGAGATGACAAAAGCAGCAAAATGGTTCCTCAAAGGGTTCAACTTCTAGTAGGCGAGGAAATAGTGCAGGTGTGTGTCATATATCACAGTCCTTACACAAGCGTCTTTTATGTCTCTGTTTGAATGTACTCAATTTGCTCTACATGGAACTATTGGGGCCGTATATTTTGCAATCCCTAATCTCTTCTCCCCCCGGATGAGTTCACATGGTTCCAAGTTCAAAAAGATTACAAAAAATAGAAGCTGAGGAATGTATGATATATTTACTAAATGAAAGATACTCGAATTTGTGAAAAGTTAATAAAATTAACGTTTGGCTGTTACTTGATAAGAAATTTCATTATCATTTGCGTCCGATTCTCCCGTTGCTCTTGATATTTCCATTCCTCTCTTTTTTATTTTTCTGTTTCCTTTAAATGCTGGTCTTTCTGGTGACCAATTAGGGATTTACCATGTTCATGACACATTTATGTGTTTATTAGAGAAGTCCGGTGAAGGTTTTTTTTTTTTTTTTTTTATCTTGTGTAGATTTCCTGTGGAGGCACTCATTCGGTTGCACTAACACGAGATGGACACGTGTACTCGGTGAGTGCTTTAATATTCGTTTAGTCGGCCCTTATTATGAACAGGCTACAAGAACAAATGGTCTTAGCTAGTAACATGCACATACACGGTACGGTTTTGATATGAAGTCCAATGGTGAATTTTTTATGGAGCCCGACATCAACATAAATTGTTTGTATCATACTACAGTGTACAAGTGTTTTAAGCTGGTGTTGGACATCATAAGAAATCCACCATTGGACTCTATATCATTACTCTCTCTCTCTATATATATATATATATTATAACTTTGTTCGTGGTACCGTTTGAAATTATGTATATATTTAGACAAACTATTTATGTTGATGACAGTTTGGACGAGGGGACCATGGACGTTTGGGATATGGGAGAAAGGTGACAACTGGGCACGCGGCTGAAGTACCCATAAACATCCCACCGCCTAAGGATACCGATGAAGGTCGTTGGTGCGCCACTCTTGTTGCTTGTGGTGGCCGCCATACGTTGGCCATTGTAGAATGGCGCGACCATGAATCGGAGCAACAGGGTCATGAGTCGGACCAGTTGCTCTGAAGATGATTTCTCTTTGATGAGTAGTGGTGGTAATTATTTAACAATGGTGTGCTCCCACAATAATTAAGATAAGATCTTTGGGAAAAATGTAACATGTTCTCACGTGTGATGTGCTTGCAAAGTGACAACAAGTACTTTTTATGAACTGAAACTTGAAAGAATAAATTAAATATTGCTGTTGTTGCATACATAATTGAGATGGCTCTAACGATTTTAGAAACTACGTTAAACGGATTATGGTTAGCTGAGTTGGCTTAATTTGAACAATTTACTCCATAGGGTTTGCAATGCACATTATTCACCATTTATTTACACAAATTTCCATATTAAAAATTCGAATATAAAAATTAATAAAATTCATCACTAAAATGACTATATGAGCATATTCAGCGTTGAAAGAACACATATTTCTGGCCTTACAAACAGTAAAATCTTGTTTTACAGGCATAAGTTCAATTCTACTGTCCTGTCAAAAAAAAAAGAAACTGCTAACACAGTATATACATTTTGATTGTTAATACACAAGAGATGACACCTTCACCTGAGTATATTTGCAGTACTGCATAACTAGAGCGACAAAACAAAGTATCCATACCCAAATATAATAATATCCTAATACTAATTTATTGAATCTGCACCATGTTTTTCTGTATAAGTTAGCCACTGTAAGCTGGTCCATATCTGCTGCAAAACATGCCAGCGTGCAGAAGCAGCAGATAGAGTAGTTGGCTCAGCCCCGATATAACTATAAACGCTTCCATAAGTACACGTGTTAGGCATGCGATCAGTTGGCACAACGTTCGCCACCTAAAGGGTCATTTTACTTCAAGTTCAAGTTCCTAGTTTATCAAGAAATTAATGAAATGCGGTGCCTCCAGATCAGCTCATTCCCGACTTACCTATTATGTGGACACTTATATTTATTGATACATGAACGTGTATTGCATGACTTTCATCGTGATAAAAGGGTCCATTAAGCTCGATATGCATGATAGTCTTATTGATGCATTATCAATTAGTCTTCTTGATGTATTTGTTGAGAGACCAAGCGGCGAGGCCAAGGAGAATGACACCACCAGCAGAGGTCCCATTAGTCTTCTTCCATCCCTATTCCCTTCCATACGCCATTAGTCTTCTCTGCACACGCGTACAACCATTTTCTTTTCTTTCCAGTTGCACATATAACGACACTGCTTTCTGAATTCTGATACAGGGGGTGTTTACAATAATTATAAGGGATTTTAATATTTTAAAATTCTGATACAGAAGACTCAAGTTTGTGAAAGACTCAAGCCACAGGTGTTGCCGTTGCTTCACTCTTAGTCTTCTCTCATACACTTTATCAAATAAGTTAACCACACAACACAATCATATTTCTTTTCTTTTCTATTTTCGAAATATTACGAAATTATTTTCTAAATCTGGATACGATACAAAATATTTATATCTCTCTCGTCAGCCTCGCCACTTTCCAAAATATGATTTTCATGTGCTACCAATTTGGACGGTTCCATGCATGCATGATTGAAATATTTTTATTTATATGTATGTCGTATAATTTTTATAGGAATGATAATTGTTCAAATTCAAGCCTAGTTCCGGAGTAAGACCCATTTAATTTGGGCCGTGTAAGAACCCAATCACAATTAGGCCCGCTGCAGGTTTTGAATCAGGCCACAATTATTGACACCAGGCCCGGTGCAGGTTTTGAATCAAGCCACAATTATTGACACAGCCGTTTTAGTAAGTACACCTCTCATATTAGTACACCACACTTTGGATTAGTACATCCCCTTAAATTTCCAATAATACTTCATTCATGTTTTACTCAATTTTCAGAAGTTAACGCGCACCCCTCTCCCCCGCAGAATAGAAGAATTACAGCGAAACCCTAGACGCCGCCCTCTGTCATGCCTCCACCACCACCGCTTACCGCCGCTACCATAGATTTCAATTTTTTTTTTCAAAAGCCATTTATTTCGAAAAATTTAGTCGAACAGTAGGTGAAACTCTGATTTCTATAAAGTTCTTTTTTTTTTTCGAAAACTCTGATTTCTATAAAGTTCATATTTTTTTAGTCGAAATCTGTAAACTCTAATTTTTGTAAAGTTCATATTCTTTTTTTGAATTTTTTTAAAAAAAATTAAATATATTTTTTGAAAAATCTTAACAAATTCAATGAACCAAATTCGAATTTTTGAAATTCGCGAAACATAAAAGTAAAAACTTGTGAAACGTTTATGCTATCACATTATCCTACTCATACACTTTTATTCATTCAAACTACAACAATACTCTCGAAAATCTGTTACAAACAATGTCTTACTAACATGTTTATAATTTAACCTAGGTTTTAGGAAAGTATAGAAAACTTGCATATGTATATTGTGAACTACGAACCATAATTGTAATATATACCAAATACACATTAGATTTTAGGACGAATTTATCCCATACTCTTGAAACGTTTTTTTTTTCTTTGACGACGGCGACTTCGCCGTGAGTTTTGGTATTTAGTTGAAGAGGTGTACTTACAAATTTAATATAAGTTGTAATACTGAAAAGGGTATTTTCTTTATTTTTATTTGGTTGAATCATGAGTATCAGAAGGGCAATGACTTTTTATAGGCTTTATTTGTATCTTAAAGTCTTTATTTCTTAATATTTCTTAATTTATTTATTTCTGTATATGCCTGTGTACAAACAATAATGGTACATGTGTAAACTTGAAGTGAGAAATTTAAAATTTAATTTGGAGATTTAGCGGCCAACGATGTCGGCTCGGATTGCCTATTTCACATGCGTGTTTCATCTGGTGTTTCATGCCTCGAATTTGCACCACGTGTCTATTCCGGTCCACTCCGTTCCGTCACCCGGTCCAAGTGGTTCATGGTTCACCCGGCCCGAATAGGCCATGATTTAAGGTTTATTATTTAGTGTTTAGGGTGTAGATGGTTCACCCGGCCCATAAACACATGACACAAATCCAAGACATGAAACACCAGATGAAACAGGTTTGTGAAACAGGAAAACCGCTTTGCAACGATGTATGTTATTGTTAATTGTTCTATTTATTAGATTTTTCATTTTAATTTGTAAATTATATGGTTTAATTTGAATAATTTGATGTCTAGGTGTAGATACTTCACATTTCAAAACTGATTTAGGCTGAAAAATAAGTGGGGCAAAGCGAGTACAACAGCCCCAACACATCTCAGTCTCTAAGTTAGTTGATATCTCTAGATTTTTTTTTTTTTTGAGTCATTGCTAAAATTTATGTCATTGCTAAGACACATTAGTGGATTCAGAACAACTAAATTAATTCCCCCTATTATATACATTTAATTTACATTGTCTAGCACTACATCATCTCTGGCAAACGAAAAAAAAAACATGTTGCTCATTCACGTATTGATTACAACTTCATTTTAGTTAAAAAATGCAGGACAAGTTCAATTTTCTTCTAATGCGATTAAAAACCTCTATTGGAATACTCTATATATGAATAACATCTTTATAGTAATAAAAAATCACGATTCCAACTTAGAATCAATTATATTTAAGGATAAACTACACAATGTAATAAGAATTTATGTCTCCATACAGGAATAAATGTCACTATATATATATATATATAATTATACTACATATATACAATAAGTTTAAGATAGCCTAAAATATTTATCTATGATTGATTCTTAATTATCTTAATGTTATGGGTTTGTCAACAAGATCCTTCAACTTCCTCGCACGTAATAATTCGTCAAATTAATTTATACATGTATTTTATACTATCAAAGTGCATATATTTATTTTAGTCAAGTTCACATTATTAGTTATATGCATTTGTTAATGAATTTACATATATGTAGCATAACATGTATTGAATATTATATTTTCTAAAAAAATAAATAATATATTTCTATGTAAAACTCTATTTAGGAATAACCTTTTTATAACCTTTCTATAGTAATAATTTTTTCCCGATCCCAACAATACGATTGTATTGAAATTTTTACTGTATTGTTTACTCATATATTCATAGTGTGGTTGATAACTGTCAACTTTATTAACAGCTATAAGAACAACTTATTTTATTTTTAAAAAGCTGTATGGAGTAACTTTTGAAAGAAAAAAAAAATCTCCAATATATAAAATATACAAACAACACCTTCCATATTATAAACATTATAATTCTAAACATGCTTTGGTCAATTTGTAAAAATTTCCAAACATTGGCCTACTATTACAACTGGTATATGATAACAAAACTTTATGCAGAAAAGGATTATTATCATCTGAAAGACTGAAACCGAAGCTGCAATTGATGGCAACTTACCTCTCCCTATATTGCATTCTATAGTAGAATATTACTTGATTGATGCCTAACTAGCCACCTCTATTATATCAGCTCAAGTGGAGGTTCGATAACAAGAAGCAAACAGCTTAACACCAAGATGAAGAGGGAGAAATACATCAGTGATTTGCAAGGGTCTGCAAATCGTTGAACGAGTGTTATTCGTTTTTGTCGACCTGCTTCTGATGATGCGTCCTTCACTTGTACGGTTGGACACGTGACGAATCCATAAGCAATACCAGTGAAAGCTGAACCAAAGTGTGCCCTGCCAACACCATACAATCCTACTTGCATCGGTGAAATGAATCATAAAATATCTTCGGGTTATCTAATTTTTGTCCATAAAGTTTACCTTTTTCCAGTTTTGGTCATCTTTCACTCACAATCAAATTTGATCTTGGAAGTACATAAAGTTTACTCCCATATTTTATCCCAATGTTTGTTGACTGACGAAACAAACTATTTGGGGTGCTAAATGTAATATTTAAAAGTTTTTATTTTATTTTTTTATACACATTTAAGCAAAAAACTTAAATGAATATATTCTGCACCCCCAAACAGTTGATTGCGCCAATCAATGGACAGTCAACTAATGGTGAGACCAAATGTGGGAATGAAAGTGAGTGATACATGGGACAAAAACAGAAAAAGGTAAACTTTAGGGGCCAAAAATAATATTATCTTTATTTCTTCAGACCAGACAAAGTTTGCATGTAAAAGGGATAAGGGCTTAATTACCAGTCATCAATTGGACTAAAATTGCTAAGAACGCAGATCATAGCTGTAGTGATAATTGCACCTCGAAACATTCTTTCATAGGCATTCTTTTCGATTACGTCTTTATTTTGGACTTGGTAGATTAGCCAAGCTCCAATGATGGCAAATACGGGTCCCTGAATAAGGAGAACCGGGTTAAATATACAGTAGGCACTTTCATGCACGCGAGAAACATGTAGAGTGTGCAAAATATATCGTGCATATGAAACTAAAACATCAGTTATTTCATCGACTGCATTCTAAAAAAATATGATTGTTTAGTTGATAATACAAACTCAAAAAACTAATGATAATGCACAAACTGAATCGAAATATTACTTCAAAAATAGGTCTATTACCGTCCCGCCAACAGTTGGCTCTGCTGTGTGCAAAAAGCTGATTAGGTTTCCAGAAATTCCCCCAAGAACGTATATCAATAGAAAAGTAAATGAGCCATACTCTCGAGACACTTGAAGCCCAAAAGTGAAGAGGGCCCAGCTTCCAATTGCTATGTGAAGGATTCCCCAATGCTGTGAAGAACAAAACTTCAGCAATAAAGGATGTGATATAACAAAAGCAGCATAGGAATTGAGATGAAATAATTGAGTTTCTCGCAAATAACAAAATATTATGTTTATTTGATGAAATAACCGAGGTCTAAACTTTCACCTTATACCCTTTGTTTTCAGTACCGGAAATTTGGAACTTTGAATTCTCACGAATTTCAGCCTCTAGATAATAAAGGAAATGAATATATCTATGTGAGCATTGCTTTAATAAATAATTTAGTTTATGGATATGGGGATTCCTGCATTAACAACTTAAATTTAATCAAAAAAGTGTTTACAATCTTTTCACAAGTTAATAACAGAATTGAAGCACGAACCGAGCATCAATCTTGTACCAGAAACATTGGTGTCACTAGCCTCCACCACTCTCCAGTTAGAATCAAGTCATTTATCTTCGCTCCGTAAACCATGGGGAGTGAAACTAGCTCGAAATAAGAGCTCTTTACTGGAGTAGCTAACTCAAAGAGAAAAACTGCTATGTTTATAGATGCCAACGCCCCTCTGCAAAAAAAAAACAATCACAAAAAAACAAGTTTGATGAGATTCGAATAAGTTATATATCTCCACAATGCAGCATAGAAACTTAAAGAGGATCACATATTACATTAAGTAGAAATCAGACGCTTCGTCATCAGATATCTCTTTTCTCTCAGCATTCTCAGGCTTTAATTCCATATAACTGTTCATTGGTCTCTCTCTTATTGATGCAAATACATCTTTATCCATATAGTTTTCTGACTCCACATCTGTAACGAGGGGAAAATAAAACGCAGTCAAATATCTATAACTATAAGGACTACTTATCAAGAATAAGCACGAATCTAACTGGTAACCTTTAGCTTTGTCAAGATAACTCTCCAGAGATCTGAGACCATTTTCTGCTTTGCGTTCATCAATATCACAAATTGATTCGGTCCTAACGTTCAAACTTTTTGAAGAAGGCTTCTTGATATCATCTTGCAGTTTTCCAAGATAAGAATTCAAAGAATTCAGATGCTTCTCAGAAGACCTTGCTGCCTTTGTAACCATGCAATATTTTTGCTTTGGTACACCCTTGTTAATGGAAGGACATCGTATTCCTCTCTGTTTTCCGAGAAAAAGAGATGGTTCCTGTTTTGCACTTATGAGAGTATTATCAGTGCAGAACAAACTATGGCTCCCTGAAACTGCCGCCATGTATATCTGATCCAACAACAATAAGCAGCTTAAACAACAGCAAAGTTAAGAGCATCATGTTAGGCATAGTAAATTAGTAATAACATTCAAGCCAAGCTTTTTAAGGTAAAAACATAACAAGAATAGGCTCAAATTCACGTTTTGCTTCTTATGAAAAGAAAATCAAAGAACTAAATTACTTCTGATTAACCCACATAAACGTTCTACAATATCAACCAAATCATAAACAAGGTACACTTTTTCATCACACAAAGTTCAACACACACCAGAAACCAGATCAAATTTCATTTGGGCATTTCAAGAAACACCTTATCGTCAATCCTACAAAAAGAATCCCAGAAATCGCAAACAAGATACTGACTGATACAGAGTTTTCGTTGTACCTTAATTTACAAGAAGACAGCTGGGGTCGATGTGTGCTGCTACGAGTTGTACTTCCATTAATGCAAGTTCCTGAGCACTTGGAACTCACTTTGCGAACTCATCATATTCTATTTCAGCGATGGACATGATGTGGACGAGTCTAAAATAGATTGTACCTTATCGTCGTTTGACCCAATCATATCTGGCCACGTGCACGTGATGAATTACAACCACAGCTTTTCTCCTCCTGAAGTTGATTTTGTGGGCCATAAAATCATGGCCTGTAGACAAGACAAGAATTGCCTGGGCCATTATCAAATTTGGGCCTGAAAAAATAAATAGCTTGACGAGGCAAGTAAATTATGATTGGATATTTAGATTACGAATAGATATTCAATAATTTTTATATTGTTTATAAACTTAATTTTTATGTTTTATAGTTGTGTTTGAATATTAATATATGCAATTTATTAGGAAAAAAATCTATACTTTCAATGTAAAACGTGTACTACATAGAAGTGATTCTTTTTTAATAGAAATAATGAAAAGTGAATGAGTCACTTTGAACACTAACACTTTTACATTTTGAGAGGGATGAGTATTGATTGTGCTAAATTGTACTTTGTCTCATGCATGAGACTGTCTTATATGAGTTCTTATCAAAGTTGAATATATTTCGATCTACTAGCTAATTGTAAATCACCCTATCTTTCAGTTATATGAAGAGCTAATTATGGTACAATATTCTCATCTTAAGAATTTATACCGTTCATTTTTTATCATTCATCTCTGTCGTTAGATTTTATAAGTTTAACTTATTTATGATATAATTTTTAATCTCAACATTCATTTCTTTAATTTAATTTATATCATTCATTTTTTTAGGTTATTTATTGAAATTTTCTCAAAGTCTACGTCTTTCTTTATCCATCATTCTTCTTTGCACAAACATATTATATTTTAAATACATACTCATTAATTTATAATTTAGAATAAAAATATGCACATATAATATTAGAAAATAAAAAATACGTCTGTAAGTGAATTAATCAAATTAATTAAATATTTAGGGTAGTATGTAGGGTTACATGCTAGTGAAATATAAATCTCATATATTGTTCACTCACAATAAAATTGCGGTATATCTACTGTGCATCGTGCAATCTAAATATATTTTTAAAACATAAAATTTATTTCACCAAAGCATTAAACAGTACATCTGGTGCCTGATGTACTGACCAAGTGCAGTTGTATTAATAGAAATGTTTTCTCCAAAATCAAAGATGGAATCTCTCTCATTAGATCGGCAAGTATGTCTTATACAAGACTTTATCATAAAATTGAGTGAATCCGTTATCTCTTTAATATGAGAAAGGATATTCATTCCTCATAATTTTGCATATGACCATCTCTTTAATTTGAGAAAGGAAATTTATTTCTCATAATTTTACATATGACCAATTCATTAGTAATTGTACTATAATTTTGTTTATATTTAATAATTTTATTTATTTTTTGTTGGAAACTAGTTTTCATTCGAAATTTTGATTATTACAAGCTACTCGGATTTAGATTTGTATATCATGATTCTTTAACAAATTTAGTGATGAAAATTTAAAAGTTAACAATTTATGTTGATAATATTTTTTTATAAAATCTATTTATTTTTTTAATTAAAATTTTTTGTAATCAGTATCCAAGAGAAGTATACCATGAATTCGATATATCCCATCCTAAACTAGGAAAATTTATATAACTGTCTTTTTAGGGTTGAGGGTGAAAGACTTTCGTAGATTGTTTTCTAATATGATTTGTTCAAAAAAGGATCATGCCTTTTTTTATATGTATTCTTTTATAGAATGATCATTACTCAACCGAGTCCGTATTTCGAGTATATTCAGATATATATTTTATTTGTTTGATATAATTGATTTAGAAACTCGTTCATTTTTTTCCCATTTTATTTGTCGTAATAAATCATAGGGTTGTAGTTCATTAAATGAACTTTTTTTTATTGTTAACAGAGATATCACTTATTTTATCATTTCCAATATAATGGATGAGCGGGGAGGATATGTAAACAATATTATTTCATTTCTATCATTTTGACATATGCAAAATAAAAAAAGTAGGTGAGATGATTCCAATGATAAATTTAGTATCTTGAAGCATCGAAACAACACACTCTTTAACAAAATCTGCAACATTATCCTATATAGATGCAAAGAAGAGGAACAAAGAAACAAGAAAAAGCCAATAAGTTCAACCAACAAAATGGTCCAAAATGTTAAAAAAATTAGAGAAACTTACTTTCTGGTACAAAAATCTCTTAAACATAACTTTTAGGTACAAATTGTTTTTAATATTACTACCATGTGCAAACCACATTGTATATTACCTGCTATGCCCTCAAAATCCCTTCTGATGCAAAATGTATTAAAAGTAAAACAAAAAATGAGTTATATTCCTAAATTAGAAAAAAGGTAACCTGCGTCTCCATCCCCACTTACCAGACACCAATGTTTTCCTTCTTCTGCAAAATCATCTCAAAGTACAAGGTAGTTGTAACATTTTTTACAGAAATTTTAAATGAAGATATAAAATTTTTGAATTTTAAGTATGTAATTATCTGTTTAATATTTTTAAATTTTTCAATTTTTTATATGAAAATTTTAAGTTGTAATATTTTTTACAGAAAGATAAATATTTTCTACATGAAGATGAATATAGAATAACATCAATCCTGCAATTACTTTTAGCAATTTCATTGTAGAAAAATGGTGATGACAAATCAATTTCATTTTACCAGTTACTCCTCTCATCCTTTCTTGCACCTTCCGTCTTCTCTTTTCCCCCAATTTCAATCTGATTCGAGTTTCATTTCTCATTGATGAAGAAATATGCTCATCTTCATGTCAAATCATATATTCATCTTCCAAAACAGATCACACATTTACAACTTAAAAACATGCATATCAAAATTGAAAAAATTACATAATCAGATATATAAAAATTCATATCAAAATTTACACATAAATTTACAGAATTCATATCAAAATTCATACAAAAAATTCCAAAAATTGAAAAAATAGATATGAACATATGCATCAATTGATGAACCTGTGCATCTCAATTTTCAAATTCAGATCCAAATCCACCATCTCCAATTTCATATCCAAATTCACCATCCTCCATCTCCAAAAGCCAACAACTTCATCGGATACATCTTCATCAATAATAGCACAAGGGCACAACCTCAAAGCACAAGAAAATAGATAGCAGCAGTTAATGTTTGGCTTAAAGTAGCACCTACAATAGAAAAATATTACAAATAGCAAGACTGATAATTTAGCATAGCAAACACTATATATGATTAGAGAAAGCAAGATTTGTGTGAACACATACTATCAGAAAGTGATTCTGAATCTGAAGATTGTAAAATCTTTTTTTTTGGGTTCTTTCTTCTTGGTCACAAGAAGCTCATCATATTCTTGAAAAAAAATAAAAAAACACAACAATATCAACAACTCAACACTACATGTCTATTTTATACATTATACACAGAATATGCAATATCAACAACTGATTGAACCCAATTCATAAACACTGCATATATATTAAATGCACTAAACAGACATTAAGACAAAATCAATCCAAACAGACATGTAGAAAAAACAAATTAATATATATACCTCAACAAATAAAATAGCCAATAACCAGACATTAACAAGTAGAATGAATGAAAACACAAAATAAGGTATAGATATGACACTAATTAGAACAATTAAAAAAATTCAAAGCCCAAATACCTGAATCTGATGAAGATTCACTATATACTTTCTCACTTTTACCTACAAAAATATACAAAGTATAAATTTTTCATTACAGTTTACATGCACATGTTCATTTTTTAAAGATGCACATATACAAAAAACACATGAACAAGTTCATGTAGTAACTCACCCTTGTCAATCTTCTTGGAAGCTCTGGACCACGTTCTCTTTCTCCCAGAAACTTCAGTTAACAAAAAAATTAACAGTAAGGAAAAAGACAGAATAAACTAATTCAAAAAAAAAAAAAAAAGTTCAATAGTACCTTCTTGTTCTTTTCTTATTTGGTTTCAACCTTTTTAGTTTTGGAGGATCTTGACTGTCCAACCCCCTTTCTTTTAACCATATTCTTTTACCCCATAGCATAATGAAACCAGTATACCATAAATCAAAAGCCCTTTTCGAATTTAACAAATTTTCGAATTTTTTTTTAAAGAAATTTACAGAGAAAACGTAAAAACTGTCAGAAATTCAAAAAATCGAAACCTATTGAAAAATTCAAAACCCTAGCTGTGATTTAACTTAAAATCGAAACATATGTTTGCAAATACGTAAGAAAAATCGAAAAAATCTGAAAGAGAGCAAAAATCTAAACCAAAACAGCGAAAAAGCAAAAACAACGGTATATGTAGAAACATTCGAAACCTATTTTTGCAAACTTGACAGAAGGTGCGAAAAAATCTGAAAGAAAGACAATCAATCGCAAATTTCACACAGAGAAAGCAAAAAACGAGAAAATATGAAGAACAAACACACGATTCTAGCTTCATCAAGGTTGAATCGAAAAAAACCCACCTACTTTGATAATCTCCACCGCTGCAATTGTAATTTCTCGAAATAATGGGGGAGGGGAAAAGTGAATGATTATGGTGGTGAGAGTGAAAATGGAGAAGGAGGAGGAAAAAATAGGGTTTTCACGTGATTTGGGCAAAAGTGAAAAGGACTGTCCTTTTTCTGAATCTGACTTTCGACCCCAAAAAAAAGTCGCGTGACCCAAGTTCCTAGAATCCGAAAATAAGGGTAGATTGGTCATAATGATGCCTATTTTGAACATGCAACTAATTAAGAAATTTTTTTGTACCTAGTAGTATTTGTGCTCTGAGTTTTGCACCTATAAGTGATCCATTAAAAAAATTAAACTTTAAAGATTCTCATGTTCGGAGGATCCAAGGGCATTCAATAATGGAACTAATCCACCACTCTGGACTATACCGACTTGCGTGTGCGCATCCTAAAGCAGTTCTAAAATGTTCGTGATAAGAGAGTAATTCAAGATTGCACGGCAAAAAAACTCAAGAAGTCTAACTTTTGAGAGTTAATGACTCTAAGATACAAAAAATGGGAAGTAGTAACTCTAATTGTACCAAAAAATTGCATTTGTATCTTAGTGTTTTTTATTTTTCAGACTTTTGTCTTTAAAACTTTCCCCCAACTTTTGATAGCCTTCAAATCACGTATTTTCAATGTTTTTTTTTAATAATAAATCGTATTTTCAATGCATTAAAATAGTCAATTTCATCACTTTGAATAAAGCATAATAGTTGCTTTTGTTTTTTCACTGATAATTTCTTATAGTTTCACTAATCAATTCATTTTTATGTTTGGTATTCATTATAAAATCTGTTTCTTTTATCATTTTTGTTAAATTAAATGTTTAATTAGCTTTTGATAATATCTTTTCTCTAAGTCTAAAATCAATTCAAATGAGTTTGATTGTAGTGTATATAAAACCTATGTTGAAATTTTGTTCTATTTATGTTTTTTTGAATGACTAACTCAACGGTAGAGTACTCATCCTTTAAGTGCAATTAGAAGCTTTTTTATATCATTGAGGTCTAAATGTTTTATGTTTTAATTAAAGTTATCATTTTATTTATAATTTTTTGATTCGTACATATACATGTTGTGATGATCAAATCCAAAGTGTTGAACAAGTATGATGGTCAATCTAAGTCAAGTGTGATGTGGTGATCTTGGAACCGGTCTAAGCTCGTCAGGAACCGGATTATTTACCGAACCGGGCCTCAACTCGAGTTTGCAGCAGGCCGGTCCAAGGTCGTTATAATCGAACTCCTTAAGCAAAGACAACAGGCCAGAGCTTGAATTATGCGTGGTCTTGCACTTAATTTCACCAGAATTAGTTGAGGGGTTATATTTGTTAGCACTAGAAGGTTCGATTGTGACAGTTATCACCTTCAATAGTGTGAAATATAGAGAGAACGCAGTTTCTAGGGTTCTTGAGAGAGTTGTGAGCAATTCACATCAATTAGATTGAAATTGTGTGTGTAATTTGTAATTTTGTCCTCATAGTGAAAGTGTGGTGCCCCGATCCCGTGGATGTAGGTGTTCTAACCACGAAATCTGTGTTTTCATTGTTCGTTTCCAATTTCTGGGTTAAGTTACAGTTAGAGTATTAGTTGCAGTGTTGTATAGTATCACTTCTTAGTCTATACAGTATCAGTTGTTGCTACTTAACACATGTAAATATGAAAGTATATATTTCATTATAAAAAAAAATTATGATTATCCGTTCACAAAACTGCTTCCCATTGCAATGAACACATATTGTGAAATCCATTTAAAAATAAAACGATTATTTATGGATAAAATCTAATGAGATTTTGATGAGTAATTACAAGAAGATCGAAAAATAAAGATAAATTGCTTATTTTCATAGAAGATAATGAAATGAATTTAATGGAAAAAAAAAAAAAAAGCGAAAGTAAGTGAAAATAAATTTTATAAACAGATGATTAAATAAAAAGGATATTATGAGAATATTCCTCTTATAAAATTTGGTGTCAAGTGATTGGGGTCACTTTAATGCATGGGTAGGTATGGTATTCTCTAATAAATGAAAATGAATGCAGATGTCATAAAACTCGTTTCACCATTAAACCGATTTTTTATTTAAAGATATATATTTTAAGAATAAAAGTCACACCTTTTAAGTATTATAAGTCACACACTTTAGCTTATCACTACAACACTCTTCGCTATAATATAAGCCACACCTTCACTTTTATGAAGAATACTCTTTATATAAGTAAAAAAGTCACACACTTTACAAAAAATGTCACACTCTTTAGTAATATAAGTCACGTTTTTCAACCGGCCACCGTGAAAACTCTGTTTCACACTATATCTTTCTTAAATGAAAATTACAAATTTTTACTGTATTCTCATTCCAAATCCCCAAATAACCCTACCAAACATGCCCTAGCGCGTTGAAAACTTGAAATAAATAGGTAATTTCCAATCCCATCCCCATTTACATCCCAAGTGATCCACCGTACTGAAGAGTTAAAAATCGTTCTCACGAAGGCGGGAAAAGGAATCGGGAAAAAGACGGTGAGGTTTCGATTGGAGCTCATTCTCCGCCATTGAAACCTCCGTCCAAATCTCCATTCTCAGTTGGGCATAATTAGTGAAATTGTTTTGTGTTGCGCCGCTACATTTCATTACTTATAAACTTAAGTTTTGTGAAACGAAAAGCAAAAAACGAAGGAAACCCACGCCACCCTAGAAATCCGATCCGGGTTTTCAGAAATCTGACGGCAATGGCGGTTGACCCATCTGGAGTGATTGTGCCTGCTTCCTCGCCCGTAAGTCGGGATAAATCAATCGGAAAAGGGAAACATTGCCATCAGGTATTCTTATCTATTCCAGTAAAACCCTTGCTTGTTCTTGTTAATTTCGCTGAATTTCAAATTAGGGTTGAGCTAGATCAGTTTATTAAGACGTGATTTATTTATCTAGTACAATGGACATTTCTCTTGTAGGCTAACTTACTGTGTATATGATTTTGAGCAACAACCATTTGTTCAATTTCAGTCTGTCTCTCTTTCCCTACCTATATCTGCGTGTGTTTTTTATGACTTCAAATATGATAATGGAGTTGCCCTTTTTTCATGAATGTTTTTCAATTCACAGTTTTTTTTCTCACATATACTCCACGTTTTGCAGTGTCGTCAAAGCAGGGACTTTGTTGCAACATGCAAGAATCAGAGGAATAGTAGACAATGTTTTGTAAGGATATGCAATAAATGCCTCATGAACAGGTTATAGCGGTTTCACTTTGCTATAAAACTTTTGTTTGAATTATCTAAAGTTCTCAATTTATCATATTTCCCAAGCCAGGTATGGAGAGAAGACAGAAGAAGTAGCTACTCTTGAGCAGTGGAGTTGCCCAAAGTGCAGGGGCATTTGCAACTGCAGCGTTTGCATGTGAGTCCTCACGCTGCTCTTCCAATGATGAATTATCTCTCAGTATCTTTTTCTTTTTTACTATCAGCAACAGCAGTAGTATTAACAATAGTAATAATACATAAACTTATGTGAATAATGTTCATAGAAGTTTGGTGAGCTCGGCAATACATATTAGCATTCCGAGTATCACGGTTTAGTCTTTTTAAAACCGTGATACTTCCCTTGCTAAAGTGTATTACTTTGTATGCAGGGCCGATCCTATTAATATTATGGCCTGAGTCGTACACCTAATAATACCCCTAAATTCTTTTCTCATATTCTCATATGAACATATAATATTTTTTTAATAGTACTAAATTAATAATGTACAATATTATAAATAGCATTGATTAACAAAAATAATAAAAGAGCACATATGCAAACAAATATGCATAAATTGATATTAGAATTCTATCCTTTTTTAAAAAATATCAACCGGTCAATATTATGGTATAGAAAATTTCAATTATCCTCAATGAAATTAAAAAGGATTCTTCAAATTGTTAAAGGATAAATTTTTTGTTGTTGTGCCTTTATAAAAAAAAGATAAGTTGTAGTAAGAAAAAGATTGTGTCTATATCTAGAAAATTTCAATGTCAAAAGAGAACTATTTATGTCTTAAAGAAACTTCATCACTATTTCAATTACTATGTCTAGAAAAGTTAATTTGGTAGCTGATAGATTGACCAGTTTTTCTTCTTTTGCTTCTCAGTCCATGATATGGATGAGAGTGGTTATCCTTTTTTGGTTAAGGGAACTTACTTTTATGGATGTAATTGATGTTTAATTAATGAATATTTTATGTCAATGCAGTAGGTAAATAAGATACACCACAAAGATTCGAACCCGCGACATGTAATTAACCTTAAAAAGACATATTCACCAAGCGTTGACGTTAATTACACAAATAATTGTGAACATAACTATATATTTGGGTAATAAAACCCTTGCTTGTTTGGATAATAAAACCCTATATATTTGGGCCCCTAAAATTTACAATTATTTCGGGGCTTGTTAGGACAAGAGTATTGGCTGTCATGATTTCATAATTTGGTGTGTTCAAATAGTCAAAAGAAGTTCTGTTTCTAAATCCTATATTGATTGAATTATGTCGACTGAACCCAATCAAGCAGAATTCAATTTAATATAACGCAAATCCAAAAATGAAATAGAACTAGATTAAATAAAAAATCTCGAAATTATTCTCTTTACCAAACATATGACGATCCAATCACGATCCGATAATAAGAACAAGAGATCTTTCTCGGCGAACCCCCTTGCCCCTCATTCTTCGATAATCAGAAAGGTCCTTTCCTTTTCAAGTTTGAATTTGTTCATTTGTAATCTGTTTCTTCTACTTCATTTTTATTTAATATTTATATCTTTTACTTTTTCCCTCTTTTTTTTTAAATCATTCCTTAAGTCCCATAGGTTTGATCCTGTAGAATTTGACCATTGCTAAAAGATATTACTTTGGAAAAAAGAGTTCATGTGGACCTTGTTCACAGAGACCACTCTATTAATAAGAATAATAAACAATAATATTTTTAATAATAATTGTAATTGTACATTCAGGAAGAGGGGAGGTTATCGCCCCACTGGTTTACTTATCAGTACTGCTAAGGCATCTGGGTTTTCTTCTGTCTCGGAGATGCTGCTTAAAAGTGCTGATCGTACAAACAATGAAAAAGATTGTGCAGACATGACCGCAGATCTGGAAAAGGTAGGCACGTTACTAAGTCATACAATGCATCCTGCTTTGCTGTGGTTACTTGTGCAATGAAGTAAAAACATTTAATTTGTGACTGTAGTGTATTAAATGACCAACCTACGTCGTTAATTTTGGATCTCATTCTTTGCTTGTGAAATTAATAGGGCGTTGATTTGTCATCCAGAAAGAAAGGGAAGGAAAATTCTTTTGCTGGAAACCTAGATGCAAATTTTCAAAAGTAAGGGCTTGAGTATATCCATGATTATGACAAAGAGTGCAGAATTGTATTCTAATGACACTGATTAATGTAGCTTGGAGGAGAACCAAAAGAAATTAAAGCGTTACCGATCTGATGAAACAAAAAACAGTATTCATGTTGATGGGAAGAAACCTAAGAAGTCAAGAAGAGAGGGGTTGGATGAGAGTGGTGATGGTTTGCATCACCAAAATGCTGAGTGTTTATTGCCAGTGGGAACAGACTTGACCAGTGTGGCTGACATTGACATGCGTGCGGAAGACATTGGCAATGCGTTGCAGTTCTTAGAGTTCTGTTCTGTTTTTGAAAAGGTCAGTGATTTTTGATAATATAGTAATTGCTGATAAACCTTTATTCACAAAATATACCTTGCTAGTATAGTTATGACTGCTCTTTATTTCTTCTTTGTTTATTGATCTAGTTGATGGCACGTCTCTTAACTTGTATAGGTGTATTTACCTATAGATATTAATCAATCATCATTATGCATTTTAGCATATTAACGTAACCATTCTCAATGGTTGCAGTTCCCTCATCTATGAACAATGGTCAACAATTTCTAGTTTACTTGCTCTTGTTGTTTACTAATCAACTGGGTTTTCATATCTATTGCTGTTACCTCCATTCTGAATGTGCCATCTCTGCAATAATTTACTACTTCAATACCTTCCATTATTGTTTTTGTCATCTACCCCCCACCCCTTCCATTAATGAGCAACAGATCTTAGATGTGAAGAAGGGGGAAGCAGAATACATTCTTGAAGATGTACTACAAGAGCAACCTGTACTCCGAGGAAAATCTTCTCATACTGTCCAGTTTCATATGCGTGTCCTATCAATAATACAAACTGATCGAGGAGAAAAGTAAGGTCCTTTACCAGTAAATTGGCAATTCAATTTCTCTTCTACTGGAACAAATTATTTATCCTTTTCTAATCTAGGTGTGTAACATATGGGTTATGGTTCAACACACTTAAGACATGCTTATCTGAATCTAAGCACATTTCGAAAGAACCAGTGGTGGTTTCTGTAGAGAAGGCAGCTGATTACGAGGCTTTAAAAGCTACAGAAAAACTTAGGGTCTTAAATCTTCTATGTGATGAAGTTCTCCAGACGGAGTAAGTACCTTATTCATTTGCAAGTTTTACCTGGCATCATTTACTTTATTTTATCGCTCAGATTTTTCTATGTTCATTCTCCCTTCTTATTTGCAGAAAGGCAAGAAATTGGATAAACCACCAAAATTCTGAATTTCGTGAAAAGACCAAGGAAGCTATTAAACAGAAGCTTCTTGATGCAAAAAGCAAGGTAATGTTATTTCCAATTTTGGGACTAGGATGTAAGAGAACAGTTTGAAGCAGAAAATAAAAGATGATGTTGTAAAAGCAATTATTTATAGGGGGTTGCTTATATTATCTTTCAATTTCTGAGCAGGATTCAACTGTCTCCCGTAGTAAAGCTGAGGCAACTCAAGCTAATG
Organism: Stenogyne calaminthoides; assembly: GCA_037126765.1. Lineage (NCBI taxonomy): Eukaryota > Viridiplantae > Streptophyta > Magnoliopsida > Lamiales > Lamiaceae > Stenogyne > Stenogyne calaminthoides. The sequence continues at coordinate 40,046,595 of JBBCBC010000002.1, forward strand.
GACAGTCTCTTGAATTAAAGGACATGCCTTTAAAGCGTAAGTTGTGTAATTCTAACAAAACCATTGTTCAGAGTTTCTTAACTTTGCAGATACTTGTATGTGATTGTAGGGGTCTCATTAGTCCTTTGATTTTCTTACTACTTCTTACAACTTCATTTACGGGATTTTCTTCTTGTCTTTGTTAATCTGTCCAACTTTGTCAGCTACTTACTGGTGTATCCGTATAATAAACTGTTTGGTTTTCTGAAGTCATTTGACATTTAAATTTGCAGGTCGTGGGGAGTGTGATGCTATGAGAATAAAGCCCATATGCATAGAGCATAGTGGTCGTGTGTACTGGAAATTAAATTGTTGTGGGAAACTTGATGTACTGCATCAAAGTAAGTGATTAATGCATAAGTTTTTATTTTTTATTTTTTTTATGGCTGTTGTGCATAAGTAACCTTATTTCCTCTTTTGACTGATAGATGTTGAAAAAGGGGATACTCTTACCTTGGATGAGAAATGGTTCACTCTCGATAATGAAGGAAAAGAAATAATTGAGAAGTATATTAGTTCTTTGAGGTAAGACACTCTCTGCCCTTCAAAGCTAATTGCTGCTAACTGCTAAGTAAACTTCTTTTATTTTGGACAAGCGTGTGATCAAATTCCATAGAAATATTACTTTGATATAATTTGGAAAATGGGTATCAACTGCAAGATGAGTCTTAGAAATGCTACTTTGATATGAAGTGGAAAATGAGGGAAAATAATGTAGATATAATTTTAATGGTGGAATGTTTTTAATTGGATGATTATTTATTGGCCTTGTCCTCATCTCATTGAAGCCAATCTTTTACATTCTAGTTGCAATTTTTTAGGTTATAATCTCTATCTCCTTTCTGTCCTGGGGTGATTAAAGCAACAAAAGCTGGCTTATCATGTCTGCACTAATCTTGTCAAGATGCTTCTTTTTTTCTATTTTTGACTATTGAAAGTTCCATTTATAATGTGTGTGAATAGATCTGTAGCTGTTTTTAAACTCACAAGTACCCTTGATAACAGGAAAAAGTAACAGCACTGAGATCATTGCTGTTTGCGTTTTTCAATTTTTGAATGGAATCTGCGCTCGTGAACCTGCTAATCAGATGCGGCTGGGAACTAGCAGCTATTATGTTACAAATTAATCAGATAAGAAAGGTACTTGTTAAAGCACTTTTTGCCTATGTTGTATTGTAGAATTTTCTGAGGAAAAGGTTGCTTTAGTTGCAGTCAACATGAACTTATTAGTATTATTTATCAGACCACAAATTCAAACTTTTAAAAGATTTACATTGTATTTGCTATCTTTTTTTTTTTAATTCTCCCAGCTCACTTTACAATTTGCACATTTTTTATACTCGTATCATGGTAGTAAAAAGCATAACCTTCAGCTATTTTACTTGATTTCCGTGCTTAAAAGTTGAACAGTACTGGAATGGATTCATTTCCATTCAGATTTTGATTTGAAAATGTTGAAAGTTGCATAGCAGAATGGTCTTTAAATATTGCTATGATTTGATTCGTGAGCTCGATTAGTGTTTAGTAGCATTCCTAAGTTCTAAAGTCAACATATCACACATGACGTGGGAGTTAAATGCAAAGACTGCCATATTTGTTCAAATGGGACTTGGAGGGTATTTGAGTTGTTTAGATCAACTTATAAGATGTTTAAAAGCTTATAAATTTTCTAAAAATATTTGATAAAGATTTTGGACAACAAAACACCAAACTCCATTTTTTCTAAATATTTTAAATTTATTCTTAAATATATTTAAAAAAAAAACAAATGCTGTATCCTCCAACAGTCCAACGTGAAAGCAGTCCAGCAACAAATGTCCGCAACATAAAAATTAAAATATAAATATTTTGTATTAAAAAATAATATAATCCACTCAAATTATTAGAGAATTTATTAGTTATTGCCTAAATTTTATTAGCTAAACACTTTAATAATTAATAAGTACTGAAACAACTTAAAAAATATTAAAACTTATAAAATATTTATAATAAACTTAGCCAAATGGATGCATAATAAATGCATCCATGTTCATTATGTTCGTCATCTCTATAAGAAAAAAGTTTTGAGATATCAGTGCTACAAAGACGACGGGGTTCAGTCACCACAATGAAATAGAGAAAACTTGAATATTGACATAACTTTTATAGTTTTAGGCAGAATTTTAAGCAGATTTGTATAGAAAGAGGGAGACATGCTAATGTTAAACAACAAACTATGCTATACAATGGGGTTGCAAAAATGTAGAAATCCTTTGATATAAATAATCTATACAATAGAAAGACTTGTAGAACCATATTTAGAATGTTGTGTTGGAAATTAGCTTGACCTCGTATTCGTCTTTCCCGCCCTCCGCTGCAAACACAAACTCATGGATATTAGTCTGAGAGAGAGAGATGTGTTTCACTCATATCTTTCAACTTCCAAGGTATAGTACTTACCAATTTCAGCTGTGATCCCTGGTCCAAAGAAAGAAGTGAATTTTGCCTAGAATTACACATTGAAATATAGTGAGGTTAGGACAGTCACAATAGATTCCACGAGAGTAATTCCAGAAAATTCACAACAGAGAGACCAAAAAGTATTAGATTGGATGTAAATTGATTTCACCTGTCTTTGTTCAAAATCTGACAACTCGAGTGCTTTTGCCTCAAATACTAAGACCAATGCGTATCTGCCGTCCTCAGTGACCTAAAACATACATAGCTGTGTCAATTGGAAAACCAAAAATATGGTTTAGTTAAAATATCTTCATATTGACATTGTTGAGAAGTAATACAAGAATTCAGGGTTTTCATAATGGAAAATCACTACGGGAGAAAATGATTGGAAAACAAGCAAGCTTAGGAACATTTGATTTGAAAACAAGCAAGTTTAGGAACATACTTCTTCACGTATCTTTTGTAGAATAGGGGCGCTCCTTCGAGGAATACCTCCACCCTGTGTAAACATAGATTCCATATCAGTTATCCTCTGATTAGATCAAATTTACTTGAACATTACATGACTCTGAAAGCCTCTTCAAAACCAAAAATATTTGGTACATATTGAAAGAAAATCAGAAAGGAATCATTATATAACTTCATAAACAAAAAGGTAATTGCTATTTTATTCGGAAGTTGCAGGTGCACAATGCTTAGAAAAGTATTACGATGCAGCCTTAATAAAAGTTTATTTACCAAAACCTATAATCTAGTTTTTTAGCATCATAAACTCTTTGCTCTAGAAGAGGTCAAAAATCAAAATCAAAAGCAAATGTTAATGTAAATTTTTAATGGACGATCTAGAAATGATGGTGAAAGATTTACAATTTAAAGTCAATTTCATGCTACCGTTTCATACAACACCATTAACAAAGCACAACTGCGCAAGGCAGCCGCAGCAATCAATATGTAATTTTCTTTGCTATCATATTCTGCTGTAAAAATTCATACAATAAGTACCATACTATTATATACGAATGTGGTTGAGTCTTACCTGGCCATATTGGAAAATTCGCTTTAATGCTTCTTCGAGATGCTGCTCGTCCCCATAACGGTATCTTATAACATCACTTCTGACCTAACACATGAATTGTCATTTCTTGGAAAAAGGAGGCAGGGGAAACTAGACTGACCATCCATTGTTATGTACCAATAAATATATTACAACAAATTGGATAAAACATTAGGGTTATCGAAATTTGAAACATTAGTTCAAAAAAACGGGCACAGCAAGAAGCAATTCAAAGATCAAGACACAAACAGACCACTCCTCCGACCACGCTTGAATTTGGATATACACACATACATCCATAGCAGTTGTGTAAAATTTATGAAAAAAATCATCTAATTGCAATTGCATCAATTAGGTTTCCAGATTTATCTTGCCAGCAAAGAGGTAAAATTGCTCTCTTCAAGGATCTGTCTTGTATTGACCAAGTATCTGTATGATTTAATAAATGAAAGGGACAATGAAGATTTATTAAACATGCCATCAACTTTAGTCTTCTGCAAATCCATATGATAGGCCATAAATATTCAGCTCCAGAATTTTAGCTTCTGCTGAAAACAGCCTATGAAATATAGGCCGCTTAATATAGGCTGTTCAACATTAGAATCTCACAATTTTGCAATTTTTCTACCATTAATAACGGTAGGAAACGGAAAACATTCTAAGAGAAGCTAATATAGTATGTGTTACAATTGTTAAGGTTATGACATAAACAGGCGTAGAAATTATCAGCACAATAGGAAAAAAATGAGATAAACATAAATATACCTGCTTAAGAATTGGAGTTGCACATTTTTCTCTGAGTGCGAAAGCATCTGAATACGTCAAGCAGGGTACAGGCTTAAGTTCTGCATACTAGACAACAAATATCAAGATAAACACAATATAAGTAAAAAAAGGATAGGATAATGATAATAATAAATTAATAAATACAGTTTCATTCTAATGATCAGAAAGTAAGTTGAGCTAAGGTCTGTTTTGCCAGAAGATAATAACCTTGAGAGCCATGCCAATAATAGCTAGAGGAAAGCCATAGGTTAGCATAATAGCTGACCATTCAGACCCAGGGAGGATATTGAAGTAAGCCCCAAAACCATACCTGTATGAGGACAATTGTAAAAAAAGGAAAGGCGAGTCAAATTAGAGGTGAAGGATTATTTATATTACATAAAAATCACGACCTTTTCATTTTTTTCAATTACCACAAGTGTTTTTAAAATTTGCAATTCGATAAACGGACTTTTAAATTTTACAATTATATCATATGACTATTTTCCGGCGACTTATGCGGGCGTGACAGCTGAGAAATCTCTGAAAAAACTGCAAATAAATTTACAACTTTTTTGTTATTGTTCTGCAATTTCATACACTGCCACGTCGGCAGTACTTGCCAGAAAAAGGTCACGCTATAGATTTGCAACAATTTGATAAATTTCACGGATAAAAAGACGGAATATACTCACGAGAGAAGAGTGACACCAACACTTAACCCAATGGTACCAAAAGAAACCTGTATAGAGTAGCTAAATGTTAGTATATCGAAGAAAACTGTTAACAGCTTGATGCTTCACCATTTCTGACATTTATCTTAAAATAAGATACTACTATAGTTGATTTGGTTTTCTATTATTTTTAACTAGATAAATAAAGTCTGTCCCATTGCAAGTTAAGTTTGAATAGTGCAGGCCAATGGTTCTTCTAAATGCTTACATCCTCTCAATTTTGGTGGCTCCAAAGAAAACACAGAAAAACATACAATTTCCTAATAATTCATCTGTCAACAATGTTGAACTGTTCAGTGAATGCAAAATAATGTAAAATTTACAAAACAATACTACGTGTTAAGGTGTAAACAATTTTTTTTTTTAATTATGTAAATTTTATGAATCTTATTTATAACACTAACAATATGATCACAATTTCATCATGAAGTCTCCACATGGCTAGGTCTTATATGCGCTAGGTGCACCATGCACTTCTTAGTGTATTTTAGAAACTAGAAACTTGTTATACTGAAACTTGTGACTTGTTACACTAAACCGTGTACCTATGTTGTACGAATACAGATTGCACGTTTCACAAGCCACAATCGTAAGTTTCAGTGCAACAAGTTGCAAGTTTCTAAAATACTATGTCGGTTCGAACCATAAACAAATTCAGAATTAAGAAAAGAAAAAACTAGAAAACAGAAAATGCTGAAGAGAAGAAATTACTTTGGTCACGGAAATCTCATCATCGGCAACAGTAGGCTTGTCGGCGCTGGTGGTGAGGGGCGACGACTGAGTTGAGTCGGCAGCTCCGGCGATGAATCTGAGTCTAGGGCTCCGACATTTAAGATGAATTTTGTGTATAAATGGACGTTGATAGTAATCGGGTAATATATTAGACAAATTGGGTGCAAGAGTCCGTGAAGGCAGTCTCTTTAGAGAGAGGGAGCAGGCGCAACCGGAAGCGGAGAGAAGTATTCCTCCGGCGGCGGCGGCGGCGGCGGCGGATGCGAGTGGCATATTGTGAGGTGGAGGAGAAGGGAGATGGGTGGAACTGAGAGTCACACTTTCGAGATTGGAGGGAAGGGAAGGGGGAATAACTATGGCCACTCAAACGCCTAAATCTCCATTGATGACGTGCCACTCTCTTGTCTATTAATTAATGAATTAATTAACGTCCTTTTTTTTTTTTTTTTTTACAGAACACGTCCATTTATTACATATAATGAAGAAGAGAATAAATGGTGTACGAGGAAAGTGAAAAATTACAAAGTCCAAGGTCCTGTTACTATTAAATTCAAAGTATTTTAAAAATTATTTTTAGGTACAAAATGGATGTAAAAAAGATGAGTTAATATCTTGTGCACCAATTGCGGTGCAATTGGATTCAATTTTAATTTGAATGAATTATGTATTCTAAACCTTAACTCTTAATCCCTGAACAATGAATCCTAAATCATATACGTAATTCATTGGGTGAAGCGAACCATTAATCACTTTGGGTTTGGGTCCGGGTCGAGAAAAAAAAACTTAAAATTGAAATTAAAATTAAAAGAAAACTGAAATTGAAAAAAAAAAATTAAAACTGAAAAAAATTAGAAAATGAACTGCTAAAATTAAATTGCACCAAATTGATTTGGTGCAAATGGTGCACAAGATAATTTGCCCAAAAAAATTAATATACCTTTCATCTCTTATTTTTAAAATCATCCCCTTTCCCTTTAGGATTGATGATATTTTTTTATTCATGTTCATGTAAAAAATATTACAACTTGAAAAATTCATATCATTTATATTAAAAATTGAAAATTATAGAAATTTATAATTTAAAATTAAAAAAATTACAGAAATTAAAATTTAAAAAATTATAGAAATTTACATATTTACATCTAAAAATTTCAAAATTTACAATTTTATATGTCTTCGTCTTCATTCGACATCTCGCATATTCATCAACGCGTACGTGTGTTCATCCGATTGATTTCTAGATAAATTCGTGAAGCCCACTGGGCACCAACTATGGCCCATATGATAAGGCACAGGTTATTAGCACCCTTTTTTAGAAATGCATTTTCGATTAGTTCACCACTCTTGGGATTAATACACCACCCTATATTAGTTCACCACTCATTTTCCTTATTCTAAAAAAAAAGGTGATAATTTTTCAGAATTATACATAAATTTAAAAAAAAAATTATGAAGCTTTTTAATATTTTCGAGAAAGTTTGCCGATATTTATCTTAAAGTAGGGTTTTGGAAATATTTTGAAAATAATTTTCGAAAAAGCATATATATTTTGAAAATATATACCGAAATTTTATAGTATCTTCGAAACTTTAAGCCGAAATTTGATTATAGTAGGTTACTTAAAAAATTCGGTGACAATTTTTGAAATTATACATAAATTTCGATAAAATATTTATGAAACTTTTTAATATTTTCGAAAAAAGTTTTTGATATTTATTTCTGATGGGTTCTCGAAATATTTCTAAATAATTTTCGAGAATACATATATATTTTCATAAACTTGTTTGAAAAATTAATATTTTCAAACTTTTCAAAATTAGGGTGTGTGTGATTAATTGTAAAAGAGGGTGCATTTCCTAAAAAGGGGGTGCTAATAACCGTTGCCATAGGGCAGAAAGTGTTGGGACTTTAATTTTTGGGCGTTGTAAAACCCACTGGTATCAACCGACGGCTCATATATGACACTTTGGGCCAAAGGCGCATTTGATCCGCAGAACTTTTGAAATAATTGAACAAATATGTGTTTTTTTTATTAAGGCAAATAAACTCTTTATTCTTTTAAAAAATAAATAAAAATGTACTTCTATTAATATAAAAAAATGTAGATTTTTTTTATTTTTTATGTTGGTATGAATTTTGGACATGAAGCTTTTATTAAAATTATAAACTTACATCATCCAATCATATTAGTTGAAAAAACATACATTTATTTTGAATTACCTGAAGTGTCTATTTCATCAATTTGAAAAAGATAAAAGAGTTTATTTGCACACAAAAAAATACTGGGGACTTTAACGTTTGAATCTGATATTACATTCAAAGGGTATGGATGCAGAAAAAATATGTTAAGGGCTTACTCGAACTTGAACATAATATAATACTTGCGGGACATGCATATCTAGTCATTATTTACCTTTTCTCTTTACACTTTTTTTGTTATAAAATACATTTTATCATTTGAATTTTTAATACATATACATGTGTAAGACGTTGAGTATATTTAAAATTTACTTAATTCCTTCATAATATACATAAGGGTGACTGACTGATCACTACTAAAAACTTATTAATAGGTACATAGGTAAAAAAGATTGCACATAAGTATGTACATTTGCACATTATGTGTAACTTTAACTCCATATATGCAATTATTTTATATTTATAAATAAGTTTTTAAAATGTTTGTACCTATGTCAAGCGTGGAAAGTTCAAGTGGTTAAAGCTCCACCATCTGAGACTTGAGGTATTCGGTTCGAGACACGGTGAGGGAAAATTTATTCTCTTTTGTGGTGGGATGGTGTTCCCCCTCTTGTGGTGGCTGCGGTTTTTGGTCTCAAATGGTATGAGAGCGAAATGATGTTGCCACATACCCTAAGTAGAAGGAGCTATTATCAGAATTGATTATCTTTGAATTATCAGAATTGATTATTTAAAAAAAAAAAGTTTGCACCTATTAGTAACTTGATTCAAAAATTTATACCCCACAATAATTATATCTATATATAAAGTAAGTTTTTGGTGAAACTTTTTCATAATATGAAACTTATGTCAGTACACTTATCAACTGATATCATTACACTCCTTTAAAAAAAAAACTGATATCGTTACACTTATATATTATATAATATTGATATTAATTTATAAGATCAATTATATTAGTTTATTAATGTATGTACAAGTTTGACAGGAAATATAGTGATATATTGTGATTAAAAATCCAAACATATTATTTAGGTCATGATTTATGGGAGAAGAGTAATAATATTAGTGGGAATGGAGAATGAGATATTTGTATATAAATAAATGGAAAATAATGTTTTATGATTGATTGATTCATTGATTAAAGGCATCATTGATGTGATAATGAAATGTAGGGGAGGAATAGGTATTGTTGTTGTCTCTTGTTCTGCATTGCCACAAACCCTTGAAGGATAACCCACATCCTATTCTTCTTCTTCTTCCATCTTGCTCATAAATCATCACTTTCTTTCTCCCTCTCCCTTCTTTTCTTTCTCTCACCTCTACCTGTATTACATCACATTCACTTTCCAAATTCAAAAAATAAAAATACTTTCAATTTTTAACGGCCATATCTTGTATCCAAACTAAACCGCCAGTATTTATAACGATTTTAGAATTATCTAATTTATTATCTTGAAAAGACGCAACTTATTCGTTGAAGCAAACAACAATTAATGGATTCGACGATTCAAGATAAATAAATCATATTTTAAGATAAATGTTTTATGTATTTTGATTAGACTATTCAAATAATTACATGATAGCCCCCAATTAGTAAGTATAACTTTCACGAAATTCTGGAAGAAGTAAGTAAAATTATATGCACTAGGTACACGGTGCGCATCATGCAATTTTGACCACAAAGCTTAATAAAATATTTTTCATGAAATAGATTAATTTTCTTTTTAACGGGAGGAGTTTTCATATAAAATTAGGTGTACTAGTTCATATGATGAAAAATATTTAATTTGTATGCTAAAAATGCCAATAACGTTCAATATACAAACTAAGTAATACTTATTATTTTCCCTGTGAATCAACTTATTTTCTCGTTTTGGATTCTGGTAATATGGATTAAAATGAGATGAAGTACCTTGTGGAAGCTATATGTATGGACAAGATAAAGCACATGCTCAAGGGACCATTCTATGCCCCGGGGCACGCACCTATGATGGTTATGTAACATAAAATCTCACATGTTTGCTCTCTTCCAACTTCCAACTTATTATATATTCTCCTACTTCAGGAATGTTATGTCATTGTGTCAATGCTAATTGATAAACATAAGATAGGGACAGATTTAATTAAAATTCAAATTAATTAAATTTAAAAAAAATTCTTTTGAGACGGTCTCATACATAAGACATAATGCATTTTAACACAGATCAACTTCCATCCCTCCTAAAATGTTAAGCTGTCATGCCTCGTGAGATCGTTTCATAAAGTGTGCCTCATTAAATTTTGATTAAACTTTTCCTAAGCTGTACACCAACACATTTCAATTACTCTCTACCTATCACCACATTTAAGGGAAGGAACCTATACCACTATACCAGTACATGTATCAATAAATAATTTTTTTAAAAAAATATATATTTAATTTTCTGGGCTGTGTATATTAAGAAAATAATATAAACAAATTAATTTTACACCTCTTTAAAAGTTTAAACTTTTAGATGAAATGTAATTTTTCGAGTATACTAATTTACATAGGCCCTAGGTAGGTCTGTATTTAGGCATTACTAGGATAAAATTATGATGAGAATATTTAGGAATATTAATAATTAATTACCTGTGGTTCTGATATTTGTTTTCCAGTAGAAACAGATGAATCTGCAGTTCCTTCCTCACTTAGTTTTGTTGATGTTTCTTCAGTTGAAGGGCTATAACTGCTTTCTGAACTAAATTCACCTTGCGTGCTCTGAATCCCAACGTCTCTAGTTCCACTCTTCTTTTTCTCTGCAATTCAAATTCACATTTATAAAACAAGGCAAACGTGTGTTCTTTTGGACAGTATTAGTGGTTTCACTGAACTGTATTAGTTGTTTCTATTGAACAGTATTAGTTCAGCATTTCTGATTCCCAGGTCCAATTCCAGAATTATTATTACGAACCTTGGGCTGGAAATTTGAGATGATGATCATGTTCAATGATGGGATAATTGGGGTGAATTAGGCGCAACCGTGACGGATAAACGAGCGGCGCAGACACCGTAATCCTGGCGCTTAAGCTTCGAGACGACAGCGTTTTTGCAGATAAACACTCCAACGGAACTTGGCCTGATAGTGGATTGCATATATATTTTTCAGCATCATTCCATTTTGAATTCAGAGTTATTCCATCTGATGATGATATGTATTCCCATGAATACACTCTTCTTGCCTGTAATGCTGCACCAATAATCATAATGTTAGAGTATTAGTTCTATGGTATTACAAAAATGCTCAAGTAATACTGTTGAGCGTAAGAGCTAATACTGTTGAGGTGAAGAACTAATACTCTAAAACATAACACAATTAAATTTCACCAATTTTTTATTTGCATAATCATGCATTGAACTCCAGGAAATTAATTTGTACCTTTCAGGGCACCGGTAAATGAGTATTTTGCAGGGTCAATTTCATCTGCATAAATAGATTATAATAAAAAAACTAATAAATTGATTATAATCACAACTCGTAAATGATGAATATAGTTGAATAAATAGTTAGTTACCTTTAATGGAGTATCCAGGATATGAAACAGTACTGGAAATTGTCACATTTTCATTTTCTATAAAATTCATCGAATTGAAGCTGAAAAACCTTCTTGAATTCGTGTGTTCGCTGCGTATTTTGTGTCCTAATTCGGACATGTTTGCTTAATTTTTCAAAGTTTAGATTCAAAATTCAGAATTTGGTTTGAGATTGCAGCATTTTGAATGTTATATAGTAGTAATAGCTAGAAAGTGACATTTTTTTTTGAATGAAATAATTAAGTTTGATCAAGTGAGGCCAAACAATTCAAACTCAATAGACTGTTGATTCTTTGTTCCTCAACTTTTTCTGCACTCATCTTTTAAGCTATGGGCCATGCTCTAATTGGAATCTACTGCAGGGAATCACAGGAGGAGAAATCTATTGGCTATAAATTATTTTTTGGATTTATATTTCTGAAGCACAGGTACTATCTGGTTAAGGCAATTATGATTCATTTTTTCAAAATAACCAAGATATTTATTTGAATTTTAAAATCGATAGTACAGTTTGAACATAGTCATTGTAAATGACGTTCTCTTTTTGTTTGTATATAATGTGTACCAAGTGTTCTTTCATATTATTGTAATTGTTCTTTTTCCCCTTTAAAGTATACAAATCATGCACACGTCAAACTAAGTAGAAACTAAAATAATTTAAATCTAATTAGTCTCCTGTATACGTATGACACTTTCAGAAATATAATTATATTAGTTTTCTTGGTACACCAGATAAACCGTGCAACTTAAACAAATTTTCATCAACAAAATTTCGACCATATATGTAAGCAGTTTTTACTTTTTTCGACCATATATGTAAGCAGTGATTAATTAAAAACGATGTACACTTGCATGAAACGGTCTCACGATGAGACGAATCATAAATTGAACATTGACACTTTAATACTTTAAAAGGGATATATGCGATTTGTGCTAAGTTGTACCCCGTCTCATGCATAAAACCAATTCATATGAGTTTTTGTCATTAAAAAATGCTCAAACTTGGGACTAATCTAGGAATTAGAAGAATGCCCTAACTAGAACATACACACTTGACAACATTTCGATCATATGGAACCCTATTCTCCAATTTAGCTAATCAATTAATATTTCTACAATAAGTGGTTTTTCTAAACGACAAAACAAAATATGACAAATTAAGCATAAAAGGATTGAGCATGTACATAAATTAACAAAGAAGAGATGGGGTGGTTTTGTAATTGTAACACAAGTTGGTGATATAGTACACAGCAGTGTTGGGTTATTTTCACATTTGGGTTTGACAGGGAAATTTAAATAGTGTATGGGAGTACATCAGAACATGCATGCATGCATGCATAAAGGATACTCCCCCAAAAAAGTATCTTTCGGGGTTAAAACATATTTTTTGAAAATGTAAATTAAGTCCATTTATAAATAACATAATTTATTGTTAGTAAAAGTATAACGATAACTCGTAATTAAGTGATTGTTGGATGATGAAAAATAAAAAAATTGTGCCCATAAACGTATTTAATTTACATTTTCAGAAAAAATTTAAAAATGAAAGATCTTTTGGACACGAAGGAGTATCATTAGAAGAATGTTGAAAGGACTTAAGGCCATCATCACCATCATGCATCATGATGATCATTTCAAACCATATGTGGTTAATTAATTTGTTTCAAACTCTAAAAAGATTTTATACATGGCAGAAGATAGGCCCAGTTATTAGCTGTCTCTTCTCTTTCGAATATGTTCAAAGTTTATTTTATTCATTTCCATTTTCATCTTTATTTTGTCTTATTTCTTAGCCTATATATATTTAGTGTTGCTATGCATGTGGTAGAATAAAGAGTAACTTTAAACATGAGATGTTATTATCATGTTATGACTTTTGATTACATTTCTTATATATGGTTAGAACTCGGGGTAGATATATCATTTTTTTGAAATCATTTTAATCTCGTATGTTTATTTAAAACAAATAAAATTCTTAATAAAAAAAAATATAACTAATTTCATTTCTATATAGATAAAGTCATAAAGGTAAATAATTGGAATAATTTCATAACCATACCAAAGTTTTAGATTTCACAAGCTATTCTATAAAATTTATTTGTACTATGAAATTAATATCATTGCACTTATAAACTGATACCACTACTCTTATAAACTAAAACATATAACATTTAACGTTATAATCTCGATTTATAAGTATAGTGATATCCGTTGATAAGTATTATAATATTAATTTATATTAAGTAAATTTCATAATATATATGAACAAGTTTAATCGGAGATCTACTCAACTTTTTTTTCAACTCAAGGCTGAATAATTTTATTTTTCAAGTCAACTTCTACAAGAAGACAATAAGAAAGGGCGCGTGTACACCTTTGATTTTTAAAACAAGGATTTTTTCAACATGCTTTGTATTGGAAGTAAAATAAAATCAAGCGAACCTCAAATAGAGACATTTAAAAATTGAAACCTAGCTAATTTGAGACTCAATATAAAATTTTGGATTTTTCTATGAATATTTTCCTAAATATATTGGAAACAGCCTGGACCATTGACATGTGCGGGCCTCGTCCCAAGCCCATCGATGACCTCTTCGGGCCATATTGCTTAAATCCATCATCAGGAGTTGGAATTTCCTAAACCTTATTGCTTTATTTAATTAATTCCTTTTTAATTTCTTTCTTAAAAAAAAAAAAACATCCACCTTGAAGAAGTTTATTTCAATGTTTTCAAAACCGGGTTGAACCGGGAACCGGCCGGTAACCCGGTTAAAAAGCACCTATATAACCGGATTTCAGGTTGAACCGGGTTGAACCGGTCAAAACCCGGCTCAACCGGAAAAAAAACCGTTTTTTTTTTTAAAATAATTAAATTATTAATTTATATTAAATATTTAAAATTTTAAATCTATATTCCTCTCACATTTTTCTCTAACACTTTCGATGTGGGATAAATGTATGAGGTGAGACAAAATTTATAAAATATGATATGAAAAGTTATAAAATATATATTTAAATTTTTTGTAGCCAGATACTTATTTTGTTTTTTAACTAAACATAAAAACGGTTGAACATGCCGGTTGAATCCTCGGGTCCAAATTGATTTAGGTCCGGGTTGAACCGCTGACCGGTGGTCTGTCCGATTCGATCACCGGTTCGGTTATGAAAACATTGGTTTATTTGATTAGACTCCAATTAGTAGTATACATAGATTTACTATTGTTAATCACATTAAGTAGGTTTCTTGGCAAAGTAAAAAAGTTGTGAAAATAACTCAATGTTTCAGTAAAAAAATTTGTATATTTTAAAAGACATTTGAGTTACACGGTGCACAAAGACCCTAATCAAAACTTAATAGTAATGTAATTTCTTTCCAAATGAGACAAATAACTTAAAAAAAATCAGATATGATTAATTTCACGGACCAAATGAAGAATAAAATTATGAATAACTTAGATTCATTGAAAAACCTTGCGTTAGCCGTCACCAGGGCCGATCCTAGAAAATATAAAGACTGAGTCGACAAAAAAATTAGGCCCAAATTTGTTTTCTTAGATGAATTAAAAAGCAATATATTATATGACATACATTTTAGCATATACTCCCTCCGTCCCATTATATTTGTCTCACTTTCCTTTTATGGACATCCCACTATATTTATCTCAGTCCATAAAAGAAAAAAGTAACACTTCACTAATTATTATTTTAATATTATTCTCTCACTTTTCATCACAACTACCCCAAATGCCTTCACTTTTCATCCATTAATACTATAAAAGCTCACTATGTATTATTTTAATATTATTTTTTAAACAATTCAACAAAAATAAGTGGGACAAATATATCGGAACGGAGGGAGTATAATATAAAAAAAAAAAAAATTATTTATATAATGTATAATATTCAAAACAGTACATCTATACATAAATAATATGATGAACATATTCAAGACAAATATTTTCCTTGTCTTCAATATGTTGTTTTCCAACTATATGACGAATATGTAAAATTCATATTAAATTTTTAAATTTTATCTTATTATTAAATAAATAATAATCATTAAAAATAAATTGTTGTGAAAAGATTTGTGGATATCCCCGATGCCAACTTTTTAATATTTCAACCATTTTATTCATATATTAATTAAAAAATATAATAATGAAGTTTAAAATTGATATTATAAAAAAAAATAAAAATTAAGTGTCACGGCCTTTCAGTTACCAAAACACGAATTAGTCAAAAATTATAATCAATGTAAATTTTCATTAAAACAAAAACGAAAATGTCATAGTTTTTTAATTGACAAAAAAACAGTAAAGAGCATTATAATTATTAAAATATAATTAAAGCCTTGAAAATGAAGAAAAAATGAAAATGCCTACGAATTAGTCAAAAAATATAATCAATGTAAATTTTCATTAAAACAAAAACGAAAATGTTATAGTTGTTTAATTGACAAAAAAAAAGACAGTAAATAGATTATAATTATTAAAATATAATTAAAGCCTTGAATATGAAGAAAAAATAAAAATGCCTAATATAATTAAAGCCTTGTAAATGAAGAAAAATGAAAATGCTTGAATATGAAGAAAAAATGAAAATGCCTAATATAATTAAAGTCTGGTAAATGAAGAAAAAAATGAAAATACCTAATTAAAGTCTGGTAAATGAAGAAAAAAAATGAAAATACCTAATTAAAGTCTGGTAAATGAAGAAAAAAAATGAAAATGCCTAAAAAACTGGCTCTGGGAATTGTTCTTGGATCCCTAACAAAGTTAGATAGAGCCTTTACCACCAGGCTAGTTACAGTTACGTCAAGCAGTGGAGAAATACATATATATATTTATATTTATAAATAAAAATAATTTTGGGCCCCTAGAATTTACGATTTTTTCGAGGCCTGAGTCGACCGCCTCACTATAGGAGCGGCTCTGGCCATCACGTATATTTGGCCATGTTAAATTGATAAGGTTATATTTTGGGACATTTCATGTCATCCCACGAAATTGTGCCTAAAATGTGTAGTAATTCCAACCCGGAAAAGTATTCAACCTTGTATTCTAAATTTAAAACAGCTCACACTTAGGAACTACCAAAGTTTCCCAACAATGATATTTGTTTTTCATGCGATTAAACAAGAAAAATAAATCATATATATAAAGAGGGAGAGATATAGAAGGAACTTTGGTAGGCGTTATTTGTTTTTCATGTGATTTAAAGTAGTAGTGAACTAGATTCCGGTTGGTTACAAAGCCTTTTGATTTTCTGGTGATATATAAATATTCATTTAAAGTTAACATATGTGTTGGGTAAAAGGAGAGAATATATCAAGATCCTACCTAGCCATGTCTACTGCTTCATGTGTGGTTTATCCATCTTCTGAGGTCTCAAATGGCTCGGGATTCACCGGGTCAACCCAAGAGGGAAATCGGGTTCCTGATTCACTGAGGTCCAGTGGTTATTGCAGGAATCTGCTGTTTAATGGTAGGCTCATAAAATGTCACAAGAATAGGGTGGATTCCAGCTCTATGAAGGCGTGTTTAAGGCGGTCAGTCTTGGAGAATTCGAGGTTAAACAATAGAATCAGAGTGTGCGTGATGTCGAATGTGGTAGCTGAACCAGCTGGAGAAATTTGTCTATCGTCTGAGCAAAAGGTTTACGATGTGGTCGTGAAGCAGGCAGCGTTGGTCAAGAGGGAATTGAAATCGAGCAGCGATACACAAATGAAGAGAGAGATCATTCTTCCTGGATCTGTTAGTATGTTGGGTGAAGCTTATGATCGTTGTAAAGAAGTATGTGCAGAATATGCCAAGACATTTTACCTAGGTTTAAAACCCCTCTCTTTCCCTCTGAATATGTGACTACTAAAACTGGAGAATTAACAGCAGCTATTCATGGTTGTTATGATCAGGAACCTTGCTGATGACACCTGAGAGACGACGAGCTATCTGGGCAATATATGGTAAGACACTCGTTCTCCAACATCAGTCTATTACTCCTGTTGGTCCACACAAAAACTTCTATTAACTCGGTTCACATAAGTTTTATGATGAACTCGGTAATACTGTTTAGTATAAGAAGTAATACTATTTATCATATGAAGTATCACAGTTTAGTGCTTTCGAAAAGAATCACACACTCTAAACAGTATCACTTCATATACTAAATAGTATTACTTTGAAGAAGAGAGTTCACATAAACCTGGTTCTGTGAGACCTATTCAATTGTTTACACAGTGTGGTGTAGGAGAACAGACGAGCTGGTGGATGGACCAAACGCGTCTCATATAACTGGGACAGCGTTGGACAGATGGGAAGCAAGGCTGGAAGATATTTTCAGAGGGCGTCCTTTCGACATGCTTGATGCTGCCTTATCACACACTGTTTCCATGTTTCCTGTTGACATCCAGGTTCGAATTTGACCCAAATATTTACTAGGCCTTTCTTCCATAACTTATTTCTACATTATGCAGCCATTTAGGGATATGATTGAGGGAATGAGGATGGATCTGAATAAATCAAGATACAACAACTTTGATGAGTTGTACCTATACTGTTACTATGTAGCAGGAAGTGTAGGATTAGTGAGTGTACCAGTTATGGGCATAGCTCCTGAATCCAAGGCTACTACAGAGTCCGCTTCACGCTGCTGCTTTGGCATTAGGCCTTGCAAATCAGCTCACCAATATACTCAGGGACGTCGGAGAAGAGTAAGTCCACAACATTCGATCGTGTTTTTAAATCATTATTCGCATTATGTATGAATGTTAAGACAAATGTCGTCCTTCCAAAACTCAATCGACCTAAGTAACAAGAAGATGCTTATGCATGATAGAAAATAATAATGCTCTTATATCATGGGTATGGTGTAGTGCAAGACGAGGGAGGATTTACCTACCTCAGGATGAGTTGGTACAAGCTGGGATATCAGATGAAGACATATTTTCTGGGACAGTAACAGATAAATGGAGAAATTTCATGAAGCAGCAAATTAAGAGGGCAAGGAAATTGTTTGATGATGCAGAGAAAGGTGTCACAGAGTTGAGCTCTGCTAGTAGATGGCCTGTAAGCATTTTCTGACTATATTTTTTTATCATAGAGTAAATCATATAACAGAAAAGATAAGTTTGTGATGAAAATGAAACTTATCTTTTATTCTGCTATGGGAATCTGAAACTGGCTGTGTCTGTTGCAGGTGTGGGCGTCTTTGCTATTATATCGCCAAATACTGGACGAGATTGAAGCAAATGACTACAATAATTTCACAAGAAGGGCATATGTTAACAAACCAAAGAAGATACTAGCTTTGTTTATTGCATATGCAAAATCTCTTGCTCCACCATTATCAAGAAACTCATCTTCTCTCCTTCTAACAAAGCCATGATAAGTAATACAGATGTAGTCAAAATTCACATAAGGAAGTCAGCAGAGTGAGAATCTATGTTTTTTGTTTCTCAAGATGGATTTACGATTTTGTTGAGATGCCACTGAAAACAGGCTGGAAGATAAGAGTTGCAACTCATATCACACCGGCCACAATAGAAGAGGGTCAAACTGAATTCAACCTAATTTTACATAAGCAATTTAATGTGGAAAGTGGAAACAACCATATCAACACAAGACTACCATGATATATATATATATATATATATATATATATATATATATATATATATATATATATATATATATATAACAATTAAAGAACGTGTTTTTCAGCTCAGGACAAGAAGTTCACTGCCGAGAGTATAAGTAAGTCCATATAAAGAAGGAACAGATTTTCTAATCTTTACTGAGCTGAAATTGCATAAATATTGCAAGCTAGATAATCTCAAGAAGTATGCTTAGCAATACAAACTACAAACAGCATAATTGTTCATAATTGAAGCAATGAAGACTTACCATATAATGGGCGTGGAGAGACATGCAAGATGCTTTGTGAACTAGAGGCAAATATTGATTATGTAACGAAGACTGCATTAGATTATTGAGAAGAGACAAAGGTTTCATGTTTTATAACAAAAGTGAATTACTTAATTACGCCACAGCGATTTCACACAGTAATAATGGTAAATACATATACCTCTCTGTTTTAGCCGGATACATTAATTGTACAGCTCACTATAAACCACTGATTTAATTGTACAGCTCACTATAAACCACTGATTTAAAAAATGCCAGACGACAAACAGTAGATATGAAAAGAATTATAAACCTAAAATAGTGATCAAGGATCAGAAACACATCTCAACACCACCTTTGTCAAGATCTACAAATGTGGCAAATTCAAGAACTTCTCCACCCAAATTTTCCTCCAAATCCTGCATATAAACAGGAAAT
Organism: Stenogyne calaminthoides; assembly: GCA_037126765.1. NCBI lineage: Eukaryota > Viridiplantae > Streptophyta > Magnoliopsida > Lamiales > Lamiaceae > Stenogyne > Stenogyne calaminthoides. The sequence goes on from JBBCBC010000002.1 coordinate 40,066,452, forward strand.
CATGTCAGACATACTCAGGACATAAAATCAAGTTCACTAATTGAAAGTTTCATAGTAAACAAAATAATTATGATGGAAACTGTTATCCCACTGTGGAATAAATATGAATGGACAAATTAGCCATCAAAAGGAGAAATGACAATACCCAAGAAGTTTGAAGAGGTATATTCTAAACTGCTACAGCTCCGGCTTTAGCATAGTCCACAGTGTTGCGCTTGCGTTTGTTAGACTTTGAAAAGCAGCATATCTGTGCCCAAGATTTCTTTTGCTTCACCGGCTGTGGCTTGACTTCCTTCTGGGCAACACGATCAGCCATGAATTGGACAATGGCCTGTGGTAAAATAAAATCTTTAATTAGGATTCAGCAGTTTTGGAAAGCAAAACAGAAAGAAATAAATAACTAATGGTAGTTATAACACAGCAGCAAGAGAAATTAATAAGATCACCTGAGGTCCTTTTTGAATTACATCTCTTGGGGGCAATTCCAGAGGATTTCCCTCAACATTTAAGACACGGAGACGGGTTAGCAATCTAAACGAGTCTGGGAGGACTCTAATCTGGTTATTGCTCATATCAAGCTCTTCCAGCATTTCAAGGTTCCCAATGGACCTTGGTAGAAAACGCAAGTCTGCAAAATTGTTGCTTATGTTCATCTTAACAAGTGTTGTAGCAAAGCAAAAGCTCTCAGGGACAGATTCAAGCTCGTTGAAACTGATATCGAGCTCCCTTAAGTTTGACAAGGATGCCATTGTGGTTGGAAGTTGTTTAATGTTATTGTAACGTACTGTAAGAATCTCCAAAGTTCCAACCCGCCCTACTGCTTCAGGTAGTGCTTTCAGACGATTATAATCTGCACGAAGCTCCGTGAGTGAAACACATCGACTAATTGTATGAGGGATTTCCTCAATATCATTAGTTTCAATGTTCAATTTCTTGAGACTAACGAGAGATCCTATAGTCTCTGGAAGCGATGGGAGTCCATTAGAGCTCAAATCAAGCTCTTGAAGACGAACTAACCTATCGATAGTAGGCGGCAATGACCTCAACTGGTTTCCTCTCAGATCAAGATGAAGCAAGCTAAGCAAATCCCCAATGGCTTCTGGCAGTTCAGTGATCCTATTTCCATGTAAATCCAATGTCTGTAATGAGGAAATTCTTCCTATAGCCTCTGACAACACAGCAATCCTATTTTCTGATAAATCTAACGTTATCAAACTCGAGAGCTTCCCTATCGAATCGGGAAGCCAATCAATTTGTTCAGATAATTTGCCTCGGAGTATAAGCTTTTCAGTTCCTTTCTTTGCTGAAACTTCAATGAGACTTGCAAGTTTTATTAAACTCAGTTTATCACCATCTTGCCCTGCATCAATTCAGTTATCCATTATAGGAAACAAAAGATTCCAAAACATATACACACACATCTACAACTAATTTCTAACTCACCTGAAGCAACAGCTGGTTTAAGAGTGGGATCTAAAATCTGTGGCACAGCTGAAATGTCTCCAGATCGATATCCAACCCCAAATCCATCGCTATGAAACGCTGTCTTCGCCTTCTTCACATATGTGTCATCCTTGGCAAACAACACCTCTGAAGCCTTCACGTTCTCCTTCTCATTATAGAAACTGGAAGATGAAGATGATGCCGTAGTAGTATTCATGGTATTCACTGCGGGACTCAAACTGCTCGATGAGCTATAGGAAGCTTTAACAGAGTCCGGATACTGCGAATCTGAGGCGCCCGGCAGGCATCTGGATGCTCTCTGAATCAAATCGTCAAACACCGAGTGAACACCTTCGAGATCCAACAGTTTCAGAGCCTCCGTCTTCTGCTCCTTGCTCTGGAAATGGATCATATTCCTCCGCAACTCTTGCAAAATATTGAATAGTTCTTCTGGAACATCTTTTCCCTTGCTTTGCTTCGCAATTCCCTCGAGTTTCAACTGATCTTCCCTCTCAACATTCCGGATCAAAGTTTTCGCAGCTTCGATTTCATCGATATCGGGCCGCGCAGGCAGCGACCGGTGAAGTCTCATTATTTCGTCGACGACATCGTCGGTTGTCCTCAATGACGACTCCATCACCACTTCCTTTGCAAACTTCTTTCCTGGAATTCTCAAAGATATAAGGAATCCAATCAACAACACATAAGCACCAATAGAGCGGAAATTCCAAAAAAAAAAATAAAAATGAAGGATTAGCTCTGTTCTACATCAAAAGAATAACCGAACAGCGGTCTGATTTTTGCTATCTCAATGCAAAAATCAACAAGCGAAAGTGAAAGATGAGAAACATCTGAAATTTCTTCATTTCAACATCAAAGTTTCGCCGTCGAAGAGTAGAATTCAATATCTACTGCGGGTTTACATCTACACACGCCGCACTTTTTTTCCTCCGTAAATCGAATTATACAATGCAACAGCTTTCAATTTTCAAAAACCATAAAAGGTAATAATAATTGCAAATTAAAAACCACGAAAAAAAGAAAGAAATCAATGCACAATGACTGCCACAAAAATAAATAAATAAAATGCACTTACGGAGCTCAAATAAAATTATGCATTAAATCCAAGCATCTTTCATGGTGGGAAGATCTCTCAAACTCTTCGATATATGCAGCAATCCAGCAATTACTCGTTTTTGGGAAAAGATGTCCAAAATACTGATTCAGAGAATATTAAAGGGGGGAAATATTGGTGGATAATTGAGTTTTTTTTTTTTTTTTTTGAGAGACAAAGACGGAGATATGGCTTATCAATAGATCTACGCAGCGCTTTCCGTGTTTGGATTTATAGTCGATAATTACGACTGCAATTTTTCTGTTTCCGAAAATAGCCTTCCTGTGCGTTGGCCAGCTGCACATAGTCGCTGGCATCCATTTTTGGAATCTCCCTATTAGGACTATAAAGGAATACTTTCTCTTATTTCTCTTAAAGCTCCGTTGGGATGAATGAATTTAGAAATTAATAAATTTTACACACAAGTTATACTTTCAAATGAATTTACAATAATTTAAATTTGAGAGTTTAGGGAAGAGAGTGAAGGAGGAGAGTGGGGAAGGTAGAGATGAGGGATTTTCAAAAATTTTTAAATTTACCCGCCAATTTAACTCCCCATTTTGGTGGGAGACATTTTCGATTCTCAGGAAACGATTTTGGAATTATGGGAGTTGTATGGTGGATTGACGATTTAGTGAAATATTTGGGTCTTGGTGTCTTAATTACTAACAACTAACATCTAACTTTTGGAAAAAAAAAAAAAAAAAAAGATGGATTGATTTCACAAACGTTTTGATGATGATTTAAAATTCTCCATTTTAAATTAAACTCTCAAAATCAAAGATTTTTAAATCTATTAGAGAGTTATAATTTGTGCGTGAAATTCATAAATTTCAAATTCATTCATTCAAATGGAGTCTTAAACATTTTGGTTTTGGTCAAGGTTTTTAAATTTAATCGCCCTACTTAAACAATTGAGATATTTTCAAATTTTAAATTAATTACTAGTATAAAAAAAAAGCAAAAAACTTAGCGGCCCTACTTAAACAATGAGATATTTTCATGATTTAAATTAGTGACTATCTAAAAAAAATAGAAAATTGCCTCAACATCATAATTTAAAATTGAACTCGATAATATTTTTTAATACATAATTTATTATTTTAGGATGAATAATTTATAAAATTAATTAATTTTTAAATATAATAATTCAAATGCTACAATACAATAGTTTAAGAAATAGATTTGACGAGTCAAGTGTGTATAACTCAAGTGGTTAAAGCTCCACTACCTGAGATCTTGAGATCCTGAGTTCGAGACACGGAGAGGGAATATTTATGCTCTCTTGTGGTAGTCCTCCTCTTGTGGGGCGATGATCCCCTCTTGTTGAAATTTGCAGTTGGATCATGTGGTGCAGATTGAGATTATGAATTACTGATTCGGTGGTCCCCCTCTTGTGGTGATTGCGTTTTGGTCTACAAATGGTGAAAAATAATATTGTCATGTAATAGGTCCGCTCTTGTGGGGTGGTGGTCCTCTCTTGTTGGGTTCTTGGTTCGATTCTTCGTGTGATTCTTTGTTTTGAATTGCGATTTCGGGTGGTCTCCCTTTGTGGTAATCATGCTCGGTCTACAACGAGATGACATGATATTAAATGTGCTTGGGGAAGAAATTATCAGTAATTGATTGTTTAAAAAAAAAAAAATTGTAATTGATTAATTGATTGCATTTAAAAAAATAATAATAGATTTGAAAAAAAACAGAATTTACCAATAATCAGAAAATGAATATATAAACAAGATTGGTAGGTGATACTTTAATTTGGTTCACTCTTAACATTATTTTGTCATGTAAGAATTGGTCTTTCATGTTGTACTCTGTGAATAAACAATTTTCCTTTTGAAAAAAAAAATTAAAAAATTTGGTCCTTCATAACTATGTTCAATGAAAATTGCGTAAAATACTAATTAGTGAAATTTTTGTCTAATAGGAGTATTAATTAATGAGTTTTTTTGTCTAATCATGACTAGATTCATAGACTTTATAAGTTTGCAAACACGTTTTTTTCCTATGTGTGTCCATTTATGATGGAATTTTTGAGGATTGTAACATTTATTTTAGGAAAAATGTCAATTCAAGTACCGAAAGATTTATAAAAACTATCAATTTAACGCCTTTAAAGATTTTTTTCTATCGATTGGCGACGAAAAAGATAGAAAACTATCGATTAGACTTGAAAGATAAAAACTATCAATTTGAGGCTCACACATTTTAAGGTTATGTTTGACACTTATATTTTATATCCTTATTTCATGTTCTTATATTTTTTTATTTTTAGGGTTTACGATTCAAGATTTACGGTTCAGGGGGTTTAGGGTTCATGGTTCAAGGTTTAGGGTTTATCGTTTAGGATTTAGTGTTCAGGGTTTAGGGTTTTAGTGTCAAACATGGCTTTTAAAATTTATAAGCCTTTAATTGATAGTTTCTTTTTTCAGTTCTGTATTGATAGTTTTTATATTTCGCGCTCGAATCGATAGGAAAAAATCTTCCGTGCCTTAAATTGATAGTTTTACCATCTTTCAAAGCTTCGAATCGATAAAACCTTTTATTTTAATATTTTCGATGGAATATTCAAAGGAGTTTTTGTGGCAGCTGATTAGATTGTGGATGGTGTTAAGTTCTGCTCTAATATTAACTATTAAAGCCTATTTTTTTTTAGAGACAATTAATTATAATAGTTTTATAAAATAATTAATTATAATAATTCCTTTTATCACCGACACATAACAACACCATTTTATCTGTATGTTATAGACTAGAATCATCATGTAATGGAGACCATCCAAAGCGCAACTCGCAACCTTCAACCGCACCGCAACCGCAACTCAACAACAGGGGGACCACCACCCACAACAGGGGGAACACCACAAGAGAGAATAAATATTCCATCTTCGTGTCTCGAACCCGGGACCTCAAGGTCTCAAGTGGTGGAACTCTAACCACTTGAGCTATCCACACTTGACCCACTTTACTTTTTCTTTTTTAGAAAGAAGTTAATATTTTTTCTCAACTATGTTCAGAATAAATTGAGTTAGTTTTATGTGCACAACTTGAAGTATATAAATTTAATGATATTTTGATTAATTATAGGCAGGAAAAAAAATAAAAAGTCAATTTAAAAGGGTATAAATAAAAATATTTGGAACCGAAGGTAATTAAATTATACTCCCTTCTTTTTTTTAATAGATGTCATTATGGAATTTTTAAGACAAATTAGGGATATATTTTTTTCCAAAATGAACCTTAATTAATATTATTTAAATATTCTTAACAATAAATACTATTGGTTGAAAAATTAAACACACAACATATTTGTAGGAAATTTGAAATTACAATATTAAGGGTAAATATGAGATAAAGGAGGATAAAATACCAAAACGACATCTATTTCACAAATAATTCAAAAGACTAAAACGACATGTAAATAAAAAATTATGAATTATGAATTTGCTTATTGTGCACTAATTGCACACAATATTTTAATCAAATGTATGTTGAAATTAGGGGTGTCCACACAAGCCATTAGCCATTGTCCTATTCTTGGTGATAATTAGATAATCAAGGTTCATTATGTAAAACAACAAATCCATGTGTTTGACTTAAAAAAATATGTACCAAAACTTTCTGGGAGAAGAAAACTTATAAACAAAATAGTTATGTATTCTAAATAAGTACTATATGATAAATCAAGTAGCCCAAAGTCCACACACGTCCATTTTATAATAATAAAAATATATTGAGTCATATATTAAGAATATAAACTTAAACGAAACTTAACGTGTATCGATGATATTCCACTAGAAGATGGAAAATTATTTTGGGTTACATATAATTTTGATTTTTCGGTTTATTTCAGGGTAAAATGCATTTAGTTTAGTAAAAAAAAAAGTGAATATTTCAAAATAGTAAAAAATAATTTTTTTGAGAAAAATACGAGTATGTATTAACGAAATATATCTTCTGTGATTCTTTTAGAAATTGGAAATAGAAAGGAAGCATGTGGATTATGTAAAGTCTTGTCTTGCACGGTCTCCTAGAAGTCTCGAACCCCCTCATGACAGTTGTGTCAAGGATGTCCTTAAACCCCTTTTAAAAAATAATTAAAAAAGTACACCTTTTAAACCCTTTTTGTATTTTATGTCGACAAATTTTTTTAAATATTAAAAGTATATTGTAGTGTAATGTTTTTTATAGTATAATCTTTTTGGGAAACTTTTTCTGGTGAAATTAGTTTTTTTGCTATTGGTCATGACAATAAGAAATAGTAGTATTATTTAATAAAAATAAATAATATTAGTATTTAGTAGAATACGGGATACAATTTAAAAAAAATTAATTTTATTGTGAAGAAATTTCATTGGATATTTTGCCTTCATTATTATGCTTCGCTATGCTAGAAGAGAGTAACTTTGACTTAATTTTACAGCAAATAATTCTTTTTTATTATACAAGTAGTAGTTTTTATTATAGCATAGTTGATATATTTTATCACATGAATTAATATTTTTTATATTTTTTAATCAAAATCATATATAGGACCCTGGATGGATCAAAATCTCCACATTGATATGATATTGTCCGTTTTTTGTCAAGCCTGCACGAATTTGTTTTGGGACATCTCTCAAAAAGCCTCATTCCAATGAAGATAATGTTCATTTTAATAAACTCACATGATCCTCCCATATTATTTCGATGTGGGATATCGTTTGATACCCCAACAATCCTCCCCTCAAACAGATCACCGAGCCTCCCCCAAACGACCTACTCTATCTAGGTCAACGCCGCATAATTCATAGAGACCCCCGTTTTTTTTTCACCAAGGCTCACCGCAAACGACTCTACAAAGTTTGTCATTCACCGTCTTATTCGTTGAACGTCGGAGACTATTCCACATCGTTTCGTCTGAGACCATGGCTCTGATGCCACTGTTAGGACCCTGGATGGACCAAAATCTTCACATTGATATGATATTGTCCGCTTTTGACCAAACCCACACATATTTATTTTTGGACATCTCCCAAAAGGTCTCATTTCAATGGAGATAATGTTCATCCTAATAAATCTCATGATCGTCCCATATTATTCTGATGTGGGATATTGTTTGATACCCCAGCATGTGCCAAGTTGTATATTCCACCTATTACATCATAATGTTTAAATTTCCAATTTTGGAATAGGGATATATATTTTCACCAAATATTTGTGTTAGGGAAATCAAATAAACTAATTAATTTCACACATCTCTATAAGTTCGAATTTTTAGAAGAAACGAAATTCTTTCATGGTATCAGAATCTTCAGACTCACGCCCACATCCTGGGTTCGATTTTCGCTGAAAGCACTCCACTCATATTAATTTGTCTACTCGATGAGTCACTTCTCAATGATGAAGTAAGAAAATTAAGTCCACGAGTGAGGGGGAATGTTAGAGAAATTAAATAAACTAATTAATTATAAACTTCTCTATAAATTTAGATTTTTAAATGAGACACAATTCTTTTAGTTTGATTTTTATACAATTATACAAGAAACGTACTTGCGTGAGACAGCAGTGAGATGGAACATAATTTAATATAATGATTTAACATTTTTGAAAAATTTAGATATTAATTTGTTTTAATTTTTAACACATACATGAGACTGTGACACTAATTTTTGTCATTATTTACAAATCAACTATCGGTTTTATCAAATGGAGATTGTTTGGTTAAAATTACATTGTGCCATGTACACTGCCAAGTGCCAGCTACTATTAACATGAGCTTCGAAATTAATTACTGGCTATTAGAGCAGTCAGAATTCACTTTGTAAAATAGTCCCAGCGTTCCACTGTATTTGTCATACTTTTCTGATTGAATTATTCAAAAAATAATATTAAAATAATAGATAGTGTGCTTTTATAGTATTTAATAGATGAAAAGTGAAGATATTTGAAATAGTTGAGATAAAAAATGAAGAAAATAATATTAAAATAATAATTCATAGAATTTATTTTTACCTTTTATGGACTGAGATAATTATAATGAGACGTATATAAAAATAAAATGGGATAAATACAATGGCCCAGTGACCGTGAGAGTAGTAAAATTCTGCAGATTGATATCCACGAGTAAATGAAAACTGAAATAATAATCTACATGATGAAATTTAAAAAGTCGAGCCATCATTAAAAAAACTGTGATGAAAAAAGCGCAAGAAAGGAAAAATTAAAACTTATATGTATTTTTAATCAATACAAAGTACAAACAATTTTTAGAATTATTTTTTCTCAAAATATTTCTTACAATTTTGATAAAAGTGGTTATGCAGATTTTGGAAAAAAAAAAGGTCTAAATTGATTTTGTTATTTAGGAGTATGGAATCGACGTAGCTTCCTCTCCTGAAAACTGAAAAGTGAAGAAAAAATAATTTTAATAATAAAAGGGTGGGGAAATTTAGAGCAATAAATATAGACACAACACGTGTACAGCCAACTGTAAACAGCTGGCAGTGCAGAGTGCTTCACTCATGCCATAACCGTTTCTCTCCCACTTTCTTTTTGCAGTTGGATTGGGCTGTCTCTTCTCTGGACCATTACTCTGTTAACATCTTTTTTTTTTCATTTTTTCTTTTAATAGTTGTGCCACTGTTTGGTTGTCCTCACATGATATGAGAGTATCGACGATGGTCATCTATAAATTTATTTAATTATTGGAGGAATGAATATTAATTTTTAAAATTATTATAAATTTTTAAATTGAAGAACGAGTGTCATTCAATATTCAAATATATGGATAAAAGAGAGAAAATTTGTTGTAAATAAAATTGGCTAGAAGAGAGGTGATGATGAGACCCATAAAAAATATATGAATAGATTAATGATTAATAAATTATTGTGAGAGTGTATTTAAACAGTTAAATATTTAAAAATAAGTGATATGAAAATGATATACAAGAGACTGAGAGAGGGAGTGTACGAATAAATGAAAATTCATTATTTCATTGTGGAGTGGATGCCCTGACTTTACCATTGGAAGTATATGACAATTTTTTTTATATATATAAATTTGGTTCATCATGTGAACCTGGATCAAATATGTCTCATACGTTATAAATGAGTCATGTATTAATAATTTTAGATTTTTTTTACTTATTTCCTAATTCTCGCATCTCTCTCTTCTTCCCTAACCCTCTCACGTGAAAACTGTCTCCCCTCTACCTTCACATGAAATCGCTTCCCCTTCAACTGGCATAATGCCGCCGCACTCGAGGAAACGTTGTTGCCGCACCCAAGGAAACACTTTCGCCGTAAAAAATTATCGTTGTTGCAAAAAACTATTATAAAACTCACAAACAGAATCTTTATTAAATTATCACTTGTAAGCAAAAAAAAAAACTATCACCAAAACACATCAAAACTATCATTGTTATTTATAAAAACTATCATTATCACTGTATGCAAAACTAACTATTATTGTTATACACATAAACTATCAATATTATGAAGAAAAAATATTACTGCGACCACTATAAGAAAATAGAGAATTGTATACGAAATTTCCAACAAAAACAATTTCGTTCTTGAATATTAAGGATTGCATACAATTTGCCTACAAAATTTCTAATCATATAGGTCTTTTAATTAATAGGTAATTTGCTTACGAAAATGTAATACATAGGTAAATTTGTTTGTCGGCCAACTCTAAACTACAAATAAAATTGCATAGAAAATTATTTGTATAGATAACTTGTTTGCCTATCGAAATTGTAAATGTGTAGGCAGTTTGTCCATATGTAGTTTGTATATCTACTAAAATTCTAAAAATTCGTAGACAAACCGCAGACAATTTTCATTATTTAAGGATAAAATTATTTTTTATTGGAAAACTCTGTAGCCATTTGAAATTTTTTATAGACAATTTATTTTTCGTAGCATACGCAAAATAACTATCACTGTCACTAGTGAAGACACAATTTCTATCTTTGTTCGAATTTAATCCAAAAAATCAAAATATTGAAGCATCAACAACGACAATGAATTTCATGCTATTGAACTGAAATAAAAACTATTCATAATACTCGTTGTTAAGTATTTCTCTTCATAATTATTCATAGTGCTATTTTCTTCTTCACTTTCATTGATAATCTTCATTGCGTGATGTTAAGGCGTGAAAGAGTGACAAGATTTTTGAGGAAAATTGATGGTGCAGCAGCGCGAGAGTGAGAGTGAATGAACTGAAGGCGTAGAAGGGCGACGTGAATGTTGGTGGGGCCACATGAAAATAAGAGTGAATTAATTAAGGGTGCAAATTTGAATTAAGTTTTCTTTTAAATTGAATCATATTAAATTAAAATTTATGGTATGAACTTAATTTACGGAAGTGTTCCTCGAAGTATAATGACTTCTTACATAGGTTTTCCGCTAAGAGTTGGTATGCTGTGAAACCTGTTCACCGTGGAATTTTTTTTTTTTTTTTTACAGGTATACACTTTAGTAATATAAGTCACACCCATCAGTTATAACTACGATACTCTCTACTATAATATAAGTCACACCCTTCACTTTTATGAGTAATACTCTTTATAGTAAAAAGTCACACTCTTTAATAATATAAGTCACACTTCTTAACCAATTTCACCGTGAAACTTGTTCACCTTATACTTTGTAATCTATTGATAGGCTATGACTATGAGGCTATCCGTTGGTAAAAAGTTGCAGCCTTGTAGGTAAGATAATACTAATAATTAATTTGAGTTGCATGATTGGAGTCATAAGACTACTTCTTAATCGAAATTGGAATTATTATAAATATATAAGTGTGCATGGAAGTCTGAATTTAGATTTTAAAATCTTAAATTTTAAACGTATTAAGTGTGCGTTTGTTTTGGACTTTTGATAGGTATTATTCTCTTTTATATTAAATTAATATTGTATTTTATATTTGATGTTTAAGAGAAAAAAAGAAAAGAGAACGAGTGAGTCAAAGAAAATAAATATGTAAATATATTTTATAGAAATTAATATAAAAGAATCAAATGTTAAAATTTTGAATTAGAATAAAATGTGAAGACAAAAACTTGAATAGACCTGATTCATGCTATGAACTCGGTTATTTAAGTATCATTGTTACATACAAAAACTCTCACTGTTATGTATAAAATCTATCACTGTTATGAACAAAAACAATCACTGTTTAAAAAATGCTTTATATTTTTAAACAGTGAAAGTTTTTGTGCATAACAGTGATAATTTTTTACATATAACAGTGATAGAGTTCATGTGTGAACCTGATTCATATGAGTGTTACTCAAATGTGAATGACAAAGTCCTAATCTATTCGGGGAATCCTAAAACAAATATAGCCTTAAGAAACTTAGGCCCCGCTTGGTTGGGGAAGTGAAAGTGAGTAATGGGAATTGTTTTTATTAATGTTGTTTGATAATTTTGATATACAAGAATGAGAATAAAAATAAGCAATTGATTACTCTCATTCACTCAACCCACCTGATACCCATTGTTCACGTTTTAACAATACAATCAATAACTCTTAGGGGGCGTTTGGTTGAATTGATTAAGTGTGATAGGATTGAGTGAGATTGAAAGAGGATTGAATTGATTGAACTAAATTTGTTTGAATCAAAGATATCGTTTGGATTGTAGGATTGAATTGAAAGATTAGATGAGATACCTATTGAAATGTCATAAATACCTTTAAATTGAATTGAAACAACCACACTTCATTCTTGTGAATCTATTCAAACAATAGAAGGACAATTTGTAATATTACATTTGAAATATGTTCTATCTCACCTTTCACATGGTATTGACATATTCCTCCATAGAGAGATTTAATACATTTTCCACTCGGACTTCAAGTATATCATGGGTCTTCATCCCACAAACTTAACGGTAAATTAGTTGGGATTAAAATCATAATCATGACCTATCCCGATCAATCACACAAACCAAACAGAACTTTAGGACGTGGTTGATATGTTGGAATAAATAGAGAATGAAATGATCATTCCTTAATCTATTTCAAATACATTAATTGATATGTATTTTTGGAATGAATCACAATTCCATTAGTAATGGTCATTCCAAAAAATAAAGGAATTGTGATTTTTAACATACCCCATGAATTTATGTATTCCACATTTTGAGAAATGAAATTTTTTCCACAAAAAATATTATCATTCATTTCATAATATTACTTTCTACCCAACAACAACAATAATTTAATAATAATATTATTTTATTAAAAAAATTATTTAATAAAAATAAAAATAATAACCAACTTCAATAATAATAATAATAATAATCATATTAAATATAATAATATTAAAATATATAAATAATATAATTTTTTAATAATAATACTATATCTTGAAAAATGTAAATTAAAGAGAATTCTTAATAATATTTTAATGAAAATAAAATAAAAATATTATTATTAAATAATATATTATTAATAATAAAAAATATTAAAAAAAATATATAACGTTATTATTAACCCATACTTTCAACAATAATTAAAAATATATTAATATACGTATATATGTTTACTAAAATTATATATTATTATAATAAACACAATGATAATATTATTTTTGTAATAAAAAATATTATTTTAAAAAATATATATTAAAAAGCTAAAAATAATAATATATATAATAATCAATAATAATATTAATTCTAAAGTATAATTAATAATTAATAATAATAATTTTAAAACAAATTTACCAATACTTATATTTCATTGTTAGGTCATACTAATCATAAGAATGATAATTCATATATCATTCCATTCAGACCTTCATTCAATTCATTAATTCATTTCATTCAGCCACAATTTCATTCAATCATATCAATCATGCCCTTAGTGATTAACCCTTCAATAATACCCATTACTATTATCATTCACAAGTCATACCAAGCGGGTCTTATTCTATCTCAAATTGGAATTCATGACATTACGCTCTTTCTTTAAAAATGATTTTAAGTTTATTATTTATTTTATGTCTATGTTTAGAATAATCTCAATGTAATATTCCTGTAAAAAAAAAGAGTAATATTTTGTAGGTCAAATGTGTACCGATAAACTTTTGATAAGAGCTAGTACTTGTATAATATATTAATACTATAGTCTACATTATTGTACGAATGAACCAAAATTGATTGGTTTAAATAAGAATAATGAACAATTATTTAGTCGAAGGAAAGAGAGAGATGAAGTAGACCCAATTAATTAAGGATGGTCAAAAGAGAACGAGGGCGGCCGAAACCTAATTATAAATGTTCAAATATGATTATGTTTTTTTAATTTGAATTAAGTAATTTTGTCTTGGTTAGGAATTGAATAACTATTGATTTTCTGATAAGCTAAATTGTAACTGGCTTTTGTATACGAGTGAATTTAATCGAGAAAATGTAAGCGGAATTTTCTGAATTCGTACCTTCAGTTGCATCAGTTTTATCATACTGTAAATGAAATTATCCATATTTTAACTTTTACTATTAATAAATGGTTGTAAACACTAAGCAGAGATTAGGTATTGAGGTTAGTCTTGAAAACAAAATTACATACATATATATATATATACAATCGGCCGAAGTAACCATGAGCTGACTACGATTTTACCCCGACCGAATAGTCGTGGTTTAGGGTTCATTTGATTTAGATTTTTAGAGTGTAGATTTTTTTCAAAATTAATTTAAATTATTTAATTAAATAAAATATTTAAAAATTATTTAATTAAATAATAAATCATCAATTTTGATTTAAAGTTCAATCATCAAAAATTTATATATATAAATATATATATATATATATATATATATATATATATAAATATATATATATATATATATATGCGCGCTTGTGTGCAAGTTGTCGTATTATTGTTGACTTCTTAAGGCCTAATTCACTTTAATTTGTTACAAATTTTATATAACGTAGGGAATTATTTTGGGGGTGTTGTGGGGTGGGTTTAACATTATCTGGCTTTACTCCATCTGACCCAATGGTTTTCTACCTAACAGATTTCATTAGGTTTACTATCTGCATTTGTATTTGTATTGGTTTACCATACAGGAAAATTACTAATAGATACGACGTTTTAATGCAAATTACTAATAGATACAAATGAGATTAACGAGATTGTATATATAATCAAAGTTGCATTCGAAAAAAAATATAAATATATATATATATATATATATATATATATATATATATATATATATATATATAATCATTTTATACTTATTATTAAATTGTAATATACCTATTAAAATTACAATACAAAAAAAAAAACGCATTCTCTTTATATTCAGATTAAAAAAATAAAATTATATTTTATTATGTATAATTAAGAAAAAATACTCAAATGTATTCTTAAATTTTAAATTATCTTTCAAACGTAAGAGGGAATACGAATGGATGCCATTGCTATTAAAAGTGTCTGATACATATACAATTGTTCGCCTTGAATTTGTTAAGGGCTTTGTTTGCTATATTTGATGGGATTACACCTTTTTGCTTTGATTTAAAAAAACCAAAAATTATATTTTATTATGGGATAATTATTGTGACTAATTTATTAAAAATTGGACAATGAGATCGATGAAAGGAATATAGGATTAAATTTTAAATTATACCAAAATGAAATCCCCTCTTTATATCTCGAATTAAAAAAAAATAAAATTATATTTTATTATGTATAATTAATCAAAGTATTCTTAAATTTTAAATTATACATCATTGTTCGCCTTGAATTTGTTAAGGGCTTTGTTTGCTATATTTGATGGGATAAGACTATATATACACCTTTTGCTTTGAGATAAAGTAATATTGCACCAAGTGTTAATTTATTAATTAGGCTTGATGGGATAAGGTTAGGTATATTGTGACTAATTTATTAATATTGTTTCATTGGACAATGAGATCGATGAATATGAATATAGGATTAAGATTAAGGTAAATAAAGCCAATTCAATTCCTTAAACTATTCATCCTGTAAATTTTTTTTCCTTAAACTATTCACGTTTCTCCAGATTTTCTAATTCTATCACTCCACTAATGGGAGAATCTGATCTAACTCAGCAGGAAATTTCATATATAACGCACACTAAAAACCCCTAAATGTATGTTAATCTCAAATTTTCTCGTTTTGAATGTCTTATTGTTTGAAGTAAATAGAAAAAAACGAAGGATTAATTTCACATTTTCATCATCATATGTATGCAGCATATGGAGTATATAATATACTCTTTAATATCATGCATGTCCACCAAATTAAAGAACCTTAATTTTTTTTAACCTTAATTATAACAGAACCAAAATTTAGCCATTTCGAAAGGGGTAGCTTGTTGTATATATTAACCAAACAAAAGATAAGAATAATACAATGCTTAATTAATTAATCATGTCCTTAAAAAAAAAAAAAACTCATGCCCACTTGACATAATACAATGTGATTCATGTCATGCCTGCTATAACTATTGGATATGTTCGTAGATGTTTAACTTATTAGCTACAACTCCACATAGACTTACATATTAGTCATATACATATCTTTATAATCTCTTAAATCGGAAAAGTCAATAATATATCTTTGTAGTTTAATAATCTCTTAAATCGGAAAAGTCAATGCAAACCTAGGAATACAACTATATATTTTTCTCATCAAGCCATATACATCATATTATCTTATTGAATTTACTGGATCTTCAATACCCAATTAAATTTGGTTTATAATGGCAAAAGCTAGAGGAAAAAGAAACATCCTTTTTCATCTTCTAACTAGTACTGGTTTGTTCAGAACTTCAGATAGTAGATTTTCTGGCCACAATGAAGTCTGTCACTATTGTGCATATTGTTTATTTTTAAAAAATAATACTACATACATATAACATATAACAGTCAGTGACAATATCTATGTATAATAATTATATATAGTATATATAATGAATATTTAAAAAAAATAGAGTTCACACGAGATTTTTTTGTGTTCACAAACCACAAACGATTCATAATCCAGTAATGTTTATTTACTTTCAAAAAATAATAATCATGCAACTTAAAAAAATGTTCACATTTCGCCTAATTCCACAGAAAATGAAAAAATTGATCACCAAGAGTCCAGAACATGTACACAAAATTTTCTACGTAGATCTAAAAGCTACAGATTTCAATTATGTATGAGTTGTGATATAAACACTTCACAGAAAACAATAATGTCATAACTCATTAACCATGTGAGGGCATTAAACCAAAAATAGTATAAAAATATGTGTGCATCTGATAGACGAATTTTATATCCTTCCAATTAATAACGAATTCAAGATTTTTGCTGGACAAACTTATCAATAATAGAGATAGAAATTCAAATGGATTTCGTTACCATATTTTATAATCTAGGGGGACATTTCATTTCAAGATCCTTATTTTATAGATAAACCATGCACCTGTAATTAAAGTCCTGTCTGGAGAAATGGGAAATTCGAATTCAGAAACACATGGATTCACTAATTACTACAATAATAATACTAATAATTAATGACAAAAAAACTCATATGAGACGGTTTCATGCATGAGAACGGGTACACAACTTAGCACAAATCACACCCACCATCCCAGAGTGTTAGAGTGCTAATTGGCCAACTTATGTCTTGTCTCACCGTGATACGGTCTCATACAAGTGTGTCTCATAATTAATAAGAAGCATCTCTACATACATTTAAGATAAAATCAAACTAAAACGGATGCCTATTCAAATCTTTTACTAAATTCTCTATTTTCATCAATACACATTACCTTTACAATATAAACACCATTCACCGAGTGAAATAAAATACGAGATGAAACAAAATTCATCGAGTGAGGCTAATGTTGGGCAACTTAGATAATTTTATAGAATGTATTTTATTTCCTTTAATATGCACCACGTATATTAAATGACATCCCTAATTAACACGAAATTCCTACATATTTGTGATTGAATGAGCATCAATGCCACACTTTTGATACACTTTTTCTTGATTTTCCTCCCACCAAATCTTTGCTTCTTTTCTCATTGAATATCTTCCTACTACAAGCACCCTCGTATATATAGATAAATGTCATTAATCAGAACTAAAAAAACCAAAACAAGAAACATTTGAACATATTAAGGATGAAATATGTACCTGAATCTGACTCTTTTTAAGGCCTGTCTTTCCATGAGGCAATGCGATGAATGTGATGAACACACCAGGGTGATACTCTTCCATCCGTTCAACCCTGGTCGCCGTTTTTGGCAGAATCATACGTGCATCTTAATTTGCTCGAGAAAACGATTGAAGAAGTAGACAAGTTGTCTAAATTGCTATCTTCAACCTTAGTTGGCTTACAAGTAACACTAAGCACAGGGTGCATCATTGTTTGAGGCAACCTCGAATCAGCTTCTCGCCTACTGGAACTCTTCTCCGACATTTCAAGAAGCTGAAAGCAAAACCACACGCCGATGAACATGTAATAAAAGTGGCATTACAAGACAATACAAGATATATGATCACACGATTATAGAAACATCCTCGGAATATCAGAATAGTTACCTTTGATGTCAATGCTCGTACTATTTCGTTAGCCTCTTTACACTTGGAAGCTTCCTCCTCTGCCAGTGACCGAGCTTCCTCGATTTTCTGTTGATTTTCTTGAATTTTCTCGTTCCTCGTTCGACACAGTTCTTCAAGGCTATCAACCTGCAGGACCATATCAATCTAAAGTCCTAGATTTAAATAATTTTATTAGGCCATTTCTTTTGAATCATACACAATGATGGGCCATGAACATACCTGAGCCTTGAGCTTCATGATTTCTTTAGAGAGTCGACTCTCAAGCGAACGAACTGAAAGTTGACAAGACAATTTATAACTTCCTGAAACACGATTTCCCCCTTCCATCTCGTCTCTAATATCACTCATAAAAATGTGAGGACACGAAACGCGCCCCCATCTTGGCAAAGCCTTATCCTCAAGAACCTGAGGCTTCTGTCCTTGAATGTTGAAATCTATTTTCCTATCAGAACTTTGATCACCATCATAAGAACACTTAGGTGTTATCGGTGATGGCCTCGGGGTACTGCCTTCCACCTTCGATAAAAAAACGAGAGACGAACCATTTCGGAGCTGATTGAAGCATCCATTACAAACCCGAAAAGGCTTGGTCTCGTTTGGAGCAAGAGACGCAGACATAGACCTCTTACTGCAGCACGAATGACAGAACAATCGACCACAGTTATAACAGTTGTGTTTCTTCCTAGTGAAACCAAACACATTCCCACATCCTATACAAGATAACTGATCAACACTAGTTAGAGTCTTATGTGAACATATCGCAGCAGTTGAACTCGATCCACACACAATTTTCTCAACTTTTCTGCCCTTTAGGGCGGTAACTAGACACGGAGAGTTTCTATCTGTAGTATCACCAAGACCTAGCTGCCCGTCTTCGCCTCTCCCCCAAGTGTACACATTCCCGTTGGATGTCAAAACTGCAACATGAAAACATCCGGACGACACTTGCACGACAAACTCATCGAGTTCGACTGCTAAAATCGACGTCCCATGATAACCGTGAGACGCGCCCCCTATCCTGTAAACTCTCCCCGTTGCGGTTAAGGCTAAAGTCAGAGCATCACCACATGATACCTCAACAAAATCATGAGCCAAAAGCTCTGGAACACGAGTAGGCACAAGTTTTCGTTCTTGATCAGGATGTCCGAGCCTGCCTTTGTCCGAATCACCCCATGTAAACAGCTTCCCACCCCGTCTACCACATTCGACAATGACAGCAGCCGTGTGCCACGGCCCACACGCCACGTTTTGCACGCGTAAACCTTTAACCAATTCGACTTCTTTAGGTTTTGAATAGCTTTGGAGATTTCCATGGCCAAGTGCTCCGAACGTACCATCTCCGTACGTAAATAACCGGCCACATTCGGACACCACAGCCGTGTGCCATTCTCCGCACGAAATGTTAGATATAGTTACACCATCCAACAAGCCAGAAAGTCTACGTGGCAACAAACGACCGTCTTCAAAGTCGCCCCACGTGTAACACTCGCCGGAGATAGTTAAGGCGCACGTTTGGTATTCGCCGCAAGTCACATTCTTCACTTGGATTCCGGTCAGTGAATCTACGACTTTGGGGCAGAGTGAATCAGTACTATCAACTTTATGGCCAATTCTACCCCTCTTAGCTTCGCCCCAACAGAATACTTCACCCTGCTCCGTAACTAGAGCCACGTGTCTCTTTCCGAGAGAGAGAGTCCGTACATTAAGCATCATTGTCGACTCAAAGAGTTTAGGTTGCAATGCATTTAACTTGCTTTCCAAACAGCACTCTCCCCATACATAAACATCTTTCAAGATACGAGACGAAGCATCTCTGTGGAGTAAAGGAGTTTTCTGGGAGAAGATATTTACCGTTTCGCCCGTGTTTGAACGGCTTGAGGCAGAGTGAAAGCTATCAGATGAGCATGAAAAGGACGATGGGGGGCTTCCGGATAAACTGTGCACCTTTCATGAAACAGATCAAACATCAGAGTCAATAAACCACATTGCAATAAAATAAGTTGAAGAATGCTTTCTATTGATTGAAGGAATGGAATAGAACCTCAGAGGATATGGTTTTACACTGTGATAGTCCTAAAATCTGCTTTCTCCTCATAAAAGCAGCAGGGCTGCTGATACAGCTTTTGTGCCTCTCTTTGCTTTTTTTCAATGTGTCTGCAGTTATACCGTTGCGGTTATTCCTGGATATTATGGATCTTAAGCCGATAAACCAAGACTCGGCTTGCACTTTGTCCTTACATATCTGTAACCACACAATTAATTCAGTAATACTAGACAAAAACTTGTATTTTTAAATGGTATTAGTTGTTTTACTAAAAGGTATTACTTTGTTAGTATTAATTGTTTTCACTGAAATTAGATTTTTTTTTTTGGCTCACCAATTGAAGAGAGCATTTTCCATTTGCATAGATGATAGAGAGACACTGAATTTCCTTCTCAGGCTGTAGTTGTTTCTGTAATTTAATGAAGCAGCCAAAATGTTACAACAAAAAACACAAGGAAAAACAGAGAATTAATATATAATGTGAGATTACAATTTACATACATTAGTGTTTTGCAGGCCTTGGATGATGTTGGTTACATTGCTTAATCTGAGTTTCTTTTCCTCCTGACCAGAATACCAGATCAAAAATTTCTCATCCTGAAAACCATAAAAAACAAAGGGGCAATTAAAGCATGCATGCATTTTTCTTTCAGTCTTGAATTAATAAAAGTGGTGATATATGTAATTATCTCACCATAGATAACTTGAAAGGGCAAAATTTAGGTTTCCCCCTACGCCCATACTTCAACAGATGAAGCCCCTTTTTTAAGGCAACCATTGCCTGTTAAGCAAGGGTGAATTAGACTAAAACTTCACCAATTTGGAATCAAGACTCTCATAGTATTATTTAGTTATGTAGTAGTGAACATTATATTGTTTGGAGCAAAACAAGAACAAAAATGTCAAAACTAAATTTGGGGTTATTGTTTTTTTAGATTATAGTAAGAAAAGCGTGAAATACATCAAGATTGAAGAAAGTAATAGTATTTCATATCAAAATCCATATCTATAGTCACCACTAATATGAGACTTTGATTACCAAATGAAAGAAGATACAAAAAAAGAAGCATAATTAATAAGATGAATGTAAATTGTAAAAACTAGAAAATCTAATTCAAAGTCAAAAACAGAAAGAAAAAAAAAAAAAAAAAAAAAAAAAAAAGAGAACCTGCTCGAGTTTCCTGTCAGAAGTAGAGGAAACTAATGGCAAAGATTCTTCACCCATTTTCTTGCAAGTGTGAGTTTAAAGAGATGAACTTAAATGGAAATGCAGGAGGAGGAGATACTTTTTCTTGTAATTTATTTCAGTTTGCATGGAACAAAATCCAAGTGGCTGTTGTGTACTAACTACTAGTATGTGTAAAAATGTGTGTGTGTGTGAGAGAAAAAGGGAGAATGGAATGGAATGGAATGGAATGGGGGATTGATGATTAGTGTAGGTTTGGAAGAGCAAGGTGAGACACAGATTGATTTGATTTATCAACGCCTTACTCAAACAACATACATACGCACGTGTGAACCATACACTTTTACTTTACCATTTATACCCATACATTATACATAAATAATACTACCTGCATCCTAACATTAATTTTACATTTGATTCATACGTATTTTAAAATATGTATCATTAAGTGTATTTCGAAGCTTTAAAAAGCTGTGGAGATTCATTTATTTTTAAAGCTGTTAGACTCTCAATTTTTTTTTAAAAAATAAGTGCTTCTTCCTATTTATAAGAGTTTGCAAACCGATTCTAAATGTATTATTGGTTGATAAAATATGTAAAAAAGTAAGAGATTGAAAGAGAAAGTACGTGCATTTTAATAATAAATTAATGACAATTGATATAATTTTAAGAAATGTAGCTATAGTTAAAAAAAAAAGAAGAAGGCAACAGCTTGTCAAAAAAAATAAAATGGAAAGCTTAAATTAGAATGTACACCTAAAAATAAAATGATGAAATGTAAAATTTATTGTGGGATCCGCCCAATATATTTCTTGTTTCTTTATTAATTTCATACTCTAATTTAGCTTTACAAAAATATTTTGACCTGTGACAGATCTTCACTATTAACATTGGATTAACATTGGTAAATTCTACAAAACAACTTTTAGAATTATTTTATTATAAAAAGTTGTGAGACAGTTTTGAAAAAAGATTATTCTGAAAACTATTTATATATAGTAATTGAAAACAAGCCCGTAATTGTACTAAACATCCCATATTCCCAATTTTCAAGGTATGTATGGGAATGTGATAAAGTGAGGCATTTTAAATTTGTTAATAAAATAATAATATTCTTTCTCAGTTTTGAATTGTATGACTAAAAAAAAATGAATTCACCTTTAAACTTTGTGAAAAAAGAAAGACTATTATGTGAATCATTTTACCCTCGACGTTCAATTTTATGCGAGGAATTGTGTAGTGAGCTTCAAAAATCATTTTCTTGAAGATACACATTTATAAGAATTGGGAACACTAATATACAAATTTATCCAACCTTTTTCAACAACAATTGTAGATTATGTCATGTGATATTTTGACATGCATGTTTCACATTTGAGGATTTTCACAGCAAACTATTACTCCCTCCGTCCCATGAGGATTTGAACGCTTAAAATGACACGCAAAACCAAGTAAAGCGATTTTTAGTGGGTTTATGTGGAATAAAATAAGAGTGTTGTGAGTGTATTAATATTATATTTATTTCCATTTTGGGAATGTACAAGTAATATTGATACGTCCAAATACAACAAGTATTCAAGTAATCGCGGGACGAATGAATAATTCGTAGCTAAAGCACATTGTTTTTTTATTAATGTGGTGTGTTGTTGCACCCACGATATGTACATCTGCACATGGACACGTACTTCTGTCTACAAAATACGTAACTCATAGTTGCAACTGTTTCTTTATTCATGACATTTTATGGGATATATATATATATAATTATAGAAATCATTCTTAGAATTTAATCAATATATACACATATATACTACTTTTGGGATTCTTAAGTTATATATAAATATCCTTTAAGTTTTCTACCTTGCTATTTTAGTAAAACACACGTTGGAAGATATAATAATGTGCAAATTTGAATATGAATTTGTTGCGAGACCAGAGAGAAACGTGAAGAATAGTGAGATGGGAACGAAAGGGGAGTTAAAATTGGTGTTTCCTTTATCAGTGGGAAAGAGAGGTTCAGAATATATTTATCTGAACGAGAAACCTGAAGCTCAGGATGCACCTGAGCTAAATTATCTGAGCGAGGAACCTGAGTATCAGGATACACCTGAGTCAAATTATCTGAACGAGGAACCTGAGGTTCAGGATGCGTCTGAGGTTAATTATCTGAACGAGGGATCTAAGGCTCAGGATGCACCTGAGCCAAATTATCTGAGTGGTTTATCTGAATGAGGAAATGTTTGGGCTTCTCACAAATGGGCCCAAACATTTAGAATGACCTGGAAGATCCATTATCTATTTTAGATTCTATATTTAAATTACCTAAGGAATATCCATCTGTGTGTGGACCCCACTGTTAGTTACAAATACGGCCTCTGGCCGATGAATGAGATATCAGAAAATTTGCATCATTCTCTCTCTTCTAACTACCTCTCTTCTTATCTAATTCTCTATCTCCCAAATTCTTCAAATCTTTATCTTGTTCTACCAGTAATTATTCCAGAAAATCTAAAAACACATAACAAACATACCAAAAAATATTAAAAACATAACATTTGGTATTTCAGAGCCAAGTTTGATCATGGCCGAGGGAACGCGCTCCAAGGATCTGCAAGAATCACACAGAAAGCTGGAATTATTAATTCAAACGGAAGCCATGAAGCTGGAAGCAGTAGAGGGGAAGCTAACAGACAATATGCAAAGTTTAACAACCAAGATGGAGGAGAAATTTGGTCTTATGACTAACACTTTGGCAGCTATGCAGTTACAATTGTTGAATATGGAAAAAGTCAAGGGTCACAATGAAGGGCCTTCTATTTTGAGGAGTCCTAGCTTTGGATCTGGTGGTGGAGGGCCTAACTATGGACCTGCTGGTGGAGGGCTTACCTTTAGAACTGCTGGTGGGGGATCATCTTACTATCAGGAATCTCCAAGGAAGTTAACTGATGGTACCCAATTTCACAACCCAGTGCCTAAGATTGAATTCTCTAGGTTTGATGGCTCTAAACCTATGTTATGGGTACTGAGATCCAATGGGTATTTTAAGCTTATGCCCAGTATGACTGATCAACAAAAAATAACTTTGGCTACTATCCATTTTGAGGGTAAAGCAGCACTATGGGTTCAGAATTTCAATCAGAGAAATGTGGAATTAACTTGGACACAATTTTTGGTTATTCTCTCAACTAGATTTGAGGAGATTAAGGACTCTACAGTGATTTCTGAGTTTAACAAACTCAAACAAACTGGTAGCTATGAAGATTATGTTGATAAGTATGAGGAACTGAAAGCTTGTATGCTGGTAGTTACTGGGGATGTATTCTCAGAAATCTACTTTGTGGCAAGTTTCAATGGAGGACTTAATGAAGAGCTACAAGCAACAATATCCATGTTTGAACCTACCACACTTCAACATGCTATTAAATTGGGCAGGAAACAAGATCAGGCTACTGCTGCACTAACTAAAAAACTTAAGCCCTATTCAAGGGTTTCTAATCCTAATCCTAACCCTAACTCTAACTCTAATTTTATACAATGGAAGAAGGGTGATGCTACTGGGGCCCTACCAGTAAAGGGAAACCACATTTCAAGGTCTTATCTCCTACAAAGATGGCAGCTAGGAGGGAGAAGGGGTTATGTTACAATTGTGATGAACCTTTTGTGCATGGGCACAAATGCAAACAGAGAATTTCATACATGATTCTGGCAGAAGAAGAGGAAGATACTCAATCCTTTCTTCTCCTACCTTTGAAGGGGAAGAACAAAGTTGTTTATGGGGTCGACATCATGGAAGAGGTCCAGATGTCACTAAATGCTCTAAGTGGTGAAGATGGAGTTACTACCATGAGGTTTTTTGGGGAGTTTGAACACCACAAACTCCACATTCTCATAGACTCAAAAAAGCACCTCGAAGTTTTATACAAAAAGCTACAATTAAAAAAGGCTCAAATGCCCTTTGAGTGATGCTAAACCCCCATCTTGGTGAAGGTTGCTAATGGGCAAAGATGGTCAAATTTCACAACAAGTGAACCCTTTCACTGAACACGCAGGACATCAATTCACCTACCCAATCGAGGTTGTTGGAGAACGAGGGTTGTGATCCGATCCTAGGAGGATTGGTTAAAATTCAAGACACCTATTGAGCTTGACTATGAAAAGATGACTTTCACAAAAACTTTGTTTGGGAAGAGGGTGAAACTACAAGCACTTACCTCATCGTGTGAATGTAAGTTGATTTGATGTGGGATTATATCAGATGATCCACACATAAGCCTTTAAGGAAGTTAATGAGATGTACTTAATTACATCAACACCTCATACCCACACTAAAGATGATCCTGAGTTACATAAGCTACTACTAGCTTACAAGGATATATTTGAGAAACCAGTGGAATTACCACCAGGGAGGAGGGTGGAACACCAGATTATACTCAAACCAGGGAGCATCCCTAAACAACAGTACCCATATAGAACTTCTCACAGCCATAAGGAGGAAATTGAAAGGATTGTAAAGGATTTGCTGACTATAGGAGTAATTCAACATAGTAAGAGCCCCTTTTGTTTCACCGTGATTTTGGTGAAGAAAAAGATGGCACACCGGAGGCTATGTGTGGATTATGGTGTACCTTAATGAGCTCACAATCAAGCACAACTACCCTATTCCTATCATTGATGAGTTACTAGATGAGCTTAAGGGTGCTAAGATCTTTTTCAAAGATAGATTTGAGGTCGTGGTACTTTCAAATCCTAATGAAGGAAGAGCATAGGCAATTGATCGCTTTCAAGACCCATAATGGTCATTATGAATTCTAGTGATGCCATTGGGTTCAGGTAATCCACCGCTACATTTCAATCACTAATGAATCAGTGTTCGGGGATCATTTGAGGAAATTTGTGTTGGTCTTTTTGATGACATCCTCATTTACAAAGACGAGAAAACACAACATTTAATTCACTTGGGACCAGATCTTTACAACTTTTTGAGGGCCAATAAGTTGTTTGCTAAGAGAAGCAAATGAAGCGCATGACTAGTAGTCCGGAGTATTTGGGGCCACATAATTTCTAAAGATGGAGTTGCCATTTTCGATCCAGAAAGATTGAGTGTATGATTCAATGGCCAAAACCACAAACCATTAAACAATTAAGGGGTTTTGGGCTTAACAGGTATTACAGAAATTTGTTAAGGGATATGGTTTCATCAAAGAAACCACTCACTTCTTTACTCAAGAAGGACAATTTCAAATGGAACTCGGCAGACCTAACTTTTCGTAAATTGAAGGAAGCCATGGTGAGTGTCCCAAAGCTTAAGATTACCGATTTCACAAAGAGATTTGTGGTGGAAACCGATGCTAGTGGGAAAGGAATTGGAGTTGTACTTTACGCAAAGAAGGAAAAGCCCATTGCTTACATGAGTAAGTCCTCAGGTCCAGGAATCAAGCACTCTCTGTCTATGAGAGGAGTTTTCAAAGATTATTGGCCATTGAGAAGTGGAAACACTATTTGCGCAGGTCGAATTCACTATAAAGATCGACCAACAATCCCTTTAAACACCTTTCGACCAAAAAAGGTGGTAACTCCACTACAACAAAGATGGATTACTAAGTTGTTGGGCCTTGACTATGAGATTTTGTATAAAAAGGGAGTGAGAACAAAGTCACGGTGATGCACTATCCGAAGGAGAACAATTGTTTCGCTATAACTACAATGGTCCCAACTTGGTGGATCAGGGTCGCTAAGTTACATCGATGATGGTTACATTGAGGAAATCATCAAAGCCAAATGTACTGATCCTAATACTTATCCCCTATTTCAGTTCACTAATGATATTTTGAGATATAAAAAGAGGCTGGTTGTGGGTAGCAATAATGGATTAAGAGATTTAATCCTTTCTGAGATGCACTCCACACCCTATGGAGGGCATTCTGGGGTTCTGAGGAACTTATCGAGGCTTAAGAGGATGTTTTTCGCCTAATATGAAAGATGATGTGTTGATGTGGGTCAAGAGGTGTGAAGTATGTGCTAAAAATAAGTCAAGCCTGTGTTTATACCCGGCCTCCTACAACCCTTACCCATTCCGAGAGCAAGCATGGTCACATATCTCTATGGATTTCGTAGAGGGGGCTTCCTAACTCTTGGGGAAAGAATGTGATATGGGTGATAGTGGAAGATTCACTAAATATTCACATTTCATAGCCCTATCACATCCATATACTGCTACTTCTTTAGCTAAGGTGTTTTTGGATGTTGTCTATAAGTTCGAATGGGTTACCAACTAGTATATAGTGAGTGATGGGACAAAATATTTACTAGTTGTTTTTTGGAAGGAACTATTTAAGTTGGTGGGAACTCAATTACACCTAAGTTCATCTTATCACCCCCAAATCGGATGGATGACCGGAGAGGGTAAATCAATGTCCGGAGCAAAGATTGAGGTGTTTAGTAAGTGACAACCCTAAGCAGTGGTTGAAGTGGCTACCTATGGCAGAGTACTGGTACAACACAAATTATCATTCAAGTCTGAAGATGACACCTTTTGAGGCTCTCTACGGGTATACTCCTACAGGATTTACTTATGGGCCAAATTTGGATTCAACAAACGAGGAGGTTATGACCGCTTACTCACGCAGACAACACATCATCTGACAAGTCAAGGCTAATCTAATCAAAGCACGTAATCACATGAAGGTACAAGCAGACAAGCATAGGCAAGAGAGGGTTTTTGAGGTAGAGACCACGTTTTTTTCTCAAACTTCAACCCTTTCGCAGTAATTCCATTCAATACCGAAAGAATTTGAAGTTGTCATCAAAATACTTTTGCCCCTATACTATCCCCGCAAAGGGTGGGGAGTGTGGCTTACAAGTTAGATCTACCAATCGGGTCAAAGATTCATCCTGGTCTTCCATGTTTCTTTACTCAAGAAACACATAGAGGTTAAGTATGTACCTTCACGTAGTCTTCCAGATGTTGATAAGAACGGCTTCTTCTTACGATCCAAACCCTACTATGTCACGTAATCCACGCCGATACGGAAAACGGAAGGGAGATAGATCGGGGTTCGTGTCTATTGGGTTATCAAGACCGGAAAATCGATTCGTGGGAAGATACCGCCTTTGTTCTCGCGAAATTTTCCTTCACTCCATCCTTGGGGACAAGGATCTTTTCTTTTGGGGGAGTATTGTTGTAGACCAGAGAGAAACCTCAAGAATAGTGAGATGGGAACAAAAGGGAGTTAAAATTGGGGTTTTTTTATCGATTAGGAAAGATAGGTTCGTAATATATTTATCTCGAACAAGGAACTCGAGGCTCGGGATGCACTCGAGCCAAATTATCGAAGCGAGGAACTCGAGTCGGGATGCACCCGAAGTCAAATTATTCAACAAAGGAACCCGAGGGTTGGGATGCTACCGAGGTTAATTATCTGAACGAGGGATCTGAGGCTCAGGATGCACCTGAGCCAAATTATCTGGGTGGTTTATCTGAATGAGGAAATGTTTGGGCTTCTCACAAATGGGCCCAAACATTTAGAATGACTTGGAAGATCCATTATCTATTTTAGATTCTGCATTTAAATTACCTAAGAAATATCCATCTGTGTGTGGACCCCATCGTTAGTTACAAAACCAAGATTTGGCCGATGAATGAGATATCGTAAAAATTCAGATCATCTCTCTTCTAACTACCTCTATTCTTATATAATTTTCTCTCTCCCAAATTCTTCAAATCTTCATCTTGTTCTACTAGTAATTATTCCAGAAAATTTAAAAACACATAACAAACATACCAAAAAATATTAAAAACGTAACAGAATTTTATAGTGAAAATTCGTAAATGAATGACAAATATTGGATTATGTAGAATTTTCTAATGAAAGAAAATGTATAGGCTAGAGAATATATATGGTTTCATGCCTACAATTTATCAAACTCAGTGTCCACTTTTATAGCTTCACATATACTACTAGTATGTTGTGGGATGCATGTGTAAAGCACATTGCACGTTCTAGAACAGTAAATAATAAGGACTTTACTGAATATTATAACCAATGAAATAAATACAAGTAATACGACATTCTTTTAACATAAATATATTTTCTTTTTGTGATAAAACTGGAATATGAAAAATCGGTATTGACGTGTCAAAGAGCGACTTGGTGGTTTTTGGTGTAAAATATTGTTTAATTTAATGAATCTGCTAAAAAACAGCACTCCCTTCGTTTTCCAATTTTATGCACAGTTGACTTTTACACACATTTTTTCAAGCGAGTTTTGTATTAGTAATTGAAATGATAAAGTGACTTTTAATTGAAAGTGACTTATCTATCACACCTTTCTTTAAAAGTCATTTTATTATTTCAATTACTAATACAAAACTCGTTCACAAAAATGCGTATAAAAGTCAATTATACATAAGATTGATAGATGTATGGAGTATAATACTTTAGACCCAACACTTCTCACATAGTTTAGAAACACTTTTTCATGAGATCGATTAATATAAAATATTTAAAACTCATTAAGTAATAAAAATACAAAATAGGCAGAAAACGATTAATGAGAATAATGATACAATCAAATGAAATTTGTCTCATACAGCACAATCTCACACACTAGAATTTGTCCATAATTTAACAAGTCCAACCACTCTTACATGGTACAGTAACTTATTAGTGTTTCCAAACTCTGTGTGTGCAGAATCATTAAAAGAAAAGCCTACTGTTCACAATTTTTTCTTTAAAAAAAATAATTTTATAAACGGTTAATAGTATTTACAAACACTCAGTATTTTTCTGGGTCCAGGTATGTTTTCATAACCGAATCGGTGATCGAACCGGACAGACCACCGGTCAGATGTTCAACCAGTCGGACCGTTTATTTACCTGAAATCCGGTTATATAGTGTTTTTTAACCGGGTTACCGGCCGGTTTCCGGTTCAACCGGCCGGTTCAACCCGGTTTTGAAAACAGTGCAGGTATATGCGCAAAAATCACCCACTATAATTTGATTTTGGACAAATCACATACACCTCAAATATTTTGTCGATTTCATGTGGCGAGATTTGAGTAAAAAAAACTTTATAGCAAAAGGTGTGCATATTCTACAAATAGCTAGGGTTGAAACAACTAGCTGGTAAAGGTCCGAAAGAATGGCCTAAAGAATAACATAATTACTAATTAGGTAGGATATACTATCAATTTGATTGATACTTGGTTAGTGACAGCGTGTTACACAATTTTCTAATTAAAAATTTTAATATTTTTAATAAATAATATATTTAGTAATTAAAAATATAAATATGTGCATAAATGCACTAAATATAAATTAATAATTGTTTAAAGTGTATATTAGTAAATTCTCTTAAGCCTTGAAATATGATTATTGTGTCAAATATTATTTATCCATTTTAATATGAAGTTAAAACCTACAAATCAAAAAACAAAATAAATCGACTAAGAAAAAGACTAATAAATTAATTAACATGTAATATGTAAAAAAAAAATTTAAAGTGAATGAATTATAATATAAAATACTTTTGCCACATAAAATATGTTAAGATATACATAAGAGCAATTATAAAATAAAATTATTTATTAAGAAATTAATAATTGAATATAATTCACACTAAGATAAAATACATTTAAAATTAATATTTTATTTATCTTAAATTAAGTCAAATAAAAATTGACGAAATAAAGATAAATGAATAATATTATATAGTTAAATAAAACATAAAGTAATAAATATGAATTACACATTTTATAACATTCACACATATTTTAAATACCTATATAATTAGAAATTAATTATACACAAAAACTTTAAGTTTCATGACACATATGATTCTTTTATAAAAAGAACCAAATAGAAAAATGACATGTGTACTCAAATTTCTCATTGAATGACACATATGTTAAATTAACATGGAGTTGACACATCATGAATTTTTTTTTCATATTAGTATATAGAGGGATATATAGTATTAATTATGTTAGACATAATCACATAAATAATTCAATCATTGATATATATAGTATTAATTATATTAGACATAATCATGAATTACTTAATGGGTTCATTGCGAAAAAAAAAGTAATAGAGAGTTTAATTAAATATTCAACTACAACACGAATTTTACAAAGTAGTAAAAAAAAAAAAATCTTTTAATTTTTTTTTCCAATTACAAGATCAACAATATTTTTCGACATCTAATTTTGTCACCGATGAACTTTGACAAGCCAACATAAATCCACCAACTATTTAGTATTTATAATTCATTATATTATTTGGATCGTGACATCCATCTTACATTTTGAACTAGGGACTAATTTGACATTCAATAAAAATTGAGTGGATATAAAAATGAACAAATATATCAATTTGACAATATATGTGCTTATTTAAATTCCACTCTATTGACAGATAGCAAAAAATCAAGAATTTGATCCAAAATATCCTACGTAATTTATTGACTTATGACACTTATCACATGAAGGAGTTGTAACAACTCGCAATATAAACCATCATCCTTTGAATCATCAAAAACCTGCTTATATTATATGCACCCAACATTATGTTTCTATGCCTTCAACATTTCATGCCCACATGCTCTTAGCTCATATATTATGCACACAAGGTTGGAAATTTTCTATATATTTTCAAAATTATTTCAAATACAGCCTTTAAAAAAAAAAAAAAAATATATATATATATATTTATTTAATTCAAAATTAAGTTTATATAGTAAATAAAAATGAGAATATTGATATATATATATATATATATATATATATATAGTTTTGATATGGAGCCCATAATGGACTCCTTATGGAGCCTAATTAGTGACATGACAATCCACCTCAACATTTATTTACTTAATTACAAAAACAACAATTAAATCATAGATTTTGTAGATTTTTTTTTTTTTTTAAATCTAAACCCTAAACCATTAATCATTCGGGTTGGATGAACCATAAACTACTTGATATGTAGAATTAATTTCATAAAAAATGACATTTGCATAAGCCAAAAAAACACCACAATATTACTTACAGCACTATGCCAGAATCCAAATTTTGGGGTTAGTGCAATACTTTTCTGTGAAATAATCAATATTTTAATTGTCGTGGAGAAATATAAAAATGCATGTTCGGGCTAGCTATTATCTTTATGTATATAGTTAGGTATTACATCTTATTCACATCCTTTCAATCATAAATTCCATTTCATTTTTGTCAATTACTAACTTGTCAAATGGCAATGATTTAGCATCAGTCAATCGGGCATCTATGTTTCTTACTTGCAATTAAAATATTTTACTTAAAGATATTTCTATCATTTGTTTCAGACGATTTTAGGAGCAACATATAATTTTTTTTTATCACAATAATACACTTTTATTTTTCACAATGTGATAATCAAATCTACATATCTTGTTTTTACGGTCTTATCTTACTAGGTCGACCTAATAACAAAAAGTTGGTATGCTGTGAAACTTGTTCTTTTATAGTAACAAGTTACACTCTTCAATTGTATAACTAATCTATATATATATATATATATATATATATATATATATATATATATATATATATATATAAAAGCAGAAACCGTCCAAAAGTTAGAAACTATTGGATTTTCCCGTCAAAAATTTATTGCTAAATCGAGTATTATTTTTTGGATAAATATTATCAATATTTTGGAGATATATTTTTAGATACATATTATTGATTTGAGATATATTTTTATCAATATTTTGGAGATATATTTTTAGATACATATTATTGATTTGAGATATATTTTATTAGAGATTTAATACTATATACATAAGAGATTCGAGATCTCTTTATCCCTCTTCCCAACAAGTCTAAATTTTTATTTGAATTTTTCAACAACAACAAATATTTTCATTTTATATTAACTTTAATTTTTTTGAGAGATTAATAATTTCTCTATAAAAAATAATATCATCAATAAAAAAACTTTCTCTCTAGAATTTAAAAAATACTTTAATATGAATACTTATAAAAAATTGATATAAATTAATTGTGCAATTATAATCGTGCATCGCACGGGTCCAATTACTAGTACCATTTAGTAATATAAATCACACCCCTAAATCAATTTCATCGTGAAACTTATTCACCCTATATTTTGCCAACAACAAAACATACTCGTATATTAAAATCTATATTTTTACTAGTCAAGAGATTTTCATCCAAAATATTTCTCCAACACCCCTTCAGCCCAGAATAAAGATGTAAAGTTCTACCGTAGAATTTTTATATTAAGTCACAATCACGAATACATACTCACATTACTTCAGATACATGAGATTGATTATTAAGTGCTTGAATTTGAATCCTTTATCCACTTATCTGACTTGAGCATTGGAATGCCCGCGTCAGAGTTTCTCAGCATGTTTTTCAGGTCATATTGTTCATGGTATTGAAGATTCCAATAGAGGTATATTCAAGCCTTGTCTCATTTCCAGCCGAGGTAACACATGTAAAGTCTTAATCACACACAGAGGTTGCTTCGCTCGAGGTTAGCGCACTTCTACCGAGACCTTACCTCGCCTACTTATATCTTCAACGTGCATACTATGAATAGGTATATTTTAATTGATTTAATTGGCATAAAAAAATTCTAATAATAATAATATAATAATATTACATCACAATTTATACATACATAATTTTTACATAGAGTTTCTCCAACAATAATATAATGTACTACATCACCAGCTTTGACACAACTGATTTGACATACAATTACATCCAATCCAACTCAAAATTTCAAAACAAAAACATACTATTACTACTAATTAACATTTTGAAATCTTAGATTTCACCATTTAAATTTCCACCATCCACCATAATCTCAAAACGAACATTTGCCCTTAAGTATTTTAAAATCTAAGGGGCAAGTGGCCCCCCCTTGTACGTCCCAAGTTGCTGCCTCCGTCTGTCTCATAAACATGCAGGTTCATATTTTTGAATTACAACCGGAGAAGGGGACACAAAAAGCTTCTTCTGAACATTTGATGTCATGAAACTCCCAGGGGAAATCCTGAGTTCAAGCTCAACTACACATGAGATTCAGAAGGTATCTGACCATATCCAGATTGTATAACAAAAATGGGTTCAAAACAAGTATTTATCAGCAATTTACATATGGTCAAATTAATGACAGACTGTTGTATGTATTAATCTCTTTAAGATGAGTCTACCATCCTATGTTTGATAGCATTTACAAGAGCATCGCTGATTATGCACTATGTTGCTGCATTTTGAAAATGAACACAAACCAGAATATCATTCAGCAAACTCAAGGAAAAACTTAAGACACTATTAGTTTACATGTAAATTTACTTTATATGGTTTAATTCAAGTTCCCCCACTCCACATGTGTTTTTTTTCTTTTCTATGAAAAAAAAGAATACAAACAATGCCACACATCTAAAATTAAATCCTGAATGATTACCTACATTATGTTGGAAGCTTTGGTATCTACAACAAGAAATATTGTGCAAAAAAACATACACAAGGAATTTGGATGGACTGTCAGATGGTAAATCCAATGATAGAGTGTAAAAAAGAATGAAATATGCAACAGAGCAAACTTAGGTTGATACTATTTAAAACAGATCACTAAAGTTTAGCCAGATCAGACTGAGACATTAATAACATTCTTGCAGTTCCCCCATTGGTACTACACGTGCCTGAGGAATGATTACATCAGGTCTTATCATCCTTAATTACCAGCAACTTAAACAAAGATTGCTTTGTGTTTAGAATAAATTCAAGCTCAGAGTCATTTTTTTTTTTATCAGCCAAACAAATGTAGTATTTCATTAATCAGGGTGAAGAGAACAAGCTGTCCAAAAACAACGGGCCTTAAACTAAAAACACCTGCAGATAGAATGAAAGAAAAAATATTATGATCAAGAAGAACCATAAAACACTAAAAGCGTAATTTACATACTCTTTAACTCAAATGTTTTTTTTTTTTTGACAGGCTCTTTAACTCAATGTTAGTTTAACGAAAAAGAATTATTCCAATTTATTTGATAAAAATCCTGAATTGAACATTAACACATCCACACAATTTGAGCCCATTCTACTATCAATCACATAGAAATCAAACCACATAAACACAAGAGAGATAAACGATACTGCGTATGCTTTTGAATTATTTATCCAGTCACGCAACCATTAAGGTATGTTTGTTTCGGGACTCACCCGGATGGACTTAGGATTTTGAAAATCACCTCCAATTATAGTTTGAAATTTAAAATTAAACTTCAAAATTCTCTCCTATAAAGTACACCTACATCCCTATTTTTCACAAAATTCAATATAATCACATCACTGTTTTTCCCACTCTCAACACAATATAATAATATTATATCAATTATTCTTAAACATTAATTTGACATAAAGTAAAATCATACCCTATCAAAATCTCAAAACAAACACATATTTTTTACTATTCACTAAAACTTTCAAATCCATAGGATTTCGAAGTCATGACTTCCCCGCACACCTAAATCCTGAAACAAACATACCCTTGATGATTCAGTCAAATAACCATTTAGAGGCAAATTAAAGCAAATCGTTGAACTCAAACGACAACTTCTACAAAATGATTGATTCTGTGATACTAACATAAGCAAGTATAAACTCAAAATAAAAACCAAAAATCAATTCGATGAAGACAAAAGCACTGCCCGAAGAAATTATTCATGAATAACCTTGAGAATATTTTATTGAAATATATAAAATAATAAAACAGAATTCATATCTTACTGAAATCATCGAGTCCCTACAGGTAGCCCCTCAATATAGTGATTTTTATATTACCAAAATATTAAGAGAAACAAAATATTCTTGAAAATCTCAGGAAAAAAACAGTTTCAAACACGGATGCAACATAACCCTAATGTAAAGAAAAATACTCAATACTCATATCATCAAACAATATAAAGGCAAACAGAAACTCACCATACACGACTCTGTGCCTCTGTTCCATCTAGACTTGCCCAACGGTTCGGAACTGCCGGTTCCTGTTCAAAAATAGATGGGACCGAAACCGAACCGGCTAAAACTGTTTGCCAATTTCGCTTCGCCCAGTTCCGGTTCCGGCTGGTTTCTATTTCGGAACTGCGGTTTGCCGGTTTCTTTATTTATTTATTTTTTAATAATATTTGATAACTTGAATTAACTTTATTTTAAGCTAAATTTGATTTTATTCCATTAAACTTCAAAATATAAATTGCAAATTTGCAAAGTTTACATTTTATTCAACTAAACTTATAAATTATAATTATAAATTACAATACAAATAATTAAAAAAACATTAAATTGGAAGTTGAAACAAGTTTACAAATTATAATTTTTAAATTTAAGAATACAAATATTAGCTTATAAGTTACAACTTTATAACTTTACAACTTACAACTTATAAGTATACTATAGTAGTTAAAAAAATAGTATTTAGGTATAGTATTAGTGTTATGATTTGAGCACACACACAATGATGAAAAGAAAAAAAAACACGAAACTTGTTTACCCAGTTCATCTTGCGACTACGTCTGGGGGCGATCCCAAGCCAGAATTTTCACTATATTTTTCGGATACTGATTACAAGAAAAAAACTTCTATTTATAATAGATAATCACGTCCTAACCCTAAGCCCATTAGGATCAACTGGGCAGAACGAAATATGGACCCAAAAAATTCGCCGATGTAACCACACTCCAACAATCTCCCACTTGGAGACTGAATCCTCCATGTAACCATATTTTCTTGTTTCTCCTCCCGTATCCGCCTGGCATCGCCAAGCCTTATCTTCAAGTTCCAAGGCCAATTGAAGCTATGCATAGCTTCAACTTCTCTAAGGTCACCACCTTAGTAAACATGTCTGCTGGATTCTCACTTCCAAGGATCTTCATAAGCTGCAAGATCTTCTTCTCCAAAAGGTGACGAATGTAGTGATACTTCAACTCAACATGCTTTGTCCTTGAGTGAAACGCCGGATTCTTTGCAAGAAATATAACACTTTGACTATCACTGAAAAGAGTGCTATTCTCATGCTCCTTCCCAAGTTCTCTCAAGAAATTCTGCAACCACACCATCTCCTTACTTGCCTCTGTCATAGCAACATACTCTTCCTCCGTAGTGGACAACGCAACAATCTTCTGCAACTTAGAAGTCCAAGATATAGCAGTACCACCATAAGTAAAGACATGCTCGGTTGTACTTCTTCTCCCATCAAGGTCATTTGATGCCAAGTCTGCATCCACATAACCCACCAGCTCCATACTCTTGCCTTTGAAACACAAAGCCTCGTCTGTGGTACCTCTCAAGTATCGCAGGACCCACTTCACTGCTTCCCAATGTTGCTTGCCCGGATCACTCATGAACCGACTTACTACTCCCACTGCATGAACAATATCTGGTCTTGTACACACCATGACATACATGATGCTACCAATTGCTGAGGCATATGGAACGTTCATCATTTGGGCACGGTCCTCTTTGTTCCTTGGTGACTCCTTCCTTGAAAGTTTGAACTGGCTGCCCAACGGAACACTCACAGGCTTTGACTCCGACATGTTGCATCTTTCTAGGACCTTCTGAATGTAACTCGCCTGCGAAAGATACACATTTCCCGTCGCCTTGTCACGCTCAATTTTCATGCTCAAAATCTGCT
The DNA here is from genome assembly GCA_037126765.1 of Stenogyne calaminthoides. NCBI lineage: Eukaryota > Viridiplantae > Streptophyta > Magnoliopsida > Lamiales > Lamiaceae > Stenogyne > Stenogyne calaminthoides. The sequence goes on from JBBCBC010000002.1 coordinate 40,104,546, forward strand.
TTGCCTCTCCAAGATCCTTCATGGAGAACTGTTCTGACAACTGCTTCTTCAACTTATGTACTTCTCTTGCATCAGCTCCTACGATCAACATATCATCAACATATAGCAAGAGAATAAGAAAGTTATTGTCAAACCTCTTGTAGTAGCAACAATGGTCAGCGTGGCATCTCTGGTAATTAATCTCCATCATGAAACTGTCAAACTTCTTGTACCACTGCCTTGGAGCTTGTTTTAGGCCATACAAGCTCTTCTTCAACTTGCACACAAGTTTCTCCTTTCCCTTCTCTATGAACCCCTTAGGTTGTGTCATGTACAATTCTTCCACCAAGTCACCGTGGAGGAATGTCGTCTTTACATCCATCTGATGCAACAGTAAATTCTCTGCAACTACCATACTCAACGCCATTCGAATAGTGGTCAGTTTCACAACAGGAATGAAGACATCAGTATAATCAATACATGTCGCTGCTCAAACCCCTTGACAACCAGCCGGGCTTTGTAGCGTTTGCTACCATCAGCTTGTTGGGAAATTAATTGCCCGGATCTATTCGGGATGAATATTTAAATACAAATTTAATTCTAACAATTATTACTAACATGAATTAATCCTATATTAATTCAAATGATAATTCAACAACCAATCATGCATATAAACAGTTCACATAAAACCTACGCATGCGGAATTACTACAGGTTTACGTGAACTAACCTCTTGGAGTGACAACCGTTGAGAAGATGGATCTCGTTCACACGAACACACCAAAAGTCCTTCTCAAGTATTCCCTTTATCCTCAACAATCCGGTGGTAGGAACTCGCGAACAATTTAACAAAAGGAAAATAAAATATGTTGCACCACCTTTGTGGATTTCTAATTTTTCCAACACATGGAATTGCACACTCACAATTGAAATTTTTCGAAAATACACAATCTGTCGACGTTTCAAAATATTTGATATTTTATCGACACTGATATTTTTCCGAAAAATCAATTCTCGTGCTCACCTGGCGATGAAACATTCATCCTCTATTTATAATACTAAGGGGGGGGACGAAAATTTTGGGTTATTGGGTGATTGAGAAATTTCCTTGCTTCTTCCTCAAGATACAATCTTGAATATATCCAATATATTCTATTTCCCAAAATATCTCCCAAATAAAATCTTCCTCTCCTTATGTTATGGTATTTTTCAAAATATCACAACAAATAGTCAAGTGGGAGATTTCTTGAATTTAATGAGATAATCTTGTATTCCAAGAATACTTATCCTCATTCCATAACAAAATTCAAAAAAAAAATTTCTCCCTCTTTTATTTGTGATTTTCGAAAATAATGAAAAATTAGGCAACAATAATTTAATTTATTTTAAACACCTTTTTCAGTTATTGGACATTATCTTTGGGCTACTTGAGGGGTCTTTAAAAGAATTAAGATTGGACCTTCTAATGGATCTTGAATTTCCAATATTGAGCCACAATATTATTCAAGCCCATAAATATTAAATAATCCAACTACATAATTAATATTGCACTATCCATCTTAACCCATATTTTTAAGATTATCTAGCCCATTAATTTATTTTTTTGATCAGACAAAGTTAGTTGTTAGTAGTTAGTACATCAAGCACCCCAAACACTCCACAAATTCACCAAGCCACCTTATAAATTCCATAACTCCAATTCGTTCCCAAAGGGAATCGAACCTGGGTCCCCCACTCAATTGAGGAGCCCAGTGGCCAGGTGGGCTAAGCCACCTGGTTTATCTAGCCCATTAATTAATTCAAGCCACTAAAATAGTTTTCCATTAATTAATATCTTTTGTCATTGGTCAAGGAACGGTTCAACATTATTATCTATACCGGAAACAAATTCCACTTGCACGATTTGGTATGATAAATCCTATGAACTTCCCAAGGGGGCAAATCAAACGAGCGTACTCGCACACAATTCTTCGTATTAAATCTTAGCAATCGCATGTGATCAGTAATATTGTCCAAGATATAAAGTATTGAATCTCATTGATTCTCTACCCGTCATAAGTCAAAGTAATAATTACTAACCACACACGATCTTATTTATGGGACGAAGATTAAGAAATAACGAACCACTGAGGTCTAATTCTTCCTAATTCAGTGCTGAAGAATTTATCCTCCTGTAGGTCCTATTCAGTGCATCAGTCATGCACTAGTGTAATCTCTTGGTCAAGACAAGCCAATCTGAGTCTTACACTTCAACCTTTCACGATGGATTGTTCATTTCCATCTAGGTTGTGAACCACGTACTTTTAGTTACAAGGGGCTGTTAATTTAATCTTCTGTGATCTGGTATCTCTTGGTCAAGACAAGAGACTAAATTAACTACAATGTAACACGTACTGTTTATTGAACAATTATGCAATAAATATATGTAACATTCAATGATATTTAAAGCATCAGTGATAAATAATTTATTTCAGTAAATAAGACGGAAAAATCAGTTTGGTTATACAAAGTAAAAGCATACTTTCCAGTATAACCCCAACACAGCTTCATTCTTGATTCGGTAGACCCACTTGCAATGCAAAGCCTTCTTGCCCTTTGGAAGCTCAACAAGTTCCCAATTGTCGTTCAACAGAAGAGATGCTAACTCGTCATCCATAGCAATTTTCCATTTCCATCTATCTACACTTTGCTCTGCCTTTGCGTAACATTCAGGTTCACCACCATCAGTAAGTAACAAGTAGTAGTTAGAGGGCGAATACCTATTAGGTGCACGTCGCTCTCTAGCTGGTCTCTGCAGCGGATTCTTCGGTGGTGGTGGGGTCCTTGGTTCTTCAATAAGAACCTCTTCTTCATTCTGACTCTCCTTACTCCCACTCGAGTTTGAGATGTCTAACTCGACTTCTTGGGTATTGGTCTTGTCTGAATCTGATGACTCCAATCCGTTCTAGTACATAACCTGTTCATTGAAAACCACATCTCTACTACGAATAATCTTTCGGTTATTCTCATCCCAGAGTCTATAACCGAACTCATCACCACCATAACCAATGAACGTACACTTAATAGATTTAATATCTAATTTACTTCTATCAACAGGACTAACATGAGCATAAGCAACACAGCCAAAGACACGCAAGTGAGAAAGACTTACCTCTTTTCCTGTCCATACTTCCTCGGGTATTATATTCTCCAACGGAACTGATGGACCTTTATTGATCAGGTATGCTGTTGTGTTCACTGCATCTGCCCAAAACATGTTAGGCAGCCCACTTTTCAACCTTATGCATCTAGTTCGCTCATTCAACATTTTGTTCATACGTTCTGCTACTCCATTCTGCTGGGGAGTTCCTCTCACAGTCTTCTCCATGCGAATCCCATTCTCAGCACAATATTCCTTGAACTCACGAAGTTCATATTCACCTCCATTGTCGGAATGGAGACACTTTATTTTCAGCCTTGTTTCATTCTCTACAAGAGCTTTCCACTTCCTGAAGGTATCAAAAGCATCAGTTTTATTTTTTAGAAAATAAACCCATACCTTTCGAGTGGAGTCATCGATGAAGGTCATGTAATACTCTGAACCACCAAGGGACTTCACGGGCGCTAGTCCCCATAGATCGCTATGCACCAGCTCCAGCTTTTCTGCCTTCAATGCTCTGCCACCTCTCGAGAAACTCACCCTTCTTTGTTTCCCGAAAACACAATCCTCGCACAGGCTAACTTCAACAGATTTCAGCCCCGGAAGTCTCCCTTTTGCACACATTACCTTCACCCCTTTCTCGCTCATGTGACCCAGCCGACAGTGCCACAAATCAATGTTGGTCGTGGCTCCTGCAAGATCGATGCAGTCCTTGGAGTTAGATGTAGTATACAACGTACCATCCTTCTTCCCTCGAGCTACTATCATGGCTCCTCTGCTGATCTTCCAACTGTTACTGCCGAAAGTCACTGAGTATCCCTCTACATCAAGTTGCCCAATTGAAAGTAAGTTTCTTTTCAATCCTGGAATGTGTCTCACACCATTTAGCTTCAACATCGATCCGTTTGGTGTGGATATCCGGACATCTCCTTTTCCCACGATCTTCAGGGGCTCATCATCAGCAAGGTAGACTTGTCCGAATTCTCCAGACACATAGTTCTAAATTATTGCACCATCACTGGAAGAATGGAATGATGCTCCAGAATCTAACACCCACGATTCCAGCGGACTACTGACACTCAAGACCAACGCATCTCCAATCTCATTTGTGGTTGTGTTTGCTGTCTTCTTCTCGTTCTGTCCCTTCTTGTTTTTCTTAGGTGCAGGACATTGGTTCCTGTAGTGACCAAGCTCATCACAATTCCAGCACTGGATCGAGTCTTTATCTTTCTTGGATTGACTCTTTCCTCTGGATTTTGATTTGCCACGATTCTGCCTACTCTTCGATCTGCCCCTTTCCTCTGTGTTTAATTCTGACCCTGAAGTGGATCCTAACTCTTTCCTGCGAACCTCCTCGCTAATCATCAGATCCCTCACTTAGTCAAGCTTCAGTTTAACTTTTGCGGATGAAGCGCTAACTGTTGTTACTGTGGCAACCCAACTATCTGGCAAAGAAGATAACAAAACTAAAGCAAGTACCTCGTCACTGAATTCGATCTCGACTGAATACAACTGCCCAATGATCATGTTAAACTCGTTCATGTGTTGCTGCGCACGTGTGTTCTCTCCGACATCCTGAGGTTGAACAATCGTCTGATCAGATGAACCTTGTTCGCGGTTGTGGGCTTCTGATACATCTCCTCCAAGATCTGCAGCATCTCCCTTGCAGACTTGGCTTTAGTCGTGTGGTAGGCTACATCCATGGACAGCGATAAACGTATCGCACTCATCGCCTTTCTGTTCAACAAATTCCACTCCTTTTGTTCCATCTTTTCGGGTTTTTCCTCCTCCTCTAAGGGCACATACAAATCTTTACCGTAGAGATAATCCTCGATCTGCATCTTCCAGAACCCGAAATTCAATCCGTCAAACTGTTTGATTAAAATCTTCACGTCGCTCATCGTGACTGCTCATTTCGAACCCGAGGCTCTAGATACCAGTTGTTATGATTTGAGCACACACACAATGATGAAAAGAAAAAGAACACGAAACTTGTTTACCCAATTCGTCTTGCGACTACGTCTGGGGGCGATGCTAAGCCAGGATTTTCACTATATTTTTCGGATATTGATTACAAGAAGAAAACATCTATTTATAATAGATAATCACGCCCTAACCCTAAGCCCATTAGGATCAACTGGGCCTAACGAAATATGGACCCAACTCACCGGCGAGTTGGATCACCGATGTCGTGCTCGGTATACAGTCAATTCAGGATCCACACTCCAATAATTAGTAGTATAACTATAAAGTATCACTATATAAAGATGAAAAATTGATAATTGACAAGAATAAGAAGCTAGAGCGAGAGATAAGAGATAAATTGATGCAATTTGATCAATTTGGTGTGAGAAATACACTCAAATGAAGCTACTATGTATAGATGAAAAAAAAAATTAAATTAACAAACCGCCGATTTGGAACTGCTGGTTTCGATTTTCAAAATCTAGGAACCGAAACCAAACCACCATTTTTCTGGTTTCGGTTCTAGTCGGTTCCGGTTTCGGTTTCGAACCGGCGAATCATCGATTTCGATTTTTTTGGGCAAATCTAGTTTCATCTAATCTTCAACAATTTTTTTTTATGACATTAACATGTTGTATCATATATATTAGCGTGTTGTACTGTACAATACATTAAAAACATATGATACAACATGTTAGTAGCATGGAAATTACCTTTCATCGCAGATTTGTGTGACGAAAGTTTGGATTCTTTAATCTTTTACTCCAACAACTTAGGTCTTAATGCAGATCTAGTCCTAATATTAAGGTATTCACCACATTATGTCAAGCGACTTTACTATTTCAGGCCCTTAATTCGTTTGGGTTTTTCTTTCTTCTTTTTTTTTTTTTTTCTTCTTTTGGTCATTAATAATTAGACGGATACCTTATTTCAATATGCCCCCAACACGAAGTACTAGTGTTTTATGAATGATACCTCAAATAAAGAATTTCTCTCCATAATTAATGTAGATAATATGCAAAATATCAAACATATATGGAGTAAATATTTTATATTCAGAAAGATAATAAATACATAATCTAATATGCAAAATATCAAAACATAAATGGAGTGAATTTTTTATACCCAGAAAGATAATAAATACATAATCTTTCTATCGTCATTGAATTAAACAGTTATTATCATTCGCTAGAATAGCATATGAATATTATTATTGAACATTCCAATAAAGAAAGATGATATTTTGTTCGAAACTTTCTATAAACATTAGTTCATATTCATACAGATCACACCTTTTTTTCTAAATTTGATGCTCTGAATTAACTGAATTTCTAAATTTGAGCTAATATTTGAAAGTAACAAATCTGTTTAAAGAGAGATAAATCTTGAAAAGTCCACCCACCCCACCCCATCTCAAAACCTTCATTTTCATCGTCGCTAAACCACCATTAACCGACCCACTACACAATCCAATTCTTCCATCTTAATTCACCTGAAATTTGAAAACCCCTTGTTTCAATCGCCTTTGTTACTCCATCACTATCACTCTCCAACCCGGAAACTTCGCCGTTGCAACCTAATTACCGCATTCCAGATGTGAAAAAACAGCAGAGATCTTTCATCGAACACGTAGAGTGCACGAAATGATTGGGGCGTTCCAGTTAGGACTCCTGGCGGCGTGCGTAGTTCTGTTCGTGCCGATGGGTATGGCGGGCTGGCACTTGAGCCGCAACAAGGTATTGTTCTTCAGCTGCGCTCTCTTCATTACCCTTGCTGTTGGTGTCCATTTGATGCCCTATTTTCCTTCAATTTCTGCTTTCATTTCGACATCTGAGGTAATTTCATCCCCTGCTTCTTTGTATCGTGATTCCTGCCTGCTTTTCCTTCATAGTGTTATGTATAGAGAGGATAGTGAATGTGATGATCTTGTTGGTGGGGTTATTGATAATAATGAGAGTGGGTGTAAGAAGTCGTGGGAGTGGATCAAGACGGGTCAGGTTGAGGAATGTGAGTTTCAGAAGCTTAGAAGATCTGATGCGTCTGATTTGTTGAATGGGTCATGGGTGGTTGTGGCTGGTGATTCTCAATCTAGGTTAATGGCTGTTTCTGTTTTGGAATTAGTTATGGGAGCAGAGGGTGTTGAGAGAATTAGAGAGGATTTGTTCAAGAGGCATAGTGATTATTTGATAATGGTGGAGGAAATTGGGATGAAATTGGATTTTGTTTGGGCTCCTTATGCTGCTAATTTGACTGAATTGATGGTGAGGTTGAAGCAAAGTAAGACTTTGCCTGATGTTTTGGTAATGGGGGCAGGGTTGTGGGATATGCTGCACGTGAATAATGCCACTGAGTTTGGCGTTTCTTTGAGGAGTTTACGGGATCATGTGTTGGCTCTTTTACCAGTATCTTCGAATTTGGATGTTGTTAATGGTGGGAGGGTGAGTGAGTCTAAGTCTAGCCACTTTTTGCATATATTTTGGGTTGGGATGCCAACATTGATAACGTCGATGTTGAGCACTAATGAGAAGAGGGAGAAGATGACCGCCGAAGTGTGTAATTCTTATGATTCCGAGCTTAATGGAAGCAAGCTCTTGCAACAATCTGGTGGACCGCTTTTGAAACTCGATATGCGTTTGTTGAGTGATTTGTGTGGCACTCATTGTACAGCTGATGGAATGCATTATAATGGAGCTGTGTATGACTCTGCCATTCAAATAATGTTGAATGCGCTGCTCATAGAATCTAATCAGAAACCCTAGTGATGAAATCTTGTTTTTTGGTTGGAAAAATTGGTTGTCGGATGGTTTATCATTGTAGTTTAGGCAGAGGGGGTTTTTGCTTTTGCTTTTCATGTGCTAGACTGATACCCAAACACGTGGAACTATCATCTTACATCCAATTTTGATGTGAAGAGATACAGAATGTTGTAATAATTCCGAAGTGCATGTTTTCAATCTTGGAAAGGTTAGTCAAGATTTTTGTTCCAATTTATTTGATCTTTTGTAGTTGATTATGCATTTTGAATATTTCCCCTTTGGCCCTTTCTATGATTTGATCCAATCATGCTGATATGATTCTCGCCTACTCCATTATGCACTGTTCTATCTTACTGATTGTGATTTTAGCTTATTCTGTAGATATTTTATTATTTTCTTGATATTGTGATTTTTTTAGCATATGTGGATTTGATTATTTGGCTTATGATATTTAATATTTAAGACATTTTATTGCAAAGATTTTTACTTTTTTAGAACTTTAGATGTTCAACTGTATCTTGTATCTATTATCTACATACATTCATAAGCTTACCTGTTTGGTTGAATCAAATTTACCCTGTGAAGTTCCAAAAACATAATTATTCGAAAATTTGAAGATGTTCATGTCATTCAGGGTGGGCTGCAAGGTGCAAGCCATCCTCTTGCCAGACTTATATATTTGTGATTGTGATGTTTCACAAAATGACTGAGGTATTTGTATAATTGTAAACCTTTAGAATGCCTTTTAGGTGGGAGGGGATGGGACGGTCTTTTTGCAATATAGATTTTCTCTTTCACTCTGTTTCTTTGTAATGTGTGTGAGTTGCCTTGACCTTGAGCCTTTCAAGGCTTTCCATAATTAGATATTTTGTGCTATTGATGCATATTGTATATACCACTTATGTATAAAATGCACATGGTGTAAATGCCCCAGAGCAAATAAAACAGTAGCTAACATCACATAAATTCATAGGAATAACGGCCTAAAATTAATATACGCATACATTTTCATTATTGATCATCTTTACTTGGTAAGTTTAGTGCCATTGTTCTGTACATCTAAGACATTCGTCCAATTCTTTCTTTCAGTGTCACATGTTGCTAAACATTTAACTCAGGATTTAGAATCATGACTGTTAAGTTTTATGATTTTCAGTTAATGAACACCCCTAAAATAGTAATACACGGGTTAAGTACTGTTGTAATGTCAACTGGAAAGTCTGGATTTAAAAAACAGAAAAGGATTGTGTATTGTACTATAGTTGGGGGCAGTGTTTTGGATTCTTGTGTATATCTGGTATAGTTCATAGTAAGAGGTGGATGATTAGATTCTTGGAGTTTTGCTCAGTTTTATATTTGAATAAGGGTGTGTTTGCAACTTCAACTGAATAGTGTACAATCACTTTTTTGTACAAAGTTAGACTCAGGTGTTTGCAAACTCTAGAGGAAGGAGCAGAATCACTTATTTTTGAAGCTGTTCACCACAGCTTTAGCTTAGAAGCGCTTCTAAGCTGTGAGTAAACTTTGCAAACACCACCCAGCTTTATTGGAAAAAAGTGATTTGGGTCTCTACTTAAGTTTGCAAACACGCCCTAAATAACTCAGAGTAAGTTCACAGCCAAGAACCGAAACTACCTTAAAAAGTTCATCATGGTATGCTGCTTATAGTTTTCAAGATTGGAAAAGGCTTTGCAGATTCTTGTAACCTTTTACAATGAATTTGTTTTTGCACTTATCCCGTTGCCTTCACTAAAATTTGGGCATTATTGTATGTATCTAACCTTTAGGATTAAGAACTGGGGGTTCCAATCCTTCATACAACTCACTGCCTTCTTGCTCTAATATGAATTCCTCTACTTCATTTGTGCATCACTTATCTGCATATGCACTTTGCTCTCTTTTGCTAGTTTTGGATGAATTTTGAAAATGTTGGATGTGTAACTAGAGGCTAGAGCCTACTTTACATTACATACCACTGGTTTTTGAATAAGTTTACTGCATCAAACTGTTGGTCGGACATATTTCCAGGGGTTAAAAATCTGTAAAAGTGTCATGTTTCAAGAATGATATCTTATGTTTCATTTTCAGTGTTCCACTCCATGTTCCATATTGTGGATGTATGACAAGTGAAAATTAAAATATTATCCAATGACCACCATAATCCTGGGTCCATGTGTTAAAGATTCAGGAAGTGAGATATATTTGGAACATGAGAAAATGACACAGATGAATGGAACTACATGTTTCATGCATTTTTTGGGAAAATTTCATGGCATTGTGATTTTTTTTGCTGCACGCCTCCATTATCTTGTGGTTTTAGCAATGTTTCCTGATTTGCCTACTTGGATTTCTGCTATTACCAAGAGGGTTCCATTAGCCGGTTGCCACTTTATATTCTGGAGTTGAATAAGTCTGCGTACATCGAATTGGGTAAAGAAATCTGCATTATCACTGTGGCGCATAATAATATGGTTTTTTTTTTTTGGGTATGAATTACAATGAAAATAAAGGTTATATTGTTAGTGAATTGATCCAATTTTGGAATAAATTGAGGAAAAAAATGGTTGTTGACAGAGGAATACTGAATTGATTGAGGAGGATGTAACTCATTAAAATAAGACAATGATTATTTTATATTGAGTCTTATTGTCATAAAGTACAATAAATGAGAATGATTATTTTATATTGAATCTTATTGTCATAAAGTATAATAAAAGTGACGGTCCGCTTGGTTGGTGGTAATGGAAGTGGGTAATGAGAATTATTTCTATTAATGTTGCTTGGTAGGTTTGATTCATCGAAAATGGGAATAGAAGTAAGCAATTGATTGACCTCACTTACTCAACTCACCTCACATGATACTCATTGTTGATGTTGTAATCAAGTAATAACAATACAATCAATAACTCTTAGTGATTGACCCCTCAATGATACCCATTATTATTATTTTTTCCTAGTCATACCAAGCGGACCCTGAATTAATCGTCTTTTTTTATTTTCATTAATCCTCAATCTTATACTCATTTCAATTACTACTGTTCATTAATCTTTGTGATATTGGCGTGGCATCTACATTTTTTTGGTGGTTGGTTTCTTTGAGATGAAGTGTGTGAATCAATTGGAACGACACCTGGACACTTCTTCTATTTCAATACCACTTCTATATACCACCTTCGTCCCATAAAAGCGTACACACCTATTTTATTATCGAGTTTTTGTGAGCGAATTGTTTATTAGTATTTCAAATGATAAAATAATTTTTAAAGAGGTGTACTATAGATCTATCTCTCATCTATTGCATGCATCTTTAAATATTATTTTATCATTTCTAATACTAATAAAAAACTTGCTCGCAAAAACACGTGAAAACAGTAAACGTGCACGTTTCTTTGGGACGGAGGGAGTATAATCTAAGATAAATTTTATTTCACCTCATGAGTATGATATAACCATGTTATAAAATATTAATGTTAATCCATCATATTTTTTGTATATTATTTTTTTGCAGTTGAGTTTAGCTAGTAGCAAATACAATTATTAATAGTGAATTTATGAATATAATAATTATTAACATAATATATGTAATTTTAATTGGAAGATGAATAATATCATTAAGTTCAATAATTTGTATACATATGCATAAAAGTAGTTTTTACAATTAATTCTAGGGGGTGCTTGGTATTTGATAGAGGAATGGAAAGAGTATGGGTATGATAGTTGTGTGGAATGAAACTCATTCCTCACCTAAATGGGGGTAAAATGAGAAATCATTCTCATTTCTTAATGATACCAAACACAATTTCTTCATTCCAATTCCCATATTTTAGCCTCCAAAGTATCCAACCAAACATCCCTTAAACTAATAACAAAATATATCTTTAAATATACTAGTATTTGAACTCGTGCGTTGCACGGTTTTGATTGCACAATTAATTTGATATATAGTGAAGAATTGAAGAATAAAATAGTTAGTTATGAATAGATTAGAAGAAATTCCTCCACAATTAATTCAACACTCAAATTACTTATCTTAATACTTCGTGCAATATAAGAAAAAATTCCTTACAATATATAAAATAATTACACAATTACAATAAATATATAATCAATTCATAACTCAAATTACTTATCTTAATACTCTTTGTAATATAAAAAAATAAAATAAAATTAAGAAAAAAAACAAATCTTATGTTAAACATAACGAAATTGGCTGTGAATATATATAAGTGCATATAGTGCAAACTTGCCGACAAATATATCAAATCTTTTTTCTTGAATCTATTTATATATATTTTTATAATTAATCTCCCGATTTAGCAATATTGTTTTGCGGGAAAATTCAATGGTTTCCAAATTTGGGGCGTTTTCTGGTTTTTTTTTTATATATATATAGATTATAGAATTATAGACGATCGATTTAATTTAAATAAATTTATACAATTTTATTTTAAATTTATTATATGTTGACAATAATATTGACCCAGCTTTCATTGACGACGCCTGGCAGATAGGAATAGGTTGTAAGTAGTAAATTATATTTTTTTTTAATAGATTAGAGTGCAATTTATTGGACTCGTTTGTATCAAGATGACATAATTAATTATTTATGTGTGTTTTGATGATATTATTCCACGCTTGATCTATTCTTGTATTTTTGGTGAATTTTAGGGTCTTTTTGGAATACTTTGTTAGAGTTCGAGACGAGCCATATATAAGAGTATGTTGGATACGAATTGATCGGGCTGTGTGTCAAATAAAGGCCCAACATTGGAGGCTCAATGCTGCTCGATGAACAACAAACGAATTAGTCCAGCCCAATTGGGCCCATGACTTGATTAGTTGATGACCAAAATAAGTGGTCACGTTCTGTAGCCACCAAATAAAAGGGAGAAAGGCTTGGGGAGGCACGCCGATTGGAAGTAGACAGCACTTGGGGAAGAGAACGGGAAGATGCCCGCAATTATGTTTTAGTTAGTATTTTTATCCCAACTCCGGGAATTTCTGAACCCATATTTAATATGATTATTTAATTCAAGACGTTTATTTATATTCGTTTTGGGATTGTTTAATTTAGTTTCAACTTCCGTGTTTAAATTAATTGATTTAGATTGATCACCTAGGTTAATTGTTTTAATAATATTCATTTTTTAAGCATGTAATCCGAGAATTGTTTGTGTGTGGTGACAATTGGTAACAACTAGTGATTCACTAGGGTGAATTAAAACGAGTTCTTACGGTCGTTGGGGTTAAGTATTTGATAATTTGTTTGCTTCTCTATCCTAGGGTTTAATGCTTTTAACTGGGTTAAATCTATGGGCTAACCTAGACTGCTTAGTTAGAAATGTTTTCTTGAAGGGACGTCTTTTCAATTAAATACTTAAGGGATAGGACCGGGAAATCGAAGTGTTTTGATCCCCGAAGGGCATTAATCTTGAAAACAAATAGAGTAATGTTGAGGTTGAAACCGTGGTGTTAATCCGGGGGATGAATGAACCATGAGTTGAGATAATTACCTATTATTAAATTTTATTTATTTAATTAATTGTTGGTTTCTCAGTAATTTATTATTTTTATTAGTAGTTATAGAAATCCAATCCAACCCCCCTTTTTCTTGTTTGTCCCTATAAATTCATACAATTAGCATAACAATTATTCTACGTTTCTTGTGGATCGACCCCTTACTTGCCATTACTACGAATTAGTAGGGTGGATTTGAGTATTTATTTTTGTCGCACCTCGATAGTGCGGTCAATAGGTAAGGACTTGGTGCTTCGACTGACTCATTCATTGTGGGTAGAACAATTAGGTTTTCAGGGCAACTGCAAGTTGATGAAGGATAGACTAGAGGCTTATATGAAGACATTGTTTGAACTAAAGGATAAAGTCATTTTAGAGATTGATGCGAAGAATGTTTGGAATGACGAATGAGGAAAGATTTGTTGTTGGAGAATTATCCTCATTTCATTTTGAATCATGTTAATCGCAACCCAAATGTTGTGGCTCATTCCCTTATTAGGGCTTGTCGATCATTTCATAGTTCTCATCGTCGGGTCGAATATTCAGACTTTGTGAATGTTCTATTCACCATGTGTCAGCTCACTCTTGTTCTACGAAAATATTATAATAATTATTGTTTGAATATGCTATTTTCATTACTATATAAATTTTGAAGTACTAAAATTCAAGATAAATTAGTGTAACATGATACATATTATATATATAAAAAATAACATAGCATATTAAAAATATTAAATTTAAATTTTAACAATTTAAGAATTAAGCCCATACCAAAATTGACAAGAGAAGAACATATATGAGAATTGATATAGTTGGTCAAAATTGGTGTAAATAGATGTGAAGGGATGCCAATTGCCAAATGATTGATATGTTGGTCCAACAATCACTACTACACATATGAGCTTAAGAGACTTGGATAACCTTTTTTTTAAAACTCTCCAAGCTATAATTGAGAGCTTGGAGAGCGGTTTTAATTAAAAAAAGAAAAGAATAGATATTGGTTCAAAATCATTTTCAAGTTTTTAACACTTAGAAAGCCGTTGAGAACCGTTTGTTTAGGGTTTTTCAAGTGAATAGTTTGGACACGGTTCCAAAAACCACATCCAAGTGTTCGGATAATTAATATATATACACCCAAATCGCGAACCGTTGATCCTCCCCAAATCGAACCATCCGGGGCCCCTCCCCTTTCGCTTTTGTTGCCAAAGCTCCCTCGCCGCCGCCATCGCCAGCACCAATTTTTCTCCTTCCATAGGTAATTCAATATATATATACATATTAACATATATATACATATATATAATATATATATATATATATATATATATAAATGTATGTATGATTCTTGACTATATTTACCGAATTTGCTACTTGTGTATGAATGTGATAAAAAAATTGCGAGAAAAGGAAATGGAGTTATGTTTTTAGTGAATTGAATTAGGGATGGATTGCTTGGTTCTGCTTTTTAGTGAATTGAATTAGGGATGCATGAAGTGCTTTTTTTCAAGAAATATTTTTCTCAAAAGTATGTTAATATGTATATCTATATTGAATTAATATTGTGTATATGTATATATATGTTAGTATGTATATATATATATTATGATTAAATGTTTATATAATTGTGTTTGGTTTGATTAATTAGCTAATTTGTTAGGATTAATTGTTGTTAGATGAACAATTGATGCTTGGTTTATATATTGTTAATTGTTTATATATATATATATATATTGGGTGGATTTGTTTAATTGTTGTTAGTGACTTTGTTTAATTGTATGTATGGTGTATGTATATTGGTGTATATAAATATTATATGTATATTGGTGTATATATGTATATTGGTGTATGTATATCATGTTGTATGTATTGGTGTATTGGGATCATGTCTCGCGTTTGCCATATCCAGGAGATGATGGAGATGATGATGGATATTCTCGATGGAGATCATGGCGATATGATCATGGTGCATATGATCGACAAAGATCGATGTTGTGACACCGATGCTCCCACCAACAAAATGTTGTGGTATAGTCACCATGTCATCTATTAAGAGAGCTCGTAGTATGGGAAAACACTTCGTAATTTTATTACAATTGAGCGGTTTGAAATCGATAAATATATTGATTGATCGTTGAACCTAATTAAATACTATGTTATTACGCTTATCGCTCAATGAGTTTGGACATGCATAGGAAAAGAGAGTGAGTCGTTGTCCTTCTACATTCGAGTCGCAATGTGAGCGTGATCCCTATCGTCTTTCGCACCAAGGATCGGGCGAAATTTCAAAACTCCTTTGAAGGAAAGATTATGGGACGAACTTACGGTATGTTAATTATATATTTATTGAAAGTTGTAGTATGACCCTTTAAATTTACTAAATTGTTATGTTATATGCCAGATAGACTACATTAAGAAACCACACAAATAAGAAGCAAATATTGTGATGGAGTAATGGCCAAGAATTTTGGACTTATATCCCACAGATCAAAATAGCCCTATGGTGGCTCCATACCGAGGAGTTTGTGAGCAAGAGCTATGGAGGATGATTTCCGTAAAATTGATCAATGTCATTTCCTCAATTTCTAATGCCCTAAGTTTTTTCGGTTTTATCATATTTCTATTATCTTTGTAGAATCGAAGTAATAAAAAATCGCGATCAAGCCAAGTCGATGGAGGCGCGATATCGTGGATCGAACAAAGGTTATAAAATTTAATAAGATAAAATATGGTGAGATCAAAATCCTAACTTTTAATTTTTTTTTTTGTATTCACTTTTAATATATCTAATAAAGGGACACGCTCATCACTATCGTAGAAAGAAGAAAGAAGAAAATTCGGAGAGAGTGAGCCTATTGTTACCCGTTTTGACTTATTTTGCACTACCATAAAGGGTCGAGACGGGAATATTCACGATCCCAAAGGCACATCGCATCATCGAAGAAGTGGTAATCTATCCATTAATTTATCTTTTCAATTACAAACTATTATTTATAAACAAATAATTAAATAATAATCTTTTGTTTTTGTGATTCGGAAGCGTTTATCTCGCAGACCATGACACCCGACGACATCCGCATTATGGCCCCGATGATCCTGTTTGGGCCGGGCTATGGGTAAAGAGCATCCCTACCGCTTACTTGAGTGTCGATATGGCGTGATGAAGACATCGTTAGCAATGGCACCGGTCTTCAAGCCATGAATATGGTGGGTATACTAACGAACAGTTGTCAAGTTGTCTAAAGATGTGAACGCGTTTGAGGTCCGGAGAGAAGAACGAGCCACGTAATGTCGCCGAGTGGAGCAAGTCGTGAACATGTCGTCGCGTAATGTTATGTTTTCATTAACCCTAGGGACGATTTTTATTGAGGCACTTCAAAACGTCTCTCGTGCATCGATATGCATGTCTCACATTTGTTTTAATTAAAGACTAGTGTATTAAAATTTTCTAACTAAATATCTTATTTAACAGACCAACCACCTTTTTGCTACCTTTTTTTTATTTGGAGGATCCCGATCTGTTGGTGGCCACAGAACGTTTGACGGCTCCCATGGAATGATTCATGGTCATCCCATCACTCCCGGTTATATGAGGGTTTTCGATGTACCCGTGAATCGGACAAGAGGATTCAACGGTGCCAAAACCAATCGATGAATATAGCCACGCGAACAAATGTCCCGGGAGGCAGCCGATTGGAAGTAGACATCACTTGGGGAAGAGAACGGGAAGATGCCCGCAATTATGTTTTAGTTAGTATTTTTATCCCAACTCCGGGAATTTCTGAACCCATGTTTAATATGATTATTTAATTCAAGACGTTTACGATATTCGTTTTGGGATTGTTTAATTTATCTGTTTCAACTTCTTGCGTGTTTAAATTAATTGATTTAGATTGATCACCTAGGTTAATTGTTTTAATATGCCTGTTAAGTCTAAGCATGTAATCCGTAATTGTTGTGTGTGGTGACAATTGGTAACAACTAGTGATTCACTAGGGTGAATTAAAACCTGTTGTTATGTTTTAAGTGTACTTGATAATTTGTTTGCTCTCTATCCTAGGGTTTAATGCTTTTAATTGAGTTAAATCTATGTGCTAACCTAGACTGCTTAGTTAGAAAGGTTTTCTTGAAGGGACGTCTTTTCAATTAAATACTTAAGGGATAGGACCGAAAAATCGAAGTGTTTTGATCCCCGAGGGGCATTAATCTTGAAAACAAATAGAGTAAATGTTGAGGTTGAAACCGTGGTGTTAATCCGGGGGATGAATGAACCATGAGTTGGGATAATTACCTATTATTAAATTTTATTTATTTAATTAATTGTTGGTTTCTCAGTAATTTATTATTTTTATTAGTAGTTATAGAAATCCAATCAACCCCCTTTTCTTTTTTTGTCCCTATAAATTCATACAATTAGCATAACAATTATTCTACGTTTCTTGTGGATCGACCCCTTACTTGCCATTACTACGAATTAGTAGGGTGGATTTGAGTATTTATTTTTGTCGCACCTCGATAGTGCGGTCAATAGGTAAGGACTTGGTGCTTCGACTGACTCATTCATTGTGGGTAGAACAATTAGGTTTTCGTAACAAACCGCAAGTTGATGAAGGATAGGCTAGAGGCTTATATGAAGACATTGTTTGAACTAAAGGATAAAGTCATTTTAGAGATTGATGCGAAGAATGTTTGGAATGACGAATGAGGAAAGATTTGTTGTTGGAGAATTATCCTCATTTCATTTTGAATCATGTTAATCGCAACACAAATGTTGTGGCTCATTCCCTTATTAGGGCTTGTCGATCATTTCATAGTTCTCATCGTCGGGTCGAATATTCAGACTTTGTGAATGTTCTATTCACCATGTGTCAGCTCATAATAATTATTGTTTGAATATGCTATTTTCATTACTATATAAATTTTGAAGTACTAAAATTCAAGATAAATTAGTGTAACATGATACATATTATATATATAAAAAATAACATAGCATATTAAAAATATTAAATTTAAATTTTAACAATTTAAGAATTAAGCCCATACCAAAATTGACAAGAGAAGAACATATATGAGAATTGATATAGTTGGTCAAAATTGGTGTAAATAGATGTGAAGGGATGCCAATTGCCAAATGATTGATATGTTGGTCCAACAATCACTACTACACATATGAGCTTGCACAACTGCACTTGGATAACCCTTTTTTCAAACAGCTCTCCAAGCTATAGCTTGGAGAGTTTGGAGAGAGCTGTTTTAATTAAAAAAAAAAAAGAATAGGCCGGTTCAAAATCATTTGTTCAAGTTTAATGATTTACTTAAGCGGTTGAGAACCGCCATTGTGCAGAATCATTTAGACAATGATTTTGAACCATTGTCCAAGTGAATAGTTTGGACAATGTTCCAAATCGCCGCCGAAAGTGTTCGGATAATTAATATATATACACCCAAATCGCGAACCACCGATCCTCTCCCCAAATCGAACCATGCGTCCTCGTCGCTTTGTTGCCAAGTTCCCCTACGCCGTGCCGTCGTAATGCATGCCTTTTTTTCTCCTTCCATAGGTAATTCAATATATATATACATATTAACATATATATACATATACAAGATATATATATATATATATATATATATATATATATATATATAAATGTATGTTTGATTCTTGACTATATTTGGTTTAATTTGCTACTTCGTGTATGAATGTGATAAAAAAAATTGCGTAAAAAAGAAATGGAGTTATGTTTTTAGTGAATTGAATTAGGGATGGATTGCTTGGTTTGCTTTTTTTTAGTGAATTGAATTAGGGATGTACAAAAGTGCTTTTTTCAAGAAATATTTTTCTCAAAAGTATGTTAATATGTATATCTATATTGAATTAATATTGTGTATATGTATATATATGTTAGTATGTATATATATATATTATGATTAAATGTTTATATAATTGTGTTTGGTTTGATTAATTAGCTAATTTGTTAGGATTAATTGTTGTTAGATGAACAATTGATGCTTGGTTTATATATTGTTAATTGTTTATATATATATATATATATTGGGTGGATTTGTTTAATTGTTGTTAGTGACTTTGTTTAATTGTATGTATGGTGTATGTATATTGGTGTATATAAATATTATATGTATATTGGTGTATATATGTATATTGGTGTATGTATATCATGTTGTATGTATTGGTGTATGTTTCTTCTGCTTTACAGGATCATGTCTCGTTTGCCATATCCCGGAGATGATGGAGATGATGATGGATATTCTGATGGAGATCAAGATATGATCATGGTGCATATGATCGACAAAGATCGATGACTTGAGAGAGTGTGACATCGATGCTCCCACCACCACTAAGCAACTCCGGGAGTTTTTACTTTAGGGTATAGTCACCATGTCATCTATTAAGAGAGCTCAGTAGTAAGGGGAAAACACTTCGTAATTTTATTACAATTGAGCAGTTTTGAAATCGATAAATATATTGATTGATCGTTGAACCTAATTAAATACTATGTTATTACAATTATCGTTCAATGAGTTTTGGACATGCAATAGGAAAAAGAGTGAGTCGTTGTCCTTCTACATTGAGCCGCAATGTCGGGGAGCGTGATCCCTATCGTCGTTAGATGAACAATTGATTTGGTTTCAAATACTCCTTTGAAGGAAAAGATTATGGGACTTAACTTACGGTATGTTAATTATATATTTATTGAAAGTTGTAGTATGACCCTTAAATTTACTAAATTGTTATGTTATATGCAGATAGACTACATTCAGAGGTTTTGACCACACAAAAAGAAGAAGCAAATATTGTCGCAATTTGGAGTAATGGCCAAGAATTTTCGGACTTGGTTGAGAAGTAACACACGAGATCCGGGAACCGGTCTTTACTCGGGCTTCCCCCCGTATCAAAATAGCCCTATGGTGGCTCCATCTTCGGGAGGAGTTTGTGAGCAGAGAGCTATGGAGGATGATTTCCAGGTAAAATTGATCAATGTCATTTCCTCAATTTCTAATGCCCTAAGTTTTTCAGTTTTATCATATTTCTATTATACTGTAGAATCGAAGTAATAAAAATCGCGATCAAGCCAAGTCGATGGAGGCGCGATATCGTGGATCGAACAAAGGTTATGCACGAATAAGATAAAATATGGTGAGATCAAAATCCTAACTTTTAATTTTTTTTTTATGTATTCACTTTTAATATATCTAATAAAGGGACACGTTCATCACTATCGTAGAAAGAAGAAAGAAGAAAAGCTGGAGAGAGTGAGCCTATTGTTACCCGTTTTGACTTATTTCAGACTACCATAAAGGGTCGAGACGGGAATATTCACGATCCCAGTGCACATCGCATCATCGAAGAAGTGGTAATCTATCCATTAATTTATCTTTCAATTACAAACTATTATTTATAAACAAATAATTAAATAATAATCTTTTGTTTTTGTGATTCAGGACATGACACCCGACGACATCCGCATTATTGACCCTGATGATCTGTTTGGACGGGCTATGGGTCGCCAGGAGCATCCCGACCGCTTACGGAGTGTCGGATATGGCGTGATGAAGACATCGTTAGCAATGACACCTGGTCTTCAAGCCATGAATATGGTGGGTATAATAACGGAACAGGTTGTCAAGTTGTCTAAAGATGTGGAACGTTTGAGGTCCGAGAGAAGAACGAGCCACATAATGTCGTCGAGTGGAGCAAGTCAGGAACATAGTGTCGCTAATGCTATGTTTTTTTAACCCTGTGGACGACTTTATTGAGGCACTTCAAAAACGTCTCTCGTGTATCGATATGCATGTCTCACATTTGTTTTAATTAAAGACTAGTGTATTAAAATTTTCTAACTAAATATCTTATTCGAACGACCAACGACCACTACCTTTACCTTTATTTGGAGGATCCCGATCCGTTGGTGGCCACATGAACGTTTAGCTCCCATGGAATGATTCATGGTCATCCCATCACTCCCGGTTTCGTGAGGGTCACACTCGATGTACCCAGAATCGGACAAGAGGATTCAACAGTGCAAAACCAATCGATGAAGTCATATCGTCGTGAACAAATGATCGGGCACTTCATCGAATGGCCGAGCAACTTGGTCTCTAGCACCATGAGGGTAAAATATATGTTATTAAAGTTCATTATCTTATTTGTGGTTCTAAATAATATTGCAAATTAATTGTAGAATCTGTCGACACCACAAATACCTCGGAAGAAATCACCACAAAAGGCTAAAGAAAAATCGAGGGGTGTCGTAGACAGTCAGAGGGGGAGAATGAGGGACTCCACTGCGCTCAGACTTGGTTATCCCATGACTGGAGACTTAGATCGGGATGATTATGTACAGTCTAGGGTAATGCTTTCGAGATTGTCACAGTTCCCATGCTTGCTCACTTTCATCAGAATACTTTTCAAGAATTCGTCAGTAAGGAACATGTGCATGAAGTCTTGAATGACGAGTGGTTGAGTGCAACCACCACAACCCTTTACCTCAGGTATGTGTTTACTAATTCTCAATATTCTCTTTTCAGATAGTTTAATTTTCTTTTTAAATATTAATTAGCGATATATGTTGGTTAAAGATATTTGGGTGAGGTATATCTCCAGAGATGTCAGAAAGCAAGTGGAATGTATTCCTTCGTCTCCCCCCAGTGTGTCTTGCATATTGGGTGATAGGGCATGCAGACCATGGATGAGTTAGTTAATCATATCTTTGAATCAACTCATCGATCATCTCATTTTTTGGCCAACAAATGTGGGGTGAGTGATAAACATTTCGTTAAAATTTGTATTCATGTTTATAATATTTGCACATATATATGCTAAATTTGCAGTTAATTTTAATATTCTCAATATAATATAGGAACCATTGGGTCTTTGGTCGCCATACACATGCATACATTAAGTGTGAATTTTATGGACCCAGCTCAGGATGAAGTTTATTCAAATCGCCCTGATCTCGTTTCATATATGGAAGCGTAAGTTCATTTTTAATATTCTATACAATGATTTGTTTTACTTTTAAAATTATGCATATTTAATCTATTTTTATTTTTTAATTATAATAATAATAATAGTGTGATGACGATGTATCGTAGTCGCCTTTCAGAGTCAAGGTTCAAGATCTAAGTTAAATAAAGTGAACTGGATTAACATTAAGGTAAATTTAATTTAGTAAATTATCAAACTAATAGAAAGAAATCATAATTGTAATACGTGATTATAATTGTTAATCAACAGGTTCCGAGGCAACAAGATAATGACCATTGTGGACATTTTGTGTGTTGCTTTATTGAAGATATAATCCGCTTCTCTAATCTAACATTCCTCTCAATGTAAGTCAATTTATCGATTTATTTAAATTATTATTGATTGAATAAAAATTCATACTATATTGATTGATTTGTTGTTTTTGCGGTTTGTCTATGAACGTGAGCTCAAGTCTTACTCTAAGAAAAGATCGGAGAAATGGAAAAAACGATTGATTGGGGTAGAATTTTTACAATCGATTCTTATATTCATACGATATTGAGTGATCGTTGTTTGAAATTTTAGTAGCATGTAATTAAATTTATATATTTGTGATGATATATATTTCATGTTTTTGGTGTAGACGGACGATGTATGTTTATGATTGTATGTTTATTTATTTCATGATGTGTATGTTTATTTATTTGATGTTTTGATATATATATGTTGTATAAGTTTTGGTTTATGGTTTTATTATAGGATTTTTGGTTTATGGTTTATAGTATTGGACGATATATGTTTTTTGGTTTATAGTTTTATTATAGGATTTTTAAAATATAAATTAATAATTAAAAAAAAAAAGATATTGGACAACGTTAATAAATCATTGTCTATCTAACATAATAAACTAAATTATAACAAAAAAAATTATGTTAGACAAATGATTTATTAATCATTTGTCCAAGTCTCCGCTTAGAATGCGGTTAAAAAACCGCCGTCCCAAGTCACGATTTTTTGACAACGGTTTTTCATCACCGCCCAAGATTGGACATTTATTCTTGAGAAAAAGTTATAACCGGCTTCCAAGCCGCCATTTTTTCAAATTGCCTGCCTCAAATGCCAGATAGTGAATAATTTTATACATTACAGGTCAGGCAGGCGGCGGCTTTCTCAAAATAAAATGTGGGGCTGTGAGCTGTGGTGTCGTGGTGGCTCAAATGTGCAAAAAGGTGTCGCCACCTCCACCTGGCGGATCTGTGCATAGATTGGGGGTACACCTTAATATTTTGTCCACCATTCCGCTAAAAATATTCTTTAAAAAATATTCCACGACATTTATATTTGATAAAAACTTGTAAAATAAATATATTTTTAAACATACATAATAATAATGATGCAGTTAAGCATGGACCTGAAATGTTATTATTCATATGAATTTTTTGTATATATATTCCTTTGAATTTAATAAATGATCTAAAATTATTAAACAATATTTTATAATTATTTATTTGCATCTCCAAATTAAATAATACTTCCTCCGTCCCGGTGTATTTGTCCTACTTCTTTTGGTTGAATTGTTTAAGAAATAATATTAAAATAATAGATATTGGACTTTTATAATATTTAATTCCATGAAAGCTCCAAAATATTCACGAACCACATTACCCAAATAATATTAAAATAATAATTAATAGAGTGTTATTTTTTCCAAAAATAATCAAACAATTATAATAAGACGTCAACCTCCAGGAAAAACTGATAAATACAAAGCAAATTACGGAGGAATTTAAGCATGGACTAGTCAATTTTATTCAATTTTGAGATTTTATTTTGTGTATATATATTCATTTGACTTATTTAATATATGAAGTCAAATGTATTTTCATACTTTTTATAAATATTTTATTTTTATCATTCAATCATAATCTAATTATTTTAATTATTATTATGCTTTACTTATAAATAATTATTTTATTTATAAATAGATCACATAATATTTTTATTTTATTTATATATATTTTTTAAATAATTATGCCCACGACATCAAACATAAATTTAGGATAAATAATGCTCATTCATTCACAAAATTTATGTTCCCACTAAATTTAGGCATCATATTTTTTTAAAAAAAAAAGTAGATGAAATAGATAAAATAAAATCTAATTATTTTAGATATCATTATTTATATATAAATAAAATAATTATTTGTGAATAAAACATAATAACATTTGAAAGACAAAGTGTGTGTTTTGAGCCAATACTACAACATTAGAAGTGTTTTTTTTTTTTTCAAAAGTTTGGTCACACCAACTTTAAAAAAAAACACTTCTATGGTGTGTTGCAGTGGTTTCAAACAACCCCAAAGTCTTATGTACAATTGATGCACAGATCAAAATAAAATATAATAAATTTGATAAATTAAAAAAGATAAAGATAAATTTGATATTGGAGGATTGAGAGAGCAATATTTATAAATAAAATATTTTTTATAAATAAAATATAATAACAATTGAAATAATTGAGAGATAAAAATAAAATAATTTTTTAATAAAAATAATATGCATAAATTTTATGAACAAACGAAAAAACAAATAAAAATAAACTTTTTTTTTAATATATTTGCAAATCAAAGGATGCAAATAAAAAATAAAATGGGAGGAGGGAGTACCGGACAGTGTATACGCCTGCCGTAAAAGCAGAACCCCACTAAAAATCTGAAATCTGGATACTATTTAGTGGCGAGTAAACTATCATTTCGTACGCGCCCGATACAAGTTAAGAAAAAGGGCGAAAAAAGAGCAGTCGTGGGTCCTGGTGTCGCCACGTGTGACGTGTCCTTACTTGTCTTTGAATTTTAGCCACCCGATACTTCTCTCAATTTTTTCAAAAGCCCTGGTAACATTCAAGGCTTTTCCAGATACTTCTCTCAATTTTTTCATTTTTATTTAATTAAACTCTCTGACGTGGCACCCTCTCCCTCCTTCATTTCTTTCCCTTTTCTCACTTCCCAAATCAAAACCCCCACCCAACAATAGACTTGTCTCTCTCTAATTTTCCGGATATTTGTTAATATCCATTTTTTTCTATTTCATTTTTCCTTTTTCGCTGAATAAAATTTGGGTCACTTCATTCGCTTATTACCTTTTCTTAATTACCCTTTTTTTTTTGGGTCTAATTGTTGTTTTTTTCTCTGTTTTTCAATCGTCGTATTGAGATAAAGATCGAGCCTTTGATATGTTTCTCCGGATAATCTGCTAATTTTTTGTCTTGATTTGGGCCGCTCGTTCTTGAATCTTTTTCCAGTGCCGCAGCTGTTAATTTATTTTTCCCTCGATTTAAAAGCTTGTTGAGTGTGATTTTGTCCCAAAATGAGGAAAGAAGTTGATTTTGGTGGGAATATTTAATCTTTTTATTTTTGGTAAGGATTGTGGATCCGAAATTAGTTCCATTTAGATAAGAAGATTTACAAATTTCTGAAAGGACCTTCTGAGAAAGCTATGGTTTCTGTAGCTATGGCAGTTGAGGTAACCTTATGTTTAGATTCTACATTGTATTAGTGGTTGTGATTATTCAATTGAGAGTGTGATTTTTATCATTTGTAGTTTTATATTTCTGTCTTAATTTAAACAGCTGCAAGATTGGTTCTCTTGTATATAGATTATGGAGTTTTAGTTCATTCAGACTTTGAAATTGGTCCTCGTTTTTAGGGGGCATAGGTTTTTTTATTTTATTTTATGAACTGTGTTATGAACTTTCTTCATGAGATCTTAAAAATAAGAGTGGGAGTAACACCAATATATTTGAAAATTAAGGTATATGTGGGAGATGTTTAGATGCTCTGATAGGAACTTAAAAGTAAAGAATCATTAATTTGTATTGAAGGCGAAGGAGAAGACCTAAAAAATTGGATAGAAACGAGGCAAAGTTTTATGTACACAGTTTCACCATGCAACTAGTTTTCATTTTGTGTGTATTTAAATAGTATTAGTTGTTACGTTAAACAAATTAGTTCATCAATATTAGTTGTTTCATGCAATGGTATTAGTTATTATACTATAAAGTGATGGTTGTCAATCAGTTGTTTGGTAAAACTGTTTTACATAAGGCCAACTCTTATATATAAATGAGAAGACGTCTCTTGATCGGACATAATTGGATGGTGAGATTTTATATAATGGTGGCAATCCCACATCGTGGGATGACAACTTAGTTTGTTGGTGTCTTATTTAGTAATATTAGATCACACACCTTATTTAGGATTGTGCTTTACATGGGATGTTCATTATACTTTTGTTTCATAAATAGTCAATGTATGAATTGGTACTTTGCAATGACACATGCATTTATAGTTTACTAGTCAACGTTGTATGCTGTGAGAAAGGAAGAATGTTTTCATGAGAAATGTACTTTCTTTTGAACAATTTTATCTGCAGGTTACAAATGATGAAATCTTGCTAAAGAGCGGAAATAATGATAAGGATGTTCAATCGAAACAGCAGCTTAATACGGGGGATGACTCTACTTTAAAGGTATAATCATCACTATTGTTAAGTGTGCATATGTTCAGACATCCAACTTACATTGGTTATGGTGCCTTCTATTTTATTTTGTTTTGGCCTAGGTTAGGAAACCGTATACAATTACTAAACAAAGGGAAAGATGGACCGAAGAAGAGCATACAAAATTTCTTCAGGCCTTGAAACTTTATGGACGGGCTTGGAAGGACATCGAAGGTGGCTTATTGATTGGCATATGTGTTATAAGAGTTTGTGACTTATTGATAGGCATATGTGTTTTATGAGTTTATCTTCTAGTAAATAGTTAATTCTGAGTAGATTATGTTATTTCTTTTTCCAGAGCACGTTGGACAAAAACGGCAGTTCAAATCCGAAGCCACGCACAGAAGTTTTTCTCCAAGGTTAACTGCTTGTATGCTTTTCATTATCTATTATTATATATTATGTGCTGCCTTTGTGTTGGCTTAAACTTGTATACACCAGTTGCACATGACCAGTTTGTATTTTTTTTAAAAAGTTGTAGTTTTATAGAAAAAGTAGACATAGGTTCACTGAACAGTATTAGTTGTTTCGATAAAAAGTTATTAGTTATTTCATTAAAAAGTATTTATTCTATATTTATACTGGATTATTGTGGAATTTAGATTGCTCGGGAATCTGATGATGGAGACACCACTAATGCAAAAGCAATCAAGATTCCACCTCCTAGGCCTAAGAGGAAACCAGTGCATCCTTATCCTCGGAAGCTGGTTTCTTCGTCTAAAACTCGAATTTCGAAGACCAAGAAATTAACAAGACCAGTCTCACAGAATTCATCCATTTCTGAACAGGAGAACCAATCTCCTGTATCCGTTTTATCTGCAGACAGTTCAGACATGTCTGTTCGAGCTGGTTCATTTACACCTGAAAGTAGCCTGTCGCCCGTCTCGTCCACTCTTGCTTTTGATGCTGGTATAGATACTTCAGAAGCACCTAAGCTGATACCAGATGACTCAATACCTCAACTTGGCAAAGAAGATGAAAAACCTAATCCTGTTCCTCAGGTACTAACCTGACTGTTATGCAGTTTAGCTATTTTTATGATACGATTGGAGTAAATTGCAAAATTGGTCCCATTCTATTTGGTGTTGGTGATTTTAGCCCCACACGATGACACAAATCATTTTCTCAATTAAGTCTCATAACTTCTAAAATGATGCAATTTTGGTCTATTGACAAATTTTCGATTTGGGATGATAATTAATTTGTGATTTGTTCAATTGAAATTAATATGTTGGGGGTCTCATTATGCCACGTAAGCGACACCAAGTCATTAGTCCTTGTCAATATAGGACTAAAATTGCACCATTTTGAATGTTATTGAGAAAATTTATTCATAAGGAACTAAAATCGCCAACAGTCAACAGATTCGGACCAAATTTGCAATTTACTCGATAAGATTGACACGAGACTAACTCGTGTTCATTTCTGGTGAACAGAAACTAGAGCTTTTGTGTCGAAATGATGATCTTGTTCAAGAAGATCAATCACCTGTGCAATGCTTGAAGCTATTTGGTAAGACATTATTAGTCAAAGACTGTGTTGGAATGCCTGATTCAACCCTAGAGACGTGTTTGGACAGAACCGAGGAAAATTGTTCATTTCCTCGGAGAGTCGTACCTTTGAAATTTCCTGCAAAGGGTCCAGTTCTTTTGTCATGGTTAACACTTTCAAATCAAGAAGTGCATAATCCAATGCTGATTAAAGATGAACCGCACGAGAAGAAAGAAAAGATGGATAAAAACAAAGAAAATGAGGTCCCTTCTATTTCTAGCGGATCAACATCAAATAGGGACGGAAGATTAAGTAATAAAAGAAGTTAAGCAAGCTTTGAAGATTGTAGAAAAGGCTTCGTCCCATACAAAAGGTGCGATTCTGTGCGAGAGAAAAACATCTGCTTGTATTTAGAGAATACAGATTTTTCCCACTCATTTTTATGATACATGAGGACCTGTTGTAGGTATAGTTAATTTATTACCGATTATCTTGAATGTTTTTGTAAACTTTCATTTTGTCATTTGCATGTAATTTTGACAATCTTTTAAGGTTCGGAAAATCTTTTAACTTACTATACTGTTCTTATTTACTGATAATGTTCGACATTTCAATATTTTTAATACACGTTAATGTATTGGTTTGGAAAATTGAGGTCATCTGCCAAACAAAACATATGATAAGCCAAACAATTATGTGGCTTTTGGTAGTTGGATTTGCATTTTGCAGGTATAGTTGGACGTCTGTATATCCCAAGGACCCAAGCCAACATTTGTATTAATGTTGGACTACTAAGTTTAAAATTATTCTAAATGAGGAATTTACAGAAAAAAGAGTATATGAGCTACAATTTTTCATCAAAAAATTGACAATGTGGACCAATTTTTTATTTTATTTTATTCTTTACAATTATAAACATTATTAATTTTACTTCTAAAATTGAATAAATCGTTTCTAATAATGATTTTTACTAAATTTAATAATTTAATTTATTGACCCCATATCCTTAATTTTAAAATTTATAATGTACATTAAATGTAATATTTAATTAACAAATACTAATATATTTGCTTTGTATATAGAGATAGATAGATAGATGAATGAAGTAGTGGGTGGGTGAGGATATTTTTGGATGAAATTTGTAAAATTTGTAATATATATTTCTGTTGGAACGAGTATGAATTTTTATTTTGTTATTAGATTGAGTCTATAAAACTTATTAATTTATTTAAGCCCGTAACGCAAATGTATCTCATTTATTGTAAATCAGGTAATGATAATAGTAAATATTGCTAAATTGAATCATCTTAATATATGACTAGCTTCAACGAACCAGTTCAATTCCTCTGTGCCACTTTTTCGTGTTTCAGAATTATTCAACCTCCTGAATCTTTAACACATGGACCCAGGATTATGGTGGTCCGTTTGATATTTTTGTCCATTCCACATGTCATTAATCTAGACTATGAAATACGTAGTGGAACATTATTTTTGGAACAGATGATATCGTCTCAACGAACGATGCACATATAAGGTTGGGAGTATACTTTCGATTTGTTTTAATCTGTTGAAAGTCAACATTTTTCTTCGAAAAAGAGAGAAACCAAACAGTACTTATGATCCGTTTGGTTGAGTGTAATAGAAGGGTTTAAAGGGAATTATTCTCATTAATATTGCTTGGTAGTTTTTATACATTCGTAATGAGAATAGAAGAAAAAAATTGATTATCTTACTTTCATTGTCTAATTCCACCCTTACTCAACCTTCTTCAAATGATATCAATTGTTATTGTTTGGTATCTATTGTTATGTCCAACCAAACAATAACAATGTAATTAATAACTTCACATTGACCAATGATACTCATTATTATTACTATTCTCAAGTCATACCAAGTCAATCTTTAATTTGTTTACCTCGGATCATATCAATAAATACCTTGTAAATACTAAACATTTTACACGAGTAAAGTGGTCAAATTTCCATGTGATGATCAAAATCAAACAAAAAACATTTCCTGTATCAATTATATTGCCCCTTTTGGCAAGGGAGATTTATTGTACCAACCGGTTCAATATCATGTTTGTCTTCTATTTATACTTGTTATATCGTGGTAAAATATCCAAACCGAATTTTTTGGGTATCCCCACTTGGAATTACTATGAATGCAACATGTACTTGTTACTTCTAGGGGCTGAAACGGTCGATTGACTAAAAGGAATAATGGTTCTATAAAAAAGTATTTGTTTCAAAAATTGTAATAACCGAACAACTACAAGAAATGATTTGAGTATGTCTTTCAGCTCCCTTAAGGTTGGGTATGGTGGACCCACCATTCACTTTTAAGGGTATATTATCTCAAAAATTGGTACTAGTATTTATTTTTTATTTTTTCAAAAAGAGGGTAGGTAAAAAACTTTTTTCTTTTCAACGAGAATGGGTATTTTTAACATACTTCACCCAAGCTCATCACACTTCAAGTAAAAGGACCACCCAAATAGATTGATATGTAT
The DNA here is from genome assembly GCA_037126765.1 of Stenogyne calaminthoides. Taxonomy (NCBI): domain Eukaryota; kingdom Viridiplantae; phylum Streptophyta; class Magnoliopsida; order Lamiales; family Lamiaceae; genus Stenogyne; species Stenogyne calaminthoides. The sequence goes on from JBBCBC010000002.1 coordinate 40,135,449, forward strand.
AAGCCAAAGTCAAGTACTGTATTTTGGCCAACCAACAAAGAACGGATACTTTCTCCTGCATAATAAGTCTGACCAAAAGATCATGTGTTACTAAGCAAGATATAATATAAATAATGATGACAACAATAAGAAAGCTGCAAAGGGGGGGCAATGTGAATTATAAAAGTTGAGAAAACACCAAATACATAAAATGGTAACACACGCATCTAATTTCTAACATCACAATCCTCGGAAGCACCAAACTGAGAGCAATTCCATCATCAGTTACTCTTCACCATCCCACCAAAAATAACCAGTAATCGAATCACCAATTCACCAACTCCAGCTGATATATTGACAGAAAACAACACCTGAACATGTTCCTCTCTTTAAGTTTACAACATTAACTCGCTGTTCCTGAGATTCTTAGTCTGGATCCCAACCCATCTCATAAGTCACAAGGGTTCCACCGGATGGATACGGGTCGAGACACCTTTCCTCAAACGGCCCCCAATACAATGAAAAGGACGATGAATGGTTCAATGAGTTTCATGGTCAATTTCTTCAACTGTTATCAATTCCTTGTGCTAGTCATGTATAGTATATATTACATACATCCTTAGCTAGTCAATGTATCAAAATCTAATCAAAACATCCAAAAATTTACCGCAAAGAGAACTCAAAACATGTGGGAGATCTCATTGTCTGTACCTAAATAAATCACTTGCGCTTAATCTGCAGGTTGGTAATTCCAACATTCACCTTTTCAACGCTAGACTCACCCTTTACCTCACCTTCCGTCTGATTCACAACATTAAGCCACGGGTGCTGTAGACACTGCTGGGCAGTTGGTCGCTTTTCTGGCTCAAAATCGAGCATGGGACAAAGAAAATCCGCAAATTCACGAGCATCATCAGCCGAGAATTTGTACTTATCGATGAGTAATCGATCAAGAGATCCGTATTTCAGCCTTCTAATCCTCTTCAAGTCACCATATCTATCGAAGTAATCTTTGGAGCGGGCTCCACCTGTGGCAATCTTTTATTCAAACACTAACAGTGAGAATCAGAAACTATTGCAGTATGATCAAGTAATATAGAGACATAAGAAATACATGTTCACCTTCCGTGGAATCTTTCCAAGGAGCTCCATCATCAAAGCAAGGTGATCCTGAAAAATCAAATAATCAATAACCAATATAAAATCTCAATTCAACTACAATGTAGTAATAGAATTCAAATTAAATGCATTCCAACAAAGACATAGGTAATAGATTATAACCTCGTCCTCACTGAAACCTTGTCCGGTCTTGGGAGCAAACATCATCTCTCCAGCTGCAAGTTCGAACGCAGTACAAGCAAATGACCATATATCAGCAGAAAAAGAATAACCGGATTGAAGTATAACTTCTGGAGCTCTATATTGTCTTGTTTGAATTTCTTCAGCAATTGGTCGTTCAGCCCAACATGCATTTCCAAAATCCACAACCTTGCATCTCATGTCTATACCATCCAAACACCGAGCAGGTTTAGCAGGTATTATGCTTACACCTCCCATAGATGCTCTCCTTTCTGATATTCTTGAAACTGCTCTTCTTGCCCTTTGTTTTAGTTTTTTCTCGATACTATTTATGGCAATTCCACCATTTGGGTTACCCTCGGGTTTTTCAAGGATGGGAGTCATCCCTGACCGAATTGGATCCTTTGAAGGATTGATAGTAGTACATAGAAGAATGTTCTCTGGCTTTAGGTCAGTATGAATAATTCCTAACTCACGATGCAAGTAATCCAGAGCAGTCAGAATGCATTTGCATATCTCCCTAACTCTGTTAAAATCTAGACCTTTATACCGGTTATACTTGATTAAGCCAAGTAAACTATCACCAAGAAATTCGAGGACCATGCATAAATGCTGCCCATTTGGGCCTACATGCTTAAAGTGGTCTATTAAGCACACAACAGACTTCTTGTTCGAAGGATCACCAGCGGCAATGGCAGAAAGTATTTCAATTTCATGAAGTGCAGCCTGAGCAAATTGTGGTGCACTTTTCTGGATCTTCAACGCAACATATTTCTATGAAAACAAACATATCACAAACAAGAAAATGTTAGAAACACTAACAAAAATCATCTGGGAGAAAATCAATTCACAACAGCTCTAGCATTTTTCAAATGTAAGTAATACAAACTAAATACTCTCAAGAGCCAAAATATTATTCAAAGTTAGCAAGTGTACAGCAGAGAGACCACTCTATACGTGAAAAGCATCCTTTCCTGGTACAAATAGCTTGAGAAAAAAAAATCTTTCAGTGATTAATTTATGCTTTCAAATTAATTGATCAGAGGGGACCATAACATCACTAGGTTGAACACAAAAATGGTAAATACCATGTATCCCTTTCATGATCTATCTAAATCTAAGTCAATGCACTAAATGTCTACTATTACAGTTGGCTGTTGTGTTGGAAAATTGAATGCAATTCCTTTCCTGAAGAATATCTATGTTTCAGTTTTCACCAACTCATCAGAGTACCCTAGTAAAGGTAAACACTACATGTTCGTTATTGCCCCCCTTGTTTTGCTATTTATCAGCTAATTATGAGTTCAACATACCAGTGTGTACAAGAAATTTTGAAGATGCAGGGTAGCTAAACCAAATTCTGATTTTACTCGTGTAAATTAAGAATAAATAAATGAAATTGACTAAACATTTGATCCAGCCACGATCTTCGAATTAATACAGCCAGCTAAATTTAAACAATTTAAACAACATAATCTGAAAATTAAATCAAAAAAACCAAACAACAGAAAGGAGAAACTGAAATCGGCGAGAAATTTCTTACGGATGATTGTGTATCATAGGCGAGCCAAACGGTGGAGAACTGACCCCAGCCTAGTTTCTTCTGAGCGATGTATCGACCTCCGGCGAATGAATCGCCGATTCTAACGGCATGGTACCCTCCTTTTCTGTACGAATCGTATCCCTCATCCTCGTCCTCCGATCCTGAAGATGACGATGGGCAACCGGACATGATGATCACAATCTGCAAAAAGAAATTGAGTTGCAACTCACGAATCGACGATCCGTTAACCAATACACACAAATCACGATCAGCGATCGTTCTCCAATTCCGAGTCTCGCCTGATTTAGGTCCTGTTTTTTTACTTTTTTTTGAATTTATTGGGCGTGGTTGGAGAATGTTGAGATTGGGAGGAAAAGCTGCAATGGTGGAGAAGATTGATCAAATTTTGATTATTTATTGAAAATGTTGGTTAATATATTTACTATTTTTGATTAAGGAGTAAGTGCGGTGAAATGTGTCTTTCAACACACAACTCTCTCCACTTTTCGCTCCTCCTCTTTTTTTCATCCCTCTCTTTTCTGTTTTGCAATTATTTTTTTTTTAACATGACTAATATGACAAAGATTTTTTAATAAAAAATATTTTTTTGGTTAAAATACTCAATATAATTATAAAAGAATCAAAAGAAAGTTAATAAGTATAGCATTTGGGGGGAATGATATCATCTATTCCACATTTTTTGTTCCACTACATGTTCCATAATGTAGATGAATGACACGTGAAATGTTAAAAAAAAAGCAATATTATGGGTCCATATGTTAAAGATTCAAAATGTAGAATATAATTGGAACATGAAAAAGTGACACAGAGGAATACATCTGCATTTGGGGTCGTCAATTAGAAATGACATAAACGGGTGGAAACTCAAATTCTTGGTAAATTATATTCTTTCATATTATTATTTTACATATATATTATCATTGTTATGCATAAATTTTATCACGGTTATATATAACATTAGTATTATTTAAACAAAATTATTTTTAAAATAATAATACTCCCTCCGTCCCGAGATAACGTGCACAATTTTCTTCTTAGGCTTCCCAAGATAACGTGCTCACCACTAAAATGACAAACCCTCCATAATCTACGTTCTCACAATATCCACAATATTACATAAAATGTCATTACTTTTGGCTCCACACATACACACAATTCAACTCCTTTATTTATTCTATATATAAAAGTTTACAAAATTACTCATCAAAACTCTACTCATCATTACACTTTCTTAACATTTGTGTCTATTTTGAACTAAAAAAAAAAAGTTTTATTTGTTTTTCCCAAACAAGAGGGTAGGTAAAAAAAATCAATGACTAAATAATATTTATACATAATATTAATATAACTAATACAATTTTTATATAGTAATAATATAATTTATGTATAGATCTCATTCATAGTAATGCCACTTATTAGAAATTGACTCTGTTTGAGTAATAATTGAGACTCCAATATGGGAAAGCTCAAACAAATCATTTGTTGTGAGGTTAAATTTGAGATTGTAGTAAATATTGACATTTAAGAAAAATATTATAGTGGTTTAAGACGCTAATAAAGAAAATTAAATTTTCATGATCAAATTTTTTAAATGTTGACAAAATTTTATATGAGAAAATGCAATATTAGATGTATCATTTACTCATTTTATTACAAAAATCTTCTAAACTAATTGATAAAATTGAGTCATATTTTTTGGGAAGTGTCATAGATGTTTGGAATTTTAAAAAAAAAAATAAAATTGGATTTTAGAAGTATAATACTTTTTTCTTAAAATTCTTTATTTCTCTAAAACATTTTTAAATGTGCGATTTTGAAATTTCAAATTTGAAATTTAGGGTGTGTTTGGTAGAGGGGTTTCAACATAAGGAATTTGAATGAAATTAAAGTTTGATGTTTGGTTAGAGGGAATGATTCCATGAATAGTGTTAATATATCCAAAAATCATGGAATCAAAGTCATATTTTCATTCCTCATATATTTGGGGGAATGAAAGTCATTCCCCTATAATTTAATATGTTATATTTTTTAAAAAATATTTTAAGCTTCCAAATTAATATTTCATACTATTGTATTATAATTAGACACTATTTTTTTATAAATATATTTTTTTAACACAAAAAATAGTTAAGGTTAATTTTTTATTTTTAAGAAACTTAATCATATCAATCAACATTTATGGTAATAATAGTCATTCCTAGTTATCATCCAAACAATCCAATAATAATAAGTATACTCATTACCATTCCTCACTACTATCATTCCTATTTCCATTCCGATTCCTCGCCACAAACCAAGCAACCCCTTATACATCGAGTCATAAAGTATAAAACTCCCACATATGAATATACTTAAAGCATGCACCCCAACTCAAATGATGACCCGTTAGTTTATAGAAAGTTTTCATTTGTGGTAATTCAATATGTTTGGCGTCAAAATATTTCAAATATTTTCCATGAATGCAATTTGTTGATTTTAGTTTTGAAAAGAAGTCTAGTGAAATATATTTTATATTATATGGAATTTAGTTAAGATTTATTGAATTTGGATGTTTTTATCATCATGGAGAATTAGTAGCATATTCATTATTTTATTGATTTAACGCATATTATTATTTTTTAATACCCACCCTCAATGGTAAGAGGATCACAAAAATGTAAGTGATCAAGGGTTGAGTAATACTGTTGTGAACAAGATATATATAAATTTTATTATCGTTATGCATAAAAAAAATTATTATTTGAAAATATAAATATTTTTTAAGCAACGAACATATTTGTGTAAAACATTAATAATCTTTGTACATAACAATAATAATTTTTACAAATACTATTGATACTGAAAAAATCAAGTTCGTTCACTCAAGTTTTTGTGCACAAAGTTTAGGTGAGCGATGGTGTGCAATTATAACAATTAATCAATTAAGTGTTGTTTGATGCTAAATTAATAAAATCCAAAATAAAATTAGCAACAACTAAGCAGTAACACAGTTAATCAAATATCATTAGCAAACGAATGTGCCAAGTGATTTAACTAGACTCTAAATTGTTTCTCGATCAATTGGTAAGGAGTACAATCACAAAATTACGCAAATTTGCCCCTCTTGCTCAAGTGAGTGTTAGACTAATTACACAATCAATTCCAAAAAAAGACGATAAGATTGTTAGGAGGAATATTTTCGTTCACTTTTCTTAGCATTAAATTGTTTCCAATTAAGGTATTATTATTATTATTATTAAGTTGTTCTCAGTCGAGGTATTATAATTTTAATAGTTGTTTCCTTTATATGTACTTGAATTTAGACTTTATTTGCTCATTCACAAGAGCACTAACTATGTCACGAAATCATGTGATCGAGTTATAATTTTTTCTTTTAAAAATAACTCTCGTTCCAACTTCCAAGTATTTGATGTAAAAGATTAGGGCTCTATTGAATTTGACTTTCCATCAAAATGTTTTAGACAAAAATTTATACGAGGAGGTTTCATGCATGAGACAGGATACAACTTAATACAAATCACACTCATTTATTCTAAAATGTTACAACATCATTATCCAATTTATGCTCCGTCTCACTGTGTAACCGTCTCATGTAAATGCCCCTCAATATTAAATCATTACTCGCAGTTATTTATAAGTATCGGCACATATATGCAACCATCGTTTACAATACAAATGCATCACATACAAATTAATAGAAATAAATTATTCAAAGGACCAACAAAACTCATCAATTTAGTTTAGTATTTTGAATTGAAATTCAGATCAACTAGCTGCAACCGTTCACCAAATTCTCACATAATTCAAAATATAAAAACACGAAGGAAATCAGCATATGGCTTGGCAAAACAAACCCATGCAAAAACTAGAATAATAAGAATTTGTGAATAAAATAAAATACTAAAATTAAAACTAAAATTTAGAAAATATTAATTTGGAAGGTCTTAAAAAATCCAAATCTAGCATAAACGTAAAAACTTCAAATTAAATTCTAGGTTTAGAGCTGCAAAAAGGAAAAATAAATACAGCACATGAAACATGTATTTTTATCCAAAAAATATGGAGTTTATATAAATATTGGGGAGGCCTAGGCGGGTTGGCCCAAAAAAAAACCCTTAAAAAGTTCTTTGAATTTTGAATTTTTTATTTTTTCTCACGAACCCACTTAACCCTAGCACATTCACTCAGCTGGTTGGGTGGATCTATACTCTTTATCCGCAAAAATTAAATTCACATTTTTACTATTCATGAATATCTCGACCAAGAGGGATTTTCCCAATTCCTCAGTCATTTGAAACAAACATGAGAGCTTATAAGCTCCCAACCAACTTATATGCGATTTTAAAGAGCTTATATGCTCCGCCAACACCATCACAAAATGCCAAGTTCTTACATGAAAACTGAATCTTGAAATTTGTACAAATAAAAGCGAGTTTTCCGGTAGATATTGGTACATAGAATTGAAATTTCTTTATTGAAAAACAACAAAATTGAGAAACTATCATAATTCTAGCTACTGAAGAAACACTAAAACTAATACTCCATTGGCACACATTCTAAGATGTAAAACCAACCCTAACGTTGCTATCTGATTTACTCTTACTAGACAGGAATTACACGGTTCAACTCTAACCCATCCCAATAATCCCAATTTGTCAAAAGTGAACAACTTCACACCTAAAAAAAGAAAAAAAACTAAGCTGCAACATAACATTCTCAATATTTATCTAGTTTCCCATGCAAATTACAAGAACTGCTTTCATGACCATATCGTAGAAACTTATCTCCATCTTGTTCGAAACGCAGACATGATCCAACTTCTTGGATCACCATAACACCTCGTCCTCGAACCACTCCATAGAGCTTAATGTCCATCATCAAAATGATGAAAACACCCTCCATTTTCTCAAGCATTACTCAATACACCCTTCAAAAGATCCAACCCTTCAGCCGATATGCTCCTCCTCTTACGTGACCTCGGGACCTCAATCTTAGGAGGTGGGTCCCGCGAGAAACAGATAACAACAACCGTTAGATTATCACAAGTGTTGCGCTTGAGCGCCTCCTTAACGAGCACACTCGAGCACCTCTCAGGATCATTGTGGGCCATTAGCTCCTTCCTGACAATTGTTACAGCATATTGGCTGCTCATGACATCCCATAGGCCATCACACCCGATAATCAAGAACTCGTCTTCTTCTGTTAGGACCAACTCTTCTAGCTCAGGTTCTGAACTTAAAGGGTATTGGGAGCCTTTGGTACCCTTCATATGTCAGTCTCCAAGAGCACGTGCTACTGAGAGTTGCCCATTGAGATAACCGTCGTAGATAACACCCCCCAGTTTTTCTATTCTAAGTCTTTCTGATGTGCAATTGGGCTTGTGATCTTTGGATAATTCTATTGCTCTTCCTCTTTTGCCTAGTACTGCTCGAGAATCGCCAGCATTAGCAATTATCAATGTCCTGTCATATAATGAATAGAAGAGAAGGAAATGTATGAATGTAACAGAACATCTGTTATAGAGTAACACTCTTGTACACCCGTTCTAAAAAACAATTGTACACAACTTATACTTTCCAGTGAAAACAACTAATACTAACAAACGAGAACCTTGTAGTAAAACAAATAATACCATTTAAAAATACACTTTGAGTAGTAACAGTACACTTGGTGCATACAAGTTTTTGGCCGTGTTATAAAGTGGAAGGTAATTATAATGTAATAAGCAGATGCATCAAATCGAAATCACACTCTGAAACAACGATTTTTGGTGTCTTAAAACAGGGAAATCGAAACACCTCATTATAAATGCCATAGATGAAAATACATACACCACCAAATTCAATATCGAAACAACTTCTTAATACTGGAGAAATCCAAACATGCGTCGGTAGTCTAGTGCACAGCCCTAATCAGTTTCCATCTTCTGATGATCTTTTTATGTTCTATTTTGAGAAAATATTTGATGCATTATTGAGTTGTAATAAAACTTAAAGAGTCATAAGTAGTTCAATTCTTACCTTCCCAGAATTAGAGCAGTGATAACAGTTGTGCCAGATGAACGGTCAAGATTCTTGTGATCTGCCAGTGCATGATCTGTTCTCACAAAAGCATTCCTCAAAGCTCGCTTTACCCCATCAGGAAAATGGGAATCCTCGGTGATGAACTTAAGAATATTTTCTCTAGTGAAAGATGCAGCATCTTTACCACCATGACCATCAAACACCTAAAAAAAATAACCACTCGATAAAGCAGTCTCATGAAATTTACAACATAACTCTGGGCAAATTCTTCTTGCTTTTTAACTATGCTATAATTAACAAAGCCATTTCTTTGAGCAGCTGGCAGCTTTTCTGACTCATAATGAGCAGAAAATTCGTATGCCTTTGATGTATTTCAAGTCATGCACAAGATACCATGCTTGAGAATTGGATGTGTATTCAAAGGATTAAACTGAAAGCAAGTTTTACACACCCCATAAAATGCTCCAGGAGTTGGGAAACCATTAGATGTACCAAGATGTTCTGAAAGATCATCGAGACAAATGTACTCATCCTCCATAAAATTGCTTGGGACCTATCTCAGAGCAGCATCCTGAGCGAAATGTAGGTTGAAATCCAGAATCCTGGTTTGACGACTTTACACCACTTTCGTTAGGACATTTCTACACATTTAAATAAAGAAATCAAGACGGTCAGTCTTACTAGCCTCATTGGCAATCAACCATATTGGCAGCAACAAGGAAAAAGAGTTCGAATTGTCATATCATACAAGATCATAAGAGACTTAAGATGCAATTGATATTATGAAAATATGATCATTATTGGACAACTGATATTGCCATTATAACACCACACTCATATTTAGCAAGACTATCACAAAATCTTGAACTTAATATTTTCTACACTTAAAACTTTCAGACTAATTGGAAAATCTTAACTCACATGAACACATCATATTTCATCAACTATCATCCAATTCACGAAAACCAATCATTCAGATAAGGAATTAACACAATAAAACAACCCAAATGAAAATTATTCTCTCGAATTTCAAGGGATCGAAGACTAAAACGCACAAACATGAAAAATCTCTCTGCAAAGAAGGATGATCTCACCAATGAAAACGGATCAGCCAAAGTTGCCTGGCTGCTGCAATGCCGCATCAACGGAGGCCGAGCTGCTTTTTGCTTGCCCTGAATCATCGCAGTCCTCATGCGTTCTATTTTCCGAATTTGGCCCTCTTTCGTGTTCTCTGCAAAACCCAATGTCAAAGTTACCTTGAAAGGCAATTGCCTCCGTGCCTGAAGCCATGTAAAATTTTTCTGCAAACAACCAATCAACAACTACACCCAACTAGTGTTTCCTTGATCTGAATTCAACCACCCATTTCCTAATTTCAACTCATAATCAATCAATCGACCGAACAGAATGCGAAAAACTCTGATTATACACACAGGTGGATATGGGAGAGTTGATTGAAAGAGAAGAAAGCAAAGTGAAAAAAAAGAGGCGAATAATGGTAGTAGGAAGAACCGTCTATATGTGTGTGTGAATTTGAGCTTTCATCGCCACATTTTTAGAGGGAGAGAGAGTGTTTCTCGCACCATCAAATCACACAAACGATGCAACCGTTTCCTCAGTAAAATACGATAAATACTTTTCTGAACCCTATACTTTCACATTTTATCCAGATTAATCCTCGTGATTTTTATTTTTGCTAAGTTTAGTAAGCATCTAGGTGCACCGTGTCTTATAGTGCATTTAAAAATGTGGAACTTGTTATATTAAAATATGCAATTTGTTTAAACTAAACTGTGCAATTATTAAAATAGAAAAATAATTGCACAATTCAATGTAAAAAATTTACATATTTCAGTATAATAAATTATATGTTTTTAAAATATATGTGTGTGCGAGCATCTGCATGCCACGTGAGACCAATATTTTCATAACCGAACCGGTGATCAAACCGACAAATCCATCAATTTCGGGACCAGGGTTCAACCGTGATTCAACCGTTGAAATGATTTCTGCCTAATTTTTTTCAATATTTCTTATATTTAGTTAAAAAATAAAATAAATATACACCTATAAAAATTTAAACATATATCTTATAACTTTTCATATCTAAGAAAATATAATTGAGTCATGGTCATAATAAAAAACAACACAATAATATGAGAGAAAGTAATTTAAAAGGGAAAAGTGAACCTTATATTTTTATCCCACATCAAGTACATATTAAAAGAAAATGTAAGAGAAAATAAAATTTCATAATTTTGTCCCACATCGAAAATGTTAAAAAAAAATGTGAGAGAAAAAATAATATAAAAAAAAGAAAAGTGTTTCATAATCGAATCCCGGTGATCAAACCGGACTAAAGACTTGGGTTGGCGGTTCAATCTGTCTAACCGATTTAATCCCATGGGTCCAACCAGGGTTAAATGGTACTACACATATTTTTTCAATATTTCATTTCTATATTAAAATTAATAAAATAAACTAAATTTAGATTAACTTACTGCTATTTTTATTCCACCAAGTACACTAGCAAATTTTTGGGGACCACACGTTAGTTATCATAATGCAAATATAATATAATTATAGATTAAGAACCAAGTGCATTAATAAATGGACTGAAATATGGTTGACCCAAATTAAACATAAACAATATAATAGATGGGTGGCTAAAATCACTTTTCTCTTTAATTAAGAGTCGTTGGATTCTCTTGGGGATAGCCACCATATTAGATATTATCTTCCCAATATAACCCCTGAGACACTTTTTATATCTTCCAAAATGTATATTCCTCCTTCCAACGTCACTTTCTCTCTCACCAAACTTGTTGGTTCATCTTCTCCACCACACACCATTCCAGTCGGCAACCGTCCCATGTTTCTATTGGAGAAAGCAATTGTTTGATAAAAACTTAAAAAGAGCATACCTGTTTGAAGACGATGGGAGATGTGGGTGGGACGCCGACGATGATGGCGACGACGTCGTAGGGTGATGCAGAGAAAAACAGTTTCGCTCAAGGGGAGTTTTTTTATTTTCTGGTTCTTGAGTGAAAGGTGTAATAAAAAATAAATTAGGAAAAAGATCCGGTTCTACGGTTAGCCGGTTACCCGGTTTAACTGGTTTTTTCCCGGTTTTCGGCGATTTTATGCGGTCTAACCAGAAAAACGGTTATATGAGGTTAATTGGACCGGGGTCCTGGCCGGTTCTCGGTTCAATCGGTTGAACCGGCCGGTCCGATTTTGTAAACACTGCGTGAGACCTATTATTTATTTTATTTTTATTGAGTCGTTAAACATTTATTTTTGTTTTTAAATGATTTATCGATTTTCAAGAGCTTGCTCAGCTGTCAAATAGATGAGAACGTGGGACCATTTAATGCAATAGATAAGTCCGGATTTTTTTTTCTTCGGAAAACCAGTCCGGATTTATTTAGATTTTGAATGGTTTTTTTTTTTTTTAAAAATCTAGATTCATTGAAAAATTCCAAGAATTTCCTGTTGCAACCGCCAAAAATCCAAAATAAATTGATCTGAAATATATTGATATTCAGATAACCTTTAATCATATCATTATCACTCACATGTGAAGGATTAAACGTTTCACACTGTGACTAAAAAGTTCCCTGACCAGAAGTGAGGTCTACTTTAATTCTCTTAACCCATACCTAGCAGAAAGCACCACAGGCGGCACACAACTATGCCTTTAATCGAGTTTAACGAGGGTCTTGGCCAGAATCGACCTTAAAAAGCAGAGAGATCGGCCAGATTTCTCCCAACAATCCCCTAAGAGAGCTCCGACTTTCGCCAAACATACCACTATTTGCATCATGGGGGACTCGAACCCGTGACCTGTGCACTGATACCAATTGAAGGATCAAGCGCTTGCCACTAGACTAAAAGCCCGGACTTGTAGTAGGGTGCTACTTTAATTCCCTTAACCCATACCTAGCAGCAGGCACCACGGGCGGCACACAACTATGCCTTTAATCGAGCGAACGAGGGGTCTTGAGCCGCAACTGACCTTAAAGGCAGGAGACTTCTAGGATTTCTCCCAACAACATGTGTAAATCAGTTTTGATCAATTGAGACCCTTCAACTTAAGATCTGATAGATTGTTTCAATCGATAAAGAGCTTGAAAGATATAAAATTATCAATTCGAAACTTGAAAAATTACTAATTTATGACTCATATATTTTAAGACTATATTTGACGTCTTATAATTCATAGTTATCCAAATATATTTTTAATTATCACAATTCCACAAAATTTTAAATATATTAATATCAAGGGAATAGAAAAAAGTAGCACATAACCTTACGTACTTGGGGCTGAAAATAAATTTTATATTATAAATGTTAAATTAAATACTTTACAAACACATTTAATTAGTTTGATTTTTAATTCAATAACAGATGTAATCTTAATTTTCTAATATTGTATGTACATATTTCTATTAATTTTTTATTCTAAATTATTATGAACTATGTATTTAATATAATGTATATGTGATAAAAATGTTAGATGAAGGAAGATATAATGTGTGAGAAAATAGCCTTGACAAATTGAATAATATAGATTAAATTAGAAAATCGAATTGTGAGATTAAAAATTATATATTTTGAAGATAAAGTAGTATACCATAAAGACTTTTCATAGAATTGTGAGATTTAAAAATAAAAGATTTATATAAGTAAGGGTTGATTCACAATTAGTAGATTAGAGATTTGGGTGACATGGTGTGAGAATAATAATATGAATTTCTAAAATATGATTTTTAATATAATTTTTAAATTATAATAATAAATTGTAGTTTAAGAAAATAATGTGAATTTATTTTGTATTTCAATTATTTTTTATAAATTTTTAAAATTTTTATTCATATTTTTATAATTTTTTTTTTAAAAATATATATTATATATATATATGACTTTTCAACTCATCAATTTGGTTAGGAATCAACCGCTACATGTGCAGTTCCAGCAACAACAATAGAATATTTTGGTAAAAAAGGACTAAAATAGGACACAAAAGGACCAATATTGGATACAAGAACACTAAAGAAATAAAATAGATAAAAAAATAAAATTGAGTCGCTCAAAATTACATGATCAAATTGATATTTTTTGTGGCTTTGTGCAATTTATCTGTAGTTTGGTATATCGCAACTAAGACATGATTTTCTTCTTTCAGCTATTAAATCCAGAGCGAATGTGCATTAAAAAAAATCAAGATCCACAAATTCAAAAAAATGAAGAAATTGCGCCAATTAGGAAATTTATTAGTGTGCTAATTTTATTTTTAGTTGTTCCAACCCTCTTCTGAATCTAACAATAATATATACAATGTTTTGATTATTTTAACATTTTACTATTTAATTCAATTAATATTACTATTAATAGGGGAAATTGTGGAGCTTTAGACTTTATCAACAACGTGAGCATGAATAGGCAGAAATTACATACAGAGAAATAATCCACCAGAGTACATAATGGTTCGAAGATAATCCAATAAGATCTCCATCGAAATTTGGTTCCGTCAAACAAACAGATTGTTTTGGTTTGATTTGTTGCACCTCAATCAGTCACTACAAAAAACTCGCGTATTACCCACGGAAATTAGCGACAGTTACAAGAACCGTCGCAAATAGCAACGGTTTTTACCACGATTACGGTCAAATGGTCAAAGTCAACAGTTTTAGCGACGGTTTTAGCTACGGTTTTAGCGGCGTTTTGGACTAACCCCTTTAGCAACGGTATTAGCGACGGTTTGTTTAGCAACGTTTTTTTTAAAAAAAAATTTAATTAAAAAAAAAATAATTTTTTTTAATATTAATTATGTTTTTTTTTTATGTTTTAGGATTATGCTAGGTTTTTTAATTGTTGTTAATGCACCTTACCGTATATTTAATTTATAGTCACTTGGAGAAGAGTTCCACCTGACCGTAGTCAGATCTATTTCGAGGAGTTTACGGTATAAAATTTAATTCATAGTATATTTAAATATATATATTGATTAAATAGTACTTGTTTAAATAGAAAAATAGTAATTGTTTAAATGAAAGTTGATGTGCAAAAAGTGGTCAAGAGATGACCTGGAATTCAACGGGGATTCATACGTTGAATGTTGAAAATTCTTCAAGATTTGACTGCAGGAACCTCGCAAATTTTCACGTAGGTACCTGAAAAACACGATGGAGGGGGCTCCGGCGCGGGCTCTCTGACGCTCAAGTCAGTTATCACTCTTAATCTCAAGTGAAATCGTATTCAAGTGTAAGTAAGTAAAATCAGGTGATTGTGTCATTGTGTGTGTTTCGTGATACCTGGATGAGATATTTAAATCCCTCCAGCCGGAGGTTTCTCTTCTTCCTCCACTCCATCCATGTTCAGATCGTGTCTCGCCATTGCTCCCCCCTCTATCCGGGGCTGACTCACGTCTCCCACGTTTTCCTCCTTCTTTTCATGGATCATGGGTATGAGCCCTTGATCATAATCCGGAGATTCCGCTTTTCTCGCAACCTCCAATCTCCTGCGTATAACTCCCTTGAATATCGGAACTAACTCCTTCAGCCCACTTCTTGGTTCACGTGGATCAAGACTCTCTCACCGTTGATATCCTCACTTTCAACAGTCTTGATTAATCTCTCATTCCATGGGCCATTACTCATTAAGCCCGCTAAGGCATCTCTTGGACCAAGGTCCACGGTCTTGGGGCCGACTTCCCTGGGCCCAATCTTCTTAGATTTATCAGCCCAGTTCGGCCCAACTCCTTGAATCCTTAATCTCTAGGGCCCAGGTTATCCTCCTGGGCCCATCTTCTCAGCTTGCTTCCCTTCATTGGGCCTCGCTTTCCTCCGGGCCCCTTAGTTCGGTGCCTCTCCAGTTTGCTCGAATATCAAGGTCTTGGGCTTCCCAGCTAAGCCCAACTCATTTCTTCATTGCTTTGGCCCATGCGATTATTCTTCAATTCTTCTAATATGTGGTCAAACTTCCACGTGCCTCTTTCCCATTGGACGACATAAATATTCCCCATCAAAAGTATTAGTTGTTAAATGAAAAATATTACTCCTAAAAATCAGAATGACTTAAACGATTCTTTGTTTTTTTTTCGTGTTTTAATGGCGAGTTTTTTATTAGTATACGAAATGATAAAGTAATTTTAAGAAATGCGTATGATAGATGAGGGGTAAGACTATCATACCCCACCTTAAAAGTCACTTTATTATTTCAAATACTAATAAACAATTCGCTCGCTAAAACACGAGTAAAAAGGTAAGTGTTCAAGTAATCTTGGGACGGAGGGAGTACTTAAGTTTAAATAGAAAAATAGTACTTGTTTAAATAGAAAAGTAGTACTTGTTTAAATGAAAAGTAATATTTGTTTAGATAGAAAAATATTACTTGTTTAAATAGAAAAGTAATACTTGGTTAAATGAAAAGTATTACTTGTTTAAATTAAAAGTATTGTTTAAATAATAGAAAGTATTACTTGTTTAAATGAAAGGTATTGCTTGTTTAAATGAAAAGTATTACTTGTTTAAATAGAAAAGTAGTAGTTGTTTAAATAGAAAAGTAGTACTTGTTTAAATGAAAAGTAGTACTTGTTTAAATGAAAAGTATTACTTGTTTAAATAGAAAAGTAATACTTGTTTAAATAGAAAAGTAGTACTTGTTTAAATGAAAAGTAGTACTTGTTTAAATGAAAAGTATTACTTGTTTAAATAGAAAAATATTACTTGTTTAAATAGAAAAATAGTACTTGTTTAAATGAAAAGTATTATTTCTTTAAATGAAATGTATTACTTGTTTAAATGAGAAGTAGCACTTGTTTAAATGAAAAGTAATACTTTTTTAAATGCAAAATATTACTTGTTTAAATAGAAAGTATAACTTGTTTAAATGAAAAGTATTACTTGTTTAAATAGAAAATTAGTACTTGTTTAAATAGAAAAGTAGTACTTGTTTAAATAGAAAAGTAGTACTTGTTTAAATGAAAAAGAGTACTTGTTTAAATGAAAAGTATTACTTGTTTAAATAGAAAAGTATTACTTGTTTAAATAGAAAAGTAGTACTTGTTTAAATATAAAAGTAGTACTTGGTTAAAGAAAAATATTACTTGTTTAAATAATAGAAAGTATTACTTGTTTAAATGAAAGGTATTACTTGTTTAAATGAAAAGTATTACTTTTTAAATGAAAAGTATTACTTGTTTAAATAGAAAAGTTGTAGTTGTTTAAATAGAAAAGTAGTACTTGTTTAAATGAAAAGTAGTACTTGTTTAAATGAAAAGTATTACTTGTTTAAATAGAAAAGTAGTACTTGTTTAAATAGAAAAGTAGTACTTGTTTAAATAGAAAAGTGGTACTTGTTTAAATGAAAAGTAGTACTTGTTTAAATGAAAAGTAGTACTTATTTAAATGAAAAGTATTACTTGTTTAAATAGAAAAATATTACTTGTTTAAATAGAAAAGTATTACTTGTTTAAATAAAAAAGTAGTACTTGTTTAAATCGAAAAGTAGTATTTGTTTAAATGAAAAGTAGTACTTGTTTAAATGAAAAGTATTACTTGTTAAATAAAAAGTATTACTTGCTTAAATAGAAAGTAGTACTTGTTTAAATAGAAAAGTAGTACTTGTTTAAATGAAAAGTATTACTTGTTAAATTAAAAGTATTACTTGTTTAAATAGAAAAGTAGTAATTGTTTAAATAGAAAAGTAGTACTTGTTTAAATGAAAAGTAGTACTTGTTAAAATGAAAAGTAATACTTGCTTAAATGAAAAGTAGTACTTGTTTAAATAGAAAGTATCACTTGCTTAAATGAAAAGTAGTACTTGTTTAAATAGAAAAATCGTACTTGTTTAAATGAAAGGTATTACTTGTTAAATGAAAAATATTACTTGTTTAAATAGAAAAGTAGCACTTGTTTAAATAGAAAAGTAGTACTTGTTTAAATGAAAAGTAGTACTTGTTTAAATAGAAAAATATTACTTGTTTAAATAGAAAAGTAGTACTTGTTTAAATAGAAAAGTAGTACTTGGTTAAATAAAAAGCATTATTTGTTTAAATTAAAAGTATTATTTGTTTAAATAGAAAATATTGCTTGTTTAAATGAAAAGTAGTACTTGTTTAAATATAAAGTATTACTTGTTTAAATAGAAAGTAATATTTTTTTTAAAAATAGAAAGTAGTATTTGCTTTAAAAAAATGAATTTGTATTGAAAAGAATATAATCATTTATTTATAATTTATAAAGTAAAAAATATATATAATTAGTATTTTAAAGATTATTAGATAGTTAAATTACATAAATGAAATAAAAAAATTAAAAATAAAGTGAAAAAATGAATTAAAAATAAATAAATAAATATAATTTTAATATAATACAATTAATTTAAATTTATAAATAAATAAATAAAAATTATAATTATTATATTAAAATGTGGTTAAATCATTAAATTAGATAATTGAAATAAAGGATTTAAAAAAATTGAAAAAAAAATAATTTTTAGGACATATAGAATTAATTTCATTAAGTAAATGCAAGAAAGCTAGTGCCCGAGCGGTTTGATCCCCGCTCAGGTGCCCATAGGTCCCGTGTTTGGTCCCCCTTGGGAGCAAAAATTTGTCTCATTTAATTGGGAGGCTTGGGGGCTTATATATGATATGCTTGGTGGTTGGGTTCGAGATGGTCCATGGTTCGGGTGGTTCGATGCCCACCCGGGCGCCCCCTGGGCTTGAGTTCGAACCACCGTGAGCCATTTTTTCCGTAAATTCACGCTTTAGCGACTGATTTATTAAAATAAAAAAATTAATTAAAAAAAATTATTAAAAAAAATCCGTCGCTAACCAGCAACGGTCATAAAAAAACGTCGCTACGGTTAGCGACCCTCGATTCAATGACAGATTTTTTTCCATCGCCAAAACCGTCGCTAATGTCGTTAACGACGATTTTTTCGTCGCTAAAACCGTCGTTAAACTCTGTCTTTTTTTTTGTAGTGAGTCACTGATTCCGTCAAACTAAAAAAGAGACACAAAATTTTTCGGTTTGATTAATTTTTATTATAGGGACTATTGATGTATTTTGTTCTTCAATTTATTTGACTAATTCTTTTTTCTTTTTTTTTAATCATGAAGGGAACCGTCAGTATTCATTAAAAAACTATAGTTATAACATCAGTGCTATCAGTGGCATGGAGTCATGTGGCTCAGTTTGGATGGATTGCATGCCCTCTGTATTAATATGAATTAATTTTCAATGCAATATTATACTTACATACTAACTTCTTACAATTTTTGTATTTTTTACATATACTAGCTTCTTTGAATTATACTAACTAATTTCCTCGATGAATAGTGAAGATATTTTTGATCCAACTGCTAAGATAAATTCTCTAGAAATCTAGATAATTCTTTAAATAATCTAAAAAAAATTCTAAAATTATTTTAGAACTAGATTATAACCCCAAGTATTATGCAATAGAAAATAAAATCATATTATAAAATAATATTAAATTTATTAAGATTCAAAATATATTACATTTAATAATGAGTGAGTTTCACGATGAGATAAAGTATAATTTGGACAATGGCATTTTAACACTTTAAAAAGGTAGGTGTTGATTAGTTCTATTATGTACCTCATCTCATGCATGAGACTGTAACCTACGATTTTTTGTCTTGAATAATACGTATTATTTATAGTTTAACAATAAAAATATGATTATAAGTAAATTGACTGAATCAAATTAAATAAATATTTAAAATATGTAATCTGAATGAAGATTAATCATATAATACTGTATTATTTTTTATCACAGAAAATTATAAATAGGGTGTATTTTCTTATCCTAAAATAATTATTGGAAGGTTAAGATTAATTCTAATAAAATTAATGATTCATATTAAAAATTAAAGACAAAAACTCATATGAGACGGTCTCATGCATGAGACGAGGTACAACCTAGCACAAATCACACACCCACCTCTCTCAAAATGTTAAAGCGGCAATGCCCAACTTATGCACCATCTCACCGTGAGACAGTCTCATGCAAGTGTGCCTCAAAATTAAATAGTATAATATACCATAATTTTTTTTTTTTTTTAAAAACACTTAAAATTTAAATGCAAGAACAATAAATATCGAAAAGACCATCCATAATAATTGAAGGCTCAGCCCAATAATAAGGACTGAGGAATTACCCAGATGCCCTAACAAAACGATGAGTCAAATCATTGGCTTTGCTACGAATAAGACAAATTACGTAATCATTAATCTATTTTAGTATAACTTTATAAGCTATCTTCATCATATATTCACTGGCAGCACCCTCTACTACTGATTGTTTCTCTCGCCTATCCACCACACTCACAGTGCAATCAATACCCATTTCTCTGATTTGATTTCCGAGGATTATGTTTGTTAACAATTTGACAACAAAAAATGGTCTTCACAAGACAACACAATGAAAAACAAAATCAAAGCTCTCAACTACGGAGATAAATTAAACAAAAGACACTCAACTCGGGAGAGGAATCAGACGCTCTCAACTAAGGAGAGAAATCAAGAGTCACACGATCTAGAAAGGACAACAGGGTAATATAATTATCATAGGAATTGTGCAGGTAACTTGGATCTAAAACTTACAAAAATTAAAAGGCATTATAAAAACTTACAAAAAATTAAAGAATGATCTACTCTTCAAGGGTCCCAAATCGTGCTAGCGCGATCTGAAATCCCAATAATACCGATGAATAACATAGCTGATGGGAGAGAGCGGCTGCTCAAACCCTAATTAAAAACCTGTTTTAAAGTTGGAGGATATATCATAATTAATAAATTGCATAGGAATTGAGTATTTTAAAATGAGTGGGTCTCTTGTGCACTCATGCAACTGAATGACCCATTTTAAAAAATATTTGACTCATTGAATATATTATACATGTTCTGTGGATATATGGATAGAGTTGGGACGAGTGCACGAATCTTAGATTCGTGCATTAATTGCACATGAGACTTTGTCTTTTGAAATATAGTGATTAGAAAGGTGGGTTGATTCCCATTTAGTAGATATGGGATAAGAAAAAAAGTAATAATGAAAAAAATTGTAATTTTATAAATAAATAAGGATATAAAATATATGGTGTCAAGCATGGTCTTAATATTTATGAGTCTTACCCTGTCAAAAAAAAATAAATATATATATATATATATATATATACATATATATATTTATGGACAAAAATTCATATGGGACGGTCTCATGCATAAGACTGAGTACAACTTAGCACAAATGACATTTATCCTTTCAAAAGTGTTAAAGCACCAATTGCCAAATTATGTTCCGTCTCACCGTGAGACCGTCTCATACAAGTGTGCCTCATATTTATGAGTCTTAAATTTATAGTTTGTATATTTCATGTCTAAACATTGATAGTATTTTTCAGATTCTTAAGCAACAAGAAAAAAAAATTAGGCCTTAAATTAATGGGATTTATACCAAATCCATCCCATAATTTTTCACATTTATTGAAATTGTCCCGTAACTATCAACATTTTTAATTTAGTCCCACAATTATTCAATTTGTTCCAATTTAGTCCCAAACCGTCAGATTGATCAGAAACACCCAAAACGATGTCGTTTTAGTCACATAAATTAGGGACACGTGATAGAAACACGACTAAAACGACGTCGTTTTGGGTATTTTTTGTCGATCTCCGACGGTTTAGGACTAAATTGGAATAAATTGAATACATGTGAGACTAAATTAAAAAAATTAATAGTTATGGGATCATTTTAATAAAGGTGAAAAATTATGGGATGAAATTGGTTTAAATTCCTAAATTAATAGTTATTTTTATCTATCAGGCTTGAATTGACAATATTAAAGGATTATATGTTTCATTAAAATAAATAGACAAAAAACTTATATGATACAAATATAATTTACATATTATCATATTAAAAAAAATACACATATAATTTATCACATTTTTTAAATAATTATGATCCAAATATTAAATTGGAGGTGCGTCTTATGTGGACCATTTATACCAAAACTTATTCTAGATATGTCGTTATACCTAAAAACAGTTGGATGATAATTATATTGAAACTTTATCTGCACATATAATTTCAGTCGTTAGAAATTGAATTTAGTCGAGAATATTTTTTCACTAATGGTTCATTGGGTGAATGCTGGAATTTTGATCATAGATGTTTTTACTTTTTAGACGCAAACTAAGAGTATGTATACTGATTTAAAGGAAAAAAAAAAAAACTTGCTACAATTGCTAAAAAAATAAAAAATATTGAATAAAATTGATAATTTAGCACACACCATATTGCTACAATTCTCACTCCATTGTAATAAACACCATGCCCTACTAGGCAACACTGTCAAACAAGTCGTATTCGATGATGATGATGAAATGAAGACTATAAATGACACAAACCACACTTGAATACCCAAGTAATATGGTCATCTATAATACAGCTTCTTGTTATTACCATGGACAGTAGTAATAGATGCAAAAAAGCGTCACCTAAGGCCTTGGTTTAGGTCAAAATCCACATGAAAACAGTTGACCAACCAGTGAGTGCAATGGTGGCAGCCAGATAAGTCCATAGGAACAAAACTGCACACTCTTCTTGTGCCACGTCGAACAACTGTGTCATCGTACCTACACGTGTTTGTCAAAGAGACGATGATGTTTTAGTTGATAATTTAAAAATGAACACTAATATAGAAGGTAGCGTACCTAAGTTCATGGCGGGTGGAAGAGTGAACTGAATCAAGAGAATGAAATGGTAAAGGGGATCCGGAGGAAGGTAGCCTAAGTACGTAGCTGTTCTGACAACACCGATCCCAATCATAGGAAGAAATATGTATCGTACACAAATAACTGCAATTATCAATATTGGTCTCAATGTCGCCTTGCGTAAACCTGCATCCACCATGTAACAAATATTACTACTATCTTTTATTCAATTCTCGCCAAACAATGCCAAAATATGATTGGAGATGACCCCCCAAAATAAACAAGTGGTCATTTTGACCCGACCACATTTGCATAATCAAAAAGTCCGATCCAATTATGCAAATTGGACTAGTCGGATCCGACCCTATTCTCGCCAAATACGATTAGGGTTGAGTCGGGCTAGACCAACAAATTATTGGACACAATCCAGTCCAATTGACCAATTCTACTTGTTGGCACAACTTACCTCAATTTGCCACCACTTACCTAAGTACAATGATTTACTCAAATAATTATGAAAGAAATTAAGGTGTACTACCTTCTATTAAATTGCCTCCTAGTATGAGGGTGATGCAAGGGATGGTGCCCTCCCTACAAAATCGCAATTATTTTATCAAAAAGTGAGCATCTAATAGTTTGGTGTGACAACATGATGCGTATTTAAAACGACGTACCCGAGTAATTGAATAGTGGCACTAATCACTCTGAAGGGAGCATTTTCACCAATTATTAGGTCTCGAAGCCACGTAACACCTCCAAATAAGAGTCCCAGAATCTGAAATATTCGAGTGTCAATTCCTGTAGCAATATATTGCACAAAATAAGGACAGTAAATATCTATCAATAAAAAATAAACACAACTCACAGCAGCAACGACTGGAGGGGCCAATATCTCTTCTCCTAGTTGATGCAGAACCTCCACAATTCGATCCCAAAATGTCACACTTTGCTTCAACTCAATCTTCCACCGTCGCATTTTGAAAAGGTATTAGTTATGTTACTAAAAGGTATTAGTTGTTTTCATTGATTAAGACGGACTCGATTGACTCACTGTTTGTTCTTGTTTAGAGACTTCAACCAGGGGAGGTACTTTGGAATCCTCTGCTTCACTAAGAAGAAGAGACTTCTCATCTGCCTCTAAGTCCTTGTTTGGCGCCTTCTTCGACTCCTCGGCTGCAAGAAACGCTCTGTATTTCACACTGGCGCTTCGTATTTTTTGGAAGGAATAAGTCCATATGTAGAAGGCACCAAGCTGTAACAAAGTAATTCCACCAAAATTTCATAAATGTCTCAGCTTGAGCAAAGTCTTGAATAAATTAATCACGTACCGCCATTGAGAAAGAAACGTATGAAAGTCCCATTGTGGAGCAAATGTACTTGTCCCCAAATGGACTCCCATTCTCCTTGCAGATTGCAGGGATGATTATCAACAGAATGTTCCCCAAATTTCCTAATCAGTAACCAAACTAATAATTATTACCAACTGATCATGTATAAAACACAAACATACATATTGAAGAGGGCCCCCTGCTAGTGGACGGTGGGTTATGGTCCCCGGATTAGTCGATCTTTGGGCCGGATACCTAGTTATAAAAAAGAAAAACACAAACATACATATGTATGTAAAGTTCATAATGAATGAATTACCTGCTGAACATATGGCAATGATGAGATCTTGAATGTATGGTTCTGGTTTTAGTATTTTAACTGCAATCCATCCAAGTGTTGCACCAAACATAAATGTTAACCCAATGTTAACTGGCATGAACCACCTATGTACAAAAATAAATCAAGAATTGTTGGCCTGAAGAAGAGTGATCATCAAACATTATTAAATTTCTATGATAATAATCAATTAAACAAACTTATAAGAAATTTCTTTCACATATTAAGCGTCTGTTTTGAAACTCAAGTAAAAAGGTAGAAACACTTATTTTTTGAAAAATTGTATTTAACAATTTTAAAAATAAGTACTTCTGAAGCATTTTTTAGCGTCCTAAAACAGACACTGGATCATGCACTATCTATTCTCAAATATTTATGTTCAAGCTAGAATTTTATCATATCATGACAATTACTTAATAGTAATTTGTTGAGTTGGTCTTGCGTAAACTAATTTTACCATACGTCTATTCTGCAACTAATACTTTATAGTTAAAAAACTAATACCTTTCAACGAAATAACTAATGTTGTTCAAAATACACACAAAATGCAAACCAGTTAGCACGGTAAAACCAATCTACACAAGAATTTTCCGCATTTGTTATTTAGGTATTGAGAGACATATGAAATTAATAAATTAATCAATTAATTCCATACCATGAGATGATGTCTTCGAGTGTGACGGTCTTTGCCAGACTCGAAAACACCAGGGATGGAGTGAAGGCCACAAACACTATCTGCATTTGCATCTGTTAATTTCTTTTCTCTACAAACTACTCCAAACAATCACACATTAAAATAAATAAAATTCATATAAAAAATATTACACAACTTACTTTGTTCATATATCTTCTAGCTTCAGGGGGAAGAAGCATGAGATAATCAGTGGCCATAAAAGCTCCAAGCATGCTTATGATTAGCATCTGCAATATGGGCATCAATGCCACTTCTAACAGAGATAACAATCCCATTTTTTTTTATCTCCTCTTTGATAGATCGATTTCTAGCTCCAATTTTCTGACACAGAATTAAACAGGAATGTGATGAGAGACCTATAGATTGTCACAACATGTATATACAGATATAGCATGTAATATATATACACGCGGAATATTGAGTAAATTCGAGATGTAAAAAGAGGAGGTGCTTTATTTATTTATGGCAAATTCTTGTATAACTTGATGAACTGTGCAATTCTTGTCGGTTGCCATTTGGGCCCACCTAAATATCAGAATATTGAAAAGAAAAAGGGAAAATTATCAAATCGCTTTGATTGTCCATTTCCGTAAATAATCTTTCTAATTTTGTTTGGTCATTTTCTAAGAAGAAAATAAAATAATTTTCAATATTATTTAATACTATTATTTCTCTCCACTAAACACATTTTACACAATTTAATACTATTATTTCCCTCCACCGAACTTACTTTACCCACTTTACATCATTTAATACTATTATCTCCAATTTTTTCTTAATCTTCCATGCCTACAAAGTGAGGATAATTAAAAAATAGACGGAGGAAAGATTTTTAAAAAGCTAATAAATCTCATACTCATTTATCTTTTTCTATAAAAAATAATTAAATATTTTTAATTATTCTTTTTAAATATTTTTAAAATTATATTTCATGTCATTATTTTTATTTATAAAATATCATCTATTTTAATAATAAAATAAAAAAGATTATAATACTCTTAACCAAAAGTCACTATATCCATTTAAATACTACTAAACAACCCTCATATTAAAATCTATATACTGTGAGTAAAGGAGTAAACAAGTATGAGAAAGATGGAGTACAAATCTTCTTAGCAGCTCAAGAATTAAGAATATAATATTCTTTTCATTTTTGCAAAAAAAAATATTATATAACTGCTCTCTCCATCCCAATTATATAATTTTTTTTATGGATATCCCAAATATATAGACTTGTTTCCACATAAAGTATTTTTTTCTAATTATTTTATTAATATAACCCTAACATTAATTATATTGGAAACTATAATAATCATTAAATATGACTATAATAGAAATTTTACTTGTGTAATTTACTTTCCAAGATAATTTCTTAATCTATGTGTAAAATCAAATCATCCTATATAATTGAGACGGAGGGAGTACTATTTAAAGAGAGCCAATTTCATGTATAATTAGTTCAATTAAATATATACTCACAATTTCTCAACCGCGTGAAGTATTGTGCGCAAAATTATACGTCCTCCGTCTCATGATTTATTTATCCATTTTTCGAAGCGGTTAGTCCCACACTTGTATACCTCTGTTCATATAATGTAATAAAATAATTACACTATTAACAATTATCTTTTCTTAATATCTTAAAATTACATCTCATATCATTATTTTTATCTATAAAAATCACTTCATCTCTTTAAATATTAATAAATAATTTTCACATTAAAATCTGTTCAGATGAACAAGTATGAAATAGGGTGAGTATAAGTTTTTTTTATAATAATAAATGCATGAAGAGCAGATCCAATCTAAAGGGAAAATGCGCATGTTATTGTACGTACCAAAAAGGCTGGAAATGCACCTCAAATTTAAGGCCAGAAATCGCCAGATGAGATGTTGCGCTTTTAACCACCACGCATATCAGTATCACAATCAATTATTAGGGACCCAAACACGTGAAATGTGTTGATTTATAACAATCAATTATTAGAGAGATGTATAATAGACTGTAGCAGAACGTGAATGAAAGTTATGTAAATTTACGAGAAAAACGTTGTTGATCAAAACAATTTGATTTTGCAAACATCAAGAAGGAAAGAAAGAGTAATTTTGCGAAAGGATTAGCAATGAAAAGAATTAAGATCTTGCACGAATACTCTAGAGGGAGTGTCGGAGTGATATTTGGATCTATACATGTAGGAGTATATATAACAAAAATTATTTATATCATACTACAGCGTATAACTATTTTATATTAACATTCGGCTCCATAAAATTACTCTACATAAACATATGCATATCTGTAATTTGAAATTTTGAATATTTCGTGTGAAATATTAAAAGAAAAAAACCGAAATACATACTTATGTATAGTGAATGCTAATTTATAAATATAGGGAGGGATATCGATGAAATTAATTAAGAGATAAGAGATGGGATAAGGCGGTAACTCGTACTCTATACTCTTTAGTAATGACTACTAATATTTGTGCGCACTTATAATTTCAAATCAAATTTTTTTATTTATAAAATTTTAATTATTATTTTATTTAAATTCTGATTCATAATAGTTTAGTTAATAATTCTTTTGTCAAAGTGACTTAGTTCAAGTGGATAGAGTACCACTACCTAGATCAATAGGCCTTGGGTTCGAGACATGCTGCCCCCTTTATTGGGATTTTTCACCCTTTAATAGAAATTAATAAGTTCTTTGTAGAAATTAATAAGTTCTTTGCTTAACATATATTAATAGGGATTTTTCACACTTTAATAGATTATACATCTGTCTGTCAAAAAAAATTAATAAGTTCTTTTGTTATTTTGCAGATATTATTTATAATAAAAAATATTAAAACTGCTTAACATATAAATTAATATTTTTATTTGTAATAAAGATTAAGTCTTGTAGGCATAAATTAATAAGTTCTTTTGTTATTTTGCAGATATTATTTATAATAAAAAATATTAAAATTGCTTAACATATAAATTAATATTTTTATTTGTAATAAAAATTAAGTCTTCAGATCATTTAGGGTAAAGATCATACACTCATAAGTAAGATTTAAAAAACAAGAATTTCTTATCTTTGAAAGATGAACTTTTCTGTTTGAAGCAAGTAATTATTTATTCATATTTTTCAATAGAAGAACAAGCTGCATGTTTGTAAAAAGCATTATGAGTGCACATTACACTTAAATGCACATAAGATTCACTCTTATATGAATCAACATTTCCGTTCATTTTTAGGATACGATGTTCCATTTTAATTAGAATTGCAATATATGTACATGAATTCTTGCCTGTGGTAAATAAGACAGTACCGGGCCAGAAAAACCTCCCTCAGACTACACTACACCCCCACGACAACACAACTCAAATTTGATCAACTTATATACATTCTGTTCCACCTTACTTTTTAATAAAAAGATGTTTAATTCATATTATTGCTAAAAAAAGGTAAAATATTTTATATTCTAATAAAATAAATTGTATATTTAAAAAATTTACTTGCATTACGATATGTATTTAGTACACAAGAGGCCTACTTTACTTTTATTACTACAATTGTAGTATCATTTTTCACACATTTTTTTTAAAAAAAAAAGGTAAACTTCTAAATTTATTTTATTTCTTCCCGTTTTACCCTTACTGAAGAGATGGCATACAAAAATTAAAGAGGCACACTTGCATCGTCTGGGCTTCTCAATTGAGTGGAAGACCCAGGTTCGCTTCTATTTGGGAGTTATAAGGTTGCTTGGTGAATTTGTGGAGTGTTTGGGTGCTTGGTATACTAACATCTAACAACTAACTTTGTCCGATCAAAAAAAAAAAAGTAAGACGGACATAAATTGGGCATTGACAAAAACTTGTATGAACCTGGTTCATGCTATGAACTTGATTTTTAATTCATGACATTTGACCCTACCCAGTGTATAATACGAGTTAAGTTTAGTGGTTTAGAAAAATGTGTTGAAAATGAGTTTAATGAGTCAAGTAATCAAAGTTCATGGAATGAACCTGGTTCATGGGAGACTTACTCTTGGGCATTGACGTTTTAACACTTTGAGATGGTGCGTGTGAGTTGTGCTAGATTGTACCCCATTTCATTCATGAGACCGTTTCATATGAGTTTTTTTCAAAATTAAAAGCTCATTCAAGGCAAAATTAACTTTATTAAACATGCTCATTTTGGTTCATTGGAAAAAAAATTTGATGACTACCCAAAGAAATAAATGTATAATGATATGTTGGCAGTAAGGCACTGTCCAACACCTATGTGTCTTCATTTTATTTTCGGTTGAATTGAAATTAAAATATACAAATGAATAAGAAGTGGTGGCCCCTACATATACATGTGATAAAAAAAGACTTGTTCGATATGCATTGTTCACCAGTGACCAGACTACAAGAAAATAGACTTTTAGTGACATAGACTGATCTATAATAACAGGAAATGTCATTAGAACTCGTTTCCTTACATTAATTTTTTTTAGCTAGAGAAACTTTAATATACAAGATTGTTAAAAGTCTATTTTCTAATAGTAATAGACAAAACCTAATTTGGTAAATACAAAAATAGAAAAAAAAAGTTTATCTTGCTATTTTTAGCCTATTTAACAAGAATACAAATATTTTTTAAAATGATAAATTCAAGTTTGCTTTATTTCAAAACGAATTTATGATATTTATAACTTTTAATAATATTTTCTAACATATAAGCAATTTTTTTTTTAAAAAAAGTTCACTGTGGTTAAATCATTATATATCGATATCAATATCAATTTCGGGGAAAAAAAGGGAGACATATTATTGGGGAACGTTTTGTTCGGATTTATTCGAGGTGCAATTTAAATATAAATTTAAATAAATAATTATTACTAGCATGAATTAATTCTATTAATTCAAATAACAATTACCAATGTTGTAAGTCATGTTGCGTGGAAGATATGATGTGACGATGTGTGTGACGACTTAACAAACAAAATGATGATGTGTCGAACACAGTATGTGTGTGTGACGAGCACAACGTAATGTAAGACGATCACAAGGATTTGGTGACCCAGTTCGTCAAGGTTGACTACGTCTGGGGACGTACCAAACCAGGATTGTATTATTTATGATTTGGGGTGTGTCGAGCACAATGTACTTGTGACGAGCACTATTGATATGTGGGATGGTGAGTTGGTACAAGAGTTATATTAGGGAATTTCTGAACCCTGTTTATGACCTCCAAGGGTCAATTTATAGAGTTTTGATAAGCATGTGCTTCACTGGCAAGCGCGAGCTGACGGTTTCTCGTCATGCAAGAATGTACGTGGTGCTACCTAGTTACCTATCATGCCAGAGGGAATCGAACCTGGGTCTCCCACTCAAATGAGAAGCCCAGTGGGTAGGTGGGCTAAGCTACCTAGTTATTATTGAATATTTTCTTAAAACACGTTAATTAAAATTTAATAGTATTAAATTTAATAGTATTAAGAATTACTAATATTTACTTTGAAGTGATATATATATAGACACGAACACCAATTGTAAAGTAGACCTATTTTAAATAACATCAACACATTATTAAATCATTATAGTTATTTATTGGACCTTTTTTATCAATAATATTTTTATTCTCATTAGTGTTATTGGGCTTACATTTCATATTAATATTTTTTTTCCTATTAAAGTGGGCCTTTCTTTGTAATTAAAGGGGTTACAAATATTTACATAACTTCTTTTTTTTACATAGATAATGAATGATCAATTTTCAATTTGGGTCCGTCAAAAAAAAAAAAATCAATTTTGGGGGTACACTTGTACCCGCATGTCCCATTCTCCCTCCGCCACTGTTCCAAGTTGTGTGGAAATTGATTGAATTTTTTTTGTTGATATATATTCTATATGCATTATTGCATCTCAGGAATCTCTTGTATATAAGTTATACTCCTATTATACTATAATAATGGTACATAATTTTTTTATTAAAAATAATTAATATTACTATCTCCGTCCCAAGATAACGTGCACGCTAACTTTATTATCGAATTTTTGCGAACGAGTTGTTTATTAGTATTTGAAATGATAAAATGAATTTTAAGGAGGGGTATGATAGATCTACATATCTTCTATTATATGCATCTTTAAAAAATATTTTATCATTTTAAATACTAATAAAAAACTCGCAAAAAAAAAACACGTATTGAAAACAGTAAACGTGCACGTTATTATGGGATGGAGGGATTATTATTCAATAAAAATAAATATATTATTTAAAATTATACATGCATTACATGATGCACTTTATACATATAAGATTTTATCTAGAAATAAATATAAACATTTTTATTAATCTTGAATTAAATTAATTATCAGGAAGACATGCATTTTTATCAACTTTAATTAATTATCAGGAAGACATGCATTCTTTGAATGTAAACGTGCTTGAAGTGACTTGGCGTTATTACCGGTTTCCACTCTCATCCCCTCTTAAACTTGCTTGCTCTAGTTGAGTCTTAACTTAAAAGGGATAAAGGAAAAACAAATTGTTATGACTATTTAGCTTAATTTGTATTGCGTTGATTTTATGAAAAGGGGAAAATTTAATAAATTTTAGTAATATTGTGCTTTTTAAATTTTTTTTATCAGCCAAAAAGATTTAGTCGAAGAAGTTAATAGGTATAAAGCATTACTCACCAACTATTATTTACAGAACACAATTAACAAATTTGGTTTGATGTTGGAGAGCTTAGGTTGTTCTAGATTTTTTTTTTCTTATTAATTAACAAATTCTACAATGATTTTCAAAGTGTTGAGTGCGTAAATATTGTACGTTGTGTGGACTCATACCCACTTATTTTTTGTGAATATAATCTCATTTCTGACCCAGAAAAGATATTCATGTCATCATGACATCATGTGTATAGATTAGGGACCATTGTTAACTTGGCTTTCGACCCAGAATATTAATTAGTTTCGTATCAATTCATCATATCATATCATCATATATAGGCAAATGTAGGGAAATTTGATGAGTAGTTTCCACACCTCTCAATTTTATATTTAAGACTAGTAGGGCGGTAGGCAAATAATTTATGAACAAATTTGATAGTGATTCATTTATTTATTAAGCTCGTTTAATGAATTAACAGTGTTTGAATATTAAACAATTCATTTGTCAGTGAATAAATTCGTTTAGTGTTCGTTCAGGTGTGTACTCATGAACAAGCTGCTTGTTAAGAGCTCATCATGTTTTTTTTAAGTATCCGGCCCAATGACTGATTAATTCGGGGACCAGAACCCATCGTTTATTGGCGGGGGTCCACTTCAAGTTAGAGCTAAGCTTTGTATTGACTGATTCATCTCAAGAATTGATCTTACCTTAGGGGGTTCGAACCTGCGACTAATTCGGGGGACCGAACCCACTGTTCACTAGTGGGACTTCACTTCAAACAAGAGTTAAGCTATGTATGGACTGCTCACTTTAGCTCTGTATGAACTGACCCACTAAAAAATTAATCACACTTTAGGAGGTTTGAACATGAGACCCAATGAGGAGCACATTTCTAAGTCTCAGGCCTAGGCCAACCTTTTGGGTTGTTAAGAGCTCATCTAATGAGTATATTATTAAATTGTTAGTATTATTTGGTAATTAAAATATTAATCATCTATATTTAATTTATGATATTAAAAATTATTAATTTTACTATTTAATACTCCCTCCGTTCCACAATAACGTGCCCAATTTTGTTTTTGGTCCGCCTCGCAATAACGTGCACATTTCTTAAAATGACAAAACATTCAAAATTTACACCCTCACAATATCATTATAATTGATTTAAATAATACAAATAAAACAAGTTTTCTTAGTTTATGTGCTCGGATAGAGGTGCACGTTAACCCGGGACCTACTCCCTCCGTCCCGCAATAACGTGCACAATTTCCTTTTTGATTCGTCTCACAATAACGTGCATATTTCCTAAAATGACAAAACTCTCAAAACTTACACCCTCACAATATCATTATAATTGATTTTGTTGGAAAACGAGGGTTAGTAACTAACTAACCTCTAATCCAAAATTTACAGCGGAAGAATATTGAACCTGGTTGAATTCTACATATATCTCGATTCTCTTAGTCCGAAACATAATCATACAGATTGCTTCCATTATTAATAATTTAAGAGTTCTTGGTTTAGTATATTTGTGATGTATATGGAGAGCAAAAGAGAAATAACAACTTTTTTCTTTCTGTTGCTTTTCTTTTCTGGTGCATAGGAATACAGGGAGAAAAATGAAAATAGCGTATTTAAACTCTTATCTCAGAATCCTTGATTCAAAAAACATCCCGTAGAATATTTATATATTTGTTACCTCCCTTTCAAGTTTATCCACTTCATTTGTGGATGATTATTATTATTAAATACTACTCCCCCATTTCAACATACCGTAAAAAACTTAGATCTGTATTTTGTACCTTAGAGTGAAGACCCCATTCCGCCTAAATCTGTATTTTTTAACAAAAACTTTTATGATTAGTTGCACGATATAGCTAATGCAATTTTGATTCAATTTTTTATCAAAATTTGCCTCATTCACAAAAACACTGAAATATATAATGAATAATATTAGTTCATATAAAGAAAAACATTTCTTCGCAGGAGAAACAGTACTAATACATTTTCAATATACACCTAATAGTTTTAGTCATATGAGTTAATATTTTTCACGACATGAAGTAATATTCTTTTTACCATTTTCTTTCTATGGAGTGTAAAGAAACTGCTTGATTGATTTATTTTTTGGTCAAAATTGCAGAGTGGAACAAGTGAGTCGAAGTTTTTAAGTGGAGAATGTGTGTCACTCTCCCCTATTGAAACTGAATATTGGCTCAATTTATACAATTAACATAAATTTCATATGTGTTCTATAAAATATGGACAAAAACTCCCCCATGTATTCTATAAATATGCACAAAAACTAGTTTTAAAAAATATGCACAAAAATCTCTCATGCGTGTTTTACAAAAGTATGTAGAAAATTCATTTTTATCACATTTTAACTGAACATGTTTGTAACTCGAGTTTGTTTTTAATTGATGTTTTATGCTTTTGAGTTTAAAGTGGCTCACCCACAGGTCCAAAGTCCAACACCCAATTACTCTTAAGTCCAAATTTTTTTAAGAATTACTTGCAGGTTTAAAATAGACTTAAAAAATACTCATTTATCCTTACTTTTAAATTGAAGTCTACAATTCTACTCTTCAGTCGTCCTTTTCCTCCAGGCGTCCCTTTCTTCTTTTTAAAATTTCTCCAGCTATCCTTTTCCTCCAACAATCCTTTTCTTCATTTTAAGTCCTTTACCTTTTCTTTCACTCTTCCTCTTCTTTATCTTTCTTCTACATTTTTCCCTCTTTTCATTTTAACATGAAATTATTGGTGTGAAAGAAACACAAAATTCATATTAAACATACCTTCAAAAAATTACCACAAAATTCCAATATAAAAAGAAAAACATTACAATTTAAAATTTGATCTAAAATCCTTAAATTTACATAGGAGTATCATCTTCTAAAAATCTCAAAATTACATACTTTCATCCTCAATTCGACATGAACATGTTCATCAAATACATGCTCGAGTTAAAAACATGCTCAGTTAAAAAGCATAAAACATCAATTAAAAACAAACTCGAGTTACATGCTCAGTTAAAAAGTGATAAAAATGAATTTTCTACATACTTTTGTAAAACACACATGAGAGGAGTGTCCAACTTTCCAGTCCAAAAATAAGTGCTCAAGTACTAATAGGTGCAAGAATTTTTTTTCTTAGTACTAAGAGGTCCAAAATCAACTCTAAAAAGACAAAAATACCATTTTTTCCCTATTTTTCAAAATATTGTCTTCCCCTTAAGAGAATAGATGAAATTCAAAAATAGGAACATGCATATATGCATTTAGATTACAGTTTAACACATCCACATACTTTCATACTAAAAAAACCATTAGAATCTTGAAATTTACATATCAAAATTAAAAATTACATAAATTTATATATCTAAAAACATAAAATTTACATACATTTACCCAAAATATAAAAAATTATATATTTTCGTCTCCAGTTCAACATGCATATATATTTACATGCATAGGTTCATTAAAATGATGGAGCGGCGGCATCTGAATTTCAATAGCAGTGGAAAACGGTGTTGAGAGAGAGAGAGAGAGAGAGAGCAGATGGATTGTTTGTAGGGATGAGAGAGAAATGTGTGGTTTGATTTTGAGATGAAAAAGATCGGCCCCTTTATTGAAAAACAAGGTCAATATGGACAATTCATGTGCTAAAATGCACCTGGTAGTAATGTTTTAATTTCTTTGTACCTATAAGCAATATTCTCTCAAATCTTGCACTTAGTAGTAATTATCTCTTGAGTTTATTGTTGTATTCATGTCGTTCTTTTCTTTTCTTTTTTTTAAGAATTAAGGCTATTTTTGTTTTGAAACTTTTTGAGTGGATGGACAGGATTTTGCGTTCCTTTCTCATATGAGTTTAAAATTTAGAATCTGATTTTCAAATCCCACATTCATTCTACACCTACAAATACCTATAAAACATATTACTACGCCCCCAAGGGCATAGCCAAGTTGGTAAAGCTTGTGGTGATGTGGGGAGAAATCCTCCGGCAACGCAGGTTCTAACCCGTGTGGGACAAATTTTTCATTGAAATATTATGGGGGTTTGTCCTGGGGATTGAATTATGTTGGCTCTCTCCCACAAATATCTGCTACTTGGGCACATCCTTCGATTTACAACCCGTTCGGCTGAGGGGCCAACGGCACAGGTGGAGGAGTTTCTCGTCTCTTCCTCAAAAAAAAAAAAATATATTACTACTCTTCCCAATACATCACACTTTATACACTATATTACTTTTCTTAATATAATATAATAATACAACATCAATCACTATTAAACATTGATTTGACATAAAGTTAAATCACACTCTACTCAACTACTCAAATACCAAAACAAACACATACATTTATTATTCATCAAAGATTGTAAATCCCTAGATTCTAAAACATTGACTTGGTCCGCATACTTAAATCCCAAAACAAACGCAACCTAACAGTTTTAGACTTTGATGTAATTTTCAAGTTAACAAATATATCCTTTGTTTAATCTAATTTATCTATATTTTTATTTGTGTACATTTTATTAATTATAGTAATTTTTTTCATAGTCTTTTTCATTAATTTTTTAGTTTAATGAAACACAAGGGGTTTTATACATTTATTGAAACATTTAGTATTTTGTGCATTTTATATAAAACACGGGGGTTTTATGCATTATTATATGCATCAATTAAAACACAAGGTGTTTTATGCATTTTTTGCTTTTTACCCGAAGATTGATTGTGTGTTATGAAAGGGGGGTAAAAAGACATTTTCTCATATTCATTTACCTCTCAAATTTGTATTGAAACTGTAACATATTACATATATAAGAACCTCTTTATAAACGTGCAGATGGCACAGAACAACATAGGATGTTTGGTGGTCCATAAATCAACAAAATCATGCATAATGTTAAATGACTGATCAGGTTGGTGCTCTTTATCTTCATGCATTCGGTGATGACCCTTTGATTAATGTCTTTTTTACCCCTGAACAGGATAAGAGAATATCAGTTATAAGCTCAATACAAATATTCTTCATGCTATGCAGCTAATGACAGGTATGCATTATCCTACAACTAGTAATCAAGAGTATAGGAAAACACAAAATATACGGAGTTTAATCAATTCAGGGCTGAAAAGTAGTAGAACTTTCAGTAGGGGCCTGAAATATGTTTCCGACCGATTGAGGACCTGAAAAATAAGACGAAACATGAAAGATAGAAACTATCAATTAAGACCACATTTTACATTTTATGATTTCTAGTTATCCAACAATACTTTATAAAATCACAATCCATATTTGAGGACCTGGAGTATTAATTTCACGCAGGTGGAAAAAATAAGAAAAGGAAGTAAGATAAAAAAATGATTTTGCATATTAATAAATAGAGTAATACCTGGGAGCACCAGTTGCACCATGCAAGTGGTGCACAACTAATACTGTTCAATGAAACCAATTAATATTGTTCAGTGAAAACAACTAACACCTTTTAGTAAAACAATTAATACCTTTTAGTAAAACAACAAATATCATTCTATAATGCACTTGAATTGGGCAGTTCAACTATTGCCTAGAAGTATTTGCCTAATAAATTAAGCTATAAATTATAAGATACAGAACATGAACTTAAAATTTGTAAGGCAAAATAATTGAATATTTATGCTTGTAAATTTAGAGAATCAGATAGGGCATGCCCCAGTGATAGATGGGAAGATAGTAGGCATGTTCTCAATCAAGGATGTGGTCAAGCTGTACGGCAATTTAAATCACTGCTATGAATGTCACAAAAGTAGGACGATGTATATCACTAGACATGCAGCATATCATGACAGATATAACTAATTATGCCCAGCAAAAACCTTCAGCACTTGCTATCTTTTTAAATGTAAAATTGTGTTTAAGAGGTCTTTGAAAAATATATTGTCTCAAAGAATCAAGGCTTAATTGCATATAAAATCACAACATTTTCACAAATTGCAATCTCATCTAAACGTTTGAGTTTTGTAAACAAAACCCCAATTTAATTTTTTTTACAAATCGAACCAATGGGCAGACATGCTCCTGCACGGAAATTAATAATTTTCACAAGATTTTTCAAAAGAATAATTAAAAAATCACAAAATTTCACAAAAATAAATAATTTAGGAACCCAAAGATGCATTTAGCCACTAAACTATAAGAAGTCTAATTGACTAAAACGATATATATATATATCAAAAACTCATATGAGACAGTCTCATGCATGAGACGGGGTACAACATAGCACAACTTACACCCCTTCCAAAGTGTTAAAGCATCAATGTCCAACTTATGACCCATCTCACCGTGAGACGGTCTCATGCAAGTGTGCCTCATATTTTTTTTATCAGAACTAAAACAATTAGATAAAAATGCCACTTACTATAAATCTGCATCAGATCCATCATCATTTTGCTTTCTCACGCAAACATTGGATCATTTCAAGCTTCCTAGTGGGAACACCTTCCTCTTATTACTATGTCTCATAGCTTGCGATGCCGTCAGAGAAACTTGCACTCGTTCAGACAACACGAATCCTCGAGCTTCCATCTTTTCTCGTACTCTTCGAGCATCTTGCTGAAATCCCCCCTCTTTAAGTGAAATTATAATCCTCTCAAAATCCTCAGCCTCAAGATTCAAGGTTATGGGAGCTGTAATAAAATTGTGTAGATGTGAAAATACGATCAGCCGCATCAACCATTCCAGCTTTGGCCAATGCCTTAAGCAAGGACATATAAGTCTTTTTGTAACCTTAATGTCCTTCATTTCCATGTCTTTAAACAATGCCTCAGCTTCTTTTGGTCTGCCAGCATTTATGTAGGCTATGACCATGGAATTATAAGCCTTCATATCTGGTGTAAATTCCTGGGCCCGTAAAGTGTTGAATGATTCTTTTGCTCGATCGAGATTTCCCGATTTACAATATATTTGAATGAATAATGCTGGCATAATAACATCGGGTTGAATACCATTCACACTCATCTTCTTTAAGATTCTCTTGACATCTTCCATGCGAGTGAGAGCATCAATTAGTTTTGAATAGTCATGTATGCAAGCTTGGAAGGACTCTTCAGAAAGTACAGATTCTGCAATCTGAAACATACCAATAAAGTTAATCGAGTTGGGATATTAACCTTAAACGATCTGGGGTTTGCCAAAGTACCTAAGTCTAATTTACATGTGAAATTTATCAAGGTTAAGCATTCAGTTGGACCTTAGTTTTCTAAGAATGGGCATCTTTCCTGAATAAATGTAAAGTTAGGATGAATGATTATACAAGCAACTAAAGGAATGTGTAGTTCTGCAAAATACAATTTTGAGATGAATAGTTATAGACAGCCAAATTCAGAAAAGAGACCCACACAACAACTAGGCCTTTCTCCAACTGTAAGTAAATGATGCATGCAAAAAGTAGATTTTACATGATTTAAGTAATTCGATAGAAGTTACTTTCAAAGGGACACATAAGCTACTTCATAAAACTCCTCAAAGCAAAAAAAATAAAATAAAGAAGATGAAAATTCTGATCCGAGTTTATCAATCAAATCAAAGACAACCAAAGCTTTTGCTTATTCTAACAGAAAACTCAGTTTTACACATGTAGCCCCTACCTAAATTTCCAGCAAAGAACAAAGATGCATACCTTATAGTATAGATGAGAATTAGAATACTTCAATTTATCAAGAAGGCAATCCAGTCAATCCTACCAGGTTTCAGAAAATCTATCCATTCACATAAAAGTGGAGCAGGATCATCCTCTTCTTGTAATGAGAGGATCTTTTCAGTAACAATTTCGAACTTTCCAGATATAGGCTTTGCCTTTGCCTCCTTAGGCCATATACCTTCTCCACTCTCGTGAATTTTATCAGCAACCATAGCTCACTTTTGATCAGATAAAACGAGCCCATAAATCTTGTACTTAACCTTTCCATGTCGTTTGGGAAGAGAGCCACTCGCCACATTATTAATCTCTTTTCCACCAGCATTTTCTTTTCCCAGTTCATCACTTTCATTCAACTCTTATAAGGGCGTTCTACGCTCTCATAAAAATCACTTTGTTCAATTTTCCGCGGGCCCACTTGAACCTGAGCTCTCACAACAGCTCATCTCGTATGCCCACTTGGCCGGCAAATCGATACATCTGTTTAACTTCCTCAGACTGAAGAACTCTTCATTCTCTCTTTTTTCTTTTCTTTTTCCATATCTAGCAACACTAAATTGCTGACTTCCCAAACGGTCGTCCACAGGTCCTCACTTAAATCTCCGAAGGCATAGACGGTACAGCACCAGTCATCTGTTGAAGACCACCCTTTTCAATCTCTGATACAACATTTTGAACAATGATCGTAAGCATCCTTTTTATTGCATTCTTGTCACAATCGAGATAAGCTTCGGAGAGCTTTTTCCGCATCACCCAAACAAATCGGGATAAGAACTCGTTCATTATAGCATCGGTTTCTGATTCGTTTTCCAACGAGTGATCTGTATTAACATGTTCTGAGTATGAATGCATCTTCTGGAAGATTTATCAAATCTTGAATCATTAGGGAAGTTGAGAAAAGATAAACCCCTGATGGATGAAAAGAGCAGGGTGTGGAGATGTTAATGGCTGCAACACATCTAGTTAAAGATGAGTTTCGCGGGATTTCCCTGCTATTGAATTTTGATATGCCGTTAATTGCATGCCTGCTGAAGATTCGCCTTCATATCTGACTAACTCTAATTTAAAATCAGTACTTTGATTAGGATACAAAACTATTCAACCAGACAGGCGAATCAGAAATACCAGATGGTATAAAGATCTTATGGGTAGCATTTAATCAAAAAATGAGGCACATAAAAATTTCTTCCTAAAACAAGACTGAGTACGATTTAGAAACCCACAGAAAATAAGAACTCTACGATTCAGACACTTGCATCCCAAAATGAAAAACTGCAATTATATATATATTTATATATATAGACAAAGTCTAGAATGTAAATTTGTATAGATGCAAAAACTTTAATTTTCAATCAAATTCTATAATTGATGAATGTAATACAAAATTGAGTGGTTCATGGTTTACTCGGCCTGACTAGTTCATGGTTCACCCAGCTCAAATAGGTCATAATTTAGGGTTAATTATTTAGTGTTTAGGGTGCAGTTGGTTGATTCAGGGAAATTTTATAAATTTTCATTTATACAATTTTGCAGAACTACTCATATATATATATATATATATATATATATATATATATATATATATATATGATTATGATTTCTTTTCTCTGGAATTGCTTGAGCTGATTCTATTTTGCTTAAGGTCAATTTTTTATGTTCTACATAACAGGGCTATAGTGTGCGAGTGAATTTTTTGGTTGGGACCGTTTATTAACACCCAGCGTTAGTAGATAAACCATCTAAGTAGGAAAAAATATTATGAAAATTCCATAATACTCTTATCATTTTATATTAAAAATATGTATTCAATCCCTAGTTTAACTACCGTAGCTGCACTGCCGCCCAGCCACCGGCGTCTGCCGCCGTCACTTACTTATCCGGTCAAATATTATATCGAAAATCATCATATATTTTTTTGGCAATAATCAGTTGAAATTAACAAATTTCGATTCTGGTTTGTGATGGCGGGGAGCGTAACTTTACCTGAGATCTAGGGGAGAAAGAGAGCAGGTGGCGTGAGATCTTTATTGAGGAGAGAGGTGAGAAAGGGAACCGCGGTGGTCAGGTGGTGGCGGGCGACGGCGTGGAGGCGGCAGCCGATTGAAGAAACTGAAAAAGTGAAGGGGTAACAGGGGGAGAGAGAGAAGATTTAGGATTTTTTAACCGGGCCTTTTTTTGTGTTTTTTTTTAGCCCAGCCATTTATCTTTCTTTTTGAGTGGATGACTTGTTGAAGGCTCAAAGCCCAAATACTAGTAGGTACGAAAAAATTTCTTAATTACTAGTAGGTGCAAATTAGGTATTAATTTGACATTTTTACCCTTAATTTCGGTTTTTTTCATCTGTGGTCACGAGATGGTTGAAGTCAACACTTTCCTAAAGAAAAAAGTGGAAAAGGACAGTACTTCCTATCAGAAATTGCAGAGCCACGTTCAATTGTAGACCTCTTTTCTCTTTCTACCCAATTATTTACTCTTTCAACCAAATTCAATCACTCTTCCTCTCTCTCACTCTATTTTATCTTTCTATCTTCATTTTTCTCTCCTTTCATTTTAACATGAAGTTATTGGTGTGAAATAAACATAAAATTCATATTAAACATATTTCAAAAAATTACACATTCATAAAAATTTAATAAAAAAAAGAAAAATATTATAATTTGAAATTTTCATATCAAAAATTGAAAAACTGCAAAATTTTACATATCTAAAATCCTTAAATTTACATATCATTTTCTAAAAATCTAAAAATTACACACTTTCATCATCATTTCAACATGCGCATGTTCATCAAAATCTAAAAAAAAACCCAAAAATCCCAGATCTAGATTGCTACAACTATCATCCATCTCCAAATAAACAAAGAAAATCCAAATTGGCACCATCTCCATACATCTCCAACTTCAAATCTGGAAAATAAAGAAGGATTCTGGCATTTCAGCTGGATTTTTTCTAAAACTCGATCAAACCACCACTGTCATCCACTCATTTTGGAATCAAATCAACGAAATAAGACCGATATTCTGGAATCCACTCAGTTTCACCGGAATATTCTACACCGCTTTCAAGTTCCTTGCAAAAGGGGGAAAAATACACCGCCGGAATACTCTGCACCTTCAGTTTTGAAAGCCACGGTCATTTCTTCTTCTTCTCCGTCATTTTCGCAGGAATCGGAACAGAAAGAAAAAAGAAAAAATAACACCAATTTCGTCCAAAAATCAGAGAAATGTGGACTCCTCCCCCAAAACTTGATTTTGAATTTTGAATTTTCATCTCTGCGGCACCTCCCTTTTACATGCAGATGAATTTTCCGAAGAAGGTAAACTTTGGACTCTGGAATTGGGGAATGGGGTTGTAGGTGTGAGGATTTCTAAATAAGGGAAATAGCGGAATTTTGCTTTAATTTGTAATCAAATTGCAACAGAGATGAATTTAAGGGTATAAGAGGTATTACACTATTGGGTTTGTACCTACTACTAATATTAAAAACAACTTGCACCTAAGAGTTATGTGTAGGAGATTTTTGTACCAGAAAGTAATTTTCTCTTTTTTGCTTTTAACAAATTTTTTTGGTTGTTTTGGCTACTTGAATCCAGTTCGGGCATTTTTCTTTTATAAAATAGTAGTATATATTATTCTTAAAAGAATTAAAAATGTACCTTCAATTTAAAGAATGCTTCTAAAAGATTAGATTCAATTAATTCGAATTTAATTAATGAGTGACATTTGTGTCCACCAATTGCATAAGATGCAATTGATGCAATTGAATTCAATTTCAATTTGGATGAATCATCTACACCTTAAACACTAAATAATGAACCATAAATCATGATCTATTCAGGCCGGGTGAACCATGAACCACTCGAGTCGGGCCGGACCAAAAAAAAACTTGATTGAAATCCAATTGCACCAAATCAAAATTGGTGCACAGGAGAATTTGCCTTAATTATAATATCATCTCAATATTATATATTTTAATATTAATTTGTAAGATTTAAAATATTAATTATTAATATTATTTAAATTATTTTATTATACCAAAAATTGAAATTTTTGGATCCATCCTCGAACAGGGGCAAGAATGATAAACCTTTTAAGTATAAGAAAAATGCATGCTAAAAATATTGTTACAACATTTTTTTTATCCAATTTGCGCTACAAATGGTAAATTAATCGAAACTAAAGGGATAAAAACATTCAAGTAGGAGAGATATTAATCCCTCATGATCCAACATCATCATCATGTGGTCTTGTGTCGGTCCAAATTAAACCCCATATTGATCGAGCAACAAAACCTCAATTCATGGCTGTTGGGTGTTCCATTTGTAGTGCCTGTTTTAGAACACAACTCAAAGGCTAGAAGTGCTTTTTTTTCAAAAACAATTGAGTCACACCAACTTAAAATAAAAAAGCACTTCTAGTGTGTTGAGTAGAGGTTCAAAACAAGCCCGTAATAGATGGACTCAATTAAGCATTTATTTGGGTCTCATGTCAATTTATTGGAGTTACATGGTTAAATATTTTAAATTAGGCAACATCTATTACATACTTGGATGTTTTACATTAGACAAAGTTTTGCACTATTTTTAACTGAAACATTTAACTTTTTTGCATTGAAACGGTTTTATC
This sequence comes from Stenogyne calaminthoides, assembly GCA_037126765.1. Lineage (NCBI taxonomy): Eukaryota > Viridiplantae > Streptophyta > Magnoliopsida > Lamiales > Lamiaceae > Stenogyne > Stenogyne calaminthoides. Next base: position 40,179,388 of record JBBCBC010000002.1, read on the forward strand.
AGATTTTAGATAATTATGTCGTATTAGTATATCATTAGTTATAATGTGTAATTGTGTATAAATTATTTTACATCAGAATTTAGATAATTATGCCACATTAGTATATTATTAGTCATAACGGGCACATTTTAATAGGTTGTAATGTTATACAAAGAAATAAAATTTTATATTATAAAAGGAGCTTTCAAAATATGTCAAGTGTCCTTTCTAATTTGCTGCCACATGTCAATTTGAATTTCACGTGCTCCTGCCACACGTTAAACATCTCTCCCCAAAAAAATTTATTTCCTAATTAAAACCTGTCTCCTAATAACGTAGAAAATAAATGTAATTTAGTTAATTATTGGCTAATTAAACCGTCTTTCACTCTTCCCTTTCATCGCTGCCTTTTCACTTTCTGCTGCTCCCAAATCTTCCAACGATAAAAGCCTTTCAAGTTTGTTCTGAATTCTTGCAATATTTCTTAATGCTAAATGATAATCATTTGTTCTTCAATTATGTCTCTGAATATCTACATGCTCATGTGTCCTCCCATTTTAATTTCTGGGCTTTTCAGTTAATGGAGTGGAGAATCCGATGTTGGATGGTGGAATTTTTGGGGAAAAAAAAAGTCGTTGAAAATTGAAAATCCCACCAAGAACTCAGCGCATTGTTTGAACCAAATTCTTACTGGACACATCTTAAAATTGGCAACGTTATTTTGGTGGTTGTTTTTTCAAACTAATTGTGCGAGGTATTACTTTTGTGCGCTGGCCGGGGAAAGCTTATTGGTGGGTAAGCCGCCGCGACCGTTACCGACAGGCTCAGAAACAGTGTCGTGCGCGCAGCCACAGTCACCGCTGGTGTTTTACAGAACCGCCGGTATGTGCAGCGCCTTCCTTCGGACCACCGCCGGTGTTCTGCAATATTAATTCGATACTGCTTCAGTCTTCTTAATTGAATTTATTGTTTCTGAAATAGGGTTCAGAGATCAATTTTAATTTTTGGTTATTTGGCTTTTGTATTAGTTTTCAGTTCATAAAAGAAGAATATGGCATGAAGTCGAAAGATAAAAGACTGTGAATAACCATGAGCAGCTGCTTGTTCTTCTTGTATGGATAATATGAACGAATTCAAGTTTTATTTTTTATTTTCACATTGTAGCTTTGTCAGTATTATGTTGCTTATTTTTCAGTTGAATACTAATATTTTGGATTTGATTTAGGTTTGGTGATCCAAAAGAACCACAAAATTAAATTAATGTCAAAGTGACATTTTTGGTCCCACAGGACACACCCCTCACGATTTTGATCCAAAACCTTACATTTTTGGTCCCGTAGCCCAAAAATTTTACACATTTGGTCCCACCGTCAATTTTTCTGTCAAATTCATTAACACTTTTGGTCCCATAAGATTTTTGGTTAACAAAGGAGCGTGTGGGAGTTTTTGGAGTTAAAAACTTGACACTTTTGGTCAGGATTTTTTTGGCAAACCAGTAGGCAAAACAACATTTTTATTCCCAGAAAATCAAAGCTTGGTAAACCAGCAACACTAGGCATAGGAATAGATCCCAAATTCGAAGCCAACACAGAAGAGCCAAGTTTCGTATTCAAACCATACCCAGTTTTCACAGGCATATTCAATAGCAAATCAGGGGTGAGCATATTACCAGAATCAGAGCTACGATTACCCTCAATAGCATGACCAGAATCAGGCACAACCAGATGCCCAAAGCGTGTATTTGCAGCAAGAGGAAGGGGCGGAAATTGGGACTCCGAAAATGCCCCATTGCTAGGGTTCGAATTCAAAATCAGGCATGGGATAGGGCTTGGATGAGTCGTCGTTTCCAAATCCTTTGAAACCACGGTCGAATTGAGTCCGGAGGGCAGCGAATCGGCCGTCGTTGGTACAATTGGTACAATTTGAGTTGTACTTGATGCACCAAATTGGAGTTGTACCTGATGCACCAAATTGCGTCAACAAAACTTGACCTTCACATTCGAAGCATGATCAATAGGGGCAGCAAGATTAACATTCTCCCTCAAACTAGGCTGCATCACTCTCCCATTCATACCATGGGCAGTAGCCCTCCCAGCAGTATCATCTATCCTATTAACCTCAGACCCCAAGCAGCCAAGCTAGACAAATAACCAGCAACCGGCAGTGCATTCGAATTAAAATCAGTAGCAGGGGAAAGCATAATACCTTTAGACAAGTGTGCCTTAGGAGGCTGATGCCCATCTGAATCACCACCAGGGAGGCTTGAGTCCAGAAAGGCCGGAAAACCAGGCTCCAAATTTGAACCACTAGGCCTAGCCACAGACACCCCCCGTATCAGGCAAACCAGGCAAATCACCAAGAGAAGGCGTGTTACCTGTTGAAGTCGGCACGAGCGAACCCAAACCATTAGCAGCAACGACGCTCGAGGGCGCCGCACCCATACCAGATGCCCTCGCAAAACCGGTGGTCACCGCGTCCTCGTCAGATGTTAAATCAGGGCACGAATGAATCCCCATACCCAGTACATGAGAGATTCGCGAGTGAGAAGGGACCTCGAGCGCCGACGAATGAAGGTCAGAAATCTTCACTGTGGGCGACGATTGATTCAGCGCGAGAAGCGCAGAAACAATTTGGGGGTTTGCCAATTGAGCGAAGACGATGGACAAGTCATCAGTCTTCATGGTGCAAGGGCCGCAGGGCCGTCGGCGGCGGCAGAGGGTTGGAAGCGAACGGGAATTGGGGTTTCTGAATTCACACCTTTAGTGTGTGAAAATCGCACACAATAAAGGTTCAGAACATTTTAGGAAATGAACTGTTATTGTTATTTAATTCTTATAAAAAAAATAAAAAATTAACGTTTGACTAACGGCGCGTGTTCGGGACGCGCGGGTTTGACGGAAAATTGGATGGAAGTTTCAGTCGCGGGACCAAAAGTGTCAAAATGTTCGGCTTTTGGACCAAAAATGTAAGATTTGAGACCAAAACCGTGAGGGGGCGTGTCCTGTGGGACTAAAAGTGCTAAAAACTCGATTGCTACTTAGGGTAGTATCACAGCAAAAAAAAACAGCCCACACCCCCACTTCCAGCGCGTCTCGGCTTTGATGGCGAGGATGATGATAATGTTGAGAGAGGCACCATGCACAAGGCCTGCAAATATGTTAGTACTTTTTTATGTCATAAATAGTAGTTTGATTACTAGCCTTCATTATGATTCTAATATTAATTGCATTCATGGATTGGATTTGATTTGATGGATTTATTTTAATACTTATATCAGCTAACAAGAAAGATGAAAAAAAACAAAAGATAGTATTTAGTTGCTAATAGTATCATCACTTGAAGCAGTGATGAAAAGGATGAAGTAGGTACACAAAGTGGTCTTGCTTGAGCTTTTGTTTTTCATGTTATGTTATTGAGCCAAATCTTTGTTTATAGTCAAAGTTTATATATTTTATTTTCAAAATTAGGTGCATACACCTATTCTACCCAAATTTTTATTTGCAAGTCTAGGATACAATTCAAAGTCTTATTCTAAAAGGATGGGGCAGTGGCAATATGTACCTAAGTAGATAGTTGTACATTATAGTGGATTTTCAAAATAGAAACTTGATTTGCTTGGTTTTGTTTAGAATTGCTGAGACCTTGGTCCTAAAGTCAAGATTCTGTGTTCCTACTTTTCTCATCAATCCAGTCTAAACTTGTTAGTATTATTCATATAATTTATTAAATCATTAAACCAAATTTAAACTCAAAATTTCAATAAATCCTGTTATGTTTCTTTTCGGGACTCTGATAATTGAACTATTTCAGTAAGATATACATGTTGCAGAAATTTCATTTGACTTGATCTTTCAGCTGAGGTGCTAGAAATGTTTTAAATATCCTAATATCTTTTCAATATATTGTGTCATTATATTATTATGATTGTTTGTTTCTAGATCTGAAAGAAAATGGGCTTCTAGATAAAAAAAAAAAAAAAAAAATATTTTTTAAGACAAAAAAAATTTGAGTAGTAATTCTAAAATACAAAATGAGATATTTTTATTCCTAAAGTCATTTTTTATTGCATTTTTGCCATTAAAAAATTATTAGCCATATTTCTCTCTATTAAACCGATTTCCCTCTCTCTCCACTCTCTGAAAAAACCCTCGCCGCCCACCTCTCACACGTCGCCGTCCCTCTCACTCCCCACCCCATCTCACAGCGTCGCAGTCCCTCTCGCTCCCCACCCCCCTCACTCTCTCTTCCACACCGCTCAATTTTAGAGAAATCGAACCAAATCGAACGCGGCGGCGTCGAGACTGCGAGGTTGGTGTGAAGGCCGCGGCGATGTTGTTGTGAGGGCCGATCTGGTTTCTGGGTTCTGGTTGTAAACCCTCGCCACCACCACGCCGCCCTCTCTCTCTGTGTAAACCCTCGCCCACGCTGCCCACTCTGTAAACCCTCGCCCATGCCGCCCACTCTGTAAACCCTCGCCCACGCCGCCCACAAGGCAAGTTTTCGAATGGTTGAGCGATTTATGGTTGCAAATCCGTGTTTCTTCTGTATATTTTCCGATATATGGTTGCAAATCTGTGTATTTTTCTATATAATTTTCTGTATTTTTCTGTATAATTTTATGGTTGCAGATTCAAACAATGTTGGGATTCAAATAATGGTATATTTTATAGCTTCTTGTTTTTCACAAGCTTTTTTGTTTCTTATTGTAATTGATACATCTGCTTGAATATTGATAGCAATGAAGAAGACGGCGGCGGTACACGGCGGATCTGTTTTTTGTATTTTTGTTTTTTTGTTGGTAGTAGTATTTTATTTCTGTATTTTTTGTTAATTTTTGTATATTTTTTTTAAAATTTTGTATTGTAAATTATTTAATGTATGCTTCTTTTTTTCTTTTTTTGAAATCTATAAAGTTGTGAGAAAAAATGCACTCCAATTAAGATGTATTTTAGATTTTGGGATGTAATTTTTTGGGAATGTACAATTTTTTTTTGGACTGCAAAATACAATTAAAAAATATCACTCCAAAATTGGTTCAGAAGTGCATAAATTATAAAAATACAATTTTTAAAAAATTAGTCTAAAATACTTTTTTTTTTGTAATCTCTAGAGCTTTGAAAAATTCACTCCAGGGCCCAAATATAATTTTTTTTAAAATGCACTTCAAAATTGGTTCAAAATACAGTTTTTTTTTAAAAAAAAACACTCCAAAATTTGCCCAAAAAATATAACTTTTTATTTAAAAATGCATTCCAAAATTGGCTCAAAATATAATTTTTTTAAAAAATGCACTTCCTTGTTCAAAATACAATTTTTTTTTAAAAAATGCCCTTCAAAATTAGCAGGATTAGAAATTAAAAGGATTTTTTTTAATTGCAAAATGAGTTAATAAAATGCACTTTTGGAATAAATAATGAAATTATATTAATTAATAATTAATTCAGTAAATTAAAATTTTGAACTTTTAAATTTTAAAGTATAAAAAGTCAAAATATGTCAGAAGTGCAGAAAACGTTTCAGAAGTGCAAAAAACGGATAAAAGAGCAACTTAGACTTTTTAACCATATTTTTGTACCTTAGAGTCAAAATAAAGTTCCTTTGTACCTTAGAGTAGGGGTGTGCAAAATTCGGTGAAAACCGAATTAACCGAACCGAACTGAATTTTCTAATTCGGTTCGGTTATTCGATTTTCGGTTCGATTCGAGTTTTGAATTTTATAATTTTTGGTTTTCGGTTCGGTTAATTTCCGGACAAAAATCGAAAAAACCAAAATATAGTTATTAATTTATTATATAAATAATTTTTTTTTTTAATTATGTCCATGGAGGAGTATGGATTGTTATGAAATTTGTTATGAATTGAAGGAGGTTTATCTTTTTTTTTTGTCTTTGTTGAACTATGTCATCACTTATTTTATTTAATGATCTTGTGGGTTGTTGTTATTTATTGCATGGAATTCATGAATTGTGTTTTTCTATTGAATATGTTATTTTGATTCATGTATGGCTTAAAAAGAAAAAAATAAAGGTTAATTCGGTTAAAAACCAAAACTAATCGAAATTTTCGGTTCGGTTACAATTCAGTTTTCAACCTTATTCGGTCGGTTCGGTTAAGAATAATAAAATTTTGGTTTGGTTCGATTTTGCTTATTCGGTTCGGTTCGGTGACCAAACCGATCGATGATCACCCATACCTTAAAGTCACTTGGGGAGTGACTTTGTACCTTAGAGTCACTCCCCCCGATCTGAAATTGTGTTTTTGTTCAGCTTCTGCTTTCAGAGTACTACTTTAGGAGGTTAATGTTGGAGTGCTCTGTTGCCATAATTTTGTCATTTTATTCACAAAATTACCGATAACCCATTGAATATTGTCAGCTTCCGATTTCAATCCGGTGAAATAAGAAATTCTCCATTTGATTGGAGGGTAGCAATGGCGATAAATATAGAAATAAAATAGGTGAGGAAGCTGAACATTTGACAATTTGTAGAATTGAGAATAAGTCTTGAGCAGAAATTATAATTAGTGAAATGAATTAGATGAAATTTTGATCAGTATATTGTTTGTATTTGGTGAGAAGTTTCTTTCCACGGGAAAAATATTAGTTAGTCAACATTGTTTGATATGCAAATGATTCCCGGGAAAACTTCCAAACTATAACACAAATAATATTTATTAGAAAAACATTTTAAAGTTTTACATGGAACTTTATTAATGGAAAAGAGCTCAGGAGAATAAAATTATGTATCTAAACGAACAAATTTCTCTCGCCATTATTAGAGTATGTCATGTGCAATGAAATGATAATAATTAGCTTACTATCTTTTTTAAAATGCTTATTGTTGGTTGTGCTTGTAGGAATCACGACAGGTGAATGAGAAATATTCACTTGAGCCAAAGTTGTCTGAGTTACAGACGATTTGTACACTTTTGTCTTCTCCAATTTCTTTCATATATTATTGCAGAGTTTTTATTTGTTGCTTTCTTTGTTCAATCATTTTATAATTGTACCATGGCCTAATATGAAATAAGTTATTTTATATGTATGTAGGCTTTAGATGAAAAATAAAATGAAATTATAAATTCTGCATCAAGCAAGTTGACACAAAGGAAAGGTGATCTTGAAGTAAATTTGAACTTGATTAACGAATTGAAGGTAATACATGTTGAAATCCTACTTTTGTTATGTCTTCCACTAATGCTAGCGAGCTATATATGGTTCCTATATAAATTAACTAGAATACAATTAGCTACAACTTTTTGTGATAAAAACTGTAGGACAGAATTGAAAATTTTCAGTTTTTTGAACCCATGGTTTTGTTGACGACCATTCCATCTCGGTGTTGGTTTGTATTTAGTTTTTTCTCACAAAATGTTCGTATTAATTCTAGGCCAGATATTTGGGTTTTATGCGAACACGAAGTAATGCAAGGATTAACAGCAAGTTTTACTTTTTAGTTTGAATCAAGTTTTGGTGTTAACTACTCCCTCTTCACTAATCAAACTCTTCGATAATTGAAGAATTTGAAAGTGGCTCTTAGATATAGACATTATTGGATTATTCAATTATTCAACAAAACAAGGGTCTTGAATTCATGTAATGAGATTCTTGACAGAGTATAATTAATAATTGAGGTTCTCTAATTTGATATTTTAATAAAAATATAGATATATGACGACTTGATCACTTTTATTTGCTTAGAATTTCACCCGATGAAATATATTTCATGAACATGGCCAACAAAGTTGACTATAATATGATTTGTGGAAAAACGTTAAACACGTTATTTTTTTCTGGGACACGCAGAGTGAGTTGTTTTCACATGATAATAATATTTTGCTAGCTCAAATACTAGACTGTTAGCCTACACTCACATGCATAAAAATGTTGAAAACATAAATTTTAAAAGGGAGCCAGTAATGTGTTTTAACAGTTTTGTAAGTTACTAATCTAATCTAATACCTTATGAAATATCATGATTTACACCTAATTAATCGCCATTTATATTATTTTTTTTTTTTCTTTTTAAATTTTTAGGCTTGATTAGCTGGTATTTAAACTGAGTTGCTTTTAGGCTTTCAGCAAAGGACTCACCTGAAAGCAGGAGAATGAGGGAGTTCAGGAGGTCTCTCCCTGCATTTAGGAACTTGACAGAATTTTTTTTAGATCTCATGTGTATTAGTACAATTGTTATTGATTTTTTTATGATAAAGAGCATGTCTATTTAAGATATAATGAATTTCCAGAACACTGGCAATCTGGGTATTGCTATACATTTTGGGGTAATTGCAGTCTAATGCATAAAATGGACCCCCTCTAGCAATGGGGTATAAACCCCTTAAAAAAATAAGTCAATTACATTTTTTTACCCATATTACTCTTCATACATCAAACCCTCCATACACCAAGCCGTCTAATCATTCTGGCATTTTACCATCATGCAGACAAACTCTCTCTCTATCTCTTCATTTTACTCTCTCTCTCATCTCAATTTTCTCTCACCATCTTAAATTTGGGCCGGAAAAAACTAAACCGCCACCACCCATCTCTTTTCTCTAGCTCTCTATACGGTGGTAATGGTGAGAGGGTTTACGACGGCGGCGGTGGAAGGGAGTTTCACATTTTTTTTGCGTTGGTGGGGGAATAGATCTAGGTTTTTGTGGTGTGTGGTAGAGATGGAAGACGTGGCGAGGGTATGGCGACGGCGGAGGTGTGGCGATGGTTCGATTGACTGCGGTGGTGGGGTTTTTTTTGTGGTGGATCTACAATTTTTTATTGGTGGTGGTTTGGGGGCGGAAAAAAGAGTTACCGTCCTCAATGGGCGAATATTTTGAGGGAAACAAAGGGAGGGGGTACACGACGGAAAGTTGGGGGATGATGGTGGTGGCGAGAGGCTACAAGATGGCGGGTGGTGAGGGTGTACACGATTTTTTATCCCGTTTTAATTCCTATCCAATCTAATCCTTTTCACCCAACAAAACACACACTTTTCCGGCGATTCATCGTCCAAAAAATCTAACTCTGGAAACTCAAATTGATCCATTGGATTGTCCGATTTCTCCATAAAGGTGTGCTTATCAATTTTATTGATCTATTTTTTTTATTATTTTTTATTTTATGTATTTCTAACTTTTTTTCAATTATTCACTATTTTCTAGAGGCTTGTTTAAAATACAGATTCTAGTTTTGCTTTTACTCTACTGCGTTTTGTGGTTTAATTTGTGGATTTGATGTGTTTATTATGTTAATTTTGGAAACGTTTTGGTGATTTTTGGTAGATTTTTTTACATTTTGGATGAAGAAGATGCAAGAAATAAGAGAGTGTGTAATTTGGAAGCGGAAATTGCAAAAAAAATTCATTGTTTTGGTGTTGTTATTGCTTTATATATTATTTCTTAATATGCTTTTGTGACTTTTTGATGCATATGCAAATTGGTTATTTTCTTTTTTGTTTTTTTGGTTATTTTTTTAGGTGAGTTTCTTGTGTTTAGTGAGTTTTTTTAGATGGAGATGCAAATGAATGTTTTGGTAATTTTTCCCATCTGTTTTTAAGGATCTCTGTTTTGATGTTTGAGAAGTAGATAGAACTTTTTGTGACTTTGTTTTGGGCAAGCTTTAAAAATGGTTTCTTTGTTTAAGAAATTTTAGTGTTTGTTTTAATCTTTTAGTCACATGCAATCTTGAATTTGATATAAATGTAGAAAAATGTTTGATCTTTCATATATTTGTGGTTCTGTCTCTATTGGGATTTAAGTTTGCAGGTTTAATGTTTAAAAAAAGAAAATGATTTGCAGGTCTTGATATTGTAAGTTATATACAATTTTTTAGGCGTGTTGCAATTTTTTTACGTGTGTATTCAATGTATTGTATGTGTATACAATGTAATTTACGTGTATGCAATGTTTTTTTTTGGGCACATATGTATTGTATTATTTATGTATGCAAGCAGTTAGTGTATATGCAATGTTATATATAATAATGCATCTCTCTTGGCATATATGCAAATCTATCTTGAACAATGCAATTGTTATCAAACGTTGCATTTTTTTTTTTTTGTTGGTTGTGTGCATTTTTCTGAGATCAAGATAGCAAATTGGCAAAATTGACAAATAAATTCTAAAAAAATTATTTTTATTAATAAATAAAATAATAAGAATTATTTTTTATTTCAATTAAAATGAAGAAGATATATTAAATGAAAAAAAAAAATAAGAGATGAGAAAAATATTATCTTAAGTGAAAATTAACACTTTTTAAGTCTAAAAATGAGAAGTTAGAATATTATGAAAAATTAATTTGTGTGTGGCCCACTACAAAATAAAATACTTCTTCTAAAATGTAGGATAAAAAAAATGAAGACAAATTATCATAAATGATAAATCAACAAAATTTTGGGCCACCACAAAAAGTGACAAAACAAAAAAAGGCACACCACCTTTTTCAAGTGATGAGACTAGTAGGGAAAAAAGTGGAAAATGATGGGACATGCAGTGTAGATGAATAAAGAGAAGAAGTTGGGAGTAATTTGACCAAATTACATATCTCAAAAAGGTAAAATGTATATCATTGCTATTTTTCATTTCCCATTGTGCTAGATAGTTCTTGCCCATACATTTTGATCACTCTTTATGTAATGGCTCCCTGATGTGTCCATTTAGAGATTTAGTGATCTTCCTCGTTGTACGACCCCCAAACAATGCTGGGAGGATTCAAGTTGAATATAAATTTATTTCTTATATAGACCTCTTTTTTTGTTTGTGATATTTTATATTTACACTCACCTACTACTAGTTCGGGCACTTTTCAATACTTGCTCATATGAAAAGTGTATAAAAGATACAAAACAGGTTACAAGGATAATCAAGATTAAATATGAAGTTCTTATCACTTTCATTTTATGGGTTTTCCGTGGGGAATGTAATTTGCTTTATTAATTGTTAATCAATTATTCTTCTTTTTTAGGTTTCTATATTAAATAAAAGCAGCCAATTTTATTTTTGAAGAGAAGAATTTGAATGCTTAATCTTATTTTTGAGGAGAAGATCGAATTGAATGCTTATCCTACTATACAATTGTTCGTATGAATTTCATGTGAATAAAAGAGGTTCTCAATTCTATATTCACTGAGAACTACAAACATATCCCACTACATTAATTAATCCCATAATGACATATGCCTCATGTATAGTACCTTAACAAAATCAACTATCATGTTTTTGACTTTTACTTTTCTGCAATTTTTACTGGATTCAAACGGTTGTATATGGAATTAGGAGATTTGGATATCTATATTAATATAGAGCAATATAATTTGGGAGTTCATGTCTAAATATGTTAAAAATAGTGAAAAATGAAAATTATATGGTACTTAATAACGGCTTACAAAGTGAGAACCGATAGTTTTTCCAAAATTTTCATATATTCACAGATAGTTAAAAAAAATTAAAGGAGTAACATAAATCAGTTTTGCTTTAGGCAATATTTACAACAGGTTCGTGTATTGAAATGTTTATTTACAATTACGGAAGTTTTATTACTTTTAAATTTCTTATAAATGGCAGCACGGTTTCTATTTATACTATGTCATTCTGTCCATGGACGATGGAGATTTCTCCTCTCTAAAACTTTCAATAATTCTACGTCTCTCTACATATATATCTTAAAGCATTCTAAAAGTATTCTACATTTACTATTCTGAAGAGATATACAAGGTTATAAAATAAAAAACAAGTGAGGGAATCTTGTGACTCATAAATCTAAATTTTACAACACAATGATGAATCAACAAAATAAACTTGTATGATAAAATAATAAATTCATATTTTAATAACACATACATGTATAAATACATATGCACATCCAACAAATATAAAATTATGTTTTTACAAATTTTAACTTCATATAATTTATTAAACAATATTATTATAACTAAAATTAATATCAATTTTTTTATAAATTCATTAATGTTATTAATGCACATGACTAATTATAAATAATTAATATAAATACATGGTTTAATAATTTTTATTATTAGGTGTATATTAATATGTAATTACAATATACAAATAGTAAAATTATATAAAAAAATCTCACCCCGTGTCACTTTTTTTTTTTAAAGACAATCAATTACAATAATTCCCGTGTCTCAAACCCGAGATCTTGGGTCTCAAGTGATAGAGTTTTAACCGCTTGAGCTATCCACACTTGACCACACCGTGTCACTCTTTAATAAAATATATTAATACTAATATATTATATATAGATGAGTGATTTTAATAGATGTTCCTAAAAAAGAAAAGATTATTACTCCCCTTCCCCTGAAGAAAAAAAAAGTACTATATTATATACACGACGCATACTATTGAAAGGATTAAAATAGAAAAAAATATATATACATGTACCGTCCCAAATAATGGAGAGGGCTTTTATGCTGAGTGATTAAATGCATGTGATTTTCAATTAGCTGTACACACTGGAATAAAACAAGAGACGAAATTAAAACCGAAAAATAAAAAGACAAAACGAGATCCCTCTATTCCATCACTCGATCATATATATACATGGTGCATTATACCACAAAAGCATCAAGAAGAAGATAGTACAGAGTCTCCAACAAAATAACCCAGTCGAAAATAAAATCAGAGTGATGGGTTTTTATCTTTAATGAAGTGATCAAATCCACACTAATTTCATCAGTGATACCAAGAAAAATCCATCTTCAAGCGCAATCTTGGACATGTACAAAAATTACAAGATCAGAAGCATTAATCTCCAAGTTGTGAGTAGTAAGTCGACTTATCAGCTGAAGCTATAAGTTTAAAATTCGTAAAACACATATACCACAAGTCGTGAAACACACATTTATCCATCCATGTTGTAGTCGTCTTGTTGCAAATACGGATTATAGTTCCCGGGAACTTCTATCTTTCCCATGAACTGGTCCATTCCTGCACTTCACGAGGTCAGTGTGCGTGTTCGCTAAAGTATATGTAAGAAGTCTAGGATCTGATGAAGAATGTGTGCTACATATTTGTCATAACTTGAAAAAAAGATGCAAGTATTTATGAAGATGGTTTAAAGGAGTATCGTTTTTTCTGCAATTTACTCCTTAAATTTGTTCAATTTAGCAGCTAATGTTGTATCAGAAAATGAGGGAGTGAAGGACTCAAAGTAACACGGCTTAAAGTAACTAGTGAGCCTTTATCCCTCGTCACTTTCTCGAGGCAAAGTCGTATATAAACCAGTTTTATTGTGCAACTAGTTAGTATTTTGTGTGTATTATTATACAACGTTAGTTGTGTCATTAAAGGGTGTTAGTTTGATAGTACTAGTTGTTTCATTAAAGAGTATTAGTTATTTTACTGTAAAGTGATAGTTGTGAACTAGTTGCACGATAAAACTGTTTTTACATAAGGCTAACTCATCTCTTAAAGGCTTAATCAACCGACTTCAATTGAATCGAAGCCAAACATATGCTTCTATTAGAGGGAAACACTCTATAAAGGTACACTTGATGACTCGTGCATGTATACGTTGTCATTTATGCAATAAAACAACAAGTCTATTTGTAAGTAAACATATTTATATTTGCAAAAACCAGATAAAAATGCATCAAGATTCAAGTGGACAACAAACATAAACATAAACATACACGAGGACAACCACATGCAATTACCTTGAGTAACAATTTAACTGGCTCAAAATATAACAAGACAAGTTGTAAACTATAGGATTCCTTTAATCTTTCTTCGTTTTTTGAAAGTCATATGCCGATGATCTAAAACAATAGCAGTTATTTGCATAATTATTTATAAATAGTAGTAACAAATAAGGAGATCAAGGAAAACGTACTTGGATTCGATAACATGCTCCCATAGTAGGGTATCTGCCCAAAGTTACCCGTAAACTTTGAGCTGCCTTCAGGAGGCAACAAGGGTTCAGGTTTACTGGTACGTGGATCCACTGTATGAATGGAGGAACTCGCTTGAGGATTCTGAAAACAGAGATCTTCAGTCCTAGTTTGTTGAGGTTGAAACTCTTCGGGCATCGTTTTCTTGTCATTGGGTGATTCCACCTCTGTCTCGACTTCTGACTCAGCATTGTTTGCTGGGTTTGCCTGCTGCTTCCTCTTTGATCGAGCTCGCCTATTCTGAAACCAATTATAAACGTTCGTTTCAGAAATCTGGCCATGCTGAGACAACTCGGAGGTTATTTCCTTGATCTTCTGTTTGCTTGGAGTTCCAATCCCCTGATCGAATATACGTTCAAGAATCTGGAGCTGGGTCGGGGTCGGGGTCCACCGCTGTCTCCCGCTGATTTTGTGGGCCCCGGATGACATCAAGGGGTCACAGTACAGATTTCCCAACCTCACACCTAATTATTCGCAACACAAATTTAAAATTTTTAAATCTAAAACACAACAAGGGACTCTTGTTAACCATAACTATTCCTTAATCCCATTGAGATTATGATAACATGATATATAACTTTCTTGTTGTACAAAAGCTCAATTTGAACAATGTACTAAAAAATTACTACTTCTTAACTGAATTTTTTTTTTTTTTAAAGAGAGGGGGAAATATACAAAAAAGTAAGAAAAGCCCTCACACCTTTGAGTTTATTCATCAGTTGATAATGAACATGTGCAAGCCTGAGAGTTGACTTAAATCAATGCAAATGTAAAACCAAGACAACCATTATAGGAATTAGGTTTGGTCGGTCAAACAACCTATTTAATACTGTGACATAGAAACATATATAAAGAGTAGAAAAATGGCATTTCAAGACTCCCTCAAAGCAGTTACTTTCAATCATAAATTCTGAAATTGTAAGGAATAAAGGATGGGAAAAAACAGGTAGCAGCCTAATAAATTCAACAACTTTTGACCAATTAGTGCATCGCCCTCAATAACAGGGGATTCTGTAAGTTGAAGTAATAAATTCAAACTGATGGATCAATGTACGGTAGATAGAATTCACTGACAATATCAATAAATGCAGTCCCATCAAAAATCCAAACTTGAAGACGAACAAACCACAGAAAAACAATTAGAGAATTAAAGAATCAAAATCAAAGCAGCTTCTGATTACAGTTTAATCTCTAATTAAAAAACCCCCCAAATTCTAGTGAATCCTCCCACATTTCCCCCCAATCTAATTCCAAACCCATAAACTAAAAGGGTTCATAAATTAATCACAAGAAATTAAAATCAAAATCATCACACCATACTTCAATTTTTCCACATTTCTGCAACTCTTCCCTAAAAAAGGAACAATTAATGTGCACACAATAAATAATTAAAATTACCAGCAAGATCGTGTTGAGAAGTTAGGGATTTATGCAACTCAACGAGCTGCTCACAAATGGTGGCGTAAACAGCAATCTGCTTGCGAAGCACTTCCATCTGCTCATCCGTCATCACCTTCACAAACATCCCTCCACCACCACCACCACCACCACCGCCGCCGCCGCCGCCGCCGCTGGGATCCTCCGCTTGTTGCGGCGGTTGCTTTTCCCACTCCATTTTTCTCCCCTCTGAACAAACTTTGTTGGTGAAGTGAAGAAAAGACAACAGGGAAAAAAAAAGGTAACGACAAAGGAAAGAAATAAAAGAGGGAGACTAATTATATGCACAGAATATATGTTTATATATTTATATATGGATAAAGACAAAAAATACTAGTGTGGCACACACTGAAATAAAAATCTAAACTTTATTCTTTGTTTCCGAAATTAGCGCTGAGTGTTGTGGTTGGAAATTGGAATTAAGAATTCGGTGATCTATACTTACTACTGGTCGTCAAAGGTACGATTATATTTTACTTACTCTTTTGCAGCATATACATACATATATATATATATATGAGCATATATGAGTATATCTATATATTGATCATAGTAAAATTAGGAATAAGTTCATGCATTCCTTAATTTGGGATCTTAAATACTAGTATTTGGGAAATGTTATACAATTCCTATGAATGACTGGACATGGTTTGAACATATAAAATGCGTGTTATAGGTGCACCGTGCACTTATATTTCGTGTGGAGTCGATAAATTGAGTACTTTTAAATAGCACTAGATCGACCAAAAAAGACGTGACTATAAAGATTTAAAGACTAAAAAACTTAGTGAATATCTTTTTAAAGAGAAAAGCATGTGGAGAAGATTAATTAGTACACGTGAATTAACGTAATTTCTTTATTGGTTTATATAGTTTACCACAATTATTTGGGATTACTGACACAAATTATTTATTTATTTTAATGGGAAAAAAAATTAAATTCCCTCTCCCCCTCCCAATTTCATTCTTGCCTGCATTACATGCTTGTTTATTGAGGACCATGTTATTGATATGGATATAAATGAGTGTGACTGAAGTTGAATAACTTAAACTATTAAATTAAAATATCGTTACTTATATCTTGAAGTCATGAATTTTAGAAATAATGAGCTTTAAAAAAAATCATGAATTCAAATCATATCTATATTTAAAAAACAGAACATCCCTCTATATACTAATAGAGAGTTTTTTTTGATGATGTGTCAATTTGTGGTTAATTTGGATGATGTGTCATCTAGAAGTTAATTTGGATGAGAGGTTACATTTTATTGTATTGATGTGTTATTTTTTTATTGGTTTGTAGCAATATGTGGCATCCATGTGACATTTTAATATGTAGTTTAATAAAAAAAAATTGCAATTACTAAAGTTTGAACCATGCACATCTTAAATTATATTTATGTTACTTAAAAACTAAGTTAATCTATAAAATTTTAAATATCTTGAATATTTATTTTATTGAGCATTAACTTTCTTGTATTAACCTTTATTTTATATCTAATATTTTATCATACATCGATTTTGAAAACATGACTCAACAAACTAATATGAAATTTATACTTCATATATGCCGCATTATTATGAATTTCAATGATGTGTAGCCTAATTAAGAAATGAGAATTATGTAAAAAGAAAATAATGAATTTGATCTATAGATAATGATGACATGTCACAATATAATTATTTTCTAATTATTTAGATAATTAAAGTATGTATGAATGTTATAAAATGTGTAATTAATATTTATTATTTTATATTTCACTTATTTAACTTTATTATATGCTTCATTTATTTTTGTTTAGTTAATTTTTATTTTGACTTAATTTAATATAAGTAAAATATTCAATCTAAATGTATTTTATGTTAATGTGAATTATATTTAATTATTAATTTTGTTTTATTATTGTTTTATATATATCTTAATTTATTTTATGTAACAAAATATTTTATATTATAATTCATTCACTTTTATTTATTTATTAATACATATTAATTAATATATTAATATTTTTTTAATGTTGTTTCATTTTTTTAATTTAAGACCGCGTAAAACGCGGGCATTAAACTAGTAATATATAAACACGGGAGAATTCATGAATTTAATGATTGTTACGTGGGCCTAGAAAATAATTAATTTAATTATGGTGGTTCCAATTAAATGTTAAAGGTGTTGTTTTGACCGCAAAAAGGAGAAGCTCATTATTAGAATTACATTTTTTTTACGCCTTTATAAACCACTCATCTTCGCAAATCGCAATTTATTCCTTTCTAGTCAAACTCCCAAATTACATGCATCATGGTCGTTGCCTTCATTTTTGGGCACCTTTCCCATTGGTTGGGTTAGTCAAATACATTCTAAATATAAGCACTAGCCTTATCAATTACAAATCACAAATTTACAATTGACCTTTACCAGGCCCAAGTCCAAGGCCCAGCATTGGGCAGAGCCCAATAGGGGAATGCGCCAATCGGGCATAATAAGTTCCTAAAAATCTCAAGATATAATTTGTTTACTAGTATATTTAATTTTTTAATTGTTAATAATTTACCAATTTAACTTCCTAAATATTATCGTTCTTCGAGAGCCCAGTTCCACTCTTGATCTTGAAAAGCATTGTTTATTATATGAGATCATTAACATACGTCTACATCCAATTTACAGAGAGCTGAATATGCATAGTTATTATTATTAATGCAATAAAATGTGCACTTATCTAATTATTCATCGTAGCAACTCCCTTACCATGCACAATATATGCAACCACAAACCTTTGTTTGAACCTCAACAAATTACAATTACACACATTTAACCTCACGCATCACTAAAACGATCATGTGGTCCTATAACTAACTCGCTAAATCTACCAACAAGATAACAGCAATGGAAGAAAATAATGCATCAATATCACTCATCAAGCTAATAAGTGCATATCTTTGATAATTTCTTCGACCAGATCACCAATAATGTGGCATTCGAGATCTTTACCTAGAGCGCTGAGCTCATCGTCCATCAATCTGGACTCTGGATCGGACTTCAAAACTTGCACGAGCATCATATCAAGACCATAACATGATCCATCGTCTGCAGGGTGGACAAAAACTTTGACAATGTCCCATATACGGGATAGTATATCCCATCCCTGAAGAGGCTTATGCACAGACCAAACAGCCCTTCCGGACCTAGACATGCTCTCGGGGTGTCTAAGTAGAGATGGAAGTGCTTCGTTTAACAAATCAAGTATTAATATCCTGTCGTTTGTTTCATCTTTTTTATAGTTTTCGTGATCCTTGGCCCTCTGTTTGTAAGACTCTTCTACTTGTTCAAAGACCTGGTTGCTGATAGGTTTATCGATTGGGTCATGTTTGGACCATGAGGAGCGATTGCATGAGCCGTCATAATAACCAGAAGCAACTAGCAAATCTCTAATGTAGGCTTTGGTCGGGTCTTCTATGTCCTCTTCAATTTTAGGCTCCTCTAGACCAGTGCTTTCCAGTTGGTTTAGCTCTCTCCCAAGATCTATTGATAAAGGAAAATGAAGGACAGAAACATGTGTAAGGCTAATACTATAGAAGGTTTAAGTCCAGAAAGAAGAGGAAAAGGAAATTTAAGGTTTATAGGTTAAGGTAATCAACGCATTATGATCTTGAGTAACCATTTGGGTGCCATCAGTTGCACGCGCAACTGGTGCACAACTAGTGCTGTTCAATGGAAACAACTTATACTGTTCAGTGTAAACAACTATACTGATCAACTGATACCTTTTAGTATAACAACTAATACTATTAAAAAAGTGCATATAAGTATTAGCCTTTGATCTAATATTTGAATCTAAATGCATATATTTGTTGCGGTGAAACACGGATCCAGTTAATTAATATGATGGGGTTTCAGAAAAACAACAAAAAACAACTGGAACAACATTTAAGAGGAAATGAAATGGTAAGCCAGTTTTTAAGAAACGAAACAGCTGGTCATCCATTTTATTCTGTCACTTACTAACCTATAAAACTGATTGGCCCCTCTTATGGTATTAGTGCTTTTGAAATAAACGATTCAACAAGTTCTCTATGGAAAGCCTTTATTATATGAGTTGACGTAAAAGTGTGAAATCACTTACGTACCGTTCAAGTTCAAGTTCACTTGGCTGAAAGCATCAGGAATTTCGATGTCCTCCTGTTGGTTTACACCTGATGATGTTGGCCTCGTAGTAAAAGCTGCTGGCTTCCATAGTTCATCACAAACACTGCTGCATACAGATGCAGGACTTGGTGGCACTTCAGTGTAATTCTCCTACAACAAATATAATAATACGATAAGCATGCAAAATTTATAATCATCTCATCACCAACTTATATCCTTTTTCAGAAAAAAATAATAAAAATTGAACAATTCCTCACATGTGTTTCATGAGAACTCATCATCACCGTTGGTCCACTTGCTATATCATTGAAGAGGTCATCTCTATCATAATGCAATTCATCTACTGACTGAACTCTCCTACGAAACAGCCTTCCCCTAAGGGTTAAACTGTATCCAAAGCTCGAAACCTTTTCCCTTATGTTGAACTTATCCTTCTTCTGTCTTTTGACAACATTCTCAACAACCTCATGCTTCATCCTTATCTGTGCCCCAGTCAGTATATAAGGATCCTCAAGAAGGAGCTTCCCAAAGGACGTTCCTGATACTGGAGCAGACAGAGATCTAACGAGGCCCCCATTAGACGGTTCCTTGTACAGTATTCTCCCATCATCAAAATCCTGCCTGAAAGACCTACTTTGGTTTTCTTCAACTTTGCTCTTTTCGTGATCTGATACGGACGATCGTGCCCTTTGGTGGGAAACTGTCGGAACTTCTTGAACATTCCTCAACCTCTCTGTCAATAATCTCCTACTATCTTTGGTAATGTACTCAGGAGAGCATGTTCCATTATCACTTCTGTAGGACCTTGTGGACTCTGAACGAAGTAAATTCATCCCGATGTCCCTTGTGACGCTGTCTCTCACTTGCTTTGCAATACGCTGAGCTATTTGTCTTGGTTCTGATGGCTTTTCTCGATTAAGTGCTGTACTTTTTTTAGAACTTGTACCTTGGAGTTCAGAGTTCAACCTTTCCTTCACCTCCTCAAGAAAATCTATAATACTACCCCTACCGTTAACCGTGCTGGGACTAGTGTTCCACGAATTTTCACTGACACCCAGCCGGTCCATGCTGGGTTTTAAAATCACTATTTTGGTCGGAGCAGCAACAACTTCCCATTTCAATTTCTGATTACCACTCATCAATTTAGGTGGCTGAATATCTGTTCTTGACACTCTATTTGAACTGAGAGATTCCTTAACACCATCCAAAAAATCGCCTTTTTTCTTTCTCTCAGATTCCATTTGACTCTCACCAGTTTTAGTTCTTCTAGAATTAGCATGAAGAAAAATTGTTTCTTCAAGTTCATCTTGCTCCAACACCTTAGTGCATTCATTAAATCGTGCTGCTTGCCACGCCTCAAATTCTTTCTTGAACTTTTGCAGTTGCTCTTCTTGAGGATGTTCTCGGGGTTTAGGCTTCCCCAATTTCATGTGGCTATCAGAATAGTCGTCAAAGGGGCGTACATCCCATTGTGGTGATGAATTTTCCATATAGAGATCATGGCCAACAGACCCCTTTTTTGGTCGTTCCTTGTCTGAAAATTTTGGCACTGGTGTTGCATTCTTTTTCCCAGCCATTAATGGTGCATGTCCCAAATCAACGGGTAACATATCAACGCCCATTAAACGAGCCACTATGCTGGGTGCATTTGTTCTGGTGTTTGATCTTTTAGAAATCTCTTCACTGATCAACTTCTTCATTGGAGCTTCAATGGAGTAACAGCTCTTCTCAGATGACTCTTTGATGGAACGACAAGAATACTGAAAACAAATAGCAAATAAAAAAAGGAAGATGTTATGCACACAAAATGAGAAACATCCAAATATTACATTGATTATAGTGACTCATGGAATCAAGTTTTATCAGTTGGGGACTACACAACAACAACCACCACCTATGGAAAATCATATAATCAAAAAACAAAACAATGTTATTACCAATATACTATCTCTTCCTCCATATAAGTCATACGATGTCTCCACTGCAAGATCAAAACTATTTGTAGGAGTCTCAAGGGCTGAAAATAACCAAGCTGCATTAGTTCTAGTTAATTTGAAGATAAGAACAACACTGGAAAGACAAGTAACTTTCATCTTTTTATTTCAATAAATTTGTCCCCTGCAGAGACTGATCTTTCATATTATGAGGATAAAGACAGAACAATACACACCCATTATTTCTATGAGAAATTTCCTTGTTAGAAATCAAAATTGGGTAACATGAATTAGCACTCCCAGAAAGTCTAATTAGTCTAGAATTTTACTTGATCTCTTACCACCATGATTTGTACTGGTAAAAACTTTCTTGCCCATGAAGTCTCCGTTAATGTCAATGTGGTAGCAAAATCCAACAAGATCTACACCGTTATAAATAGCAAATATTCCCTCAAAAGATCATCTTCGTATCATTCCATTAATTAATATAATGATCCGTCTTGACTTGTACAAGGAACGAATTTGCTAGCCAGTTCAATCCTGCAGAATCAAGAACATAGACCTTGAAGTATACAACAATAATGAACATCAAAATGCATAGAACTCAAAATTGAATGGAGGAATTGAAGCCAACCATAACCAAAATTGATCAAAAAAAATTTATGTAACTTTTTCATACTTCAGAATTCTGCGTATGAAGGAGCAAAGAATTAAAAAGTTTTAACTTTCCAAATGAAAATTCAGGCACCAATTAACTGCACTTTTCAGTATATCGAATACATTGACTAATAGAAAGGCAAATTTCCCTCCAAATAAACTTTAATAGTCCAAGTAAGAAATATAACAGACTTACATGAGATTTATAGCAACAAATAATTCGCGACTGGAAATATTGTATCATCAAAACAGAACATCATGAATACAGAACTCACGATCAATAAACTGATCGCATTTGAAAACTGATAAAACAGTAATCGGTTAAAATAAAATGAACCAAACACACTCTAATCTACCACAAAGTTCGCCAGAAAGTTAATTATTTCTGTTCCAACTAAATATCGGCAAGCAAAAAAAAAAAGAGGATGAAACTCACATTTGACGGTGGCAAAAATTAATCCGGTACTATGGTAAATCAATAGAGAGCTCAGGAGCCTTCACTAGCATCACAAGTTAGCCGAAACAATAAAAGCTCAACCACCACACCAGGTTTTAGAAATTGAAATTGGATTGAATGACAGGAGAAAGAACCGGAAGGAAGTAGAATTTGGGAGGTACGAGTCGTGTGGTTTGTGTGGGAATGAAGTAGAGATAATAATAATGAAGGCAGAAAAGTATTGCTTTTGGCATCACAATCCATTGCTGGAAATCACACCACCAGCAACCCAAAAGCCTCTTTCTCTCTCCCTCTCATATTCTGTGCTGACTCGACAGTTATTACTTGCAATTAGAAAATAACCACCGTATTTACGGTGGATTTTGTATAAAATTAAATATTAAGTTTATATATATAAACAAAAAAGTTAACATTGACGGCAAAATGGGTGAAGGAGTTAATAGTAATAAATATTATAGTTATAGATGAGTTGATAAGTAAAGTTAATAAAATTCGTGGTGTGGGGGTGTTTTAATTAATTTCCATGTTACCTCTTACCATATTAAGTTGTTCAACTGCAATTGGGTGGCCTTGGCTAGTACTATACTGTTGCTGTTGGGCTTTGGCGTACCAAAATACGGTACGACTGATGTAGTGCGCCTACGACAGCCAGGACTCTTCATCTCTCCTCACGTGGCCTCCCTCCAACTTGGACTACTTTTTGAGGTTTATTATATTACATGGAGTATAAATTAATATAAATCTAAACTTTTTTTTGTCAAAATATTAAAACGTTAATGTCAAAATTCACCGTTCACTAGCAGGAGTTTCATTTCAAACCAAAGTTAAGCTTTGTATGGAGTAATTCATCTCAAGATTTGATCGCATATAAAGGGGTTCGAACTTGAGATCTAGTGAGGAGCACACTCTTAAGTTCTAAATCTAGACAACTAGGCCAACCCTTGGGGGTTTACACTGAATATACTTATCACATGTTTTAGTGTGAACAAGCTGTATAATTCAGTGCGAGTGTGCGACAAGTTACATATTTAAAAAGTACACTCAAATTGTTCGGTGCACTGGATGCATACATTGTCTTTTTGTAATATCAATGGTAGATTTACCTGTATCTAAAAATTACATATTGATCTCATCGTGATTAACTGTTATTACTAAAGAAAATTGGTAAAAGTATCCTATATTAAAGTTCAAACTCTTTTTTGTTCTCTCTTAATAAAAGAACTTGTTTTTTTTTTACCTTTTTATAACATATTTATGCTTATTAAAAAAAATCATGCATGGGGGTCGCGCGATCCATGCTCGACTTAATGGGAGGGATACACATTAATTTAATAAGAGTAAATTATGTAAATATGTCATAAAAAAAAAAAAAAAGATTATCAAGAATGGACAAAAAAGAGTTTGAACTATGAATATAGAGGAGAAAAAAAAATTATCCCTTATTATTATTATATATTTAACTGTACCCCAATTAAAGATTTTGATCGGTGAATAGCATTTTAACTATTTATAAACAAAGTCTAGTATGAAAATTTTCATGAAAAAACTTTAATTTATAATATTTTGTAATTGATGAATGTAAGACAAAATTAAGTAATTTATGGTTCACTCGGCCCAAGTGAATCATTGTTCACCCGGCCCGAATAGATCAATATTTAGGGTTCATTATTTAGTGTTTAGGATATAGATAGTTGATTTAAGACAATTTTATAGATTTTCATACATAAAAATTTTCACACTAAATCTACTCTTATTTATATACACCATTTTTATTAGTTTGATTTCAATAAATCAGAAAACGGAGAACAGACTAGTGACAGTTGGTCAAGTTAACGGGCACATGCTCCATTTGGCTGTTATTTCAGAAACCGTGTTAAAGATCTTTGAAGCTTTAATTAATTAATATGATTAATATTTTATATTTTATAAATCTACTTTATTCTTTTAATTAATAAATGATGCATGTGAGATTAACTGTACAGAATGTAACAGAAGATTAAAGTAGATTTGTGGATAGGAAATTCTGTTTGCTATCTTGTGAAAATTGGAATAATTTCGTGCCTAAAATCATTTTAAAAAGCAATCCACTGGTGTCAGCAAAATTCAGCCAGTCTAATTACATGAGAATAATTTCGCACCCATATATTACCAATAATCTATGTGTTTTTTTAAATTTAAATAATTGGGACGATGAAAGATTAAAACTAGAATATCCTTTGTGATTGAGCAAGCCGGGTATATTTAATTTTCGTAATGAATGTGATTCGTGTTTGTACAAAAATTAACCCTAGACAAAAAGTGCACTGATGAGGAATCAATAATAGAAATTAGGTATTGTATGTATCCAAGACAATCATGCAGTCTTTATAACGATTTTTAAAGTATATAATTTGTTATATTGAAAAGATACGGTTTTTGTTTCTGTTTCGATTTATGCAATTATTAATATAAGTCGCACGGTTTAGTATAAACAAAGTTGCATGTCCCTAAAATATTTATTACAATAGTTAAAAGATACTGATCAAACTATAAATTTATCAAACTATAGTAGGCGGGAAAAATTCTAGGCTTCAAAATTCTATTAAAAAAGTTGAATATATGTTTGTTGGGGGATTTTATAGGATATGATTATGTAGGATGGAAAAAAAGTTGATTGATTTATATTATTGTTGCAATGATTGAGTGAATGTGATATTTTGAAAATTGTGTAAAAGGGAGAAATTATTATTTGTGAGGATATATATACATATATAGCAAATTATTGGGTAAAAAACGTTAAGGAACAAAGTGCTAAGAGAAATAGCATATTAGTACACTCCATTTTTTCAATTATATCTAACTACAAAATCAGCCTCTTAATTGTCTTAAATACCCTTCATTTCCCTTTGATGGTTTCTGCAACTGCAACTGATTTGATGGTTTGATGGTTTCTGTAGCAAAATCAATCGATGAACAATAATCCCATTTAATATTACATTTTTAACTTTTGATTCATTTATTAAAGTTTTGATTAATTTTATACTCACACAAATTTAAATCTCAGTTTCGAAATGACCTATTTTTCAGTAAAATTCTTCATTCTTTTTTATATTTTCTTTTACATTTTTCAAAATTTGTTATTTTTACGTTTTTTTTAAATTGCAGAATTATATATGTTTTTTTTCTTTTGACAACATGAATTATACACTCATTTTACTAAAAGTGTGATTTTTTTTATCAAAAGTGTAAATTCTTCAACAAAAGTACAATTTTTTAAAGAGTAGTGAAAATTTTATAGTTAAAGTGAAATTTTTTTGTACATGGTGAAACTTTTACATGTAAAGTGAATATTTTTTTATAATAAAAGTGAAAAAAATTCCAAAAAATTACAGGGAAACAGGATGTATTAATAAATAATTTAACATTCATTTTATAAAACAGAAAGTCCAAAAAAACAGAAAAAAAGAAATTAAAAAAGAAGAGAAGCAAAGAGTCTGAATTCATAAAGTTCACTAATCTCCATAACCAATTTCTATAAAAATGCTTTACAAATCCAAAATTATAACCAATTCAAAATATATTCTTGAAATAAAAACTTGCCTAATCTATACAAGGAATAAATCAACTAATAATTAATACAGTCCCTTAATTGTGGACAAATCAAATTATAATAAAAAACTCAACCGTGGTCCATCTGCCACAAGTTTTCTGCAAAATCCATCTTTACGCTTATTGATCTGGTGTTTCTCTACTATTTTTGCAGTGTCTGCTAGCAAATTCCTCTCAGAAACACCCACACACAGCACCATACACTGATAAATCCCAAAAGATTGATCAATCATCAGTTAATTTTACAAATTACACACACAAGAAAACAAAATAATACATCAAAAATTCTATAAAATTATGGACCACAAAATCATATCGCATGCCAAAATCTTTACCTTGAGAATATCACAGGCGTTGGTGAGAGAAGAATTGTACGAATCCGGTTCCTCATCAGAGCTCTCTGCACAAAATCATAGATCTGGATCTAATTTTTATCACCGTAAAAAACCCCGATTTAAGCATACCTGATTTCAGCATCTATAAATCTGTCGATCTGAGTTCGGCGACGAACAGATCCGTCGATCCGGTGCTAGATCTGACTCCGCCTCTGTGTCGGATGGCTTCGCGACACCACCATCGGCTCCGTCAGGGTGCAGATCGGAAGCCTGATTCCTCCATCGGGCCGCCACAAGCGTCAATTTCTGGCGCTCCAGATTCGCCGTCTCTCGGGGCGGCCGCAGGGATTCTTAATCTGGTATAAATCTGTCACCACTCACCACTACCACCTCGATCTGAAGAGATAACAGACGGCGGCAATGCGGTGGGTGAAGAGGCATAGGGATGCTGTGGGGGGAGAGAAGCGTCGGTGCGGTGGGGGATGAGAAGCGGCGGTGGTTGTGGAGGCGGTGCGGTGGGGGTAGAGGGGCGACGGTGGCTTCACAACAGATATTCTAGAGAAAGAAAATTGTGAATTTAGAGAGAGAATGGAGCTTGTATTTTGAAAATGAGAAATGAGACGTGCTTAGAGAGATGGGCCGATCGGTGTTTCTAAGGAGGGTCTAATTTGTCTTTTAATTGCCCACTTTGTATTGGATTATAATTGAAAAACTTGTTTGTATTTAACTGTTAGTGTCTTCCAAATCTTGTATCTATGTGTAATTTTCTCCAAATTATTCGGTGCCCACTATTGCTAATTATTGCCATTATATACATGAAAGACGTCCTTACGTAAGATTCCAAAGACACCGCGCACTCCATAATACATTTTTAAGCGTCTTGAATTATACAAAATAAACGCCAGAATTATTCCAAAATGTAAGTATCAACTATGTTCCCATATTAACAGTTGCATTTTTCTGTATAAATAAGTCGCATTTTTCATCATAACAAGTTGCATGTTTCTAAAATGCATTATGAGTGCACGATGTATCCGGGTGCATACAATACCTAGCCTATTATTG
Source organism: Stenogyne calaminthoides (assembly GCA_037126765.1). Classification (NCBI taxonomy): domain Eukaryota; kingdom Viridiplantae; phylum Streptophyta; class Magnoliopsida; order Lamiales; family Lamiaceae; genus Stenogyne; species Stenogyne calaminthoides. Next base: position 40,206,888 of record JBBCBC010000002.1, read on the forward strand.
CTAATTATTGCCACCACAAACCGATATCAACATACCAGAATTCAATATTATATTGCCTCACCTTGAAATTTATAATATACTCTCACCGTCCCATAATAACGTGCATTTTTACTGTTTTTATGTGTTTTAGCGAGCGAGTTTTATATTAATATTTAAAATGATAAAAGTATTTTTTAAAGATGCATATTATAGAAGAGATGTAGATCTATCATACTCCTCCTTAAAAGTCACTTTATCATTTCAAAAACTAATAAACAACTCGCTCGCAAAAGCTCAATAATAAAGTTAGCGTGCACGTTATCTTGGGACGGAGGTAGTAAATAATAAGAATAGAGCAAAAATCTTACAAGTTTTCGGCAGCCGAAATAATATCCATAAAATATCTAATATGTAGCAGAATACAGTTGCCATATAATCCATCTTATTTTTTCACAATTAAGAAAATAACATTAAGATTGACTAAATTCAGTTGTAACTTGTAAGCCCACATTCTTGTAATTAATTTAACAAAATCATCCTCGTGCAAAACCACCATAAATAATAAGGGATAATTGTATGCATATAACAAGGAGAAAGAGCATTCAGATAGCAAATAGATAATAAACGGTAGTCGCTGGAAATAGGCTACAACTTTGAAATATATAATTCACTATCAACTATCCAGCTTAATCATCCCCTATTTTGCCACATGGCATCTGCAATGGCATCCCTAAAAGCAGATTGAGCTTGTATTCTTTGTTGATTGGGGTGGCCTCTCTGAGAAATGATATGTTCATCCTGAATATTATGTTCAGATTCCAGTCAAAAAAGGGCAGAATATTTACCTAAAGATTGTGCTGGGCAATTAAATGGTGGCGTGTGTGTTGGGCAATTTAAAAAATAATCGTGAAAAACATTTGTTTGGCAATTTAACAAATCATATATAAAAAATTATTTCAAGGCACAATTAATTATCAACTCTTATATAATATGTTGTCACCAGATTTATCACACGTCAGCATCACCAGATTTATCACACGTCAGCATGACGAATTATCACCCGTCAGCAGGACCCACAAAGACCTGAATCGACCCGATCCATCATGAGGTCAAGGGTCACACAGAAGATGATTTGTCGTGCTTTACGCATATGTTTTGTCATGTTTTATGTACATGATTTGTCGTGCTTATGATTTGTTGTGCTGGTTCTCTTTATATAAAGGACCTCACTCTTCATTGTAAAAAAACTCTGGAATGTTTCCCTCATTCCACTTATATACCAAAAACCCATATTTCAGGGAAGAATTACGGTTCTTCCATGATTGTTCGAGTTCGATTAATTATTTGTTTGGTGGTCAAATTCAACAAACCACATGTAATCGTAAAATATTTGGGCGCCAACAATTGGTATTTAGAAGGAGGGTAGGATTGAAGTCGATGTTCGTCAAGAACAACAAGAAATCAAAAATTCATCCGCTTTATGGCGTTGATCTCGCCCGCTTTTAAGTACCGGCCTTCCGACGTCGGCGCGCGTATTCCGCCCGGCGGCGCTCATCGCCATCGCCTAGATCATTCGCCCTCACGCGTTCATTCGCCCACGGCGTTTCATCCGCCTTTTATGGCGTTGATCTCGCCCGCTTTTTTAGCGCTGGCCTTCCGCGTCGCAGCGTGTATTCCGCCGAATAAGCGGCCTCGCCATCCTTGATGAGATTATTCGCCCTCACGGCGTTCATCCGCCTTTATGGCGTTGATTCGCCGTCGGTTTTTAGGCGGTGGCCTTCGGACGGCGACGCGTATTCCGCCGAATCATTCGCCATCCCGGCGAAAGATCATTCGATCGCGATCATCCGCTTTTACGGCGTTGATCTACCGCACCTTTTAGGCGCCGCCTTCCGTGACGGCGGCGTGTATTCCATCGAAGAAAAGCGCTCCTCGCCATCCGGCAATGAGATCATTCGCCCCCACGGCGTTCATCCACCTTTATGGCGTTGATCGCCCGCATTTTAGGTGTCGACGACGGATCGTGTATTCGCCCGAAGCGGTGTTCATCCGGCCTTTATGGTGTTGATCCGCCATTTTTTTCGCCCGCCTTTTAGGCTTTCCGCGACGGCGCGCGTATTCCGCCGAAAGCAAAAAGCGCTCCTCGCCATCCGGTGACTAGATCATTCGCCCTCACGGCGTTCATCCACCTTTTATGGCGTTGATCATCGTCGCCTTTTTAGCGTGCGGCGGCGAGATCATTCGCCCACCGGCGTTCATCCGCCTTTATGGCGTTGATCTGTCTGCCTTTTTAGCCTTGACCTTCGCGACGGGCGGCGTGTATTCCATACGAGCAAAGCGCCCGCCATCCTTTGCAAGAATGAGATCATTCGCCTTTCACGACGTTTCATCCACCTTTATGGCGTTGATCGCCCGCTTTTAGGTGTGGCGACGATCATTCGGCTTCCGTTCATCCGGCTTATGGCGTTGCATTCCGCTGAAATGCTGGCAGATCGACGGCGATGCGATGAAACAAAGCGCCTCGCCCATCCGGCGACTAGATCATTCGCCTTTACGACGTTGATTCATCCACCTTTTACGGCGTTGATTCGTCGGGCTTTTTAGGCGATGCGCGAGATAATTCGCCTCACGGCGTTCATCGCCTTTATGGCGTTGATCCTAACGCTTTTAGATTGCTTTCCTCACGGTTTATCGATTTTTACGGCGTTGATCATTCCACCCTTTATCCGCGGCAGACGCAGATCATTCGCCCTCACGACTTCATCCGCCTTTATGGCGTTGATCTCGCCGCTTTTTAGGCGCTGCCTTTCGTGACGGCGACGCAGATTCCGCCCGGCGAAGCTTCCCTCGCCATCCCGGCAGCAGATCATTCGCCCTCCCAGCGATCATCCGCCTTTATGGGTTGATTCGCCGCTTTTTAGCGCCTTTTCCAGACGGGCGTTGCGATTTCGCCAGCGGCGCTCCTCGCCATCCCAACGACGGAGATCATTTTCCCTCACGGCGTTTCATCCGCTTTTTACGGCCGTCTAATTTTTGCGTCGACGAGATCATTTTTCCCTCACGGCGTTCATCCACCTTTTTATGGCGTTGATTCGCCCGCGCTTTTTAAAGCTGGCCTTCCGTGACGGCGACGCGTATTCCTCGGAAATAAGACTCCTCGCCATCCGGTGACAAGATCATTAACCCCTCGCGGCGTTCATTCGCTTTATGGTGTTGATATGCCAACCTTTTAGGCGTTGGCCTTCCGTGACGGCGACGATATTTCCACCGGCGGCGCTCCCTGCGCCATCTCGGCGATGAGATCATTCGCCCTCGACGTTCTTTTTCCGCTTACGGCGTTGATCGGTCCGCTTTTAGCGCCGCTGGCTCCGATGAGCCATCTCAAGACACCGCTTCATCCCGGCGGGATCCCATCCGCTCTCCGATGAGCCATTTTCAACACCGCTCATTAAAGCGGGATCACATCCGCTTTCTCCGATAAGCCATCTCAAGACCTGCTCATCCGAAAGCGGGATCATTCGGCTCTCTCTTACGAGCCATCTCTGAAGACCTGCTCATCCCGAGCATGATCCCATTCGGCTCTCTCTTACGAGCCATCTCTGAAGACATGTTCATCTCGAGCAGGATCCCATCCGGCTCTCTCCGATGAGCCATCTCTGAAGATCTGCTCATCCCGAGCAGGATACCATCCGGCTCTCTCCGACGAGCCACCTCTGAAGACCAGCAAACACATTGAAAGGAAATACCATCTTATACGAGATATCGTTAAGAGAGGAGATATAGAGGTGACAAAGATCGCGTCGGGAGATAACCTAACTGATCCATTCACAGCGGTGCGCCTCGAGAATACATTCGAGAGACATGTGGAAGGGATGGGTGTCAAGACCGTTGTCAATCTGCTTTGAGTATAAGTGAGAGACATTATTAGGTTCGTGTTAGGTGACATTATATGTCACGGATCTACACGAGACATGTTGTAGTATACTTAAAAGCAGTCTTTGAGTATAAGTGGGAGATTGTTGGGATTATACTGGAAATTATGCTTTTACTTTGTATAATCAAAACTGAATTTCGGACTTATTTACTGAAATAAATTGTTTATCACCGATCGTTAAATATTATCGAATGTTACATATATTTTCTTTATAATTGTTCAATAAATAAGACGTGTTACATTGTAGTTAATTTAGTGATACCGATCACGAGAAGATTAAATTAACGGTCCTTTATAACCAAAAAGTACACCATTCACGACCTAGATGGAAATGAACAATCCATCGTGAAAGGTTGAAGTGTAATTTCAGATTGGCTTGTCTTGACCAAAGAGATTACACTAGTGCATGTCTATTGATCAAGATGACCTCTGGGAGGACAAATTCTTCGTAATCAACTAGGAAGAATTAGACCTCAGTGGTTCGTTATTTCTTAAACTTCGTCCCTTAAATAGGATCACGTGTGGTTAGTAAGTATTGCTTTGACTTATTACGGGTAGAGAATCAACGAGGTTCAATACTTTATATCTTGGGCAATATTATTGGTCACATGTGTAGCTAAGATTTAATACGAAGAATCGTGTGCAAGTACACTTGTTCGATTTGCCCCCTTGGGAGGTTCATAAGTTTTATCATACCAAATCTTGCAAGTGAAACTAGTTTCCGGTATGAGTAATAATGTTGAACCGTTCCTTTACCAAGGATAAAAAGATATTAATTAATGGAAAGCTATTTCAGTGACTTGAATTAATTAATGGGCTAGATAATCTTAAACACGGGAAATAATAACCGGGAGCCATATTGACTATAATATGAGTTAAGATGGATAGTGCAATATTAATTATGTAGTGTGATTAATTAATATTTATGGGCTTGAATAATATTGTGGCTCAATATTGATAATTCAAGATCCATTGGAAGGTCCAATCTTAATTCTCCTAAAGGCCCCCCAAGTAGCCCAACATAAAGTCCAATAACTGGAAAAGGTGTTTAAAAATAAAATAAATATTTGTTGCTAATTTTCCAATTTTTTCGAAAATTATGGATAAGAGGGGAGAAAAATTTTCTTTGAATTTTGTTATGGAATGAAGATATGTATTCTTGGAATACAAGATTATCTCATTAAATTCAAGAAATCTCCCACTTGGTTATTCATAATGAATATTTCGAAAATCTTGAAAATATAAAGGGCAATAAAGATTTTCTTGATTTTCTTGAAAAGATATTATAGAAGATATGTATTTCTTGGAATACAAGAATATCTCATAAATTCAAGAAGATCCAAATCTTAGAATCTTGACCTAATATTTTCGAAAAATCCATAATGTGATGAGGTGGGATTTTTGTGGAATATTTTAATTGTGGAGAAAAGAATATAGGAGATATATTCAAGATTTCTTGGAGATCAAGAAAAGATTTTTCCACATTGCTTTTTCCCCAATATTTCGACCAACACCCCATCTATAAATAAGGGATGATTCTTTCATTCCTAAGTGCAATTCCATGTGCTGGAAAAATTAGTAAATCCACAAAAGTGGTGCAACAAATTTTATTTTTCCTTTTAGTTAATTGTTCGCGGGAATCCTACCACCGGATTGTCGAGCAAGGATTAAGGGAATACTTTGGGAAGACTTTTTGGTGTGTTTCATCGACAAGTCCATTGTCATTCCAAGAGGTAAGTTTGCGTAAACTCGTAGTAATTCCGCATGAGTAGGTTTTACGTGAACTGTTTATATGCATGATTTATTGTTGGATTATTATTTGAATTAATATAGGATTAATTCATGCTAGTAATAAGTGTTAGAATTAAATTTGTATTTAAATATTCATCCCGAATAGATCCAGACAATTCATTCCCCAACAATTGGTATCAGAGCCTCGGTTTCGGGCTCTGATCTTTAAATTGTAATTTAATTCACTTTCATTAAATTTGAAATTGGATAGTAGAATTGCTAGATCTTTTTTGCACATATCCAATTGTCATGGAATTTAATGTGTTTATTTATGCATGCATATAAATTGTTGTTTTTAATTGATTAGATTCGGATTCGTTTTTTGCCTCGTGGAGAAAATCCACGAGTAGATTAGTATTTGTTTGATTTGATCAATGTAATAGACTAGTCTAGATCTAGATTTATTTATTTTTGTAAATAAATTATAACCGGATCGAAATGAGCGTGCGAAGAAAGAATTAAAAAGCGGGATCCAAAAAAGGCGTAAGCGGCATCATCGCGAAATGTGCCAAAGGAGGCCGCGCGACGACCGGACCCTTGAGGGCACGACGGGCGTGAGGGCGAGGGTGGAGGGGCGCGTGGGATCCGACGGCGGCGCGGCGAAATGGTGGCGGGTACCACCTAAGAAGCGGCGACGACGGGCGACGCTGGCACGCTACGGCGGGCAATGCCGCCGAGGTTGGCGCGTTGGTGTCTGCGACGGGCGGCGTGGCGAGCGCACTAGAGGCGGCGCCGATGACGGGGGCGAGCGGCGGCGACGTCGCCCCAGCGCGCGGCGTGCTTGCGTCGCGCCGCCGATTATTCAAACCGGAAGTCTTAGGTGGGCACTCCGAGGCAGGTGAGTCGGTCGATGGCGTGACTTGACAAGGCATTTTTTTGAAACAGTCAAATGAGAGCTTTTTCGAGATTAAGCGATGAACGAATGAAGAAGCGATTTCTCAAGATCAAGACATGACAAAATTAACCATGACAATTGGATAAATGTGCCCAATATGTTTAATTTTTGTCTTGATGTTTATGCATTATTTAAATTGTGTTTAAATTTGCGATGCATAAGAAAATGTTTTGAAAAATCTCACTTTCGAAAATTACTAAGTATGCTTAAACAATTAATTGACAATTTTATGAATAATAAAATTGAATTAATTTTGACCTCCATGATTTATTTATTTGTGAATTCTTTTGGAGAAATTCCCCCACGGGACGGTCAAAAGATAGCTTTCACATGAATAAATTTCAAATGGATGATTGTGGATTATTACTAGTGGCGACGATGACCCTCCCCACGAGGCTCATTCAAAGCGAAATAATAATTCTGTATTTAATCATGGTTATTACTTAGGTATAAAATTGATATGCATATACTTCCTCGAAGTCCCTGTCAATTTTATATTGGTCAAGTGAGAGCCAACTATTAATCTAGCTATTAAAGGTTTGTAACTGTTCTTGTTTGTAACCTGCTTGAATGTGTTAAATAATGACCCACCCCACGTGGCTTATTTAAACTGTTTTAAGATGTTGGCTGATGCATGTTCATATTTTTTTGAGATTTTAATATGAAACATGTGATCGAACTTTGTGATATTTTTTTTGCTTATGCATATTATTATTTATTTCAGTTCATCATGTCGCAACCTTTTAATCCACTGTTATATACACTCAAAGAACATCAATTAACTGGTGACAACTATGTTGTTTGGAAACAAAATATGAGTTTTGTCCTACCTGCACAAGAACATCATTGGGTTCTTGATGTACCCAAGCCCCGTTTGCCTACTGATGGATCAACTGATGCGGAAAGACAGTTGTATAATATTTGGGAGCAGGCCAATGAACCTATGAAACGTGTAATCTTGACTTCATTGTCTGATGATTTGAGACACATTCATGAAGGTATTGTATCTGCTGCAGAAATTATGCAAAGTCTTGAAGAAATGTTTTTAACAAAAGACCGCATGATCAATCAGTTTAAAAACGATGACGTGGCAAGGCTAAAAATGGCAGAGGGAACACCCGTAAGGGAGCATGTTCTCAGAATAAAACACCATTTTGAAAAACTGGCTTATCTCGGTACTAAGTATTGTGATGAGGCTCAAATCGAATTTCTTTTGCTAACTCTTCCAAGGTGCTTCGATGGATTTTCTTTGTAGTTTTGTGATGAGTGATCACATGTTTACTATGGACATTCTACAAAAGCCTTGGAGAAAAAGAGAAGCATTTAGGAAAGAAAGACGAAGCATTGGTGACCAAAAGTCTTTTCTCAAGGTCTAGGCCAATGGAAGGCAAGACTCAAGAAAAGGAAAGTGGTCAAGACCAAAGCAAACTCATCACTAAGAAAAGTAAGAGAAAGACAGCTAGTTGTTTGGGTGTCAAGAAAGCACCAAAAGGAAAATGTTTTAACTGCGGTGAAAAGGGACATTGGAGGTTAGCTTTGTTCGGACCCAAAAGGAATGGAAGGAAAGGTAATTCTCACGCACTAGTTGTTGAAACTTGCTTAGCGGCGTATGCCTCCCATTTATGGGTGGTGGATACGGGATCCACTGATCATGTTTGTTTCACTTTACAGGGGTTCACGTGGACCCGGCAACTTAGTGGGAGTGAGATCCTCTCAATCGGGCGATCTTCGAGAGTGGCGGTGAAGCGATGGGAGAAGTGCACTGTCTTTTTTGATGACAGAGTTTTAATTTTACGAGATGTACTTTACGTTCGAATTTTTAGAAAGAACTTAATTTACGTTTCAAAACTTTACCTTGATGGATATTCGGTTTTACTTTTTGATAAAGTTGTTACCATTTCTCTTTACGATAAATTTATCTCATCATGGAACGTTGTCAAGTAATCTCTATACAATTAATCGGCGCACCACTCACTTAAATGCATCCTATAACACATCAATTGTTTCCAACAAAAGAAAACATTCATCGGCGTGAACGAAACACTTCTATGGCATCTAAGATTGGGACATATTAATCCAAAGAGGATCCAAAGGTTGGTAGAAGCGGTTCTCGGAGTCTCTCCAAGTTGAACCAATTCCAACCTCGCGAATCATGTTTGGAGGAAAAAATGACCAAGAGGGCATTCGGAGCCAAGGGAATAGAGCCAAAGAAGTGTTAGAAATCGTTCACGGGCGTATGTGGTCCAATGTCAACCATGGCAAGGGGAGGTTCACAGTATTTCGTCACTTTTATTGATGACTACTCGAGGAATGCGATTATATTTTCCTTATGAAGCATAAATCTGAGACCTTTGAGAAATTCAAAGAATTTAAGGCTCAAGCAGAGAATCATAGGGAAAAAACGTATCAAGTCTCTATGATCCGATCCGATCGTACTTCAAATGATGAGTTTTTAACTACCTCGGATGAAGGGATTGAGTTTTTTAACCCTCAACTTGGAACTCTTTTTTGGAAATGGTTAGATCAATGATGAGTTATGCGGATCTTAAGTCGCTTCGGGGTCATGCCTTGAAAAAGCTTACATTCGGAAACTTGGTGCCATCCAGGTCGGTTCCCAAAACTCCCAAAGAATTGTGGAAAAACGGGGTTGCACGTGTTGGACAAGGAAGCCAACAAATTGGAAATCGTAATTAAGGTTGTTTATAGGATCTTTTGGAAATGGTTAGATCCCAAAGATCAAAAAGGTGGTCATACTTTAGCGGATATTCCGAAAGAAGACCCGATTCGGGGTCATGTGAGCTAGGAGGCAAACCTCATTGCCAATTTTGCAAGATGACATACCAACTTGGACACACTTCCAAACCGAAAACCTCCCAAAACATCCCGAGAGATTCATGGGAATAGGAGAGTTGTGGACTTGATTCGGTCAAGGCGAAGACCCCATGGACATATGATGAGGCAATCCAACATGAGGATCACGATTTCTTGGCGAAAGGCAATGGGGGTGTCAGGAAATGGGGTCTATGGGACAAGGAAGCCAACAAATTAATGGGGTCAAACCTATTGGTTGTTTATGGGTATACAAGAGAAAGAGGGATCGGACGGGGAGGTGGAAACAAAAGGCTTGTGGCAAAAGGTTATATGGTAAAAGGCGGATCAAAAGGAAACCTTTTTCATAAGCGACCTTAAGTCCATCCGATTTCTTTGATTTTTGGAAGACATCTCGATTTTGAAACGGCAAATGGATGTCAAGAAGATGGTCCCGCTTTTGAAAAGATTTACGGAAGCAAAAGCGTTGAGCTGAAGGTGGAGGATTTTTTTTTTTTTTAAGAACAATGTGTGTTGTGCTTATACGAATGCATATGGCAAGTAAGAATATAAAGCAAAAGAAGAACATGATTTTATAGTGGTTCGGACAACTCGCCCTACATCCACTCTTCCCTTCATGGGGCACCAACTTAACCAACTTAACCAACGGGACTTATCACCCTCGGATTGCCGACCCTCCCTTTGGGAGGGTTAGATGTTTAAAGTTCCCATCCGGGACTTAGATTCACGGGATTGGACCCTCCTTTCGGGATAGATGTTTATCGAGTTCCCACTCACCTACAACCTTAACCTATCAAACCGATTTGGGTTAAGATTGTTTGGTTTCAAGATTTTCCCTTAATTTTAGCCTCAATGGACATGGGAATGATGAGGATATGGCATTTATGCTTAGAATCTTTGAATATAGATTTCTTGCTGTGTTCTTGAATGGATTGAATATTGAATATTTGGCTTTTAATTTCTTTTGAAGATCCTCCATTGTCTTCTTTTGAAGATAAAGGCAAAAATTTATAGTGTTTTTTTTGGAGTAATATTCAAAGCTAAAACGAACTTTATGACACATCCATATATGTTGTTATGGATCATTGATCAATTTTCTTTTTGTGTCTGTGGATCGTGGGAGCTAATCGAACCACTTAATCCGGTCAAAACCTATTTAGATTTGTGTCTTTGGGTATTATCGTCTTTGAAAAGAGGGATCGGACGTTCAGGTGGAAACCTTCAAGGCAACTTGATTTTACTTTTCATCGGTCGAAAAAGGTTATACGATTTCGATCTGATTCGAATGAGCAAAGGGATCGTAAACTATGAGGAAACTTCTGATGTCTTTTACAAGAATCGCACTGATGCATGAGTTATCTTAATCCTTCTCATCCATCTTGGATTCTCTTGATCGATTCTTCAACTTATTTATAAAATTACCTTCATAAAACACAAGTTGATTGTTTTGATAATTAAACAAAACTAAAAATGGATGTCAAAACATTAAAATATATGCACTTTTACGGAGATCGGGTTTTTGATTTAAAAGAAACTTTGAAAAGTCTTGATGAGGAAATCTATATGCAACAACTTTTGAAAAAACCTCAAGGCTTCATACCAAAATGGGCCAATTGAACACCTAGTTTGTAAGCTCATTGATGGTCGTTTTTTTGGACTCAAACATTGCATATCGAGCTTGGAACCAATGTTTTGATCATGTTGTTAAGTCTTGATCAAAACGAATTAAAAAGAAGAACAAGATTTTTTATAGTGGTTCGGACAACTCGTCCTACAAAAGCTTTCCTTCACGGGGCACCAACTTAACACTTTGGTATTCTTAATACTATACATAGATGATAGTTCCCACTCAAACGGGCCTCGGGCCGGGAACGATGTAGATGTTTAGGTGTTAACCTATCAAACGTATTTGGGTATAAGATTGTTTGGTTTCAAAAGTGAGTTTGATATGAGGAGGACTTAGGATATGGCATTTATGCTTAGATCTAAAGGTAGAACACTTTGAATATTGGGATCAAGTGTTCTTGAATGGAGTTCGAATATTTCGCTTTTAATTTCAGAAAATTGTCTTCTTCTTTTGAAGATAGTGCAATGTATTTATAGTGTGGATTTGAATATTCGATTTGAGAGTAATATTCAAATCCATACTAATAATCTTGAAACGATTCAACATTTTAAGGATTCAAGAAAGGCTTTTTGACACATCCATATATGTTGTTATCTTCTTTATTTTTTTTTGGTGTCATACACGGAATCCATCTATCAATAACCGATCAGATTAATCGTTTGTGCCCTATTAAGACACGAAAAAAGAGATATATGACATGAAAGGCATTCTTATGCTTCGATTGTTCGGAAGCGATTTATGTATGCAATGTTGTGCCGATTCGACGCGAGATCAGTTCGGATATCGTGTTTCTTGATCGAAAAGCGCTTCTGGCATGGTGGCAAGATATCAAAGTAACTTTGGGAGAAGAACATTGAAATCCGCGGCGATTAAAAACATTAACTCGAAGTATCGCAAGAAAAGAACTTCGAGATAAAATGTTGGTTTATCGATCTCGGATTATCTAATCGATTTCATAAGTTCCCCTCAACGGACGTAAATTTTCATAAAACACAAGTTGATAATAGATTCATAAAAAATCTAAAATATCCCAACAAAGTGTGTTTTGCATGGGGAAGAAATCTATATGACAATGGAGAAGGCTTCATTAAAAGGGCTAAATGCATGTAAGCTCATGAAGTCCATTTTCTACCTTGGAACCAATGTTTTGAATATGTTGTTAAGTTTTATGGGTTTGATCAAAAGGCGGTTCAAAAAGAAGCGGATATTGGTAAATTATTCTTAGTACATAGATGATATATTCGCTTCATCGATGAGGTGTTATCAAGGGCAACTTTCCTAGTTTGATATGAAGGATATAGTTAACATCCTTGGGATCAAGATCACCGAGATCGCAAGAAAATGATGATAGGCTTATTTTTATTCATACATAGACCAATCGCTCAAACGATTCAACATGCAGATTCCAAGAAAACCTTTTCGGACATGGAATCCATCTATCAAGGAAATTGCCCTAAGAAGATAGATGACATGAAGGCATTCCTTATGCTCATCGTCGGAAGCCTTATGTATGCAATGTTGTGCCACGAGACCGGATATCTGTTTTTACGTTGGCATGGTGGCAAGATATCAAAGTAACCCGGGGAAGAAAATACCATCTGAAAAAGAACTCGAGATAAAATGTTGGTTTATCGTTCGGATTATCTAATCGATTACGGACTCGGATTTCCAAGACATAGAGATATAGGTAGTGTGCAAAGATGACATGGAGAAGCGAGAAATGCAACGGATTCTACCTTGAAGCCGAATATGATCCAGGCAACGGCGAAAGAAGCAGATGACTCAAGAAAAAATTTGCCCGTGTGATCTTCGCTTTTATTGTGACAATCTTGGGAGCATTTGCAAATTCAAGGGAACCAAGAGCCCACAAGGCCAGAAACACATTGAAATAAATACCATCTTATACGAGATATCGTTAAGAGAAGAGATATAGAGCGGAAAAGATCACATTGAAAGAACAACCTAGCCTAGGATCCATTCACAAAGGGTCTGAAAGATAATACATTCGAGAGACATGTGGAAGGGATGAGTGTCAAGACCGTTGCCAATCTGCTTTGAGTATAAGTGAGAGACATTATTAGGTTCGTGTTAGGTGACATTATATGTCACGGATCTACACGAGACATGTTGTAGTATACTTAAAAGCAGACTTTGAGTATAAGTGGGAGATTGTTGGGATTATACTGGAAATTATGCTTTTACTTTGTATAATCAAAACTGAATTTCAGACTTATTTACTGAAATAAATTGTTTATCACTGATGCGTTAAATATTATCGAATGTTACATATATTTACTGCATAACTGTTCAATAAATAATACATGTTACATTGTAGTTAATTTAGTGATACCCGATCACATAAGATTAAATTAACAGTCCCTTGTAACCAAAAGTACACCATTCACGACCTAGATGGAAATGAACAATCCATCGTGAAAGGTTGAAGTGTACTTATTTCAGATTGACTTGTCTTGACCAAAGAGATTACACTAGTGCATGTCTATTACCTTTCAAGAGGACCTCTGAGGAGGACAAATTCTTCTTTAACCAAACTAGGAAGAATTAGACCTCAGTGGTTCGTTATTTCTTAATCTTCATCCCTTAAATAGGATCACGTGTGGTTAGTAAGTATTGCTTTGACTTATTACGGGTAGAGAATCAACGAGGTTCAATACTTTATATCTTGGGCAATATTATTGGTCACATGTGTAGCTAAGATTTAATACGAAGAATCGTGTGCAAGTATACTTGTTCGATTTGCCCCATTGGGAGGTTCATAAGTTTTATCATACCAAATCTTGCAAGTGGAACTAGTTTCCGGTATGAGTAATAATGTTGAACCGTTCCTTTACCAAGGATAAAAAGATATTAATTAATGGAAAGTTATTTCAGTGGCTTGAATTAATTAATTGGCTAGATAATCTTAAACACAGGAAATAATAACCGGGAGCCATATTGACTGTAATATGGGTTAAGATGGATAGTGCAATATTAATTATGTAGTGGGATTAATTAATATTTATGGGCTTGAATAATATTGTGGCTCAATATTGAAATTTCAAGATCCATTGGAATGTCCAATCTTAATTCTCCTAAAGGCCCCCCAAGTAGCCCAACATAAAGTCCAATAACTGGAAAATGTGTTTAAAAATAAAATAAATATTTGTTGCTAATTTTCCATTTTTTTCGAAAATTATGGATAAGAGGGGAGAAAGATTTTCTTTGAATTTTGTTATGGAATGAAGATATGTATTCTTGGAATACAAGATTATCTCATTAAATTCAAGAAATCTCCCACTTGGTTATTCATAATGAGTATTTCGAAAATCTTGAAAATATAAAGGGCAATAAAGATTTTCTTGATTTTCTTGAAAATATATTATGGAAGATATGTATTTCTTGGAATACAAGAATATCTCATAAATTCAAGAAGATCCAAATATTGGAATCTTGACCTAATATTTTCGAAAAATCCATAATGTGATGAGGTGGGATTTTTGTGGAATATTTTAATTGTGGAGAAAAGAATATAAGAGATATATTCAAGATTTCTTGGAGATCAAGAAAAGATTTTCCCACATTGCTTTTTCCCCAATATTTCGACCAACACCCCATCTATAAATAGGGGATGATTCTTTCATTCCCAAGTGCAATTCCATGTGCTGGAAAAATTAGTAAATCCACAAAAGTGGTGCAACAAATTTTATTTTTCCTTTTAGTTAATTGTTCGCGGGAATCCTACCACCGGATTGTCGAGCAAGGATTAAGGGAATACTTTGGGAAGGCTTTTTTGTGTGTTTCATCGACAAGTCCATTGTCATTCCAAGAGGTAAGTTTACGTAAACTCGTAGTAATTCCGCATGCGTAGGTTTTACGTGAACTGTTTATATGCATGATTTATTGTTGGATTATTATTTGAATTAATATAGGATTAATTCATGCTAGTAATAATTGTTAGAATTAAAATTGTATTTAAATATTCATCCCGAATAGATCCAGACAATTCATTCCCCAACAGGGGCTCCTCCCCGGACGCACAAAAAAAGACTTCGATGTTGGGCTCGCCTCAAGCACGAAAGCATGACTAGATCGACGACGAAGGTAAGATCCTCTATGCAGGGCTCATTCTCGAACGATCAAGATCTCATCTGGCTTTTGAAGCAAGCTCGGAGGCAAACAATGTGACTGCAGATGGAACAAAAGATAAAATCTGGTCGAGACATGAAACAAGATCGAGCTCTGAACAACCTCACAGCCCGATCTTGGGGGCTATTGTTGTCACCAGATTAATCACACGTCAGCATCACCAGATTTATCACACGTCAGCAGGACAAATTATCACCCGTCAGCAGGGCCCACAAAGACCTGAATTGACCCGATCCATCAGGAGGTCAAGGGTCACACAGAAGATGATTTGTCGTGCTTTACACATATGTTTTGTCATGCTTTATGCACATGATTTGCCGTGCTTATGATTTGTCGTGCTTATGATTTGTCGTGCTGGTTTTCTTTATATAAAGGACCTCACTCTTCATTGTAAAAAAATCTGGAATGTTTCCCTCATTCCACTTATATACCAAAAACCCATATTTCAGGGAAGAACTACGGTTCTTCCCGCAATGTTCTTGTTCGATTAATTATTTGTTTGGTGGTCAAATTCAACAAGTCACATCAGAATCATAAAATATTTGACTGCCAACATAATCTTTAATTCCTTTTCTATTAAAAAAGATAGATTTAAATGTGAATAAATAATATAAATAATTTATTAATATGTAATAAAGATTTCAAAATAGGATGGAGAGTGTAGGGTGTAGGGTGCAATAGTAATATTAGAGGTAGATGTTGTAGGATTTCAAAATCCTTTGTTTGAGTATTGGAAAAAAAATGTATTTAGGATTGTATAGTTAAAGTCGGTTCATGGTAGTAGCGAAACGAACATACCCTTAGACTTTTCCCTAATTATTATTTGCCATTTTTGGGAGAAATTTCCCTACTTAATATTTTTCACTTTTATGGTGAAGGATGACTCAAATCAGATCAGCTGACAGAAGAGAGTGCTTGTTTAGAATAGTGGACATCACCCATTTCTTTTTTGTTTTTGCTATTGCTAATTAGACAAGACAATGACTTTGTTGGTCTCTCTAACTAATCGTTTTTTCTTAAATTCATGTCATAAAAAATATCAATTTGTATATTGAAAAGTATGGAGTAATATATATTCTTCTAAATACAAACTGATTTTTTTTTTAAATTTTTATGAACTAATTTATTATATGAACTAACTAAATATATTTTTCATAATATAAATTGTTTCTTTTTTGGGGTACGGTCAAAATTTGGGATTTTGATAATGTGTTGGTACAATACCATGCTGTGTAAATAGACCCATATATGTTTATAGTGTTTTTTTGGTTGAATATCACATTATTTTTTTAATTCAAATACACAATACACGTATGGATCTACTGCACGGTACATACAGTATTGTATAATACATTATCTGAATCCAAAGTTTGAGTCATATTTAGTAAATTAAGTACCATGCAGTACCCAACTTTTTGTCTTAATGTATTTTAACATATTCCTTTAGAAAATGTATTTTCACATATTTATTGCCCTGCTGGTTTGTCCCAACGAATTATATAATTTGAGTAAATTACGTACAGATTATTTTCCAATTGACTCCCCAATTTGAGTAAGTTATTACACTTTTGAGGTTTGTCCAAATACTTGAATCACATGGTTCATTTCCAAATTACCGGGTTTATGTGGTAATTTATCCAAACTATAGGATTCGTCTATTATTTATTCAAATAACAGGTTCATTTAGTAAATGAAAAAATTAGTTCAAGTTTTAACAAAATAGAACATTACTTCGAAAAATTAGGGAATATGTCCAAGAGTAAATGTAACACCCCTAAATTTCAAGTTATTTTAAATATTAAAATTTTAGTTCTTATCTACAAAATATTCCAAGTGTTTTTTAATAAATTTTTTAGATAAATATAAAAAATTATATTTTTACACGTTTGCACAAATTTGTTGCCCAAGTTTCTGTTATTAAATATTTGAAACCAAAACCGTCGTCTTCAATGTTGTGGGGGAATTGATATCCCATTATTTTCTCAACCAGAAACCTTTCTCATCTTTATATATATCCCAAATATCCATATTTTTTTGGATTACAGTAAACACTCATACACGGCAATTTAGAAAACCATCCAAATCTGGTTTACAATTTATATTATCTCATTTCCTTTTTAATTATTCTAAGTATATTTAATTTAAAAATTAAGTTATATTTTATAAAAGATATGTTTTCAAATTTTAACTTATCTATCAGAATCGAATCTCAAGATTTTCATGAAATATTCAAATCTCAATTCCATAAGAAAATATATTTTTTTCCCTATAAATATAAGTCTCTTTTCATGAAATTAAAACACACAGAAAAATATTTCTTTATATTTTTCAAAACTCCATAGCTTTTCTCAACAAGGATTAAAGTAATTACATTGCATACATCTACATCCACGATATAAATTTAAGGTGTGGTTTCTTTGTCTTTATTAAATATTTCGTATGAATAAATTGTGTATCTGTTGCATTACATGAATGTGAATGACAAGTTTTATATAAGAAATTTTATAAAAGGCCAGGGGCTTAAAAGAGGTCCGGGGACTGAAAAGAGGTTCTCGGGAACCCAAGATTGAAGAGAGATCCTTGGGGAAATGATGTGCACAAGAAAGAACATGGAATGAAGAGAGGTTTTCGTGGAAGCACTTGATTATTTCGATGGAAAAAAAATTTACATACATAAAAGATTTTACATACATAAATTATTTGCCTTTTTCACTTTATTTGTATGTTATATTTAATCTTGTCAAGGTGACTTCACTGAGCTAGTGGTTTTGCTCATATCATACATTTGACATTTTTTAGATTAAAAAATGAGTACGGTGGTGGGATGGTGGATGTCTTGAGCGTTCAATTATTATTTCATGGTTAAAAAATTTTAATTTATATTATTAGTTCATGTTAGGAAAATTACTTTTGTGTCTTTAACACTAGAGCAATTTGTATTATGGCCTATGGGTCCACAGGAGTTACTTTGTTTAGCGTAGAAATAATTACGATATTTTTATTAAATAAGTTTGGGTTTATTTGGCATGCATGGCGTGCTCATTAATTTTCTTTTGGGTCGCCTCAATTGATTAATTAAATTTTGTTGAGCAATTAATTTTATTTAAAAATTTATTCATATTATTTTGCTTCAAAGCATTAGCTTTTAAGATTTAAATTATTTTTATTTTTATTTAAATAAGAGTCTCATCCCTGTTATTACATTAAATCTTGTTTGAGATAAATATTTTTTTAATGATTCATTATAAGGTTCAATAATATTTCATGAAATTTTAATATTTACTTTCGCTGTAAATTTTTATAAAATTTATGTATATTTTGTTTACTAAAATTGGGATGTGACAGTAAAAATAAATTAAACAAACAGAAATAGGATGAGAAGAAATAAAGTTGTTACGTACTACTTAGTGCATATGATATTTAGAGTCTGAAAATATAGTTCATTGAGTGAATGATTGTGAAATAAGAATAAAATTTGTGGTGAGGCGGCTGTGAAAGGCTTTTCAAAATTAAACCCACGTGGGTTGATGATCATGAAGCAAAAACCAAGTTGTTGAAAAAACAATTAAAAAATGAATTACATGTGTACTTTTTATATAAAAAAAAAAAGTTGTATATAAAATCTGTATGTAGGCAATTCGAGAGAAGTAAATCATATTATATATATTGAAAAAAACATATACTTATATTTAAGACATTAAAAATCATATTCCAAATCGAAATTTATCATATACAAACCTAAATATTTTATCTTACCAACTATTTGATAAGGAAAAAAAAAAGACGTTCAAAGTGATAAGAGTAAATGAATACAACGATCGGTACGTAACATGCTCAAGTTCTCATATTTATGATTTCTTGCTAGAATCTGTCATATACAGAATTGGTTTAACAAAAATTACTGTATTTTTTCACCAAAATTATTATTGTTACTTTAAGATTTTTATATTTATTTCCGTCTCACAATTCATATTCCAAAAAGAGATTTATCATATAAACACCTAAACATGCAACCAACATTATTTATTTGTTTTTGCGAACGATTTTGTAATAATAATTAAAATAATAAAATAATTTTTAAGGATGAGTATGATAAATAAATCTTTATTTATCATATATATTTTTAAAAATTACTTTATCATTTTAATTACTAATACAAAATTTATTTATAAAAATATAATCTGAGGTGGTGGGAGAATATGAGAAAGGGGTCTTCGAGAGTGATAATCAACAAAGATTTGAGACATGTAGGCGCAAAGAGGAGGGACCCATTGGAATATAAACCAAAGAATTGTGTTGGAAATAGATAAAGAGAGAATAAGAAAAGCTAAATTATAGGTTTGGTGGGGCATAAAAATACATAAATTAGGTTGTAAAAGCAACAAAGAATAAAATGAAATGATGTAAAAAGAACGTGCATGTGCCCCCGTGGTGCAAATGTGCATGCAACCTAATACCTTTTTCTCTTTAATAAAAAAAAAAAAAAAAACAAATTAAACAAAAGACAACCCTAAAAGCTAATTCATTTTTTATGGGTTTAATCAATGAGTGAACCCATTCGTATTTGTTGAATAAGTTGGACCACAATATTATGAGATAATGAACCATTAATTGATCCATTAGGTTAAATTTGTAGATGGCTTAAAAGTTATAATATGAGATAATAACTTTTACATTTCACACCACCTTGAATGACCATATGAGTGCCTAATTTGTGTATCAAATTCGCACTTGCCACCTATTAAGTTTGAGAAGTCAAATATGCTATGATTATCTATTCAAACAG
Organism: Stenogyne calaminthoides; assembly: GCA_037126765.1. Lineage (NCBI taxonomy): Eukaryota > Viridiplantae > Streptophyta > Magnoliopsida > Lamiales > Lamiaceae > Stenogyne > Stenogyne calaminthoides. The sequence goes on from JBBCBC010000002.1 coordinate 40,226,875, forward strand.
TAGAATATTACCAATCAACCAGTTGAAGTTAAATTAAAAAAATTTCTTAGGAATATGATCAAAGTCAGATTTTACCCAACTTTTCAAAAACAATATAATTTCTATAAGAGGGATTATATCTATTATGAGATATAGACCCTACATCACCAACTTTCTCTACAAACATGATTATTTTTGTAATATACTTCGAAATTATTTTGAGCTTAGAACTATATATACAAATTATTCTTTTAAATACAAAGATCACAATTCCACCCCTATGGGCTATGACTAACAGAAAACTATTTGAGAAATGAAAGCAATCAAGTCAATTGGACTAATTAATGAGATGGACTGGTGATTGGAGGCCCAAATAGTCAGATATCAGTTCGGATTCCCACACTGTCGGATATCAATTTGAGGCCCAATACAGTAATGGATCGGAATAAGAACGCGTGATTCCTCTCTCTCTTTCTCTCTCAATTTTTATTTCACAAACTCTTTATAAATCTTGTTCACATATCACTACTTACTAATATCAATGGATAAATGTTATTTATTAACTTTTAAGTGTAATGGTATCAATTGATAAATATTATAATATTAATTTATAAGTATAATGGTATAAATTTTATGTTATGAATAAAATATAGTGTTGTGAGTGTATTAATATTATATTTGTTGGATGTTTTGGGATTTGATTAAAGTTTGCAAACATCAAATCTCCAAATAAAATAAGTGTTCAAGAACCTTTTAAATAATAATGAATATAATATTAATTTATAAGCATTATGAATAAGTTTTATCGGAGATCAGGTCACTTTTATAAAGCTGGATTTGACGACGAATTTGATTAATGTTTGCAACATCAAATCTCTTGCTCAAATTTCTCATTTCACCTTTTAATAACAATGAATATATTTTTCAAAATATTTATCTACTCTATTAACAGTTCTAGGACACCGAAATACACAAAATTATGTATATATACTATGTACTAATTATTCAACTTTGGTCACAACTCATAACCACTCATTACCCTAGTAATGCACTATCGCTACCGAGAAGGTTTGTGAAATAACGAAAGTATCTTAACAATAATTTTTTTCTTTTAATCAAATTATATTCATATATTATTTTCTTATAAAATTATATCCATATTTTTTTTTATCAAATCTAACACAAATTTTTCTCTTGTGTCCTAATTGTGAGGAAGAATAAATATTTTCTTACGGTTAAATGGAATATAATTTGAGAATGACGTTTTAACACTTTAAAATGAATAAATATTAATTTGTGTTAGTTTGTGAACCGTTTCACCATGAAATGGTCTCACATAAATTTTTGCCATATATCTATAATCATAATGCATTTAAAATTTTAAGCTAGAAAGTAAGATAACTCTTTTGAATTAATTGAACTCTTATTGAGGTGGTGTTTGCAAATTTAACAAAGTAAAAAATATATGTATTTATTCAAAAGTTGCTCCTCGCATATTTTTTTTAAAAAATTGTTTGTTAAGTTTGTACACATTCAGCCGAAAAAAAAAAAATCAAATTTCATGAGTTGAATTTATGTCGGTCGTGAAGCATTTCAGATCCAAATATTGAACCAATTCTTCCATGCGGGATGGGTCTTTTATGTTTGATAATTATATTAATTTGCAAGTCCAGTCAATTCTATTAATGACAAAAGTGTGTAATAACATTAATGTTATTTTAATATTCATCAAATATGTAAAGATATGAGATCAAAAATAAAATACAGAATAATTAAAAAGAAGGAAAAAAAAAGGAAAGGTATATTATTAAACTTTTACTTTCCTAGGGTACCCTATGACATCAAATTCTAATTTTGGCTTTGGACCATGTTTCCCAATTCTAACCATCATTACATGTCACAAAAAATAACTAATGAATCAACCCATATTTTTTAATATCATATACAAAAAATATCACTATTATATATAAGAGCTATCACTGTTAAAAAAGAAAAATATTTTTTTTTAAATAATAATTTTTATATATAATAATAATAATATTTTTTTTGTATAATATTATTATTATTATTCATGTTCTTTGTGGTGTGTAGTGTGCAATGACATTAATGCCCCTGAAACGGTTACGTGGCGTTTATGTTTAGAGGGTTGGTTATTGACAAAATAAGGTTATTGATTTTGTCTCGCAATCTTCGGCTCAGCTTCCACGTGTCCCCATCAAATAAAGATCAAACCAACCTGCCTTCTTCCATCTGTTTTCTTTCTATAATAATAGTTGGTTATTGACAAAAAAATACAGATAATTGATTTTGTCTCGCAATCAGACTTTAATTCAACGTTGTCATGTAATTTTTGAACATGTCCCCAGAAATCGACTAAAGTGCAAACGGACCTAATATAATATATATATAATTTTTTTTCTTTCTATAATAATATTATATTTATATCCAATCCAAATTAAGAGAGAGAGAAACTGTCTTAAAGCACCAAATCAACCGTTTTCTTGTAATATTAAATTCAAATTTCTGCTCTTGTTTTTCTCTCCTTAAAGATTTATTACTCTACTAGTCAAATTCAATCCCTATTTCTTATTTCCCTTGTTTTCAGTGAACTGGAACTAGCAACCTTGGATTCATTACAAGATTAATTCATCTTAATATATGATATGTCTTTCTTCGTGAAGAAACTTGTTGAAAAGGCTTCTTTTAAGAAGGTAAACACTTCTTTATTTACACCTTTTTGCTGTTGTTTTAAATGTGGCCTGTTTTGATTTCTTTGCAATTTGGAGCATTTTGCGGTGAGGGATTGTACCAATTTCATGTTGTGTTGTTTCGATTTGTTGGGCAATCGTTTGTTTGATTTTACAGGTTTCTGTGGAGTGATTTTTTGGGAATCGTCCAGTAAGAACATAGTTTTAATCTTCTTACAGTGTTTTGTGAAGTCATTTCTAGTAAGAATATCATAATTTGTGATAAAGAATCGATTTTTATGACAAATGGAGTAGGGAATTCTCGTAAATGGGAAGGATTAATGCAGGAATTAAGATGAAAAGTTCAGTGAGCAGGGCCGTTTGAGAGAATTTGGTGGTCTGACGCGAACTCTCAAATGAGGATTCATTACAAGATTAAAAGAAAATGAATATAAACAATTTTTTTTTATGAAACAAATAAGAATATAAAAAAAAACACCCTAAACATGGTATTGAAGTTATTTTCTAATTTGGGATACATATTTATATCTTTGCAATTTGGACCGAAAAGGGAAATTTTATTGGAAAATAGAAATTGATGGAAAATTAATAGAGGTTGAAAATTAAGGATGAATTTTATTGGAAAATAGAGAAATTGATGGAAGATTAATGGAGGTTGAGAAAATTAAGGATGAGAAGAAGAATTGAAGATTTTTTTGTTTTGTTGTAGATATATCTTAATACATCATTTATGATTTTAATTTTTTTAAGCCTAATAATGGACCTCGAAAAATTTAATTGGAAAAAGTGGGAGTGCGGGGATTAAAGGAATTTTATAAAGTTCAGTGAGTTGGATATAGTTCAAACAGAAGAAGAGTAATTGACTGGAAAACAATTTATCTTTAAGTCAAAGGATCTTCTTAGTACGCACACTGTTTTTGTTTCATTTAAGAATGTAATTTGGGGAATAATAGTTTTGTGGAATCTCTAGCTCAAAGCTTACACCTATATATAGGTATAAAACATCTTAAATCCGAATTATACCCGTTTATGCAACACATTCCTCTGTAACTAAGCAACATAAAACATCAAGATTTGGTCATCTGTTGAATTTTGAAGGACAAAACTGTTGAAAGAACTGTGTAAAGGATAATTGAACAATGTGGATTATATGGACAACACAAAATGAAGCATACTTGTAAAAAACTTGGCATAAATTTGTTTAATTTGTGTTGCAGCAGCATCCGGAATTTTCAGACAGTTTGAAACCTGACGACGTAAACCCTCATCTGGTTTTTCATTATGGGTTTCCATCAGGCTCCATGGTTTTCGCATACGATACTATTCAACAAATTCTTGCTATTTCAACTAGGTAAGTAGTGTCCTGTTCAGATTTGATCAATTTATCGATCTTTTAGTTGTGTATGCAATAGTTTTCAGTTTTTTCTCTTCTCAGAGACGGCCAAATCAAATTGTTCAGCAAAGATGGCTCTCAAGCTCTACTCGAATCTTTAGAGACAGTACCGAGCAAATTTTTGCTGGTAATTATTCGTCTCATACATCTCCTGTTATCGTTATATTACGACATTGATAACGGAGTACCAACTAATAGCTTTTGTTGACAGTTTCTTGAGAATCAGAATATTCTTCTGAATGTAAATGTTAACAACCATATTGAGGTTAGTTATATAACATTTATAAAGTTTTATTTTTATTTCTCGACTAAAAGCATAAATAGCTCGTCTTTGCTACAGTTAACTTTTTAAAACGAGTTATTTGTAGGTTTGTGATCTAGACAGGAAATGTGTATCTGCTGTACATAATTTTGGAAAGGAAATCATCTCATTTGCAGCCATGTGCAACGGAGCTTACATGTATTTGATTTCTCCCTTTTTTTGCCGGAAATTGATTCATGTGTATATGAAGTTTTACTTGTTGAATCCATATTGGCAGATACATTGGTGATTCTTCTGGAGACGTATCCATCTTGAGGCTACGTAAAGATCAATGTCATTTTGAACATATGAATTACCATATTCCTCCTTCAGCATCTCATGGTAAGACTAAATTTTAATCGTATGAACAAGATTTTATAGACTAGCTATCTTATACGTTCAAGTTTCTAAATTTCTTGTCTACTTCAAATGACGAATATATAGTTGTTCAGATACAAATGAATAGGCTAATAATCAAATTTTGTTTTTGATTTGGAGAAGCGTAATATTTTAAACAACAATCAATTTTTTTTTTTAATATTTCACATATAGGCAACATAAATGAAGTTGCGAGTGATATTTCAGCAATTCATATACTGCCTCAACCGACAGCTGAAGCTAAAAGGTAGTCAGTCTTCCTGTATTATTGTAAGGGCAGTATGATTGAGCTTGAATGAAATATTTTGGTTGTATGAACGACAATCTTTTTTTATCTTCAGGGTTCTTATTATATATTCTGATGGAGTTATTACATTGTGGGGAATCTGGGAAAGTAAAGTCATATTTACGAGTTCTGGAGGGACCACTTTGCATCAAGAATCGAAGAAAGTGACAGCAGCGTGCTGGGCATGCTCGACTGGAACTAAAGTCGCTGTTGGATACAGCAACGGGGATATAATCCTCTGGAATGTTCCATGTCCTTCAGATTTTCCTTCTCAAATAACTCCTATCTGTAAGCTGAATCTTGGATATAAAGCAGATAAAATTCCGATTGCAAAGTTGAAATGGGCTTACACAGATGGAAAATCGAGCCGACTGTATGTTCTAGGCTGCTCCGAGTGCAATTTCACAAACTTTTTACAGGTAATAAATCAATTTTGAGCTGGTCTTACGTAAAATCAGTTTTACTGTGCAATTTGTATGCAATTATCACTTTATAGTAAAACAATCAATACTTTTTAGTGAAACAACTAATACTGTTAAAAAATTGACACGTTAAAAACTTTTTTTACATAAGACTTTCGATCAATTTTATTTTTTATACAAGGAGGTTTCAATTGAGGGGCTTATACGGAATTTTGCAGGTAGTTCTACTGAATGAACATACTGAAACCAGGACTATTAAATTAGGCCTCCATCCGCCTGAATCGCTACTCGACTTGGAAATTACTACAAGCCCATTCGAGCAAAAACAAAAATAGACATGATTATCTACTTTTGCTTGGGAAGTCAAATCATGTCTACACGTGTGATGATTCTTTAATTGAAAGGTACTTAATGCAGAGCCTAAGTAAATCATCTCCTTCACTTCCAAAGGAGGTAAAGATAAAGTTACCGTATGGTGATTCACCCATCACCGTAACTAAATTCATAACAAGCACTCCATGTTATTTTGAAGGGGTAAGCATAAGTTCCTAAACATGTGATCTTGTTGTTTGATGTTTGGATTCTTTAATCTTTTCTTTTGGGTGTGTGTATAGGACTTGAATACGTTGGTGAAAAATGGTTTGCCACTTTTTCCATTTGAAAGAAGTGTAAAAGATGGAAGCAACTCAAATTCGAATACTTCTACTTCATTTTCGAAGGCGAAGAACCTGTTTATAACAGGACATAGTTCTGGTGAAATAAATTTCTGGGATGCATCTTGCCCTCTTTTTCTTCCAGTAGCATCTATAACTCAACAGGTTGTGACACGTAAATTTTATGAATGGTTTTTTTTTTTTTTTATTTATTGTTAAATCATTACTCTTTTTATGTGTCACCCTATATTATTTTGATTTGGTTATGCAGAGCGATAATGATTCTTCTTTAAGCGGCATACCGTTGACAGCATTGCACTTCAGCTATGACGCATACACTCTCGTGTCTGGAGATCAAAGTGGAACGGTAAAAATAAAATCTTGATGCAAGTTTTGTGGAATTTCACAGGTGTGCCTTGGTGTTAAGTTATTATAGCTTTTATGCAGGTCCGTATTTACACATTTAAATCGGAGATATTTGCCCCACAAAATGCTTTCATGTCGTTCCAAGGTAGTAAGGATGCACCTTTTTCTATGGATTTACTAAATCTTGGTACTCTTTGAGTATATATAATTAAAACACCATCAAGTATTCAAATTTGAAAATGATATCTCAAAATAATCAGAAATTTAAATGTTTTGTACTTCGATATATTGGTTGCCAGGAAGTTTAATGAAGGGAAGCAATCATATAATTCGTAGAATCAAAGTGTTGAAGGTTAATGGTGCAGTACTCTCTATAAGCACAACCGAAAATCTAAAACAAATTGCTGTTGGATCTGAACAAGGATATGTAAGCTTTTCTTTTCCTGTTTGGTTTATTTAATTAAGGTTCCTGTTTTGTTAGACCAGATCTTTTACATTACAGAATTGGTTCACCACTATCGCTTTATAATATAACAACTAATACTGTTTAAAAATACACACAATATGAAAACCAGTTTTACATAAGACTTTGACTTACATTGTACCTTTTACACACAGGTTATGTTAATAAATCCAGAGGGTCCCAGTATCTTGTACCAAACACATATTTCCAGAGAATTCTAGACGGGGATAATTTCAATGCATTTCGGAACGTGCAATTTCCATGGCTTTGAGAAAAATGTAATGATTGTTACAACAAATGATTCGTCCGTTTGTGCTTTAGAGAAAGATACCGGAAATACATTAAGCTCCGGTGTGGTCCACCCGACTAAACCGAAAAAAGCTTTATTTACACAGATTTTGGGTGAGTATCTGTTGTTATTTGAAAGATCAATGCTGACAACTCGATGCTGTTGTTATGCACTGAGAATTCCGTTTACGCGTTTTCCTTATCGCATTTAGTGCAGGTAATGTTGCTGCTATGGCATATGTACTCACTGTAACACATGCAGACATGCTAACTTGTTTCTCGTATTCTGTTGTTATGATGTCTTTTAGGGTGTCAGGAAAGTGGTCTACAAAAAGAAATTCAGTTCATCTTGTTTTTGGGCTTCGACTTTTGGCTCTCCTGATGTTGGCCTTATACTTCTTTTTACCTGTGGGAAAATCGAGATCAGGTATACATTGTTGATTATCGACCTAAATATGGGGCTGTGCAACGGTTGGTATGGTTTGATTTCATATCATAAAACTTGTCACCATTTTTTTATAAGGAAGTTGTTTTTCATATGTTGAACTATTGAATATATGATCCATAGTTTTGTTAATTTAAAATTTCAGGTCTTTGCCAGAATTGTCCTTGTTAAGGAAAGTTCAATAAGACCACTCACATTTTCAACTTTGAGACCATTCTCCGCATCCGACATTATAGTATCGACGTCCCTATATGGTGAACTCGTTATTGTAAGTCAACTTACGAGTTGTCAATCTACGTAAAGATTCTGTTAGCTGATGCAGACTATAAATTATAATCAGGTCAATCGGGACCAGGAGTTACTCTTCGTCTCGACTGTGCTCCACAAGGAGTCTTACAGGTAGGCAACAATAATTAGTCAAGAAACGATTTGATTATTTTCATGATCATGTTTATAAGAGAAATATCTAATGCAGGTTTCTGGACTCTGTTTCCCAAGTTGTGAACAAGGATCTCGTTAATGCTGAAAGGCTCATCTTTTCGCCTACTGCTAAAGAAAAGAAAAAGGTTTGTTATTGCACTTGCACAAAATCAAGATTGTATATATGTTGACAGAAATTTCATTTGTTGATATAATTCAACAGGGTTTTTTTAGCTCTGTGATAAAAGACAACAACGGTACAAAGTTGAAGAATGGGTTTGAAGTTGAAACCGAAGATAGTAGACTGAGTATCAAAGAGCTATATACCATATTTTCGATAGTCAATTTTCCAACTGATCATACTGAAACTGAGGAAAAGAATGTTACTATAGATGAGGATGTGGACTTGGATATAGGTATTTCTTCTCTTCAATTTCATCTTCTTAATGATTTAAAAAGTATAGATCAATACTTCATTTACTAATTCTTCTTTGTTGTTGTTTATGGCTCGTAGATGACATTGAGATTGATGAACCGAAAGAGAAACCAAGAGGATATCAGATAGCAGGATTGAATAGACAGAATATCACGAATAAATTTCAAGCAATTAAAGGTAATTTAGGATTCATAGCCTATTAGTTTGTATCCAAAGTTCTATATAAACCAGTTTTACAATGAAGCCAGTTTGCATTTTTTGTGTATTTTTTAAACAGTATTAGTTGTTTCATTAAAAAATATTAGTTGTTCTACTGTAAAGTGACAGTTGCGAACCAGTTGTACGGAAAAACTGTTTTGCATAAGAACAACTCTGTAGGCTTATTTCATTTGTCGCTCAGGAAAATTGAAAAGCACAAAGGTCAAGACGGAGAAAGTTGTGGTAAATGAAGTGCCACAGGCACAGGCACAGGACGAGAGAAGTGGTACCATCGATCAAATAAAGAAAAAATACGGCTATGCTTCGTCTGTTGTAAGTCACATTACAATTGCTTCTTTGCTATATATAATGATAATTAATCGGAAAAACTATATAAAGTAATCGACCCGATTTTGGGACACGAATGCAGGAGGGGGGTGCTGCAAACACGGCGAAGAACAAGCTGAGTGAGAATCTGCAGAAGCTGCAGGGCTATATATATCGCGTGTAATTAGATGATCATATTATGAAAATGTTTATTTTTTTCATGAACAACCTAATTAAAGCAAGTACATTTGTTGTTTGGTTGGACGGGGGCGTGCAGGGGATTAGCTTGAAAACTACGGAGATGCAAGACACAGCACATTCGTTTTCTTCAATGGCGAAAAGACGAGAAGAAGGGATCCTCTCCATCTTGAAATATATGCATATATATATGTAGAGTCTTTCTTGCATTTGATTATTTAAGTTGGAGAAACTACTTCTTTGATTTAGGGGACCAAATATATATGTTGCATCATGCATCACTATCTCACTATCTCATCTTGCAAGTTTATAATCCAATTGATTGTGCAGAAGCTACGTGTATATGTGTGTGTATACTTGATGTCTCTATACAGATCTCACTCTATTATACTATTGTTGAGTTACAGCATTATTTGTCCAAGTATGACTGCCTTTTTTTTCCCCTCTTACCCAACACTATCATTTGAAATATTATTTAATGTGTAAAACAAAGGTTGCAAAAATCAGTACATTAGGCTTACAGAAAAATACTGATGATATAGGGATAATATTATTTTGGGTCCATTTTTATATTTGGTATTTCAATTTTAATAATTATCAAATTTAATTTTGAATGTACAATTTTATTAATTGTTTCGATAAAATATATATATTTATTTTGAAAGCGATAAAATATTAATTATAAAAATTTGATAATTACACCAATTAGAGTCCTTCTCTCGTATTTAATTTTTACCAATTAAAATAAATTAAAGAGGATTTGGATTTCTTGTGAGTTATCGTTTTTTAAACGGTTGAGCAAGTGCGACTCTTGTTGACATAAATATAAATTTTGGCCCAATTATTGCAAAAATTAAATATTTTAGTTCAAAAAAAAAAAAAAATTAAAAAATTGATGGTTTGATGCTATGATTACATATTTTATTTAATAGAATATCTAGCAAAACTATTACGTATTCCTTAATTTATTATTTATTAAAGCATAAAAGCACACATGTTTCTTCTTGTTATTAAACGTCATGTGCTATTGATTACATAATTTTTTATTATTATTAAACGCATAAAATTTTAGTACCTATTATAAAATATGTTCCTCTTCACTTTTTATGATTAAAAAGTTTGGATTTAAAATCTTTTTCAGATGAAGGATAAAGACTTTTAATGAGCATGATTTTACGTTTTTCATTGTGCGACCGGACGCCTTGACATAAATATCAAATCAAACCTAAAAATAGCAAAAACTAAGTATTGCCCATGTTTCAACATAATAACCCATTAGTAAAGTTCATGGTTTGATGCTCTATGATTACATATTTTATTTAATAGAATATCTAGCAAAACTATCATTCTTTAATTTATTAAAGCATAAAAGCACACATACATTTTATAGTGTTTCTTCTTGTTATTAAACGTCATGTGCTATTGATTACATAATTTTTATTATTATTAAACGCATAATTTTTTAGTACCTATTTCGCCTAAATATGTTGAATTATAATCCTCGTAGCCTTTTGTGGTTAAACTGTTGGATTTAAAAATGGCCAATGTTTTCAGATGAAGGCTATAAAGAGTTTATAATGAACATGATTTTGCCTTTTTTATTTTATTTTATAATTTTACCAGTCGGATTGAGAATAGCTTCAGTGACCAAGCTCAAGAAACCAGTACCATTATTCATATCTAATATTGCACAGATCTTGCTTTAAAAGTTAAAACAGACCCCTTTTTTTCTTTTTTCTTTTAACTACCATCCGCGCTTTTGTTTCTTCTCCGCAAAAATTCTTTCTTCTTCCTCTTCTTCATATTTCCAGATTTGTGTTGGCGCTTTTTATCTTACACTTTAATTAAATCTGTTTTTTTTTCCTTATTTTTCTTCATTTCTTTAAATTAATTTTTTTCCGCATTTTGTATTCTTTTTATTTATTTAATAACACATATTTCTTTCATATAATATATTTGTTTATATATAACTAGTTTTTACCACGTGCTTTGCACACGTTATATATAAGTTGTTAGTGAAAATAGAAGTTAAATTTGTATGTCGAACCTATTATCAAGTTTAAAATTCTCGTTCTTCATATATCGTGTTTCTCTTGAATTCTCTCATGCTACATCATAACGTTTGAAGGCCCTTTTGTCCCCACCAAATATAATTTTATTTTATTATGATTTTAATTCTCAAAACGTGTATAATTTAAACATCTCAAACTTATACTTAAAAAAAAACACATATCAAATTGATTATATAAAATCAAATATTGACATTATCCCATAAACTAATATTATTATAGATATATATTATAACAGTTGCACAATGCTTTTTAATTACTAAATGTCAAAGTATTTACCATTTTTCAAAAATCAAAAGCAGAATACCATTAAAGTTGTTGTACTACGCGCGCAATGAAATATTCGACATTAATTCCAGCGATTGATTGAAATCCATCAAATGTCTTATCTGAAATCGAAGAAATTATCTGAAATTATAAGGGGATAGTGCATGATGTGGGCTCATAGATTTTGCTAATAATGTACTGTGTGCATTTCTTGTATTTTGCTTGAAATGAAATAATAGAGAATGTGAAACATTATTTAAAAGGATTAAAATGTACAAAGCTAAAAGTGATTTCTCGGTCATTTTAGTGTGAATATATAGAGATTCGTGGGCTTTTCTTTGCTTGAACACTATTTGTGAATTTGAAAATTTTTAGAAATAAAATAATAGAGAATGAAAGTTGAAATATTATTTTAAAAAAAAATATATATTTTGTTGAATAAAATATTCAAAACTAAAAGTGACAGGGGCAAAAGAATCATTTTAGTGCACGGATGGGTTTGTGGGTTTCGTGAATAGTGCATGGTGTGATTTCGTGGATTTACTAAAATGAAATTATAGAGAAGATGTGAAATATTAGTTAAAATATACTATATTGTAAGAACTAAAATGTACAAAGATAAAAGTATTAATATTTATACCATTTTATTAATTTTTTTTTTTAGATTCGTGTGTTTTGCTACTTTGTCCACAATGTGGGTTTCGTGGATTTTGCTGAATTGAAATAATAGAGATTGTGAAACATTGCAATGACCAAAATGTTCAAAACTAAAAGTGACAAGGGCAAAAGAATAATTTCAGTGCAAGAATGGGTTTGTGGGTTTCGTGAATAATGCATGGTGTGATTTCGTGGATTTTACTAAAATAAAATTATAGAGAAGATGTGAAATATTTTTTAAAATATTATATTTTAAGGACTAAAATGTATAAAGATAAAAGTGACAGGGTAAAAAGAGTCCACAAATGTTTTCCACCCCTAAGCCACTTTTTATATAGTAAAAATATTATATTATAAGGACTAAAATGTATAAAGATAAAAGTGACGGGGGCAAAAGAGTCCAAAAATATTTTTCACCCTAAGCCACTTTTTATATAGTACATATAACACATTTCAATACCTTACGCATTACTATGACCACAAATATATATTAGAGAACTAAATAAGTGAATTAATTTCATACCTCTCAAGCTCATGATCACGTCTGGGTTCAAATCTCGTTGATTACAACTCCATCTACATTAAATTATACACCTGATGAACCTCCTCAGTCCTCCCAATGATAAAGTTGACAAACCCAAAATACAACTTCAAAATTTAAAGAAAATATTAAAAAACTATAAAAAGTTGAAAAATTTTAAATAAAAATTTATCTAGTAAGAGGGAACCACAAGATAAAATGAACTTCTTTCAACATGTTTTATCATTATTTGTCATTATAGTAACACATATTTGAGAGTATAATAAGTATTACAAATATATATTGTAAGGAGAAACATGTAATACTTAATGGACAAATCGCCACTCTTTGTATTTCATCTTCTTACCTCTCCGTTTCTTCCCGTTCTTCTTAGATCGTAAAATATTTTATACATGTATTCTTTTTTTTTTTTAAAAATTAGCTAGCAAAATCCCAGAAGTGTGTCAGATACTGTATTATTTCCAGATATGCCTTGCACCCAAATTTTAATAAAAATGTCTTTTACTAAAAAAAAAGATACTACATGTCTATATTTGTTCCATGAAAAAGTCGTCCCTACCAAACAAATATAATTAATACATACTCCAAAAATCTTTAGAACTAAATGGGAAGTTGGGAACGTATAAGACTTGAGAAAGAAATAAAGCAAACAAATTAATAGCATATGTTTCTTTGTTCACACTATAGAATTGCCATTTCTCTGTTCACACTCTTTATGATTGCTGATGATGAAAAAGTCTTCACTTTCATAGAATTTAGAATTAATACGAAGAAAATTCATGAAATGAAATTCCATGTTCGGAGAAAACCGAGTAAATATAATAAGGGCAATGACTAATTGAAGAATTATATATAATTATATATATGTGTGTGTATATCTACTTGGCCACACACTTCAATGTGAACCCAACTTTTTTGTGCCAATTTGATGACTTTTTCTGACCCAAGCTATGCCTTATAGTTTTTATGACAATTGTAAGTCAGTTGAATCATGAATGGTACACATAAAAAAAAAGTCAATTAAATAGTTAAATGTTTTACATAAGATAAATTCATTTTTTTATATTAGGATACCAGGAATATATTTATATAATTATGCAAAAACTTTTCCTTTTAAGAAGTGCTAATTAAATTACTGAAAGTACACTGTAGTTGAGTAGTAAAAATTGGATGTGTTAGGAAAAAGTTTTAGAAAGTTGAGGTGTGGTGCTTCTAGATGATATCTTTTGTTAATTAATAATTATTTTTAGCTTATACAAATTGTCAACTTGTGAATTATTAATCTCCAAGGGGATCAACTACAATAAATTAATATTTTCGATCAAGTTAGTTCTAATACAACTCGAGAAGCTTTTTAGTATAATGATGAAATAAAAAAAATACATGTAATTGACTTCTTGGTACTTGGTAGTGGTAAAGAATCATGTTCATATATATCACTCATATTAATATTTATACCATCACACTTTTTACCATTATTTTATCTTTAATTCAATATTTATCCTCGCATCATCTAATTAAGTAAATCGAGAAAAACTTAATTCAGCAGATTTACTAATTTATTTATTTTTAAAAATCGATAAAAACAAAATTTAACCCAGTCAAATGAACACACTCATTGAACAAACAATTGAATAGTTTTTTGAGGTGCAATGGTACCCACCACCACATAAAATTACCCTAATTGGGAAGGTAGTTTTTTTCCCAAAATTAATCAAGAATTAATTTGACTGTTTAATATTTGTAGAAAAAGCGAACATATATTCAACTCTAACAAGTTTTTAACAAGTTTTGTAAAATTAGTTAAAATTTGTGATTTATATTATTAAACTTTTTAGTACCCTGACTAAACTAAAGGGTGTGATTTATATTATAATATGAATATTAGTAATGATAACTGAAGAATATGATTTATATTACGTATGAAAGTGTATTAATCGTGACAACTGAGGAATTATACCGATAAAAAAAGAATTATTTTTACGATGAACAATTTTCACACCAAACAACTCTATATAGGATCATTACTCTATATGAAATATGATATATCTCGATATAAAGATTATATTTCTATGAGATTTACACATTATGCATCTTAGGCAGCACACAATCATAAGCGTAGGATTTTTAAAAGGAAAAAAAAACACATATTTTGTCCTTCTAATTTTATTTTTTTTAATACTTTTTTTCCTTCGAATTATTATCACCCACACTCGATATTTGTACGCCTTTACAATTTTTATTACCTCGTATTCTTTCATTCCTTTACAATATTCAACTCTATGACGTTGCACTTTTAATTAGTTGTTTGAATTTGGTCTAATTTTTTTTATTTTATTTTGTTCTTGTACACACTTTTTTAATACCCTCACTAAACTTTTTATCTCTTTCATTTTAGCTTAAAGTACAGATGTAAATGTGTAGATATTACAGTTTAAAAAATGTTAAAAAGTGAAAATACTAAGGTAAAATAACAAAGAAAAAGATATAGCTTTTGTGCTATGTTTTTGTATTTCAGGTTTTGACTTGAAAATTATATTTATATTTAAAGGAAGAGACTCGTTGTATGGAAAAGAAATGGGTAGGATCTTATGGCTCTAATTTATTATAGCCAAGAATAAGGAATTTATTGATTGACATATATATATAAAAGAAAACGATGAGTCTCAATTCTCAAATAATAAAATAACGTGTATTGACTTTACATTGTCTCATCATTTACGCATCACACAGTACACTTATTTCAAATTTTCAATGAACTGTTGGAATATCCAATTATAATTATGTACGAAAATATCTGCCTTACTGTTACTGTTACAACTTACATGACGCAAGTCATTCTATTTTTGTGCAACGTAATGCTTGGTTGTTTAGCAATTGTTCTTCACTAAAAACAACTGATAATATTAGTAATAAATTAATATTTTTTAATAAAATAATTAATATAATTAAAAAATAGACTCTGAAGTCTGAAGTTCCTCCTACGGAAAGAGTTGAAAAGTTAAAAACAAAAGTGTAATGGCGCGTAAAAATAAAATAGAAACAAAAATGTTGGGCATATGATTCGAAACAACATGGAGTCTTCCGAGTAATTGATTTCAAAAGTCCAACACGAAACAGTAACACCTTCCACACCCTTTTCCATCGTAATTTCCTTCTTCTCACTCTCTATTTATACAAACAATCTCATCCTTTTCTCTCTCTTTCTTCAATTCATCCAAATTTTCATTGTTTTGACCACTTATTTCTCAATTTGAAGGAGATTCTATAATGGGGAATTGCTTTGGTCTCCTCTACCGTGTTACTGATCGTAACCCCAATTCCAGTAACCTTAATTCCTCCACCATAGGTACTTTCTCACTTCACTTTCAGCTTTACTGCTCCTTAATTTGAATTTGTTGTGGGTGTTCTTCAAATTTTAGCTGGAATTTTGATTTAGTGTGTGTGTCTGTGTGTGGGGGGTTTGAATTTTGATTATGAATATATGACCGGTGTTAGTATAATTGTTATTAATTGTTATGCTCTGTTTGTGTTGTGGATTATTTTTGTGGTGGATTGACATATTGTTTATTTGATTAAGGTACGTCGCTTGAGTACAGCAATGGTGGGGGTAATTTTGCGACGATCAGTAGTGCAGGGCATAGTCAATTTTCGAGGGCATTGAGTGATGATGCTCGTTTGAGTGTCAATGGAGAAATATTACCCACTCCTGATATTAAGGAGTATAATTTTGCTGATTTGAAGAGTGCCACAAGGAATTTCAAGAATGATATGGTATTGGGAGTGGGAGGTTTTGGGGTTGTGTATAAGGGATGGGTAGACGAGACGACACTCATTCCATCTAAATACGGTACTGGGATGATGGTTGCTATCAAGAAGTTGCACTCAGAAAGCACACAAGGGTTTGATGAATGGAAGGTAATAAGTGAAAGAGTCTATCTCTAGGTTGTTTTATTAATTGGACTAGTTTTTTGACAAGTGTGGGCATTATAGAAGTTGAAATTTGAATACAACTTAGAAGCAGATGAAATGCGGAAAAGGATTAGGATTAGGGTTGGGACTTCTATTTTAGTATGTGTGCATCTGATAGAATAAACTATGCTGTTTTGCTCTGTTTGTTTCTGGATTGTGGTGCCCATTATAATATTGGTAAATTGGGAAAAGAAACTAACTCACATTCATAAGCAGTCAATTTTTTACAAGTTTAATAACAATAGTTATAAACCATGCTTAAATATATTTGCTCCTCAAGTTGTGTTTTGAATGAAAAAGATGTCTTAATGCTGGGTGATAGCGTATGATCGGTTATGTTTAATAGCAGTATTTTGCAAATATAAACTATCTGGTCAAATGTTAAATAAGAATTTTGTTTATTTGCCCATTTATTAATTATACGCATGAGATGCACATTCATGTTTTTGTTAATTTATTGGTGGTTATTTACTGGATATGGCCATACAATCTATCTATCTGTATGTGTTGAATTAGGAACATCTTTGACTGTATTCTCTTTAACTTGAATGATTCATCAATATGTTCTATTTATGTCATCAGAAATTGGATGCTCACTTTGTTCTTAATTTTTTCTTTGATATGAAAATTCAGACAGAAGTGGACTTTTTGGGAAAGCTATCACATCCCAACTTAGTAAAGCTATTGGGATACTGTTGGGAAGATAAAGAGCTTTTACTTGTATATGAGTTTATGCAGAAGGGAAGCTTGGAAAACCATCTATTTAGAAGTAAGAAAGTTATTTAGAAGTTAATGAACGATCAGAAAATACAACTTCATTATTAACAAATCTGGCTTTCTTTACTTGATATGCAGGAAATGCACACACTGAACCTTTATCATGGGATATACGACTTAAAATAACCATAGGAGCAGCAAGGGGCCTGGCTTTTTTGCACACTTCTGAGAGGCAAGTCATTTATAGGGACTTCAAGGCGTCCAATATTCTTCTTGATGGGGTAAAATTTTTGCAGTTGTGCTAAGAGTTATTTTCTACTACTTTTGGGTTCTTTAACAATGTTAAATAGATTGCTTGTACAGTGCAAGTTGTAATATATTGACTGTCATCTTTTCATTATCCTTCTTTTGGGAATTTAATGAAAAACCAAAATTTGTAATGGGTTGAGAATGGCTGTTATAACTTATAACTGATTTTTAGTGATGGCGTGATGAATTTCTAAAATAATAGTAGCATTCAAGTTTAAAAACTATCGACATGCTTCATTGACCATTAGCGTTATGATCCTAAGATAAGTGAACATATTTGTATTCCGATTTGTAAGTCTCTTATGCATTTTTTCTTTCTTTGCTTTGTAGAGTTACAATGCAAAAATATCTGATTTTGGGTTAGCAAAACTGGGGCCCTCAGGGGGAGATTCTCATGTTACGACTCGAATCATGGGAACTCATGGTTATGCTGCTCCTGAGTACATTGCAACAGGTGAGTGAGTCCCTACCTACTATATTGCATGTGATGTATGTTTGCCAATTATTTAGTTCACTGTCAGAACTTTTTGATAGTGGAAATCAAGTATCAAATGATAATCCAGTAACCAATTTAACTTTTAATTGCTTTTTCTTTTTAATTGCTTTATTTTGTCCGTTTTTGGTTTCAGGATACTCCAATTTCCTTAGAATTGAATTTTGTCCTGTTAACTTTCAAAATTAGACTTAGCCCTTTTTAGTCTTTTGAACGGCTACAACAAGTGAGCAACCGGTTTGAGCTAATGCTACATTTTCTCAAAGTTTTTATATTTTTTGGATTTTGTCCTTTTATAAAAACCGGTACTAAGTGTCCTAAAAGCATAAACTGGCAGACATACAGGATAATTTTTTTTCCCTTTATTGATTCGTCTTAAACACTCCATCTTTACATATTCATCTTCTTATATCGTCAACAACAGGGCATCTATACGTGAAGAGTGACGTCTATGGGTTTGGAGTGGTGCTGCTTGAAATGTTGACCGGATTGAGAGCACTCGACACTAAACGACCTAATGGCCAGCAAAACTTGGTCGATTGGTTGATGCCCATTATTTCCAATAAACGGAAAATGAAAAAGATCATGGATGCTCGTATGGAAGGACAATATTCATCCAAGGCAGCACATCAGGCGGCTCAGCTTACTCTGAGATGCTTGGAAGCGGAGCCCAGAAAGAGACCATCCATGAAAGAAGTGCAGGAGCTGTTGGAACAGATTGCAGCTATTGGTAAACCAAAGGGAACAAACACTAGCTCTACGCATTCTTCGTCGTCCCATCATCATGGCCCTTCACCCAGGTCTCATGCTAAAGCAGGAAGATGACCACGGGTAGCTGTTACTGTTTTAGCAATCTGTATGTTATTTAGTATCATTTGTCTTCTTTTTTAATTGTCATTTTTTTATATCAATTATTCTTTAGTGTGATATCATGCTCGATCCTTGCCTGAGAATTTTGTAAGATTAATACTTCTAGTCTGTATGTTTGTAATTGTATCAATGTATCATAATTTTTTTTTGACGGAATGTATCATAATCTTCTGGATTTGTCTGTTAGGCCTCATTTGGTAAGGGGTATGAAATTTGTATGATATAAAGATGACCCGTATAATATAATACGGGATGGTAGTATTATGTCGTTTAGTAAAACGTAATATGAGTTGTAACATAAAATTAGTGATCCACTTGGTAGGGGGTAATAAATCTGTATAAAATTAATATGCTGCTTGATAGGGGGTAATAAACTTATATAAAATAGAAATTTGAGGAAAAATACTAATTTACCCTTGTGAGAATTATATAAAATGAAATCTCCCATTTCCTGTTCATCATTTTAGCCGATATTTTCCTTCGATAATTTACTTTAGGTTTAGGGTTTCTGTTCATGGGGATTTCGGGCATCAAGGTGGATTTATCTACAAAACGCATACCTTCGTAGATGAGACAAAATAGAATGTCGTGATGGGGCGGATTTATCCACAAAACGCCGCCGTCAGCCGCCGTCGACCTTCAATAGGGGCTGCGTCCCATTTTCGGCACACGAGAACGAAGAACAGGTCATGACGCGAGAGAAGTAGAGAAAGAGTGAATAATGTAGAATGAAAAACAAAAAAAAATACAAATAGAGGGGCAAATCGGACCAACAAATGATACTGTTGAACCCTTACTCGCCGAAGACCTTGGGGGAAGGGTGATAAATTGTCAATGGAGCTACAGGGAAATCGACGTAATATGGTGCGGGGCGGATGCATTAATGTCGGATCCTGCTAGAATTAGTACACCTATATTACTATCTACCAAATGACCCACTATTTTTATTCGTACAACTGTTACACCCTTAATAATAGCTACCAAATGCAGCTTTAGAGTAATAAAATTTCATTTTCGCTTTTAAGTCATAAACATGTTTTATACGCATTCGATTTAAGTAAAACTTAACAGATAAAGACGAAGTCTTGTATACATTAGATGCACCATGTAAATTAAGAGCATTTTTAAATAGTACTCCCTCCGTCCCATTTGAAGCTTCACATTTACTGTTTTTTCGTGTTTAGCGAGAGAGTTTTTTATTAGTATTTGAAATGATGAAATAATTTTTAAAAAGACATATAATAGAGGAGAGATATATCTATCATACCCCTCTTTAAAAGTCATTTTATCATTTCAAATACTAATAAATAACTCGCTCGTTAAAACACGATAAAAAAGTAAGTGCAAGTTGAAATTGGACGGAGGGAGTATTAGTTATTTTGATTGAACAATATTAGTTGTTTCTATTAAAAATTATTACTAATTGATTTCACTAAAATATATTAGATGGGTACAATTATACCATACAATTGATGTACAAAAGGCTTCCTCAACGGATAATTATTAGCAAGATTTCTAATAATATTAATTATCACTAATACAAGATTATGCATAATTAAAACTAATGATCAGCTTCAAGGATATATACGTTCCGAGGATCATATCGATCTGAAAAAACAAAAAGAAATGTACATTCAACTCTACGAACAATGTTTACAGCATCGAACTCAATTGTCAAAAAATCAAGGGTATACAAGTATTACCTTGTCTTAGCGATAATGTTGCATAGAAGAGAGCAGTCATAATCAGTGAAAAAAGCCAGTGGAAAGGACTGCACAAGTGAAACAGAGACGTATGAGACGTATTCCCAGAACTGGATGGGTGGGGTTAGAAAAATAAATTTATTTTTCTGGAACTTATAAGCTATAAAAAGCTTATTTTAAGATCTTATAAGCTCTTTTAACATCGTTTTTACCAAACACTTTACAGACTTTATAAGTTCCTAAAGATCATACAGTCCCTTGGGGTATGTTTGTTTATGATTTGAGAAGTCTCTTTTGGGATTTCAAATCCCAAATCCCCATTTGTTTATTAGGATTTCGATATAAAATTTTAAATCCTCCAATATTTGAATATGGATGCGTAAAGATGGTGTGTTTAACAAGAACAAATAGGTAAAATATTATCAAATTAAAGCGCGGGGAAAAAAAGGTTAGTCCCATAAATTTGTCCATGAATTCGTCTTGTTCACTTCTAAAATTCAATCTTTTAGGACTATGAACCTACAACTGTTTAGCAACCGGTTTTGGTAACAGGACAAAATACAACATTTTAAAAATATAAAATTTACGAAAACATAACGGTAGTTCAAAACCGGTTGCTCACCTTTTGTAGCCGTTCAAAAGATTAAAAAGGGCTAAAAAGTTAGATTTGAAAGTTAACCAAAAGAAATTCAATTCTAGGGAAATTGGAGTATCCTGAAATCAAAAATGGACAAACTAAAAGCATATCTCCAGCAATACTTAAAAATGGAGGATGCTTAAAAAAATAGAGGATTGTGATTCTCCAAAAATACTCCAAATTGCATATAGAGTATGGAGAATGCTACAGCGATCCATCATTTATGAAGGATGTTTATTGAAATAGAGGATTAAAATGGAGGATGAGATGTTCATAAATGTTTTTTTTTTTTTCTTTTTTCTTTTTTCCTTTATCTCATTTTGTAACAGTACAGTGCTCGGCCAAAATGGTGTTATTACATTTTCTTCTATTTATTTATTTTATTTTATTATTTCTGCATATTTAATTTTTTTTATTTATAATATTTTGCAAAGCTTGCAATTTAATGAAATATTTCACTACTTGTATATTTGAGTTGCTTAATTTAATAATACATTAAGTAAATTAAAATTTTATTTAAACACATTAATTATAATGAGAATTGAAGAAAATATGGATAACTTAATAATATAGAGTATTATTGTTGGAAAATATTTTAGATATAGAGAATGAAGTACTGCATTTTGAAAGATAAGAGTACTCCAAAATGAAGAAGCTTGTTGGCGATGCTAACAGGACTAAAAAGACTATTTTCCAAAATTAAATTGGTTACTAGATTATCATGTGAGAGTTGATTTCCACTATCAAAAAGTTATCACTCACCTGTTGCAATGTACTCAGGAGCATCATAACCATAAGAATCTACCCCTGAATGCCCCAGTTTTGGGGACCCAAAATCAGATATTTTTGAATTTTTGTAACTCTACAAAGCAAAGAAAATGGCATATAACATAATGGTCAATGAAGCATTTCTATAATTTTTAACTTTAATGCTACTAATATTTTAAAAACTCATCACACCATCACCAAAAATCAGTTATAACAGCCATTCTTAACCCATTACAATTTTTGGTTTCTTTTAGTTCCCAAAATAAGGATATAATGCAAAGATGACAACCAATAGATTACAACTTGCACCATACAAGCAATCTATATAGCATTGTTAAAGAACCCAAAAGTAGTAGAAAATGATCTCAGCTTTACAACTACAGAAAATCTTACCCCATCGAGAAGAATATTGGATGTCTTAAACTCTCTGTAAATGACTTGCCAGTCATAAGTGTGCAAAAAAGCCAGGCCCCTTGCTGCTCCTATGGCTATTTTAAGTTGTATATCCCATGGTAAAGGTTCAGCATGCACATTTCCTGCATATCAAAAAAAAAAAAAAAGCAAATTTTGTTAATCAAGAAGTTGTTTTTTCTGATCGTTCATTAACATCTAAACACTTTCTTAATTCTAAATATATGGTATTCCAAGCTTCCCTTCTGCATAAACTCTTAGACGAGTAACAACTCTTTATCTTCCCAACAGTATCCCAAGAGCTTTACCAAGTTAGGATGGGATAGTTCTCCCAAAAAGTCAACTTCTGCCTGAATTTTCAAATTAAGAAATAAGTAACCAAGAACAAAGTGAGCATCCAATTTCTGCTGATATAGCAAAAAAATTGCAGTAAATGGACATGAACAGAACATATTAATGACCCATTAAAGTTAAAGAAAATCCACTCAAGTAACTACTATAAACATAAATGCTCATCTCTTGTGTACATTCTTATAACATCAGGCCTGATAGTTTATGCTTGCAAAATGCTGCTACTAAAGATAGTACGTGAAAACCGATCATACATTATCACCCAGCATCAAGACATCTTTTTCATTCAAAGTAACTAGGAGCATAAGTAATTAAGCACGGTTCGTAACCATTGTATTAAATTGTAAGAAAAGACTGCTTATGATAGCGAGTTAATATCTTTTCCCAATTTCACAGTATCATAAAAGGGGCCCCAATCCAGAAACGATCAGGTCAAAACAGCATAGTTTATTCTTTTTTTTTTTTTATCGGACAAAGTTAATTGTTAGTTGTTAGTAGTTAGTACACCAAGCACCCAAACACTCCATGAATTCACCAATCCACCTTATAACTCCCATAACTCAAATTCGTTCCCAGTGGGAATCGAACCTGGGTCTCCCACTCAATTGAGGAGCCCAGTGGCCAGGTGACACAAATACAAAAATGGAAATCCTAATCCATTTCCATGTTTCTTCAGCTTCTAAGTAAAATTTCAGCTTGTATAAAGTCCACAAGTGGATAAAACTAGACCAATTAAGGAAACAACTTCTTTGAGATAGAACTTGTCATTAACTACCTGCCATTCATCAAACAATTATGTGCTTTCTGCGTGCAACTTCTTGATAGCAATCAGCATCCCAGAACTGGGTTTCCATGGAAGGAGAGTCGTCTCGTCAACCCATCCCCTATACACATTCCCAAAGCATCTATCTCCCACCACCATATCACTCTTGAAATTCCTTGTGGCTTTCTTCAAATCAGCAAAATCATACTCCCTAATATCAGGAGTGGGTATTATATCTCCATTAATGAATGCACTTATAAATGGGCCGACGCCTGCACTACTGCTAGTCATAGAAGAACGTCCATCATTGCTGTACTCACGCGTTTTCTCTTAATTAAATAAAAAATTCATTTGTTAATCATCCACTCCCTCTATAATTAGGAATTTCCACAACACAAATTAAACAGAGCATAAAAAATATGGTAATACGGTCATATATTCATAATCAAACAGCGGACCCCATTTAGGGCTAAAATTGAAGAATCCCAACAAAAATTCAACAAGCTAAAGCTGAAAGTGAAGTGAGAGAGTACTTGCGTGACGGTGGTGGAATAAAAATAACTGGAATTGGGGCTACCAAAGCAATTCCCCATTATAGAATTCCCTTCAATTGATCCTCCTCCACCTAATAACTACTCAAACAATAAAAAATCCAGCCCCCCACACACAGACACACACTAAATCAAAATTCCAGCTAAAATTTGAAGAATACCCACAACAAATTCAAATTAACGAGCACTAAAGCTGAAAGTGAAGTGAAAAAGTACCTATAGTGGAGGAATTAAGGTTACTGGAATTGGGGTTACGATCAGTACCACGGTAGAGGAAACCAAAGCAATTCCCCATTGTAGAACCTCCTTCAAATTGTTCCTCCACCTAAAATAACTGGTCAAAACAATCAAAATTTGGATGAATTGAAGAAAAAGGGAGAAAAGGATGAGATTGTTTGTATAATTGTATAAATAGAGAGTGAGAAGAAGGAAATTACGATGGAAAAGGGCGTGGAGGTGCTTTTCCTGTTGGACTTCGAAATCAATTACTCGGAAGGCTCCATGTTGTTTCCATGATTTTGCGATAGTATGGCAAATACTTTTGTTTTTACGCGCCATTCCATTTTTGTTTTCAACTTTGCAACTCCTTCTGTTTAGGGGTGACCAAAAAAATTCAAAAACCGGCCCAACCGACCGAGTCGAACCGAATTGCACCGTTACTTGTAATTTTTTAGATTAATCGCGGTTATTTTTTTTGATCAAACCGAACCGTATGGTGCGGTGCAGTTTTAATTTTGGTGCATAATTGCACCGACTGCACCGCAAACCACCACTATACTATATACATTTTCAGTTTATAATTAATAGTACTAATCCTAATAGAGAAAATAAGTATAATAATATAACATGTTAATATCGATCAAAGCCCAGCCCATAATTAAGTAGTCCATCTCGTATAGACATGCGATAGCCCACATATGACAAAACTTAAAACAATTTAATATATTATGTGGATATATATTAATAATTTAATATTATAGAGATATATATGATAAAAGATTTAATAAATAACCATAAAAAAGAATTAGGGCAGATTCACGGTATTTCTTTCTCTGTTTCCCTTTGCGCCGCTCTCTGGAACTCCTGCTCCTCTCCCTCTTGACAATTTTTTCTCAATCCAAAAATCATCGATTAAGGGCGCACCAAAGGGAATTGGTGGTGAAGGACCGTCTGTCGGACACTGTAAAGGTATATATATTTCGCCATTGTTCATTTTAAAATTTTGAAAACAATTAGTTCTTTTATCGTAATACTTCCTCATCTTGCTCATATAATCAATCATTTATAGGTTTTATATTGGTTGCTCTCAATTTTCTATTTAATGGAGTCCCAATCGAAAGAGATTGAATCTTCCAATGATGCTTCTGAATTTGATACGGGCATTACAAGGGAACCCACAACTTCAACTAAAAAAGATGGACAACTGCTCAATGCTAGTTTAGGTGATAGTTGATGGATTGCCTTTTAGATTTGTGGAGGGGGATGGATTTAAAGCTTTTCTTAATGGTATTGATCCAAGGTTTCAAGTACCATCAAGGCTTACTGTTGCTAGAGATAGCTTGAAAATTTTTGCTAACGAGAAAAGTAAATTGAAATTGATTTTAAAGAACCAAAGAGTGTGCCTCACTACTGACACTTGGACTTCAGTGCAAAATCTGAATTACATGTGTGTTACTGCACATTGGATATCTTGTGATTGGAAATTAGAAAAAAGAATCATAAATTTTTGCATTGTTGAGAATCATAGAGTGGTAACTATAGCAAAGCAACTGGAAGAATGCATGCTTGAGTAGGGTATTGATAGAGTTTTCACAATAACAGTTGACTATGCTAGCTCTAATGATAAGGCAATCAATCATTTGAAAACAAAATGCAAGTGGAAAGATGTCATCTTGAATAATGATTACTTGCATGTAAGATGTTCAGCTCATATAGTCAATTTGATTGTCAAAGAAGGGTTAGAAGAGCAAAACGATGTTATATTGCGGGTTAGAAATGTTGTTAAGTATGTGAGGTCTTCTCCTGCTAGGCTAAAGGCCTTTAAAAAGTGTGTCGAAAAAGAAAAAATTACTTGCAAGAGTCTTGTTTGTTTAGATGTTGAAACAAGATGGAATTCAACTTATATGATGCTTGAAGCTGTTGAAAAATTTGAAAAAGCATTTGAGAGGCTAGGGGATGAAGATCAAAAGTACATAGATTACTTTGATTGCTATGAAATAAATCAAGATGAAGAATGTGAGAGGCAATTGGTAAAAGCAAAGAAAAATAAGATTATAGGGCCTCCAAAAGCTGTGGATTGGAGTAGTGCGAGAAACTTTGTCAAGTTCTTGAAAATATTTTTCAATGTTACTTTAAAGTTCTCAAGTTCATCATATGTCACTTCAAATATCTTTTTTCGTGAACTTGCTACTGTCCATATGGGTTTGTCTTCTATGATGAGCAAAGGGGATAATTTAATGTCTTCAATGGCTTTCCAAATGAAGCAAAAGTTTGATAAATATTGGGGAAGCGTTGATAGCATCAATATGTTGTTGTTTGTTGCCATTGTTTTAGACCCAAGATGCAAGTTGAAGTATGTCAATTTTTGCTTAACGACAATGTATGTGGGTAATGCTGATTTGGTTAAAAGTGCAACAAACAAAGTGGAAGAAATATTGAACTTGTTGTACAAAAAATATGTTGATTGTGATGTTCCACAAATTGATAAGAGTGGACAAGCAAGACAAGAGTTTAATACCATGGAAATAGATGGAGATGATTTGAGTATGTTGTTAGAATCTCAATTTGCTAAGCATTTTGAAGATGAAGAGTGTGTTGAGAGTAAATCTGAAATAGCAAGATACTTGCTTGATGGGGTGAAAAATCGGATAATGAATTTGACATCTTAACTTGGTGGAAAGTAAACACAAGCAAGTATCCTGTTATTTCGAAAGTTGCAAGGGATGTGTTAGCTATTCCGGTATCTACTATTGCTTCTGAATCTGCTTTCAGTACAAGTGGTCGGGTAATTGATCCATATAGAAGTTCTTTATCTCCTAAAACTGTTGAAGCTCTTATATGTGCACAAGATTGGCTACGTGTTGCGCCTTCTTCAATTAGTCTTTCTTCAATAATGGAGGATATTGAACAACTTGAGGATATAGAGAAAGGTAAACATTTTACAATCATATATTTTTGTTTGTAAATTCTAGGAACTTACTCAAGTTTTGATTTTCTTATTTTTCCAGATTTGAGGATTAATCTTGGTTGATGCCTCTCAGATGTATGATGATTAATTACTCTTAAAAGGTATACATCTTCATCAATTTCTTATCTTTTTTTGTTGCTCTCAATTGTCATTTTTTATTTGTAGTTTGTAAGTAACTTTTAGATTTGTAAACTCTTGTAGAATCTTGATAAAAAAAGGAAGAAATTATGTTCTTGGTGGTAAGTGGCAGTTTCTGAAATGGAAGAAATGAAGATTGAACAATTAACACTTGTTTTTCTATGGTTAATACTTAATTTTAGTGGTGATGTTGTTATGTGGTGAACCTTTCTTTTGTAATGCAGTGAACTTTTATTTTTTATTTTTTTATTAATGGTGTATTAAGACTTAAGAATTTCGGTGGACTCTAATGTTAAGTTTTTATTATTTCTGGACACATTTATTTATAATTTCAGATTTTTAGGCCACACTTTTCAATTAACTAATATGTAATTTTAATTTGAGCAGTGACAGCTATATGGACTTATATTTATATTCCTAGGAGTTTGTGTTATTGTTGTATTAGGTGTTATGGTAGACACTTATTAATATTTTATGAGTTTGTATTAGTGTTGCATTAATTTGGGCTTCAAACATGAGCTTTGTATGACTAAAACTTATAAAAAAAACCATTCAATAATTTAAACCGTCAAACCGCAAAAAAACCGACCGCAACCGTTTAAAATTGCATAATCATTTTTACATGATAAATCGCGGTTTAAAATTTTACGATCAACCGAACCATGCGTAGCAAGACAATTTGAATTTTATCGAAAAAATTGCAAAACCACACTGTGAACACCCCTACTTCTGTTGACGCTCTGGTAAACTGCAAAATAATGGTCTGTCAATTTCAATCTGTACTAGTATAACTTATTAGTATTATTTTTTTTCAACTTTACAATTTATATAATTTCTTTATCTTATTATCAACCTTCAATTTTGTATGGCGGGAGTTACAATCAACTAAATTATACAAATATACTGCAAATTACAAATTGATATTAACACCATATAATATTCAAATTATATATGTATATATACATTTTAATTAGATAAAAAAAACTTTATAAATTATTTGGAGGACAAGGATACTCCAACCTTTAAATAAAAAAATCTAAGCTAAAAAAAATGTTAAATAACTTACCCAACCAGACACGAGAACAAAAACTCACGTGACACATAAAATTCTTTTGATTGAAGGGTATGTTTGATTATCGTTTAGGAAGTCTTTATGGAATTTCAAATCCCAAATTTCAGTTTACTTATCAGAATTTCGGTATAAAATTTTAAATCCTTCAAAATTCAACTCTATAATACGTATAATACATCTATTTTACATTTTTAAAAAAAAATTCAATACACTATCAATCATCTATCACACACTTTTTAATTATTATTATCTATCCAACTTAATACTGACTCCTAATTTTTTTTAACTTTATTATCATTATATAATCATTTAATAATTAATATATTGCTTTTTACAATATAATATTATTTCTATCATATACTTTCTCAAAATCATACTTTATCAAATTCTATAAAATTCACACTCACAAATATATACAAAATACAAATATATTTTTTACTTTATATCAAATTCTTTCAAATTTTCTCTACACGATTTTAAATCCCCTCAAAACTATAAACAAATGTAGAGTTTAAATTTGTAGGAATATTCCAGAATTTGCACTATCTCAATGACAAATTGCAGTTTACATACTAATTAGGGATTCACTTTTTTTTTTTTTTAATATTGATGGTTCAAACTTTTTTTTAACTTCATTTAATAAAAAAATTATTTTTTTAATCTTTTTATGATATATTTATTTTTATTAAATTAATGTTTGTCTTTTCCATTACATTGTGCATACACTGTCTAATCAGCATAAATTTATGCGTGATTTTTTTTAGTAGAAGTAAATATATTATAAAAAATAAAAAATAATTTTTTATCAAAAGAAAACAAAAAAAATAATTTGAACTCTCATTATAGATGCATTTTTGCCCATTTTTTGTACTAATTATATAGTTATAAGCTGCAATTTAGCATGGATAAGATGCAAATTCTCTCGGAGAATGTAGATCTTACAATTAATGTTACTGGGTCCCAACAAATTTGATAGTCTAGGGAGGTGTTTGTAAGTAATTATAAGTGATTATATTCATTTAGAATTGTATGCATAAGTAATTTGAAGTGTTTTTTTTATTTGATTAAGTGTGTTTTGAAATTCTAAAAAGTTGTGGAGAAGCACTAAATTTTTAAGTTGTTAGACTCATTTAAAAAAAGAAAAGAAAAGTGATTCTCCTTGTTTAGAAGAGCTTACAAACAAGTCATAAATAAACTCTTAAAAACTATAAGCTAAAAGTTGAAAGAGATGTGTGTTTTCAGTAGCTTATGAACATTTTTTAAGTATTATTAATTTTTTTAAATTTTTTTACAAATACTATCAACTTCTCATGTTAATCAATTTTATTATAATTACTTAATTTTAATCACTTTTTAAAAAGAATATTTTTTACAAACAACCTAAGACTAAAAAAATTCTCTCTCTACTTTCTTCTCTCCTACTCAGCTTCCTCATTCCTAGATTCAAAATCTAGGGTTTGGAGACTTGAGAATCCCCACGCCACCGTGTGCCGTTTCCTCTTCCCAACACGGCCGCGCCGTCCAGCGTGTGACCCTCCGAGTCCCTATGCACTCTTATTTATTACTACCTATCCTGAATATCACTCAACGAATCTGGCCATATCTACTTAAAGAACATTCCCATGCATTGGCATTAATACTCACACTTTGTTCCCCATATTCCCAGAAAGCTTTCCATCCCTGCTTTACCTTTTCGTTTTTTGCTTGTCGCTGTTTCTCATTGCAGGTACCTCCAACATGGACAACGAAATCATTGCTCTTTGGGAAAAACTCGCCATTTTCGAAGAAGAAAAAACTCCCATCACTATCAAGCCGGAGAACCTTACCACCCCGATCAACGCTCTCGTCGGAAAGTTAGCCATGAGAAAGTTTGTGGGTCTCCATGACCTGATGGCAAGCCTCCCAAAGATCTGGGATCTCAAACTCCCCCTGGACGTCAAACCCCTGGGGGTGGGGCTCTATGTCTTCGAGTTCACTGACCGCAACAAGTGTGATAAGGTCTTCAACAAACAACCATGGAACTTTAGGGGATCGGTGTTGCTGCTCTCCAAGATGCGAGGAGATGAACGCCCGTTAGATTTCGTCCTGGTGGAGTCCCCTTTTTTGATACATGTTCATGGACTTCAGATAAGAGCCATGAACAAAGGTGCGGCGGAGGACCTAGGCAGCCTGCTCGGGGAGATCCTCGATGTGAAAAACGATTACGACGGTGTAGCTCTTGGCGAGTGTGTTAGGGTTCGCACGATGGTGGACATCCATAAACCGCTGCATAGATGGGCGATTATCAACATTGCGGATACGACATGTAGGGTGGTGTTTCGGTATGAGAAGCTGTCGGATTTCTGTTACTATTGTGGCCGTCTCAATCATCTGGAGAAGGATTGTGGATTCATAAAACCGGATGGCAAACGATACTTTGGTACCTGGTTGAGGGCCAATGGACAAAGTTTCGTCTCTCTCGACTCCATCACCAAAGAGCTGGACAGGCTCAATGCCAAGAAACCTGATGTGCCGCTCAGCCAATCCCCGCGGACATCGAAGGGTTTACTCACCTCTTCCTCTCCCAAGTTTGTCCCCAAATGGTCTCTCAATAAGACGAAGAAGGGTTTACTCACCTCTTCCTCTCCCAAGTTTGTCCCCAAATGGTCTCTCAATAAGACGAAGAATCGGGTTATTTCACCCATCCCCTACCCAGATCTGAATGGTGATGAGCCAAACATGAAAAAACCCAAGCCTTTGTCAACCCCAGAGTGGAACAAACTGATTCCAAAAGTTGATCCCGTTCAAAACCCTATCCCGGAGTTCAAAGCCTTAAACCCTATGGAACTCGTGGTCTTCCCCTCTCAAGGAAACAATATTTCTGAAGCCAAAGATCTCGCTACCCCATCTGAATGCTCCAACATCAACCTTAACAAAACCCTCCCACACTCTCTTTACTCCCCGAAATATCCATCACTCATATATGGCAACCCTAACCAGTTCGACCTACTTACCCGGCCGAAGCTGACCTTATGCCAACTGACGAGCTACTCTCAATGTTTGCAGGTACCCTTAACAACCCATTCACTTTCAGGGCAACTCCTAACTCGAAAGACTAGTTGGCGTTGTTGTCTAAAAAGATCGGGTACCAAGAAAATGGCTAAGAAGGACACCAAAGATAAAGAGAAGAGCGACGAGGGTTTCAAGACTGGCATGAAAAGAATCATCAAGCAGGACTTCCTTGCACTAACTGCCCCCAAGAAACAGAAGACGGAAGTTCAAGCTTCAACCGATAAGGACACAAGCACCACTGAGGAAACGACGGGTGGCTGACGTGGCTCAACCCCGCCGACAGCCATGAGTTGTCTCTGCTGGAATGCCCGTGGCCTCGGGGGACAGCGGGCTTTCAACAATCTGCAACGTCTACTAACAGATCAGTCCCCCGACCTCATTTTCATTTCCGAAGCTAAAGTCTCTAGTTTTGTCGTGTCGAAGTGGCGTAATAAATTTCATGGTTGTTTTTGTGTTGAACCTGTTGGTAAAAGTGGTGGTCTCGTTTTGTTATGGAATGAAAATTTTAAAGTTTCGGTCGGTCTTATCTTACTCTTCCGGTCATATTGATTGTTGGATTGCCTTCAGTAATAAGAGTTGGTATTTTACTGGTTTTTATGGTCATCCCGTTCAAACTATGCGATGTACGTCTTAGGATTTGGTGAATAAAATTGCTAAGACTCATACTAACTCCCATGTTGGTTGGATATGACAATGAGAAGCAAGTCGACCCTTCTAAACCTTATAAATACAAGAATGATTTCCACAAAGGGCTACAAGATGTTGGTTTGCATGAGTTGAAAGCCTTGGGACCGCTTTTTACGTGGAATAACATGAGATCAGGCTCTCAGAATGTTCTCGAGAGACTTGACCGCTATGTGGTGAATTGTCAATGGTTCTCTCAGTTTCCGGATGCCTCAACCAGAAAACTCGATTACTACAGTTGGACCATCGTCCGATTCTCCTTACGATCGGGCACGAACCAAGGCCTATGGCCAGAACCACCATGCCGGATTTTAAGTTCGAACACAAGTGGCTACTCGAAGATGACTACAAGAACGTCCTGATTGAGTCCTGGAAGAGATCGGGTTGTAGCAGTTGTATCCAGGACCGCCTTAAGGAAACTGCAGACTCCCTCAGGAGGTGGTTAAGAACCAGCGGGGGCAATATCGGTCATCAAATAAAGAACACCCGAAACCTTATTAATAAACATCTCAATGACGAAGATCATCCGCTGGAGCCAACAAAGATCCACTCACTGGAATGCAAACTCGAGAAGCTTCTTTATCAGGAGGAAACTTATTGGAAGCAAAGATCCAGAGTCAACTGGCTCAACTTTGGAGACAGAAATACAACCTACTTCCATAAGACGGCCTCGAGCCGTAGAAAACATAATCGTATCTTGTCTATTATGAATGAGTCTAGTTCTGTGGTGACTGATCCTAAGGCTATCAAGGATACCATTGTCAACTACTATTCAATCTTATTTAACTCGCAATGCCCTTCTTCTTCGGATATTGATCGCGTTATTAACTTTGTTAATCCTTCTGTGACAGGTGATATGAATAACCATCTGACCAAGCCATTTTCTGGAGAAGAGGTCCACAAAGCCCTGTTTGATCTAAATCCTTCTAAAGCTCCAGGCCCTGATGATTTCACGGCCCTCTTCTTTCAGAATGTCTGGGATGATATTGGTGGCGACATCACTTGTGAGGCCCTTAGGGTCCTTAATGGGGTAAGGGACTTAGGAATCATAATCTTACCATTGTCACCCTCATTCCGAAATCCAATGACCCGAAAACTCTAAAGGATTATCGACCGACCAGTCTCTATAATGTTATCTACAAGATTATCGCTAGACCTATCACCAATCGCTTTCGGACCGTTCTTGGGCAACTCATTGATCCAAACCAAAGCGCCTTTATCCCGGGATGCCTCATCACAGACAATATCTTATTGGGTTACGAATGCATGCATTGGTTGAGAAACAACAAAAGTAAACAAGGCTACACATCCTTAAAACTGGATATGAGCAAGGCTTATAATAGAGTGGAATGGGTATACCTCGAGAAAATCATGATCCGAATGGGCTTTGATCTCAAATGGACGAGGCTAATCATGGAATGTGTGTCCTCCCCAACCTACTCCTTTAAAATCAACAATGCCATAAAAGGAAAAGTAGTCCCCACCAGAGGTCTTCGGCAGGGAGACCCCCTATCAACCTTCCTCTTCATTCTGGTTTCACAGGGTCTCTCAACCACTATCAATGCCCATGATGCTAACGAGAAGATCACATGGATTAGGGTGGCTAGGGGGAGTCCTATGATCACCCATCTTTTCTTTGCTGACGACAGTCTTATGTTCTTTAAAACCAACAAGGAAGATGTCCAGATGGTCATGCATTTTTGAAAGACTATGAAAAAGCCTCGGGCCAACTGATCAACTTTGACAAGTCATCAATCACTTTTAGCAAAAATACCTCCCCAGCCAATATTGAGTTCACAAAGGCATGCCTCAATATTCACGTATGCCAGGGACATGACGTCTATTTGGGCTTGCATCCGTTCACTATGCATATCAAACGACTACAGTTTGGGTATCTCAGGGATAGAGTCTCCAAGCCTTTGGAATGTAGGAAAAATCAATTCTTCTCAGATGGTGGCCGGGAAGTCCTCCTTAAATCGGTAATCCAAGCCATCCCTACGTATGCCATGTCCTGCTTCAGAATACCCACTACCCTGTGTGGAGAAATTGAGTCTGTGTGTGCTAGATTCTGGTGGGGCGGCAATGAGTCCGATAGAAAAATCCACTGAAAGGACTGGAAAACACTTACTAAACCCAAAGATGAAGGAGGGATGGGGTTTAGAGATCTCGTAACTTTCAATAAAGCCCTTTTAGCCAAGCAAATTTGGAGGATTGTCCAGTTTCCGGACTCTCTTGTCGCTAGAGTCCTCAAGGCTAGATACTTCAAACATACTGGCATCATGGAAGCCTCGACTGGATCGAACCCCTCCTATATCTGGCGATCCATCATGTGGAGTAAACCGGCCATCTCCAGTGGTCTCTATTGGAAGATTATCAAAGGAATGGATGTACATGTTAGAAAAGACAGATGGATTCCAGACCTTGTGAAAGGAAAAATCACCTCTCATACTACCTACGACAACAACGTCATGGCCCATAACCTCATTACCTCTGAAAACATCTGGGATGTTCCTAAGCTAGATAGCCTTTTTCTTAAATATGAAGTGGACGCCATTCGGAAAATCCCCATCTACCATAGTGGCTCCAAAGATTCACGATTTTGGATTTATGACAAAAAAGGCCACTACACGGTTAAAACAGCCTACTGTAAGGCTCGCTCATTGATCTCAAAGCCTATGGATGTCGAGGCTTGCTCTTCAAACATTAGCTCAGACTTTTGGCACAAGATATGGAAGCTCGACGTTCCACCGAAAGTTAGGATTTTCTCGTGGAAGACGGCTCATAATGTGATAGCCTCCGAAGCAAATTTGGCCTCTCACCACGTGCTTTGCCCTTCTAGGTGTGTTCTTTGCGGTTTCTATTGGGCTGATAATAATCATGTTATTTTCTCTTGTCAGGTGGTTAAAGAGGCATGAAAGCACACAGAATGGTGGAACCTCATCAAAGAACTGCGTAAAGGAATCCCAGAAAGCCTGACCGTGCACTGTATTAAAACCATGGAGACCTCTGTTATGGAGAGATTAGCAATGAAGATGTGGGGAGTGTGGAAGGAACGTTGCGAATTGTCTCACAAAAAAAGAGGGAAAATTCCTGGCGTGTTCTAGCTACTTGGACGGATGTCTTACTTTATCAATACCATAATGAAAGGTCCAAACTCTCCCAAAGATTTGCTACCTCAACAATGCTCTTTCGACCTCCTAGAAAACCAGAGCTTCCTGATCTTTGGACTTTGAAAATCGACGTTGCATACAACGAAACCAACCTTGCCTTCACCGTTGGATTCTATATTCGAGATCAGAAAGGAATCCCACGGGGAGCTGGGTGTCATAAAATTGCTCTTCCAGGCTCGGT
Source organism: Stenogyne calaminthoides (assembly GCA_037126765.1). Taxonomy (NCBI): domain Eukaryota; kingdom Viridiplantae; phylum Streptophyta; class Magnoliopsida; order Lamiales; family Lamiaceae; genus Stenogyne; species Stenogyne calaminthoides. Next base: position 40,262,698 of record JBBCBC010000002.1, read on the forward strand.
TATGGTGGCGGAAATCACTGCCTTTGTGGAAGGCTTATCCTTCTACTTGGATAATTTCCAAGATCCGGTTAACGTCTTCTCGGACTGTATCGACACCATTCAAGCCATTAAATCGGACTCCACCTACAAGGGCTACGAAGAGAACTCTATCAACCGGGCTTGCAATTTGTATAAACACACCTCAGTGAAAGGTGTTTGGTACTGCCCTCGCTCGGAGAATATAGCTGCGCACAACCTTGCACAGTTAGCAACTAAATCTCCCCACCCTCACGCATGGGTAGGCGATGATATTCCTGGACATGTTTTGTCTGTAGCTCAGAATCACCTCTCTTTGTAATCTGATTGCGAGCTCTCAAAAAAAAAAAAAAAAAGGTCAGTTGAAAGCAGTGTTTTCAAAACCGGACCGGACCGACCGGTTCGACCGGTTGAACCGGGAACCTGTCTTGGAACCGGTTCGAAACCCCCCTAATAACCGCTTTACCGATCGAACCGGTCAAAACCGGTCAAGACCGGTCAAAACCGGTTCGACTGGTTCTTTTATTTATTTATTTATTTAACAATTAGGATTTTAGGGCTCCGTTTCTGACGCCCATCTTGAATCAATCCACGATCCCAAAAACAGAGGATCTAAATTTTGATTCATGCCTCAGTTTACACAATCTCACCCAAAATAATAAAAAATCATCCAAACATTAATATAAATCATTAAAGAAAAGGCAATGCAAGAAGAGAAAATGCTGGATCTAGTGAAGAGGAAATGCTGAATCTGCTAATCGTCCCGATTGTTGGCATGGGGGGAATTGGTAAGACTACTTTGGCTAATAATGTTTATGAAAATTTAGTTATTGTCGAACACTTTGATATTCGTGCTTGGGCTATATTATCTCAAGAATATAGTGTTAAAATATTCTTTCTGAAATCAGTAAAAGCTTAGGGGCATTTGATTGTGAAATGGATCGATTAAGTGAAGAGCAGTTAGGATTGAAAATATACAAAACGGGAGAAGGTATTTAATTGTGTTGGATGATGGGTGGAGTATCGAAGTCTGGGATATGATAAAGTTTTTATTTCCGGATAATGGTTGTAGGAGTCGAGTTGTAATAACTACTAGGATATCGAATGTAGCTACTCATCTTAGCTCATCACCCTTTGAGATGAACTTTCTAGATGAGGTTAAAAGTTGGGAGTTGTTTTGCGGGAAGAAATTTCTAGAAGGAGGTTGTCCGCCTGAACTAGAGGAAATCGGAAAGAAAATTGCTAGAAATTGCAAAGGACTTCCCCTGTCAATTTCTGTGATTGGGGGACTTCTTCGAAGCTCCCAGGAGATGAGAGTATTGGGAGAGTGTTGCAAGAGATACAAACTCGATGTTGATGTTGGAGAAGGATGAACATTGCTTGAATATATTATCGTTGAGTTATAATCACTTGCCGACCCATCTAAAGCCATGTTTTCTTTACATGGGATTTTTTCGAGATAATCATGAGGTTTATGTTACCCAACTTATCAAACTCTTTGTTGCTGAGGGGTTTCTTAAACCAAATAAAACCCAAAGTCTGGAAGAGATTGCAGATGATTACTTAAATGATCTCGTTGATAGAAATTTCATTTTGGTTGAAAGTAGGAAGTGGAAAGGAACAATCAAATATTTGAGGATCCATGACCTCGTAAGAGAAGTATGTTTGAGGATAGCCGAGAAAGAGAAGTTCTTTTATAATATAAGGGTGAGTGACAACAATCAACCAGACATCAGTAAGGAGCGTCACATTGTATTTTATCATTCGTTGTTTGAGAAAAAAGGATTGGCCTCAACTGTTTCATTCTCTCCCTACGGAATCACTTGCACTTACATTCAGATCCGATGGGGTTCCGTTGCCTTTTAAATGTCGGCTGTTGAGGGTGTTGTCTCGCGCTAATTTTGAGTCCATGGAAGCTATTTTTCAGCTAGTTAACTTGCGGTATCTTTTCGACAGTCTTCATATTCTTACTTCCTTCCAAGCTTCCTTCATCAGTATCCCTACTCTGGAATCTTCAATCGTTATTCATGAAAGGACGAGTGGAAGCACCGGTCGAAATATGGCGTATGAGACAACTTAGGCATCTCCGATTCAAAGAGGACTTTCTCCCAGATCCTCCTCCAAGTGATGACGTGGACCAACAAGACGATCTTCTCTTGCCGAACCTACACACACTTTCGAAAGTAATGAACTTCAGCTTTGCTGACGAAGCGTGCAAGAGAATCCCAAACATCAAGAAATTGCGTCGCGTCTAAAGTACGTTGACTTCTCTAGAGAATGTCAGCAAAAGTCGTACTATTATCTCGGCAATTTACATAGACTCGAATCTCTGTACTGCTCGTTTAATCGACAGCCCAAAAGAGATGATTTGCTGCAGAGTCTCGTGTTCCCAAGGTCGCTCAGAAAGTTGTCTTTAAGAAACTGCGGTCTTCATTGGGAAGACCTGATAAGATACGGGCTTTTGTTGCCTCATCTTGAAGTTCTCAAATTACACAAGGGCGCGGTCGTTGGACCCAAATGGGATTGTGTTGATCAGGAAGCATTCCCCTGCCTAAAATTCTTGAAAATCTGTGACTCAAATCTGATGAAGTGGACTGGAGAAGACTCCGATTTCCCAAAGTTGGAGAAGCTTTATCTTCGGAATCTGAAGAAGTTGGAAAAGATACCGTCGGGTGTGAGAGAAATACAAACACTTCAATGCCTTCATTTGTACGAATGCAGCAAGTCCGCCAGCAATTCAGCAACTGAGATACTGGAGGAACAACGGAGCCTCGGAAACGACTGCATTCAAGTTAAAATAGTTTCGGGAATGAGGAGGAAATATTGCGATCGAGTACGAAAGAAGTTCAGTTGGAAAAACATTGTCAGCAAGTTAAATTTCATTTTCATGAACATAGGCCTCCGAAAGTCTGCCACTGCAAGCTAGGTTCTACTTTTATTTTCATTATCCTGGCATGTTTGTAAGAGTTTGGTTTAATTTTTGTGTAATTGAGCATATGAACAGATGAATTTGTATTAATTAAGATTGAAGGGGATATGTCTGGTATATGCAACTTGTTTTATAGTTGTTCAGCTATTTGCTTCCTAGTTGCTAATTAAGCTTTCTTTCTATTTTCTTGTGTTCCAAATTTCTTGTTTATTTGTCAAATTTATTAATAATTTTCCAATTAACACTCTTGTTTTAAATGATTGTAGGAAGTATTATACTTTCAAATAACATTTTTAATTCCTGTGAAAAACTGTTCAGGCCTATTTAAAAGAAAACAGTTTAAATTTATAAAAAGTGTGAAATTAATTTTTTTTAGATTTCCCAAAGTATTATTTTCCAAACACTCCCCCTTGTGTTAAGAGGATCATAGCACAGGGTTAATTCTGCAACAAATTCACTAAAAACGTTATCGATTGTGTGTATATCCTGTAAATATTGGATCTGCCCATTGCAAAATGTTGGAAAGACAACAATTGCCTAACCGTTGTGTATCCGTGCCCACCTGCTACATCGGCGGCTACAACAACGAGTTTTAAAACCGTTGTCTTTCAGCATTTTTCTTGTAGTGCGCAGAGGTGGACAAATGATAAATATAAAGTCGTTAGTGCTCATAACAACACATATGCTGTTATAACGTCTTATATGCCATTATTTTGTTTTCTAGTATTTTAATTCCCTTAAACACGTCAACAAGTGAAGTAACAACCCAAGATGAGAAAAATGATGATTATCAAATTAGAGGACATGTATAAAAATCATTATATCAATTTCATTAAAATTCTGGTATCCTACAATGTTTCATAATAATTCGTACAACTCAATAGTATATTCCTAAAATCCTTCTTTTCCTCATCCGACCAGTAATAGTCTTAACGATTTTCAACATCGAATATAACCATCTTTGAGGAACCAAGCAGTTGACTGTCGTCTACAACTCTAAGTTGCATGTCAAAATAAAACAAAAAACTTAATGAATATTGTCCCATGACACTATAATGGATGATTGTACTCATTATAAAACTATCCTTAGTCTGTTTATGGCAATCATCGAATTGTTTGAACACATAATCGATCATAAGCAATTTACTCTGACAACTTATCTTTGTTCGCCCCACAATCTCCCTGTTGTAAGTGAGTTTCGAAGCGATGATCCTGTAAGTATAGAGAAATTGGGATTAATCTGGATAAAACTAATTACATCATATTTTCTAGTAGAAAAGAAACAAACTTCTCTTAGGCGTTATATCACACACTTTAAAATCTCTAGTCGTTCATTTTTTATTTTTCTAAATGCTGAAATGGAAAAAATTTAAATGCAGATAATTATAAAAATTGTTGTTGTTAATGGTGTTGGCAAAATCTTGGTTGGGACTTGAGAGGTGAGTATCTTTCATTTAATCACTTTTGGTTTATGCAAATGAAAATTGCTTTGTAGTTGGGTTTTACCCTTTCAATTTTTGAGATAATTTTTATGTTTCTATTTGAAATAGCGCATTTAAATTTTATGCAACAGTGTTAGTGACTTAGTGGTAATACATAATTGCAATAAAGGGGTTAAATTTTTTCAATGCAGGGATGATATAACATTTAAATTCTATGCAACAGTGTTAGTGACTTAGTGGTAATACCTAACTGCAATAAAGGGGTTAAATTTTTTCAATGCAGGGATGATATAAAGTCTACACTAGTTGTTTCAGCAGTAATATAGAAGAGACATGCAATCACTTGTGTATTTTAATTGATAAATCTTAGAAGTTCTATTTATCTTGTCACAACAATTTAGGTGGTTATAATCCTGGTGGTCCTGATTATGATGGGGTCATTAAGGTGAAATAATATTCTTAGTAAATATGCATGAGCCTCTTTGTATATTTATGCATGTGTATTCTTCTTCCTAGAGATTTTGAGTATGCTTATACTCCATCTCTTTAAATTTTTACAACATATTTACTAGTAATATTTAATCATGTGATTTCTGCCCTTTTCAGCTATTATATTTGTGCAAGTGCACATGCCTGATGATGAGTTCATTTGATCAAATTTTACAGCTATCAGATGACCAGTTATGGCAAGCTCCTTCTTATCATGGTTTACATCAATGTGTTAAGCCAACCAACAACTATAAATTTTCTCTTGTTGATTGAGTGTGATGGTACTCACTTTTTTAAAGTCTGAGTAAGATAGCTATGTCTTGTTTCTTATATGTAAGTAGGCTTGCTCGTGTTCCCTGCTTATCTTTGTTGATTTCTTGCTTTCTGTTTATGACTGTAAAGGACTCCATCCTAATAAAATTAAGAAAGCACCACTATATTTGTGTGATATTGGATTAACAAATGGTATTTTTAAGGCATTGTATCTCAAACACCTTATGAATCTAACTGATTACACCACATTTTCTAGTTAGAAAGGAAATTTTTTTTATTTCAGACATTAAATAGAACACTTTAACAACATCACATCTTGCCTACATTCACCTCAAGAAATGAGAGTTCTCTTACGCAAAATATCAAACAACTAACCTTTAAAGATCAAAAGACATCGTTGCTGAAACATAGCCGCTGCCCAAAAGCATCGTTACCCCCGCGCCTCCGGCGAAGTGAAAGAATGGAAGCTTAATTAGGTTTCAATTTGGGAATATGAGATTGAAGAGGGAAAAAACAGAGTTCACTTTATGAATATAAGGTTTCGAGACGCTGACAACTCACAAAAATCAAACGGGAAGAAAAATTTCTGTAGGTTCAGAATTTTGAGATTGCTCGCATGTGTTCTCTTCTCAACGTTCAGCGTTGTATTAAATGAAAAAAAATATGAAAAAAAAAAAGGTTGTTCAGGATTTGAGGTCAATGTGCAGTTTATGAAAAGTTTTAAGTTAAAATCTGCAATTATAAATTAATTTTAATTTTTTTTAATTGAGCAGGAAAAATAAATTTTGGTGAAAGGCCATTTAGACAATTTTTTATGCCAATAAGAAGGCTACTGCAACTAATTTCCGAGGATCAATCATGGAAGCAACCTGGACACTTCTCCATCCCAATTTCCTTCTTCTTACTCTATTTACAAAAAAATCTCATCATTTTCCAAATTTTGATTGTTTTGAGGAGTTATTATTATAGGTGAAGGGAATTACATAAGACGATGAATTGCTTGCGTCTCTCCTCCTATGTTACTGATCGTAGCACCAGTTTCAGTTATTCTGATTCCTTCAATGAAATATACTAGGATAGTAATATCCAATTTCGACTTATAATATGTTGGGTCTTTCACTCTAAAGTATAAAAATTGCTACAGTATTACTCTAAGGTACATTGTGCAAAAAATGGTTTGCACTTTAGTTCAAAGTTTGAACTAAAGTGCAAATAATTTTTTGTACAATGTACCTTAGAGTAATACTGTAGCAATTTGTGTACCTTAGAGTAATTTTCCCTAATATGTTTTACAATAATGGTCAACTTCATTGACCATTAGAGTTATATGCCATTTCCTTTCTTTGCTTTGTAGAGTTACAATGCAAAAATATCTGATTTTGGGTTAGCAAAACTGGGGCATTCAGGGGAAGATTCTCATAGTTATACTTCTCCTGAATACATTGCAACTGGTGAGTGGGTCCGACCTACTATATTGCACGTGACATATGTTTGTCAATTATTTACTTCACTATTGGAACTTTTTTATAGTTTGCCTGTTTCTGGTTTTGGGCTACTCCGATTTCCTTAGAATTGAACTTCGTCCTGTTAGCTTTCAAAATTTGACTTTTTAGCCTTTTGAACAGCTACAACAGGTGATTAACCGGTTTTGAACTAACGTTACATTTTCTCGAAGTTTTTATATTTTTTTGAATTTTGTCCTTTTATAACAATACAGGACTAAATATTTTCCTCCCTTGTTGCTTCAATTTTATTTTTTTTTATCAGCCCTTGCTGCTTCGAATTAATAATATCGTTCGCCTTAAACATCATCTTTATATATTCGTCCGGAATTTTGGTTATTTTCTCTTATATAAAGCAATATGACAAAAATAACAAAATAAATGGTTGTTGTTGTTGTTGTTGTAGTGGTGGTGCTACTCAAAGTGAAGCCTGAAGTCGTAGGTTCTAGTCCTCTGATGATTATAATTTCATTATAATTGCATTTCTTCGTTTCTGACTGTTGTATGTATGTTTGAATGCATATATATTTTATATTATTATAATTTTTTTTAAAAGTACTCTTTTTTATTTTGAAATTATTTTAATATTATGATTATAATAATTTCATTATAATTGCATTTCATCGTTTCTGTTCTATGTATGTTTGAATGCATATATAATATACAGTTGGGCCCCCTCTCCAAACTTCCTGCGTCGGTCCCTGTCAACAACAGAACCTCAGAGTGACGTCTATGGGTTCGGAGGTTGACCGGATTGAGATTGGGTGAAGCCCATTATTTCGTATAAACATAAAATAAAAAAGATATTGGATGCTCGTATCGAAGGACAATAGGCGGCACATCAGGTGGCGCAGCGTACTCTGAGATGCTTGGAAATGGATCCTAGTAAGAGGCCACCCATGAAAGAAGTGGCGGAGCTGTTGGAACAGATTGCAGCTATTCGTAATCCAAAGGAGAAACAATAATTATTAATACTAAGAAGTAATAATTATTCGCATGATTTCTATTAATACTAAGAAGTAATGATCAGCTTCAGTTAACTTGAGGCTTAACGCCTGGGTTGCTGAAGACGAGGACGATCACAGAAAGCACGACCGTTGGCCTTCACAAATTTCACGATGAACATGCCCACGCTCCCCCACATTAGTGAAGACAATACGTTCCAAGGATCATGTCGAACTTTAAATTAAAAATCAACATTCAACATTAAGAACAACGGTTACAGCATCGATCTCAATTGTCAGAAAATCAAGGGTACACAAGTATTACCTCGTCTTAGTGATAATGTTGCATAGAAGACAGCAGTCATAATCAGTGAAAAAGCCAGTGGAAAGGACTGCACAAGTGAAACAGAGGATATAATTGTTGCACAATTAAAGTGTGTATAAGAAAAGGTGGTTAGTGTTGGATTACTCACAGCTAAGGCCTCAATACCATCATTCTTCTGTGTATGAGACGTATTCCCAGAACCGGGTGTATGAGTCGTATTCCCAGAATTGGATAGAGTCGCGTGCCCTTGAATTAAATCAATTGCATCCTTCAAAACGGAAATTAACAACCAGATCATAATAAGTTTCGGTTGCTATGCGCACGCGACTAAGAACCATGATTTTAGTTGGATAAAACTCGACGTACTAAAGTAAAATTTCGAAAGCATAATATGTAGCTATGCAAACCTGTTTTATACCATCACTGAAGTTGTTAAAGTAGTATCGTACAAGACCAGTCCAAGCATCTTCCAGAATTCCTCCAACTGTTCTCCGGCCGAATCTGATATTAAAAAAAGAATCTTGATTCGTTGCGTAATTAGTAAAATGGTTTTGTTCTGGAAAACCGTGAATCAAAAGGATAGATCTTGATCCAAGAGACATATCTCCATTCAGTAAGTTCATTGTGAAAGTAAAAAAATGGAGCTTCAGTAGCCTGCTTTTACTTAAAAACGATTCGCTAAATGGTACCTGACAAAATCTCTTTTCATAGCAAGAGTACCAGTATACTGCATGCTAATGTCATCCCCATGGTTAGCCCACACTGAAATTGATTTTGGAAATATGGAATAGTATAGAAAAATAAGCCAAAGTATAAGTAATGAAGTTAAAAGAAGTACCCCCAGAGTTATATTGTTTCTCTGGGTAAAAAAGAATACTAACAACTTTTAAAGCTTTCATCAAACTTGGGATGTCTAATAATCATGTCATCAATCTTGAATACACCAAACCGTCGAAGTTGAGATTCCAACATCTTTCGAGCAATCATGCTCTGCAAAATGGGAAAAAAAATGATATAATGTAATGCTTTTCTTGAAGCTAATAACGTTCTCAATTCTCAGTGATTGAATTGTGGAATACAAATCATACAGCAACATGATACATTTAATCTAGGTCACAAAAACTTACCAAATGGCCAAACTTAATTCAAATCAGAACATAAAAATGCACCTGAGTGACATTAGTACGGTCCAAGCAATCAACACAGTTGGTCCTTACTACTCCGACTTGTCTCAAAACTTTCTCCCCCTTCTCATTTAATAAGAAGTACCTATAAATCTCAGTATAATGGTAAAGAATATAAGAAACAACCCCATATAATTGGAATATTTTGACTACATACAGATATATAAGATTGTAGTTAGAACCATGGAAACAATATTTCATAAACACTAGCTGACTCAACATAATATTTATTACCTGTTTAAGTGGACAAATGACGAAATTCGATGATAAAGAGTGGAAAGCCATCCGATATATAAATCTCCACATATTTTATGAAAATCAAAGTGCAAATATCTGTTACAATATTGTTCAGTTAAAATTGAGTTAGATTGCAACAAAGCAAGGAGCTTTTACATCTTATCATATTGATAAAAAAATAAATAAAGATCTATATATGAGTTTGGGTAAAGTGTTGAGATTTTAGAGAATATACTTCACATTATCACCAGAAACATGCTTCATTGCAGCACCAAACTTTTCACATAGGCGTCCCTCATCTCCATGCTGTTGAATATTTACGAGAACAAGCATAAAGATTAGGAGAAGGAAAAGTTATGTGGAATTTTTAGGCCTAATTGTACAAGCAAATCTACTACATTAATCTGAAAAGTTGTAACATGATGGGAGATATATGCACCTTGTTAACTAGATTAACAACAAAAACGTTCCCGTATTTCTTTTGTAGATCCAAGAAGTGTCTCTCTACTACTTGAGGCTGTAGAAACGATAGTACGAGTCAGTCAGCAGGCTTAAATGTATACAACACATATTCTGTAACTCAGCTCAGTTAGATATCAGAAGCGACCCACCACTTCTTGAGATATCGTGATTTCAAACTTAGGCTTATACTTCAAATCAACAGGTTGATCCCAAAGTATTGGAATTGATCCTCGAACCTACAAGAGGAATCAACAGGAAAAATAAATGTTAATTTGTTGATAACAATCTGACTAGGCTGAGAAATAAAAATCAAATCAAACATACAACACACAAATTGACAAAAGTGCCACTCTTTTATTCAGTTTACCTATGAGGAATTTACCTGAACAAACGATGCAGTTTGCCCGTTGAACTGTAAAATTTGTTCAGTTTCCACAAAGTTCGCCACAAAACCATCAGAATCCGCTCCTCTTCTCCACATGCGAGTGCCTTCAGAAAGATTCAAAATAAGAATCCACTGGAATAGCAAGATGGATAAAGTTAACAGAATCCACTTTAAAAGTTTGACTGCAAATGTGCAATATCTGGTCATGAAAGTTTTAGTTCAAAGTGTCATCACACCTTCACAAAAGGCATGATAACCAGTAACGGAAAGAAAATCCAGAACCATTAATGAATAAAGATTTCAAAGAAATCAGAACAAGAAAATACTACGCCACTTCAGAAATCGCATTTCAGACAAGTTCTTAAGATTATCAGACCATCAAATTCGTGTAAAAATAAATTGAAATTAAAATTCATCGAAAGCTAAGTAATGATCATTTCAGTAATTAGTGGGAATGGATATATGAATATGAAGCAAAATTCTATACCATTAGACTTGAGGCTTACCAGTTCTTCTATTGCATCTTCGAGCAACTAACGTGACATCAAGAATGTCTTTTCCAATAGAAAATTGAAAGCTCTTGTAACCTGATGACTAGTTAAGGCTTTAACTTCACATGGCTAAAAAATATGTGATAATCATCGTGTTTCGACAATAAGTGCTGGAAATGATGACGCACACAAAGGATACTCCCTTGCATAACAGGAAGTAAGAACAGATCAAGCTGCAAAACTACGATAGTATATCAGTCATTACAAACTGTAAACATAACTCTTTGCGAAAATACGTGATTCATTATAATACTCAACTAGAAAACTGACCTTGTTATCTATTAGCATTTCCAGCATATAGCTATTCCAAAGAAATCGAGGGTCTGCCTGTGGAAAAGTTGACCAGATTACTAAAATAAAGTTATCTAGGACAAAAAACTCAATAAAACTCACTTGTTTCCAAAGAGGAAGCAATTTCGATTCATCGCCCAAATCATGCAGTCTTTGAGCACTGCCAGAGACAAGCCATGACTTTCAGACTAAAACAGAACGGTAAATTGTTCTGAACAAAATAAAAAATCACTTAAAATTCAGCAACTTCACCTCAATGTTATATTCACATCATAAGAGAAATAAAGACCAGGAGTCCTTTCCACGACTTTCAGCAAATGAAAATACTCAATCTCCATCTTTTTCTGCCCAAAAGGATATGATGTTACATTATATAGCAGTAGGACAAAAAACACTTTTAATATGCTTCGTATATAAATTAAAACACTCGGGTAAATGGTAATACTTGTTCTTCTGGAGAGTTTTTTAGATACTGATCACAAGGAAAAATCTTCATTGAGATGATTTTGAAGATGGGGTGACCCCGATAGAATCCGACGCACAAACGTTCAGTTATCACTAATAGATATGACCCTAAAATACAAGTGATAAGAACATGAGTAATATGGTAATTAAAAACTGCAAATTTCAGTTTAAATAGAAAGATGCCTGCTAGTAGCTTGAGAATCCCAACCACGCCAAAGATGGTCCAGATTTTTGGAGCGCGATGAGGAGTGAAGGGTGGTACATCATCTGTTGGGGAAAGGGAAATTAAAAAGAAGAAGCAATTAATTGATGCGACATTCGGGAATTCGAAAATTGAAATTACCAGTGAGATTTAGGGTTCCGTTGAAACGATTGATAGCCAAAAAGGGGGAAAAGGAGCCGTCGGTGGGCTCGAGGATGTATTGATCGGGGAATTCCCAGAGGCGCATTCTGTTGTAGAGCTTCTCCTGTGTGGGATCGGATTTCTCCATCATTCTCTGTTTTAACAACCAACCAACCACTGAGAGAGAGATGTGGAAGATGGAATGTTGAAGAAAGGATTTGTGGAGATTCAAAGGGAAGGGGGATACATGGCTTAACCAAATTAACAGAAATGGCGCACTACTCGCCACCTCCCATTCAACGGTTATTGTTGTGTCCAATTCTTTTTTTTGATCATTTTGGTGAAATTTTTGTCCTGTTTGCTCTTTTGTAGTCCCTTTTGTTTCAATTTTTGATCCCTTACCACACAGGATCAAAAAACCGCACAAAATTGGGTCTTCTTGCAACTTTTTTTTGAGATATCGCAATTGTCCTGTAAATTAAACCGTGTCCAATTATAATTTTTTGTATTTCGTCACTTTTTAACTTTGGTCATTAATTTGATTTCAATTTTGATTTTGTTGTGTAAAATTATGGTCTTGTACGTTTTATCACTTTTCCATATCCATCAGCCAGTTACGAATGACTAACAATGTATGCTGCAAAGACAAATAACCAACGTTTATAACAATAACGACATTACAAACCAAAACTAATCAAAACAACCCCCACACACAAAAGAAAGAAAAAACACACAACAATCGATCATAATCCCCTCATCAATCAAAACAACAGATTCTCTCAATAATCAGGGTCCGGCGGCGGCGGATTGTTAAGGTCCGGAACCCTGTAGTTGCCCTCCTCCTCTTCCCCTCCTCCGCCCTCTTCAGGCGCACCAGCATCTCCGCCTTCACGCAGGTCTGCAAATTCTTCATCAGCCCGAAATGTGGGCGGAGGGCGTGCGCCCCTCCACCCCCTTTCGGGGTGCGAGCGCATGTGCCCGAAAAGCGCCTTTGGCGTCAAGAAAACCTTCCCACATATACTACAATGCACCTCATTAGGTGCAACATCACGCGGCGGATTGCCACCCCCAGCAGCGGCGCCACCATCTCGTTGTCTTTTCCTCGCGGCCGGGCTTCCACCAATCTGCACCCCCGGAGCAGCAGCCACTCCACCCCCTCCCACGGGCACCCCCAGGGCCCCATGGAATCCGTACCCGCCCGAACTACCGCTTCCACTGGCCCCGCTGGGCCCAAGGAGGGAACCAGCGGGCTGCGGTGGAGGCGGCCTGACGTAGGCAGAGAAGGCCGAGTGGCCCGGTATGCCCATCACAGGCCTTTGAGGCGCGGATGGGCTGCCCCGGCCTCTGGGGCTGGAATTTCTGCTGCCACTGCCCCGTCGCTCGGTGGGCGGTGGGACCCTTGATGTTCCTTCGTTTCCATTGGGACTGCCATTTGTCATGATGGATGTTGAGAGATGGGGATGCGGATTGCAAAATGTATGTTGAATTGTAGAATGCCAAGAGTCTGCGGTGAGGAACATTGTGAAAAAATGGTGGAAATTTATAGTGGCCCAACGGTGGCGTTGATTCATTACACCCGGTGATCGTTGAAGCATCGCGATTTTTGAATGGATTTTTTCCTAGGATTTCATTTTAATTATGGCGGGAAATAGTTCCCGTGTTCAAAGTAAGTAATGTTGAAGCAGTTGGTCCGGCGGTTATTTTTGGCGCTATTTTGTATATTACTTTTATTTTAAATATGCTTGTATTAAATAACACAAACTCTACGAAATTTCATAAATATTAAATTCATTATGCAAAATATTTTTTTATGGTAAACTTCACAAAAATTGAAAATATATATTTTAAAAGAGGCCTAATTGAAAATATATAGAGCTTTGCTCCGCCTCCAGATAGTAGACACAGTTGCAGATCCAAAAATTCTAAACAGCGTATGCATTATGAAAGAGATTTTTTTAGGCCCGTGAATTAGGGTGATATTGTTAAGAACAATAATTTTTCAATTTGATAAAAGGACAGTGACATTTCTTTTTTAAAATGAAGGCCATTAATTTTTTTCCTTTTGACAAATGTTGACCATATTTCTCACACTGACATGCTTAAATGTGCGAAAAATAATAATTTATGGATTTTAAATTTGCAAAAATTCAAAACTTGCGACCTACAATTGACAATTGCAATAAAAAATTTAATGTCCTACTTTTAAAAAGCTTAAAAATTATTGCTTTTAAAATACTACGGGTTAAAAAAAATATTTCTCCCCACAATGGGAATCTAAAAAAATTTAAAATCATACAATTAAAACTGTAAAATAAGTCTTAAAAAATATGTAACGTATACAAAATATTGATAATATAGAATTTTGAAAACATGTAATTAAAAATTACAAATAAAAGAGCTCTTTATCTAGAGTGAAATATACTCTCCCTGTTCACAAAAACTATGATCAATTCTTTGGGCATAGGTTTTAAGAAAATGTAGATAAAGTAGATAGAGTAAAAGGTATTATAGGGTATTGTGGGATCCATTTATTAATAAAGTGAATTTTGTGGGTAAAGTACAATGACAATATTGGTAATTAAGTGATGATTGGACGGTGGAGATAAAGTGAGTATGTCCATAAAAGAAAATGAACATATTTTTGGTGGACGAATAAATAAGGAAAGTGAGCATACTTTTTTGGTGGGGAATAAATAAGGAAAGTGAGCAACTTTTGGTGGATGGAGTAAGTATTTATATTTTCTCTGAAATACTATATATAGAGTAATTATTCTAAAAAAAAAAAAAAGAGTATGCAATTGCATACCCTTAAATGAATGTGGGTTCGTTCCTGGGTGAACGGTAGGTTATGATCCCTCAAATTAGTTCAAAGAATATTTAAATTTTATAAAACATTTTTCAAATTTTTAATTTTATATTTTCATGTTTTTAAAAAAAACAAATTTCACCTACAAAAAATTTAAGTTATAAAGAACCAATATTTTTAAAAAAATAAGATCCAAAATTGGAGAAAAATGAAATCATTTAAAATTTTAAATATTTAATATAAAAAATTTATTTTACATGACCGGATTTTGACGGTTTTATAAAATTTTGGTCATTTATGTTTTAAAGTTCAACCGGTTGAACCGGCAGTTTTTTACTTTTGTTTGTTCAATTTTAAACATGTATTTTGAATTTTTTATTTTTTTTCAATTTGAGTTCAAAAAGAACCAAATTTAAAAAAAAGATCCAAAATTTAAAATAAATGACATGCTAAAATTATACAGGACCTATAAAAAAATTTTATTTTTCTTTTGTTTGTCCAATTTTAAACATGTATGTTGAATTTTTTATTTTTTTCAATTTGAGTTCAAAAGGGCCAAAATTGAAAAGTAACAAAATAAATGACTGAAATTGTACAGGACCTCTAAAATTTTAGTCATTTATATTTACCTTTTCACTTTTTGGTCATTTATTGTGTCAAAATTGTAGCCATGTATGTTTTTACGTTTTCAAATTTTAGTTCAAAGAGCAAAACTTTTAAAAATAAGGACCAGAATTTTATGAATCACTAAATACAGGACTAAAAATGGATAGGACCTATAAATTTTTTGCCATGTATGTTTAAATTTTTCATGTTTTGGCATTTATAATGTCTAATTTAAAAAATGTATGTTAATTTTTTTTTTCAATTTTGGTCCAAAAGGATCAAAATTGAAAAGTAAAACTTTAGTCATTTACGTTTTTACGTTTTCAAATTTAAATTCAAAGAATCAAAATAAAATAAGGACCAAAATTTGACGAGTCACTAAACACAAGACTAAAACTGGACAAAACCTATAAAATTTTGGCAATGTATGTATGTTTTTACGTTTTTTCATATTTTAGTTCCATGAACCAAAATTTAAAAAATAAACACCAAAATTTGATAAGTCACTAAATACAGGACTAAAACTGGACATGACCTATAAAATTTTGGCCATGTATGTGTTAATTTTTCACTTTTGGTCCTTTATTATATCAAATTTTTAACATGTATGTTAAATTTTTTATTTTTTCCAATTTTAGTCCAAAAGGACCAAAATTTAAAGAGTCGCTAAATACAGGACTAAAAATGGACATGACCTCTAAAGTTTTCGCCTTGTATGTTTTACTTTTTCACTTTAATTTGGTCCTTTATTATGTCCAAATTTAAACATGAATGTTAATTTATGTGTTTACGTTTTCAAATTTTAGTCTGATAACTAAAATTTAAAAAATATTTATAAAATAAAGACCAAAATTTAATAAGTCGCTAAATACAGGAGTAAAACTAGACATGTATGTTTTAATTTTTCACTTTTGGGCCTTTATTATGTTCAATTATAAAATGTATTTTTATTTTTTATTTTTTCAATTTTAGTCCAAAAGGACCAAAATTGAAAAATAACAAAATAATTAACTGAAATTGTAAACGACCCTTAAAATTTTAAAGTCTTGGATTCTTTTCTATGATAAACTAAACAATGTAATATCTTTTACATTTAAGGATTTGAGCGAGAATTCTAGAATGTGCATAGCTTAAATAGGTTTCGCCTCTTTGTTTTGGTGACCTTTTGGTGCGTATTATCTATTTACGCTATATTGAGTATCCAATTTGAAAAAATGTCAGTTTTAAGTTTTCTTTGTGTGGCTTCTGTGCGATACTTGTGTAACCCTTATTTATGTGCGACTCTTATGCACATGTATCTAAAAAGGTCAAACATTGGTTGCACGAGAGATGCACAAAAGAGGTCGCACATGGATCGCACAAAAATAGGGGGTATTTAGATCCAAACAATATTTTGAGTGCATTTTGACAAAAAAAATGTTTTGGTGAGATATTAAGGACCAAATTTTTTGTATTTTTCTCAACGCACTGGGTAGGGATGACACAAGATTTGATCTTACTATGAACAATGCATAGTATGCAGTGCAGGTAGAGTCATGCATCTTTTAATTTTGGACAAAAATCAACTAGAGTAATTAGTAGTAGTAAATGTTTTCTTTTCACGGGAACACAAGGAAAGTCCACCTCAAAGCACGATGGCTCAATCCAACAATAAGAACTAGGATGAAAATTCAGCATTCCTAGGAAAATGTGAAAATGATGCGCTTAACACATTGGCATCTCCATACAATACAACATACAACATACAAGGAAAAACACACCACAATCATCATAATCCCCACATCAAAGTAAACAACAGATTCTCTCAATAACCAGGGTCCGGCGTCGGTGGAATTTTAAGGTCCGGAACCCTGTAGTTGCCCTCCTCCGCTCTCTTCAGGCGCACCAGCATCTCCACCTTCAGGCCGGCCCTCACGCATGTCTACAAACTCTTCATCAGCCTGAAACGTGCGGAGGGCGTGTGCCCCTCCACCCGGCCCTTTTCGGGGTGCAAACGCACATGCCCGAAAAGCGCCTAAGGACGTCAAGAAAACCTTCCCGCAAATGCTGCAGTGCACCTCATTGGGTGACATTTTTAAAAATGTTGGCAACTTTCCTATGTTTTTATGATACAACTAATAAAATTAATATACAAAATACCGCCAAAAATAACTGCCGAGCAACTGCTTCTGGACGACTGGAACATAATACACTTTGAAAAACTATTTCCCGCCTTGATACAAAAATGGCGATGGTTCAAGGATGAGATTGGCATCCCTCCAAAAATGGGTGTAACGAATCAACGCCACCCTTGACCCTCTATAAATTTCCACCATTTTTCCAATGTTGATCACCGCACCGCACATTCTACAATCCAACATTGTGCAACTTGTTATATTTCATCTCTCAATTCCAACACCAATCACTATGACAAACACAAGCAACAACAACAATGGCAACGAGGGATCCTCCTCCAGGGTCCCACCGCAGAGCCCAGTACGGGGTAGCAGCAGCCCCAGAGGCCGCGGCAGCCAAAGGCCAACAGGTAGTCGACAATCCGCACCTGCCATGGGCGTCCGCGGCCGTTCAGCCTTCACGCCTTACGTCAGGCCGCCGCCACCACCACCGTCCCACCGGGTTTCTCCGGGATCCAGCCGCCCTAGTGGAAGTGGCAGTGCGGGCAATTTTGGATTCCAGGGCACCCTGGCGGTGCCTGTAGGTGGGAGTGGTTCGGGTGGGGTGGCTGCTCCAGGCCTACAATTCGGCGGAAGCCCAGCCGCAAGAAAAAGAGTGCGTGATGCTGGCGCTGGAAATCCTCCTGTGCCACCACCCAATAATGAAGTGAATTGCAGCTTGTGTGGGAAAGTATTTTTGACGCCCAAGGCGTTATTTGGGCATATGCGTTCGCACCAAGGAAGAGGATGGAAGGGGGCGCGGCCTCCGCCGACGTTTAACGCGGAGGAAGAGTTTGCCGACTTTAGAGTGGGCCAGATTGAAGCCGCTGCTGAAGAGGGAGGAGGAGTGCCGGCGGAAGACGAGGAGGGGCAGAAATATAAGGTCCCTGATCTCAACAACCCTCCACCAGAGGATTCTGCTTAAACACATCACAGAATGTTTGAGTATGGATGGTTGCATGCGTTTCACTGTTGTAGACTAGTACCTATACTTTTCAAACAAATATACATTTTTAATTCCTCTTGTAATTTACTTTATATCGACCTACCTAGGTCTCGATTTATAAATTGTACCTGTGAGATCATATATAGAGGAGTTATACTATATTAATTTTAATTTTACCTTTATTCTTATTTAATTTATTCCCCACCCACCCAAATATTATAAATGAAGCCACATAAATATGAGATGGTTCAAATATTGTGTGCATAAATCAATCGTTTCTGCGTTTAATTGTCCAAACTCTTTTTTTGCAAAACTCATTTTTTGCCCTTCTATGACAAATTTATCCCTACTAAAAAAGAGTCGTTCATGGATCACGCATGAGTCGCGCGACCTAATGTTTGGGTTTTGGGCAAAAAAAGAGTCCAACTGTGCCAGAATGATATCACCTCTAACATTAATTTTTTGGGGAGTGATGACCACTACAAAGTCACTAACAAAAGAACTACTAAGGACATAACAAAAAAAAAAGTTTCTAAGGTACAAAAATGTGGTCAAAAAGTCTAAGTTGCCCTTCTGCCCAATTTTCTGCACTTCTGACACGTTTCTGTACTTCTGACTCATTTTAACTTTTTGTATTTTAAAAGTCCAAATTTTTTAATTTACTGAATTAATTAAATTATTAATTAATACAAAATTTTGAATTTCAGCACCATAATAATTTTAGTGATTTAGTAATTTTAAATTTATGCACTTTTCGATCAATTTTATGGTGCATTTTTTTTTAAAAAAAAATTGTATTTTGGATCAATTTTAAAAAAATTGTATTTTGAAGTCCAAAAAATATGCAATTTTCAGAAAATAACTTTTTAAAATTTATGCACTTCTGGGCTAATTTGGAAGTGCATTTTTTTTTGTATTTTATGTACTTCTAGGCAATTTTTAGAGTGCATTTTTTTTAAATTTATGCACTTGTGAGCCAATTTTAGAGTGCATTTTTTTGTATTTTGTGTACTTCTAGACAATTTTTGGAGTGCATTTTTTTAAATTTATGCACTTGTGAGCCAATTTTGGAGTGCATTTTTTTGTATTTTGTGTACTCCTAGGCAATTTTTTAAGTGCATTTAAAAAAAAAATTGTATTTTGAGCTAATATTGAAGTGCATTTTTTAAAAAAAATTGTATTTTGGACCCTGGAGTGCATTTAAAAAAAATGTAATTTGAACCCTAATTTAAACAGAAACACTAATATGCAAAAATTAACACCTAATTACAAATTAAACAAAAAAATACATACACAAAATCAACACAAAATTAAACAAATTAAAAAGAAAAATACTAAAAAAAATCCTAGAGAAAACCTAAATTACAAATTAAACAAATCTGCAAAAATAAAATCCTAAAAATTACACAAATCTACAAATTTGATGGACACCGTCTTCTAAAAAAATACAAAGAAATTCTATAAATTAATACAGTTAAAAATATAAAGCTTACACACATTAAAAAGCAAAAATTACACAAATAAGTGTCTTCTTCATCATGCAGCAATTTACTGAAATCTGCAAACAAAATTACAGAAATTAGAATAATTATAATCCTGCAAAGTCACATTATTCTTCAACCTCTCCGCCAACAACTCCCGAGCAGCTTCCCGCTTCATCTCTGCTGCTTTACCACTGCCTCGGAAATACATGTATACTTGCAGTAAAACAACCACCATTAATGAATGTCACAAACACCCAATGGATGGAGCTTTATATAGTAAATTAATAAGCAACACATGAAATTAGGCTCACCTGTATAACCCAATCGCTGAGAACGGACTCGACGCAGAACAACCCAAAACCGATGACGTAAAAAACCTGCATAGCCACTCCAGCACAATGTTATTACAATAACAAGCACCATACTTCTTCAATTTTACAATGAAATCACAACTCATATGATATTCTAGAGTTGCATCTTAAGTGACAGATCATATCCTGCCTATTAAAATGGTTTCACAGGGATTATTAAACTTACCCCCACCAGAATATGCTTGCCTATCAGATCTACAGCTGGCAAGATCCCTCTGCACAAACGCCGTCACAATCAGAACAAAAGCAGGAGTTGGTTGAAGAGAAGAGAAACAGATCAGAAAACGTAATCATGCATAGTTTTAGAGGATTAGAAAAACACAATCATTGAGAGGATATCATGTAGGATTATACAAGCTTAAATGATTGATATGAACTCCAATAGACTTATTTGAATATCAATTGTATAAAAGGAAGCATGAATATAACTCTGCTGGAAAAATAATCAGAAGGGAGACTTACGCCAGGGATTTTCCTTTGAAAACAACGGGAGGAGCAACAGCAGCAAAAATACAGAAACATATGTGAAGCTGTCATGGCAGTTGATATCAAGGAGTCATGCATTCAGTTGGAGACAGAAAATTCATGAAGTCATATAGGAAGCTTACCAAGTAAAACAGGAAAAACCAGCCGAACTTCAGTGCACTTTCATTCCTGCAACACACAAGAATGTCAAATAGAGCTGGATAAAGATAGAGCAGCAATTTGTTTATTCTAATTAATTTCCTGAGCATATTCACAAATAAGAATATAAGCCACATTAATTCATCTCCACCTCATAAACATATGTGATTTTGCAATTACCATCTTTCAACCTTACATGTCTAGTTTCAGTTTGTAGCTACAATTTTTTTAACCCCTCACGTGATCAGATGTATATTATATGAAATCCAAATGTAAAATTTTGTTTTTGCAGCAAAATACCAATACGAACCTGAAAGCTCGATAAAGTGGACGGTACCATAACACATAGGCTCCTGGAACCCCAGATATGAAGTAGATTATGGCAAGAAACCAAATCTTTGCATCTATTAGATGGAAAAGGAACTAAATTAGAAACATCAAAGCAAAGAACACTTACTACAATAACTTAATCATAATTATTTAACACCCACCTCCCTGTTTAATCCACGCAGTAGTAACAACTATGAGATTCCATAGAAGTGCAAAGGCAAGTCCTGATCATCAGAAAAAATACGTAATCAGTGGCATAAAGGGTGCAGTGCACTTACTAAGGACCCATTTTCTCCCTCTCTTCCCTATGATACGCATTAACAGACTCAACTCCATTACTCAAACTCCAATCTAAGAAATTACCACAACCTTCACGCAACCATCCACACAACCAACCACACAACCATCTTTCTTGTACCAAATTAAGCCGATTTCCCTCATTTAAAAAAAAGTAAAAAAAATTACCTAAACTCACCGATTTCCACACGCGTCCACGGCGGGGACTACCACGATGGGGAGAGCCCTAGCGACGCTACGGTACCGCGGCCCAACTACTCAGGCGACTGAAACTCGAAGCGGCGGCCACCATCGCCCAAATTGAGTTCGATTTGGTTCGATTTCTCTACATTAATTCGATTTGGTTCGATTTTTCTAAAATTGAGCGGTGTGGAAGAGAGTGTGAGGGGTGGGGAGCGAGAGGGATGGCGGGGAGCGAGAGGTGGGCGGCGAGCGAGAGGTGGGCGAGGGTTTTTTCAGAGTGAGAGAGAGAGAATAGAAATCTATAATGAAGAGAGAGAGATGGGAAATCGGTTTAATAGAGAGTGATGACAAAAGAGTAATAAAAATTGACTCTAGGGGTAAAAATGTTTCATTTTGTACCTTAGAGTCACTACATTTTTTTTTTTGTATCTTATAGTACTTTTCACTCAAAATATGTAGTGGAGAGTCTTTATTTCTAATTTTTTCTCGATGAAAATACAGGATGAATGTATGTATAAACTTAAATATCATTTTTTTGTGCGACCTCTGTGCAACCCTTGTGTGACTGTTATGCACATGTTCTTTGCACATCGGCGGTGAGTTGTTAAGGGAACCACCAACTTCAGGCTGGCCCCCTCGCGCACATCCGCAAACTCCTCCTCCGCGTTGAACGTGTGGCGATGGCGCTCACCCTTCCACCCCCTTCCTCGGTGGGAGCGCATATGCCCGAACTAGGCCTTGGGGGTCAAAAATGTGATATCTTCCAGTTCATCTTTATATCTAAAATATTATAAACAACATTTATATAACAAAACGACTACAAGTAGCCTTGGTCGTAGGATAACTCTTCATATATATTAATTTGATTTGATGCAATATGATCTCACACGTACAATTTATAAATCGTCACCTACGTAGGTCGATATAAAGTAAATTACAACAGGAAAGTATAGATACTAGTCTAAAAGAGTGAAAATGAAGAGCAGAGAGTGTAACCCATCCATCCAAACTCAAACACTGATCTGTTTCTGTGTTCTCTTAAGCAGATCCTCCGGCGGAGGGTTGTTGATGAAAAATATGACATCGTCCGTTGAACTGGGAAAAATGTTTTTTTATGCAGTAATTTAGGGAGATTTGTGTTTTAACGACAATAATTTTACGAACTTAGAAATGTAGGATAATATGTTTCAAAATATATAAATATAGGACAATATGTTTTGAAATCTGTAAATATAGTACAATTGCCCCGAATAAGCCAAATCGGGTTGAAATTTTACGTGATATTTGGGCTTGTTCGCGCTCGATTGTCCTACATTTACAGAATTTTAAAACATATTGTCCTATATTTACAAATTTTAAAATATATTATCTTATATTTACATATTTAAAAAGTATATTGTCCTACATTTTTAAGCTCGCAAAATTATTATCCTTAAAATACAACCCCTAAGTTACTGTCCTAAAAAAATATTATTTCCATTTTAAACTCATATGTATAAATTATTCACATTTCACAAGGTTTAATAGATGATATCATTAAAAAATTCATCTCTATCTACAAGAGAAATTTTAGGTGAATTTTTCACATATAGGTTTGTTTCCCTATAATTGCAAACCAAAAAAAATCTCGCATTTTTCACACAGCAACAACGAGAATTAGAATTTATTTCATTCCATCCACGGCATTCATTCTAGGTAGAGTTTTCTTTCTTAGTCTTTATAATGATATTAGTAGGAGAAAAATTTCAGGAACTTTTCACTTTTTCAATTTTAGTCTTTTTTTGTTTGAAAAATTCGAATTATCTCCGGAATCAGCATGTGAGGCGCATTTAAAATTTGGGATTTTTAATTTTTCGATCAATTCACACGTGTGAAGTGTCACCCAACCCATAAATTAAAGGGGAATCAGGTTTAATTTGGAGCAGGTCGGCGAGTGGTGATATGAGACCTTTTTGGGTTTTGTGACACTCCATGTGTGTAAATATTAAAGGGGTGGAATCAGCAGCAGGATGAAGCATCCCTCTTCCCCCCTCTTCGGCAGCAGCAGCAGCAGCAGCATCCCTGGCTTCAAGCTGGCCAACCCGAAAGTCGGCAAACTCTTCCTCCACGTTAAATGTGGGCGGAGGACGAGCGCCTTTCCACCCCCTGAACAGGGCCTTGGGGGTCAAAAATACTTTGCCGCACAAACTACAAGCTCAATTCATTGGGTGGTTTGCATCACGCACTCTCTTCCTGGCCATAGGGTTTCCGCCAAATTGCAGGCTTGGAGCAGCCATCCCACCCGATCCACTGGCTCCGCCTGGAATCCAAAATTGCATGCACTGCCACTTCCAGTTGGCCTGGAGAAATCCAGTGCGATGTGAAGGCCGAATGGCCACGGATGCCCATGACAGGTGGCGATAGGCTTTCTAGAGCCCCGGCCTCTAGGGCTGGAATTGCTACTGCTGCTGTCCGTCCTTGGCGTTGTTGTTGCTTCCGTTTGTCATGCTGGCTGATTGCAAAGTGTATATATGTTGGATTAATTGTAGAATGCCAAGAGAGGAACATTGGAAAAAATGGTGGGAATTATAGAGGCCCAAGTGTGTGTGGCGTTGATTCATTACTGCCATTTCCGGAGAGATGCCAATGTCATCATTCAAGCATCGTGTTTTTTTAATGGTTTTTTCCTAGGATTTGTATTAAGGCGGGAAATGGGTTCTGTATTCAAAATATATTATGTTCAAGTCCCTCACAGAATCAGTTACCGGTTTTCACCGCGGTTTTTCCATATTAGTTTTACTGGAAATAATACTTGTATAATTAAATTAAATAATTAGAAACTCTAATGAACTGAATAAAATATATATTGAATTAGTCTACGATGTGTACGTGCACACTCTGATCACAATCCGTCGATATTTTGAGCATGATCCGTGCATGTTTCATGCACGGATACTCAATATATATTTGATCCTTAATTGGAGAAAGTGTTATCAACTTATCAACTAGTCATTTTTTCGGGATTTAAATCGATTTGGTCCCATAACTTTTGACCTTTATTGAAATGGTCCCGTCTATATCACATGTTTCAATTTAGTCCCGTATATTTTCAATTTGTGCCGATTTAGTCCTAAGACACCGGAGACCGGTCAAACTACACTAAAACGGCCTCGTTTTAGTGGCGTGTATCACACGTGCCCCTAATTTCTGGCCGGAAATGCTGACTTGCATCGATTTGGGCACGTGGCACTCCACATGTGTATTTTATCGATTAAAAAAATGAAAAATGAAAATAAAAATTACACATCATTAATTACAAATAAAATAAATCAAATTTAAATTAAATATATATTAAAATTTCAGAATACAATAAAATAAAATAAAAAACAAAATTAAATGAAAAACAAAATCACATTTAAATTAAACCAAAATTAAAATTAAAACAAAAAATAAAACCCACCTCATCATCTTCTTCACGTCTGCCACAAGAAAATGGGGCGAAACGCCGAAACCTGAAGCTTAACGGCGAAGCCCTGCGACTCTTGCAAAGCGACGCCGGCTACCATCTTCGCCTTCTCTGTGTAGCCCGTAACCCTAAAATCCACGCCGACAACAAGTTCGCGTCGCGCCGCGCGTCTGGATCTGTGAGGTCTGTGAGCCGCCTTCACCGGCAAAGCCGACGTCTGCCGCCGAGGAGGAGGCGTCGTGGCTCCTCCCCAACCCGAACAGTACGGTGGAGGAGACCGGGTCGCTTGAGTACATATCCGCCGAGTATTTTTTTTTTTTCGATCTAGATTTGAAATCCGGTGACCCGATATGCCCTGTTGTTGATGGATTTCCGTCTTATGAAATTGATTATCCTGGATCTAAAGTTTAAACCTTAAACCTTATCTGTACAATTTCACCTCACAATCAATTAGCCAAAGTGTTTGTTTCTTCTTATTCTTCATCAAATTTCATTCTAGTTTTCTAATTCGAACAAAATTAAATAACAAATTCTTCATAAATCATCTTCATCCTGTTGCAAACGTGAAGAAGATGACGAGAAGGGTTTTATTTTAATTTTCATTTGGTTACTTTAAATGTGATTTTATTTTTATTTTAAAGATTTTTTATTTATTTTTATTTAAAATTAAATCTGAAATTTGAATATATATTTATTTTAATTTTGATTTATTTTATTATTATTTAATGATGTGTTATTTTTATTTTCGTTTTTCATTTTTTTAAATCGGTATAATACACAGGTGGCGCGCCACGTGTCCAAAATCGATGTCAGTCAGCGTTTCCCGATCGAAATTAGGGGCGCGTGTATCACACACCCCAAAAACGACGTCGTTTTTTGCTAGTTTGGCCGGTCTCCGGCGATTTGGGACTAAATCAGCACAAATTGAATACATACGAGACTAAATTGAAACATGTGATATATACGGGACCTTTTCAATAAAAGTGCAAAGTTACGGGACCAAATCGATTTAAATCCCCATTTTTTCAATTAACTTTTATTTTTGTGTTTAGTAAACACAATGTATATTGCACAGTTTTATGTCAATTTTAAATAGGCGAAAGATTATGGGTAGATATTATAATTGATTGAATAAATAATTTGTGCACAATTCATGTATACGTGCACAGTGCACATGATTACTTGCACAATCCATGCACATTGCGAGCACGGTCTATGCATAGTTCATGCACGAGCTAGAACTGAACATTTAGATTTTATTTGGACGAAATTTTAGGTGATTTAAATCACAAATGTTATGGTTTTCTTAAGAGATTAAGTTTGTTTATAGACGACTCTTGCAAACCCAAATCATCTCGCATTTTTCTCAAGCAATAAGGAGAATTAAATTTATTTCATTCCATCCACATCATTCAATATTCTTTTTCTTTCTTTTTAGTCATGATGAAGGATCAATATCAGTCTTTTTTGCTTGGAAAATTCGAATTTTCTCCGGAATCAACATGTGGGGCGGATCAGGTTTAATTTGGAGCAAGGTCATGTGCGCCTCATATACTAATCTCGGCAAAAAATTGAATTTTTCAAGCAAAAATGACTAAAATTGAAAAAACAATTAAGTTACCGGACTAAAAGTAGAATCACCTTACACTACAAGAAAATAGTGATTTTGCCTAGAATTTTTTAAAATATTTTTCTAACATGCCTACAAAATTTCCAACGAAAATAATTTCGTCCTTAAATAGTAAAGCTTACCTATGACTTGCCTACAAATGTGTTGTTTGTCTGGGAAATTGTTTGTGTAGATATTTTTGCCAAAGATAAATTACAAGATTAGTTTTTGAAACCTTAAATTACAACTAATTTTGAAATTTTCCCATGGTTAGTAGAACTGAAGTGTTCATTGTTGACAGAATGTTTTCTATCTGAGCTCCGGCGTACCATACAAACCTATATGTGAAAAATTCACCTAAATTTTCTCTTGTAGATAGAGATGAATTTTTTAATGATATCATCTATTAAACCTTGTGAAATGTGAATAATTTATACATATGAGTTTAAAATGGAAATAATATTTTTTTAGGACAGTAACTTAGGGGTTGTATTTTAAGGATAATAATTTTGCGAGCTTAAAAATGTAGGACAATATACTTTTTAAATATGTAAATATAAGATAATATATTTTAAAATTTGTAAATATAGGACAATATGTTTTAAAATTCTGTAAATGTAGGACAATCGAGCGCGAACAAGCCCAAATATCACGTAAAATTTCAACCCGATTTGGCTTATTCGGGGCAATTGTACTATATTTACAGATTTCAAAACATATTGTCCTATATTTATATATTTTGAAACATATTATCCTACATTTCTAAGTTCGTAAAATTATTGTCGTTAAAACACAAATCTCCCTAAATTACTGCATAAAAAAACATTTTTCCCAGTTCAACGGACGATGTCATATTTTTCATCAACAACCCTCCGCCGGAGGATCTGCTTAAGAGAACACAGAAACAGATCAGTGTTTGAGTTTGGATGGATGGGTTACACTCTCTGCTCTTCATTTTCACTCTTTTAGACTAGTATCTATACTTTCCTGTTGTAATTTACTTTATATCGACCTACGTAGGTGACGATTTATAAATTGTACGTGTGAGATCATATTGCATCAAATCAAATTAATATATATGAAGAGTTATCCTACGACCAAGGCTACTTGTAGTCGTTTTGTTATATAAATGTTGTTTATAATATTTTAGATATAAAGATGAACTGGAAGATATCACATTTTTGACCCCCAAGGCCTAGTTCGGGCATATGCGCTCCCACCGAGGAAGGGGGTGGAAGGGTGAGCGCCATCGCCACACGTTCAACGCGGAGGAGGAGTTTGCGGATGTGCGCGAGGGGGCCAGCCTGAAGTTGGTGGTTCCCTTAACAACTCACCGCCGATGTGCAAAGAACATGTGCATAACAGTCACACAAGGGTTGCACAGAGGTCGCACAAAAAAATGATATTTAAGTTTATACATACATTCATCCTGTATTTTCATCGAGAAAAAATTAGAAATAAAGACTCTCCACTACATATTTTGAGTGAAAAGTACTATAAGATACAAAAGAAAAATGTAGTGACTCTAAGGTACAAAATGAAACATTTTTACCCCTAGAGTCAATTTTTTATTACTCTTTTGTCATCACTCTCTATTAAACCGATTTCCCATCTCTCTCTCTTCATTATAGATTTCTATTCTCTCTCTCTCACTCTGAAAAAAACCCTCGCCCACCTCTCGCTCGCCGCCCACCTCTCGCTCCCCGCCATCCCTCTCGCTCCCCACCCCTCACACTCTCTTCCACACCGCTCAATTTTAGAAAAATCGAACCAAATCGAATTAATGTAGAGAAATCGAACCAAATCGAACTCAATTTGGGCGATGGTGGCCGCCGCTTCGAGTTTCAGTCGCCTGAGTAGTTGGGCCGCGGTACCGTAGCGTCGCTAGGGCTCTCCCCATCGTGGTAGTCCCCGCCGTGGACGCGTGTGGAAATCGGTGAGTTTAGGTAATTTTTTTTACTTTTTTTTAAATGAGGGAAATCGGCTTAATTTGGTACAAGAAAGATGGTTGTGTGGTTGGTTGTGTGGATGGTTGCGTGAAGGTTGTGGTAATTTCTTAGATTGGAGTTTGAGTAATGGAGTTGAGTCTGTTAATGCGTATCATAGGGAAGAGAGGGAGAAAATGGGTCCTTAGTAAGTGCACTGCACCCTTTATGCCACTGATTACGTATTTTTTTCTGATGATCAGGACTTGCCTTTGCACTTCTATGGAATCTCATAGTTGTTACTACTGCGTGGATTAAACAGGGAGGTGGGTGTTAAATAATTATGATTAAGTTATTGTAGTAAGTGTTCTTTGCTTTGATGTTTCTAATTTAGTTCCTTTTCCATCTAATAGATGCAAAGATTTGGTTTCTTGCCATAATCTACTTCATATCTGGGGTTCCAGGAGCCTATGTGTTATGGTACCGTCCACTTTATCGAGCTTTCAGGTTCGTATTGGTATTTTGCTGCAAAAACAA
Source organism: Stenogyne calaminthoides (assembly GCA_037126765.1). Taxonomy (NCBI): domain Eukaryota; kingdom Viridiplantae; phylum Streptophyta; class Magnoliopsida; order Lamiales; family Lamiaceae; genus Stenogyne; species Stenogyne calaminthoides. The sequence continues at coordinate 40,291,851 of JBBCBC010000002.1, forward strand.
AATTTTACATTTGGATTTCATATAATATACATCTGATCACGTGAGGGGTTAAAAAAATTGTAGCTACAAACTGAAACTAGACATGTAAGGTTGAAAGATGGTAATTGCAAAATCACATATGTTTATGAGGTGGAGATGAATTAATGTGGCTTATATTCTTATTTGTGAATATGCTCAGGAAATTAATTAGAATAAACAAATTGCTGCTCTATCTTTATCCAGCTCTATTTGACATTCTTGTGTGTTGCAGGAATGAAAGTGCACTGAAGTTCGGCTGGTTTTTCCTGTTTTACTTGGTAAGCTTCCTATATGACTTCATGAATTTTCTGTCTCCAACTGAATGCATGACTCCTTGATATCAACTGCCATGACAGCTTCACATATGTTTCTGTATTTTTGCTGCTGTTGCTCCTCCCGTTGTTTTCAAAGGAAAATCCCTGGCGTAAGTCTCCCTTCTGATTATTTTTCCAGCAGAGTTATATTCATGCTTCCTTTTATACAATTGATATTCAAATAAGTCTATTGGAGTTCATATCAATCATTTAAGCTTGTATAATCCTACATGATATCCTCTCAATGATTGTGTTTTTCTAATCCTCTAAAACTATGCATGATTACGTTTTCTGATCTGTTTCTCTTCTCTTCAACCAACTCCTGCTTTTGTTCTGATTGTGACGTTTGCGTTTGTGCAGAGGGATCTTGCCAGCTGTAGATCTGATAGGCAAGCATATTCTGGTGGGGGTAAGTTTAATAATCCCTGTGAAACCATTTTAATAGGCAGGATATGATCTGTCACTTAAGATGCAACTCTAGAATATCATATGAGTTGTGATTTCATTGTAAAATTGAAGAAGTATGGTGCTTGTTATTGTAATAACATTGTGCTGGAGTGGCTATGCAGGTTTTTTACGTCATCGGTTTTGGGTTGTTCTGCGTCGAGTCCGTTCTCAGCGATTGGGTTATACAGGTGAGCCTAATTTCATGTGTTGCTTATTAATTTACTATATAAAGCTCCATCCATTGGGTGTTTGTGACATTCATTAATGGTGGTTGTTTTACTGCAAGTATACATGTATTTCCGAGGCAGTGGTAAAGCAGCAGAGATGAAGCGGGAAGCTGCTCGGGAGTTGTTGGCGGAGAGGTTGAAGAATAATGTGACTTTGCAGGATTATAATTATTCTAATTTCTGTAATTTTGTTTGCAGATTTCAGTAAATTGCTGCATGATGAAGAAGACACTTATTTGTGTAATTTTTGCTTTTTAATGTGTGTAAGCTTTATATTTTTAACTGTATTAATTTATAGAATTTCTTTGTATTTTTTTAGAAGACGGTGTCCATCAAATTTGTAGATTTGTGTAATTTTTAGGATTTTATTTTTGCAGATTTGTTTAATTTGTAATTTAGGTTTTCTCTAGGATTTTTTTTAGTATTTTTCTTTTTAATTTGTTTAATTTTGTGTTGATTTTGTGTATGTATTTTTTTGTTTAATTTGTAATTAGGTGTTAATTTTTGCATATTAGTGTTTCTGTTTAAATTAGGGTTCAAATTACATTTTTTTTAAATGCACTCCAGGGTCCAAAATACAATTTTTTTTTAAAAATGCACTTCAATATTAGCTCAAAATACAATTTTTTTTTTAAATGCACTTAAAAAATTGCCTAGGAGTACACAAAATACAAAAAAATGCACTCCAAAATTGGCTCACAAGTGCATAAATTTAAAAAAATGCACTCCAAAAATTGTCTAGAAGTACACAAAATACAAAAAAATGCACTCTAAAATTGGCTCACAAGTGCATAAATTTAAAAAAATGCACTCTAAAAATTGCCTAGAAGTACATAAAATACAAAAAAAAATGCACTTCCAAATTAGCCCAGAAGTGCATAAATTTTAAAAAGTTATTTTCTGAAAATTGCATATTTTTTGGACTTCAAAATACAATTTTTTTAAAATTGATCCAAAATACAATTTTTTTTTAAAAAAAAATGCACCATAAAATTGATCGAAAAGTGCATAAATTTAAAATTACTAAATCACTAAAATTATTATGGTGCTGAAATTCAAAATTTTGTATTAATTAATAATTTAATTAATTCAGTAAATTAAAAAATTTGGACTTTTAAAATACAAAAAGTTAAAATGAGTCAGAAGTACAGAAACGTGTCAGAAGTGCAGAAAATTGGGCAGAAGGGCAACTTAGACTTTTTGACCACATTTTTGTACCTTAGAGTCACTTTTTTTTTGTTATGTACCTTAGAGTTCTTTTGTTAGTGACTTTGTAGTGGAGTGTCACTCCCCCAAAAAATTAATGTTAGAGGTGATATCATTCTGGCACAGTTGGACTCTTTTTTTGCCCAAAACCCAAACATTAGGTCGCGCGACTCATGCGTGATCCATGAACGACTCTTTTTTAGTAGGGATAAATTTGTCATAGAAGGGCAAAAATGAGTTTTGCAAAAAAGAGTTTGGACAATTAAACGCAGAAACGATTGATTTATGCACACAATATTTGAACCATCTCATATTTATGTGGCTTCATTTATAATATTTGGGTGGGTGGGGGAATAAATTAAATAAGAATAAAGGTAAAATTAAAATTAATATAGTATAACTCCTCTATATATGATCTCACAGGTACAATTTATAAATCGAGACCTAGGTAGGTCGATATAAAGTAAATTACAAGAGGAATTAAAAATGTATATTTGTTTGAAAAGTATAGGTACTAGTCTACAACAGTGAAACGCATGCAACCATCCATACTCAAACATTCTGTGATGTGTTTAAGCAGAATCCTCTGGTGGAGGGTTGTTGAGATCAGGGACCTTATATTTCTGCCCCTCCTCGTCTTCCGCCGGCACTCCTCCTCCCTCTTCAGCAGCGGCTTCAATCTGGCCCACTCTAAAGTCGGCAAACTCTTCCTCCGCGTTAAACGTCGGCGGAGGCCGCGCCCCCTTCCATCCTCTTCCTTGGTGCGAACGCATATGCCCAAATAACGCCTTGGGCGTCAAAAATACTTTCCCACACAAGCTGCAATTCACTTCATTATTGGGTGGTGGCACAGGAGGATTTCCAGCGCCAGCATCACGCACTCTTTTTCTTGCGGCTGGGCTTCCGCCGAATTGTAGGCCTGGAGCAGCCACCCCACCCGAACCACTCCCACCTACAGGCACCGCCAGGGTGCCCTGGAATCAAAATTGCCCGCACTGCCACTTCCACTAGGGCGGCTGGATCCCGGAGAAACCCGGTGACGGTGGTGGTGGCGGCGGCCTGACGTAAGGCGTGAAGGCTGAACGGCCGCGGACGCCCATGGCAGGTGCGGATTGTCGACTACCTGTTGGCCTTTGGCTGCCGCGGCCTCTGGGGCTGCTGCTACCCCGTACTGGGCTCTGCGGTGGGACCCTGGAGGAGGATCCCTCGTTGCCATTGTTGTTGTTGCTTGTGTTTGTCATAGTGATTGGTGTTGGAATTGAGAGATGAAATATAACAAGTTGCACAATGTTGGATTGTAGAATGTGCGGTGCGGTGATCAACATTGGAAAAATGGTGGAAATTTATAGAGGGTCAAGGGTGGCGTTGATTCGTTACACCCATTTTTGGAGGGATGCCAATCTCATCCTTGAACCATCGCCATTTTTGTATCAAGGCGGGAAATAGTTTTTCAAAGTGTATTATGTTCCAGTCGTCCAGAAGCAGTTGCTCGGCAGTTATTTTTGGCGGTATTTTGTATATTAATTTTATTAGTTGTATCATAAAAACATAGGAAAGTTGCCAACATTTTTAAAAAATGTCACCCAATGAGGTGCACTGCAGCATTTGCGGGAAGGTTTTCTTGACGTCCTTAGGCGCGGGCATGTGCGTTTGCACCTTTAAAAGGGCCGGGTGGAGGGGCACACGCCCTCCGCACGTTTCAGGCTGATGAAGAGTTTGTAGACATGCGTGAGGGCCGGCCTGAAGGTGGAGATGCTGGTGCGCCTGAAGAGAGCGGAGGAGGGCAACTACAGGGTTCCGGACCTTAAAATTCCACCGACGCCGGACCCTGGTTATTGAGAGAATCTGTTGTTTACTTTGATGTGGGGATTATGATGATTGTGGTGTGTTTTTCCTTGTATGTTGTATGTTGTATTGTATGGAGATGCCAATGTGTTAAGCGCATCATTTTCACATTTTCCTAGGAATGCTGAATTTTCATCCTAGTTCTTATTGTTGGATTGAGCCATCGTGCTTTGAGGTGGACTTTCCTTGTGTTCCCGTGAAAAGAAAACATTTACTACTACTAATTACTCTAGTTGATTTTTGTCCAAAATTAAAAGATGCATGACTCTACCTGCACTGCATACTATGCATTGTTCATAGTAAGATCAAATCTTGTGTCATCCCTACCCAGTGCGTTGAGAAAAATACAAAAAATTTGGTCCTTAATATCTCACCAAAACATTTTTTTTGTCAAAATGCACTCAAAATATTGTTTGGATCTAAATACCCCCTATTTTTGTGCGATCCATGTGCGACCTCTTTTGTGCATCTCTCGTGCAACCAATGTTTGACCTTTGTGCGATACATGTGCATAAGAGTCGCACATAAATAAGGGTTACACAAGTATCGCACAGAAGCCACACAAAGAAAACTTAAAACTGACATTTTTTCAAATTGGATACTCAATATAGCGTAAATAGATAATACGCACCAAAAGGTCACCAAAACAAAGAGGCGAAACCTATTTAAGCTATGCACATTCTAGAATTCTCGCTCAAATCCTTAAATGTAAAAGATATTACATTGTTTAGTTTATCATAGAAAAGAATCCAAGACTTTAAAATTTTAAGGGTCGTTTACAATTTCAGTTAATTATTTTGTTATTTTTCAATTTTGGTCCTTTTGGACTAAAATTGGAAAAAATAAAAAATAAAAATACATTTTTATAATTGAACATAATAAAGGCCCAAAAGTGAAAAATTAAAACATACATGTCTAGTTTTACTCCTGTATTTAGCGACTTATTAAATTTTGGTCTTTATTTTATAAATATTTTTTAAATTTTAGTTATCAGACTAAAATTTGAAAACGTAAACACATAAATTAACATTCATGTTTAAATTTGGACATAATAAAGGACCAAATTAAAGTGAAAAAGTAAAACATACAAGGCGAAAACTTTAGAGGTCATGTCCATTTTTAGTCCTGTATTTAGCGACTCTTTAAATTTTGGTCCTTTTGGACTAAAATTGGAAAAAATAAAAAATTTAACATACATGTTAAAAATTTGATATAATAAAGGACCAAAAGTGAAAAATTAACACATACATGGCCAAAATTTTATAGGTCATGTCCAGTTTTAGTCCTGTATTTAGTGACTTATCAAATTTTGGTGTTTATTTTTTAAATTTTGGTTCATGGAACTAAAATATGAAAAAACGTAAAAACATACATACATTGCCAAAATTTTATAGGTTTTGTCCAGTTTTAGTCTTGTGTTTAGTGACTCGTCAAATTTTGGTCCTTATTTTATTTTGATTCTTTGAATTTAAATTTGAAAACGTAAAAACGTAAATGACTAAAGTTTTACTTTTCAATTTTGATCCTTTTGGACCAAAATTGAAAAAAAAAATTAACATACATTTTTTAAATTAGACATTATAAATGCCAAAACGTGAAAAGTTTAAACATACATGGCAAAAATTTTATAGGTCCTGTCCATTTTTAGTCCTGTATTTAGTGATTCGTAAAATTCTGGTCCTTATTTTTAAAAGTTTTGCTCTTTGAACTAAAATTTGAAAACGTAAAAACATACATGGCTACAATTTTGACACAATAAATGACCAAAGTGAAAAGGTAAACATAAATGACTAAAATTTTAGAGGTCCTGTACAATTTCAGTCATTTATTTTGTTACTTTTCAATTTTGGCCCTTTTGAACTCAAATTGAAAAAAAAATAAAAAATTCAACATACATGTTTAAAATTGGACAAACAAAAGTAAAAAATTAAAACATAAATGACCAAAATTTTATAGGTCATGTATAGTTTTAGCCATGTAATTAGTGATTCATTAAATTTTGGATCTTATTTTTTAAATATTGGTTCTTTGAACTAAGATTTGAAATACGTTTTTTAAAAATTGGAAATATAAAATTAAAAATTTGAAAAATGTTTTATAAAATTTAAATATTGGTTCTTTGAACCAGTGTTTTCAAAATCGGGTTGAACCGGCCGGTTCAACCGGTTGAACCGGGAACCGGCCGGTAACCCGGTTAAAATACACATACATAACCGGATTTCAGGTTGAACCGGGTTGAACCGGTCAAAACCGGTCAAAATCCGGTTCAACCGGAAAAAACCGGTTTTTTTCTTTTTTTTAAAAAAATTAAATTATTAATTTATATTAAATATTCAAAATTTTAAATCTATATTCCTCTCACATTTTTCTCCAACACTTTCGATGTGGGATAAATGTATGAGGTGGGACAAAATTTATAAAATATGATATGAAAAGTTATAAAATATATATTTAAATTTTTGTAGGTGTATATTTATTTTGTTTTTTTAACTAAACATAGAAAACGGTTGAACCGCCGGTTGAACCGGTCCGACCGGTTGAACCGCTGACCGGTGGTCTGTCCGGTTCAATCACCGGTTCGGTTATGAAAACACTGCTTTGAACTAATATGAGGGATCATAACTCACCATCCACCCAGGAACGGATCCACATTGATTTAAGGGTATGCAATTGCATACCCCTTTTTTTTTTTTTTGCAGAATAATTACTCTATATACAGTATTTCGTAGAAAAATATAAAACATACTTACTCCATCCACCAAAAGTATGCTCACTTTCCTTATTTATTCGTCCACCAAAAGTATGCTCACTTTCCTTATTTATTCGTCCACCAAAAATATGTTCATTTTCTTTTATGGACATACTCACTTAATCTCCACCCTCCAATCATCACTTAATTACTCATATTGTCATTGACCCATAAAATCAACTTTATTAATAAATGGACCCCACAATACTCTATAATACCCTTTACTCTATCTACTTTATCTACATTTTCTTAAAACCTATGCCCAAATAATTGAGCATAGTTTTTGTGGACAGAGGGAATATATTTCACTCTAGATAAAGAGCTCTCTTGTTTGTAATTTTTAATTACATGTTTTCAAAATCTAAATTGTCAATATTTTGTATATGTTACTCATTTTTTATGACTTATTTTACATTTTTAATTGTATGATTTTAAATTTTTTTAGTCTTCCCAGAGTGGGGAAAAATATATTTTTAAACCCTTAACTTAAGGGTTGTATTTTAAGAACAATAATTTTTAAGCTTTGAAAATGTAGGACATTAATTTTTTTATTGCAAATGTAAGTCCGCAAGTTTTGAAATTCTACAAATTTAAATTCGTAAATTATTATTTTTCGCACATTTAAGCCTGTCAGTGTAGGAAATATGGTCAGCGTTCGCCAAAGGAAAAAAAAATAGCCTTCATTTTCAAAAAAAAAGAAAGAAATGTTACTGTCCTTTTATCATATTGAAAAATTATTGTTCTTAATAATATCACCCTAAGTTACGGGCATAAAAAAATCTCTCTCATAATGCATACCTTGTTTAGAATTTTTGGATCTGCCACCGTGTCTACTATCTGGAGCCGGAGCAAAGTTCTATATATTTTCAATTAGGCCTCTTTTAAAATATATATTTTCAAGAAGTTTACCATTAAAAATATTTTGCATAATGAATTTAATATTTATGAAATTTCGTAGAGTTTGTGTTATTTAATACAAGCATATTTTAAATAAAACTAATATACAAAATACCGCCAAAAATAACCGCCGACCAACTGCTTCTGGACGACTGGAACATTACATACTTTGAACACGGGAACTATTTCCCGCCATAATACAAATGAAATCCTACGAAAAAATCCATTCAAAAATCGCGATGCTTCAACGATCACCGGGTGTAATGAATCAACGCCACCGTTGGGCCACTATAAATTTCCACCATTTTTTCACAATGTTCCTCACCGCAGACTCTTGGCATTCTACAATTCAACATACATTTTGCAATCCGCATCCCCATCTCTCAACATCCATCATGACAAATGGCAGTCCCAATGGAAACGAAGGAACATCAAGGGTCCCACCGCCCACCGAGCGACGGGGCAGTGGCAGCAGAAATTCCAGCCCCAGAGGCCGGGGCAGCCCATCCGCGCCTCAAAGGCCTGTGATGGGCATACCGGGCCACTCGGCCTTCTCTGCCTACGTCAGGCCGCCTCCACCACAGCCCCACTGGTTTCCTCCTGGGCCCAGCGGAAGCGGCAGTTCAGGCGGGTATGGATTCCATGGCGCCCTGGGGGTGCCCGTGGGAGGGGGTGGGGTGGCTGCTCCGGGGGTGCAGATTGGTGGAAGCCCGGCCTCGAGGAAAAGACTACGAGATGGTGGCGCCGCTGCTGGGGGTGGCAATCCGCCGCGTGATGTTGCACCTAATGAGGTGCTGTGTAGTATATGCGGGAAGGTTTTCTTGACGCCAAAGGCGCTTTTCGGGCATATGCGCTCGCACCCTGAAAGGGGGTGGAGGGGCGCACGCCCTCCGCCCACATTTCGGGCTGATGAAGAATTTGCAGACCTGCGTGAAGGCGGAGATGCTGGTGCGCCTGAAGAGGGCGGAGGAGGGGAAGAGGAGGAGGGCAACTACAGGGTTCCGGACCTTAACAATCCGCCGCCGCCGGACCCTGATTATTGAGAGAATCTGTTGTTTTGATTGATGAGGGGATTATGATCGATTGTTGTGTGTTTTTTCTTTCTTTTGTGTGTGGGGGTTGTTTTGATTAGTTTTGGTTTGTAATGTCGTTATTGTTATAAACGTTGGTTATTTGTCTTTGCAGCATACATTGTTAGTCATTCGTAACTGGCTGATGGATATGGAAAAGTGATAAAACGTACAAGACCATAATTTTACACAACAAAATCAAAATTGAAATCAAATTAATGACCAAAGTTAAAAAGTGACGAAATACAAAAAATTATAATTGGACACGGTTTAATTTACAGGACAATTGCGATATCTCAAAAAAAGTTGCAAGAAGACCCAATTTTGTGCGGTTTTGATCCTGTGTGGTAAGGGATCAAAAATTGAAACAAAAGGGACTACAAAAGAGCAAACGGGACAAAAAATTTCACCAAAATGATCAAAAAAAGAATTGGACACAACAATAACCGTTGAATGGGAGGTGGCGAGCAGTGCGGCATTTCTGTTAATTTGGTTAAGCCATGGAATCTCCACAAATCCTTTCTTCAACATTCCATCTTCCACATCTCTCTCTCAGTGGTTGGTTGGTTGTTAAAACAGAGAATGATGGAGAAATCCGATCCCACACAGGAGAAGCTCTACAACAGAATGCGCCTCTGGGAATTCCCCGATCAATACATCCTCGAGCCCACCGACGGCTCCTTTTCCCCCTTTTTGGCTATCAATCGTTTCAACGGAACCCTAAATCTCACTGGTAATTTCAATTTTCGAATTCCCGAATGTCGCATCAATTAATTGCTTCTTCTTTTTAATTTCCCTTTCCCCAACAGATGATGTACCACCCTTCACTCCTCATCGCGCTCCAAAAATCTGGACCATCTTTGGCGTGGTTGGGATTCTCAAGCTACTAGCAGGCATCTTTCTATTTAAACTGAAATTTGCAGTTTTTAATTACCATATTATTCATGTTCGTGTCAATTGTTTTCTAGGGTCATATCTATTAGTGATAACTCAACGTTTGTGCGTCGGATTCTATCGGGGTCACCCCATCTTCAAAATCATCTCAATGAAGATTTTTCCTTGTGACCAGTATCTCAAAAATTCTCCAGAAGAACAAGTATACCATTCACCCCAGTGTTTTAATTTAAAGTTTTTTGTCCCACTGCTATATAATGTACATCCTTTTGGGCAGAAAAAGATGGAGATTGAGTATTTTCATTTGCTCAAAGTTGCAGAAAGGACTCCAGGTCTTTATTTCTCTTATGATGTGAACATAACATTGAGGTGAAGTTGCTGAAATTTAAGTGATTTGTGATTTTGTTCACAACATTTTACCCTTCTGCTTTAGTCTGAAAGTCATGGCTTGTCTCTGGCAGTGCTCAAAGACTGCATGATTTGGGCGATGAATCGAAGTTGCTTCCTCTTTGGAAACAAGTGAGTTTTCTTGACACCCTTTTGCATTTCTTCATACTATTGCTAATGTGGTTTATCACAAACTGGTAGAGTTTTTTTTGTCCTATAATAACTTTATTTTAGTAAGCTGGTAAAGTTTTTCCACAGGCAGACCCTCGATTTCTTTGGAATAGCTATATGTTGGAAATGCTAATAGATAACAAGGTCAGTTTTCCAGTTGATTATATTATAATGAATCACGTATTTTCTCGAAAAGTTATGTATAAAGTTTGTAATGACTGATATGCTATCGTAGTTGTGTGCAGCTTGATCTGTTCTTACTTCCTGTTATGCAAGGGAGTATCCTTTGTGTTTTATTCATCATTTCCAAACTTTTTGTCGAAACACGATGATTATCACACATGTTTTTACCATGTGAAATATTTAAAGCCTTAACTAGTCATCAGGTTTCAAGAGCTTTCAATTTTCTATTGGAAAAGACATTCTTGATGTCACGTTAGTTGCTAGAAGATGCAATAGAAGAACTGGTAAGCCTCAAGTCTAATGGTATAGAATTTTGCCTCATATTCATATATCCATTCCCACTAATTACTGAAATGATCATTACTTAGCTTTCGATGAATTTTAATTTCAATTTATTTTTACACGAATTTGATGGTCTGATAATCTTAAGAACTTGTCTGAAATGCGATTTCTGAAGTGGCGTAGTATTTTCTTGTTCTGATTTCTTTGAAATCTTTATTCATTAATGGTTCTGGATTTTCTTTCCGTTACTGGTTATCATGCCTTTTGTGAAGGTGTGATGACACTTTGAACTAAAACTTTCATGACCAGATATTGCACATTTGCAGTCAAACTTTTAAAGTGGATTCTGTTAACTTTATCCATCTTGCTATTCCAGTGGATTCTTATTTTGAATCTTTCTGAAGGCACTCGCATGTGGAGAAGAGGAGCGGATTCTGATGGTTTTGTGGCGAACTTTGTGGAAACTGAACAAATTTTACAGTTCAACGGGCAAACTGCATCGTTTGTTCAGGTAAATTCCTCATAGGTAAACTGAATAAAAGAGTGGCACTTTTGTCAATTTGTGTGTTGTATGTTTGATTTGATTTTTATTTCTCAGCCTAGTCAGATTGTTATCAACAAATTAACATTTATTTTTCCTGTTGATTCCTCTTGTAGGTTCGAGGATCAATTCCAATACTTTGGGATCAACCTGTTGATTTGAAGTATAAGCCTAAGTTTGAAATCACGATATCTCAAGAAGTGGTGGGTCGCTTCTGATATCTAACTGAGCTGAGTTACAGAATATGTGTTGTATACATTTCGCCTGCTGACTCGTACACGTTTCTACAGCCTCAAGTAGTAGAGAGACACTTCTTGGATCTACAAAAGAAATACGGGAACGTTTTTGTTGTTAATCTAGTTAACAAGGTGCATATATCTCCCATCATGTTACAACTTTCTACCTCCAATAATTCAGTTGGATGCAATTTTTGAACACGCAAACACGTTTCCAAAACCCTTCTCACCCATTTTTCAACCGAAAAATTCTGAATCAAATTAATCACAGAAAATAAAAATCCCAAAGCTACATTCCCATTTTTCGTCATATTTATTTTTTACACCAGCACAAAATAAATTCAATCACAATGCAAAACAGTTTACTAATTACAGAAATGAGGGAGAAGTAAATTTGCACAAACGAAGAAACAATATTTGCACAAATGTAACGAATATTTGTACAAACGTAACGAATATTTACACAAATTAAAAAAAACAAAAAAAAGGAAAAATCCCAACTCCACCTTCTACAGTCGCCCCCGCGGCAGATCTGCTCAGATCCACTCGCCAAAATTACAAAACTCAAAAAAAAAAAATGCAGCGAATCATCCACCATCTCCCTTCCTTTATTTTAGAAAGCTAGGAGTAGACAAGTTTGTATCTTTACTCAAAATATATTTGCACAAACGTAAAAAAAAATTGCACAAATTCACTTTGACAGATCTACTCGACTCCCCTGCGATAAATCTCCTCTCGAGCTCCACCTTCAGTTCATCCATGGCAGATCCACCACCGTCGTGCACCAACAGATCCACCACCGCCGTGCACTAACAAATCCATCACCGCCCTGCACCAACTGACCCACCACCGAAACACCCACTCCCGCCACCGCCGTGCACCCCCACTGCTAATCGCAGGCCGCCGCCAAAATTACGCCTCTCCCAACGCACAAAACCACCTCTCCCACCAACAAAAAATTATGGTGGTTTAACTTGAGCAAAAAACTACGGTGGAAGCGTCGCCGATTTCCCCATCGACCGTCGGTCGTCGGGCAGAGGGTGCCGTTCGCCATCAAGTTTGGAGTGGCGTTGGTTTTTAGAGAGAGAAAGGGCGATTGAAAATGACGTTTTTTTTAATTGAGGTACAATTGATTTCTTATTTGTCTGATGAAATTTTGAAGTAGGGGCAAAATTGGATTTTTATATTACTTTTTGTATCTAACTGAAATAAATATTTATATATCCTTGTACTAGATTGATATTTTGATGCAAATCTTGTATCTACTTGATATTATCCCAAAAATAATTTACGGTTATCGATATATATGAACACAAAAAGACTTTTTTTTTAGTATTTTTTCATTGCTTATTTTCCAACACAAAAAAAAATGACATTCACAGATTTTTATTATCCACTTTAATTGAAATAATTCCTTTAGTTTTTTTTTCATTTTAGTTTCAATAATTTATTTTAATCTAATAATAATAATTAATTAATAATAATAAAATTAAATTAAATATGTGCTTAAATTCTACACCGTTGACACAAAAAAAAAGACCGTGCGGGTAAAAATGCATTGACTCATAAAAAATGTATAGATGCCCAAACTAATGCATTGTTCTCAAACAAATGCATTGTTTTCAAAATATAAAATTTAAAAAAGAAAACATAGGTCTAGTACGATTTAATAATTTATACTATCGTCCTGTTTTTTTTTGTCATTTCACTTTTGACTCGTGTTTTAGCGAGCAAGATGTTTATTAGTATATGAAATAATAAAGTGACTTTTAAAGAAGTGAGAATAGATGAGGAATATGACTATCATACCCCACCTTAAAAATCTCTTTATCATTTCAAATATTAATAAACAACTCGCTCGCTAAAATACGAGTCAAATAGTAAATGGACAATCTAAAACAGAACGGAGGGAGTAATATCATACCCCACCTTAAAAATCTCTTTATCATTTCAAATATTAATAAACAACTCGCTCGCTAAAATACGAGTCAAATAGTAAATGAACAATCTAAAACAGAACGGATGGAGGAGTAATATTTTAGAAAAATAAATTGATAAGTTTGTACTAAATTTTTTATTTGGTGCTTGTAAGGTCAACAGAACGAATTCAAACTCTTAAGATTATGAGTGAGCTCTTCACGGTTCGTAGTTCCAGGGAGCTGATAATGTTCCTCATTCCAAAGTCTAGTGCATGGGCGTTTGAAAAATAGTGTATCTTTTGCGCGTCCAAATATCCAAAATTATTCATCCAAATTTTCTCTACTTAATCCATTATTAGTGGCAAAGCTGCACAAAATTACACCCCCTTTAAACATCAATCAATTATATCAGTACCGCCATCCATCGTATAATAAGTGAGAATTACTCTAAGGTCGAAACTAGAAGGCTCAAATACTCTAAGCTCCAAATCTTTTTAAAAATACTCCTAGGTCCAAAAATAAGGAATAAAACACCCATAATACCCTCACCTTTTCTCTCTTTAAAATTGTCGTTCTATCTTCCCCAAATACACACAACCCACCAAATCAATCAATCATCCCACATCCCCATTCATTTATCCCACACCCTAAAAAACTCAAAAATTCCCACCTCCCAAAAACCCCCAAAATCGCCACCATCGCCGCGGCCACCCAAAAACCCCCAAAATCGCCACCATCCTGCCATCGCCGCGGCCACATCTCCGCCGCCGCCACGAGCGACCCTCCCCCACGTTTCCACCCACCACTGCCACTCGCGCTGCCGCGGTGGATCTGATACACGGCCTCCTCATCCACACGGCCGCCGCGCAAGGAAACTGTCTACAAACTCCACCGCCAACGCGACCGCCGCCTGTAAACCCCAACCCCCCGCACAACCAACCACCGCTTACCGCCGCCTGCAAACCCCAACACGCGCGTGCAACCAACCACAGCGCACCGCCGCCTGCAAACACCAACCACCGTGCGCCGCCGCCTGCAAACCCCAACCCCGCCGCCTGCAAACGACCACCGCCGACGCGAATCTGGTAATTTTTTTTGTCTTAAATCTTCAATGAATCAGTAACCCACTAATTTTCTCCTCTCTCTCTAGTCGTCTTCCTTTCTCTCTCATAATTTTTCGAAGAGCTAATCTAACGAGGGAGGAACCATGGGCGGAAGCATGATTTTTTGTTGTTGTTTTTTGTTCTGTTTTTGGTGAATTTGGTTGCAGAATTTTTAGATCTGTGATGAATTTGTTTCTGGAATTGAAATCATGTATTTGTTGTTTCTGGAATTTGTTTATTTGTTTGTTTTTTTTAAGATCTAGGTTTTTTGAAGATCTGAGTTTGTTGATATTGAAGATTTGAAGATCCATTTTCATGTTGACCAAATTCCATCTCCGGAGTTATATACATCCATAAGATATAAATCTCTCTCTATTCAGTGGGATTTCCAAGAAGGCGTTCAATAGCAGCATAAACATTCCCTGTATTGGCTATCAGTGCTCGGATGTTTTCAGAGGTGTCAAAGAAGCCCATTTCCCGTAGCTGTGAGAGTTCAGTGGCATATAACTCTTCAGGAGGCACTGCAGTAAAGCATGAAATAAAGCACCATATTTATAAGTACAATTAGATATAGGTATGGAAATGGGATGGGGTGGGGTGGGTACTTGGAAGACCTAGAACCTTCCCATCTCTTATGCAAGGTGGAGAGGGCAAACCACTTGGGTCACATTTTATTATCATAATAATCATATATAATATATTTTTTGATACTTTAACATAATGAAACTAAGATTCCAATTTAAAAAATAAATACATGAAATTAGAAGTTGGTTTATGGATTTATTTTTACCTTGTAAAGATGTTGATATCAATAATAATCTTTAGTTGCAATATCATATTATATTCCTAATTATGTTTTATAAATATATATTCGCCTAAATTATATTTGTAAAATTGAGTTATTTATTATTTATGCTCTAATAAGTATATAAAAATATAATAATAGTATCATCATATATGTTAGATATAATATATATAATAAAATTTTAATAATTTAAACAGGTCGGTACGGGGCCGGGCAGAAGAGGTACCCAGACCTGCCATGCTGTGGGTCACAGTGCGAGGCGACCCAAACAGGGCGGGGCAGATCAGCTGCGGAGGGCCAAAATTGTCATCCTCAGTTTTGGAGGGGGGGGGGACACAGAGAGAGAGAGAGAGATGTAACCTTGAGGTCTGTTTGGAGCAGTGAGACCATTAATTCCATCAAATAAGTTCAGCAACTGATTCAGTCCCATGCCATCAGCTGCTCCAGCTACAATTTCACACTCAAATTGTTATGTGAAAAGGAAAATTATAGAGCATATATGCAATTATTATTTCGTTTGACCCAAGTATGCTGGCGCTTTTTGCTGATACAACTCAAAAAAAAAAATTGAACAAGCACCATCTGCAATGATTTTCTTTTATTTTTCCTAAAACGGTAAAAGAGCATCAATCAATAGTCAATACCCAAATTTACTTAAAATAACAAGAAAATACACTTGGTGCAACCGTAGTTTCTATTTCTATGAACTCCTCTGTGAAATAAAGAATGCCTATGGTTCAAGAAAAGCTTATCATGGCACTTCATCTAGAACGGGGTGATGTGAACACCTTGATATTAATACAGTGGTTAATCAATAAGCTGCTGATAGCTCTTATACATATATTGTTTGTTTCACGCATTTTTATTGAGACTACATTCTCCAAAATCAATAAAATTTAAGAACTGCATAAAGTAGACAATTTCAATACTTAAGATCAGACATTAGCATATTAAATAAATAAACTTTCAATGTCATGTCAAGTAAATTAAACACCACCAGTTGTAACAAAGATCTGAATGTCAAATTAACAGATCGTCTAGTGTGGTTTGAATCCAGAATCGAGTAAGAAGGATGTACAATTAAGACAAATGTAAGTTTCAATAAGCAAGAAACATACCAGTTTCATCACCATTTTGGCCTGGTTCTCTGCAATATACAGCTTACAGTTAATTAACCAAGCAACAGAATGTCAAAAGGGCAATAGGCATATTATTACACTGGAATGTGGATCCATCTTTCACAGAATCCAGATATTCTACACAAATAATTGAATCCAAGGTGTGCCTTCTATGTAAAGGCTACAGCAACATATATCGAAGTAGAGAAGCTCAACCACCAGGTTTCAAATAGTTCTTTCAGAAAACCACAAGGACATGAAGAGGTCCACACTCACTGAGATGGCTGACGACCAACTGGCAGACCTTGAACATTCACAATTTGCTCAATTTGCTGAGACAGAAACAAGGTACAATTAGGCAATGATCTAAAGTAGGTAAGATATCTGATATCTGAGCTTCCATAGGAAATTTTATTCGACTGTGCAATATTCATTACATATATTTAATTATTGCAATAGCACCAGGATCAAAAATTCACAATGCAACAAGCATGCCTCGTGTAATTTGAATTCAGAGCATAAATTAATTAAATAGGTGACCAAAAACAAATTTGCTGAGGGGAGGATATCTAATACTTTACCTGCATTGTCTCAGGGTAAATTATTTGACGAAATAATTCAGGATTTTGCAACATAGCTCTAAACTGAGGATCGGAATCAAGCATATTCTCTAGCTCTGAACGGAGGCCAAGATACTAGAGTTCATACAGAAGAATTAAGTCAATAAGATTCAGAAGAAAAATATAGCAAAAGAAAAACAAAGAAGAAAAAAAAGAATAGTCCTGAATCCAATAATTCAAGGAAAACTTAGCAATACCCGAATCATGTGTTGAGGAGAGGAACCGTGGTTGCGCATCAACTGAAGAAAGATCGGATTTTGCATTACTTGATCAGAAGATGCATTATCTGGTGTAAGACCCGGCATTCGCTCAAGATCACGGAAACCTTGTCCACCTAAGCCATCAAGTGAGTCAGACCTAATATCGCCCGTAGGATTGACCTGAGAATGCAAGTTTGTCGGCATTCCTCCAGCTGAAAATTTCAGTATAAGAACATGATAAAGCTGTTCAAAAGTGCAACAATAATAAGAAAGTCATAGATGGGAAACTGATTACTGAATTGAACATCAAACACAATTCTGATAACTCATGCACTTTTGAGAATTTCAAGATAGATTTCTCCAAGTGTAACCAAGTACTCTTAAAGGATTAAGAAAGATATACAACACTTTGGCAACTTCCTGAACTATCATTGACACTAGTCTGTCTCTGTTTAATAATTAAAGGTCATTTCTGGTACATGCTAATATCACAAGAAAAATAAAGTGCTGGAGGTTTTTTTTTTTTTTTTG
The DNA here is from genome assembly GCA_037126765.1 of Stenogyne calaminthoides. NCBI lineage: Eukaryota > Viridiplantae > Streptophyta > Magnoliopsida > Lamiales > Lamiaceae > Stenogyne > Stenogyne calaminthoides. The sequence continues at coordinate 40,309,614 of JBBCBC010000002.1, forward strand.
ATCAGGCAAGAAAATTTTTATTGCAACATTTGGAGTGTGCAAGGGGTACTCAAACCCTTACAATGAGATTACACCAGATTTAAAAAGACATAAAATCAGAACACCTCGCCACCCCATCAACCAAACAAAATCAAGTTAAATACAATTTCGCGGCTCTCGAAACTAATCCACAATCGTATAATCTCACATTCAACCCTTTTGATAGCTAGCCACGACCACAGCCTTGCTTTGATCTCATCCATGCATTTAGACGCAATCAGGGTAGTTCCATTGAAAGTGACATCATTTCTAAATTTCCATAATGACAAAACAACATTAATCCAAAGAGTATACAGGATGATAACATTCTTCCATGGACCAAGCATTTCACTATGTTGTAGGAAATGGATGGCAGGAGAAGAATGGGGTACCATTTCCACATTGAGGCAACAAAATATGTCGACTTTGTGGGGAAAATTAAAGAAAACATATGAAGATCAGATCTAGAGCACTGGAAGTTCCAAACTACTCAGTGTAGATATAAATTCTATTTTTATAAATAACATTTGGGTGCACAAGTTGCACCGTGCAACTGGTGCACAACTAATATTGTTCAGTGAAAACAACTGATACTGACCAACTAATACCTTTTAGTAAAAAAAACTAATATCATTTGAAAAATATACTTGACTTGCGTACAACTGGTGCATAGAAGTATTTGCCACATTTAATTTATCATCCAGCATCTTTAAAGTGTAAAGACTTGAACATTATTTTAGACCTTGGATATCGATGCGTAAAACTAGCAAACGAAATATGAGATTTACCACCAGCAGAGGCCCAAGGATTGGGAAGTGGATTTGTATTTGGAGCATGGGAATTCGTTGAGTTCTCACTTCCAGGTCTGCCACTTGGCGCAGCCAATAAGGGCGGAAATTCATCTGATCGTATATCATATCCGTTCTCCCCTGCCATGATTGATGCTCTGTCAGTGTTACACATCATCTCACGCATTATCTCAGGGTTCTGTGCAGCCTCCATTGTCTGATGGAGTGTTGAAGGATCATTACGTATGTGGGAAAGCTCTGGGTTACGATCCATAACCTCACGCATTTGAGGATTGTTAACCATCAGGTTGTGTATGGTTTCAGGATTACTCATTATATCCTGAATATCAGGCGTATTTATAATATCTCTAATCATATTGGGGTTTTGAGTTAACATTTGCTGCATCTGTTCCATATCTGGAAATGCATATGTAAATATACCATCTAACCCACTGATGCCAAGTCCAGGAAATAATGGTGATCCAGAGTCAGATCCTCCCAGTGGCCCACCTTGATTAGAAGCAGCATCGGTTGTTGAAATTGGATTAGTATTTCGAACTCCATTATCTGCAGGTTCAGCTGTTGCAAAACCTCGAACCAAGTGGATAGTGTGATCTTCTTCAATACCTATAAGAAAAAAGAGGTAGTCTGATTATATAAACATATAAGAAAGAGAAATAATGAGGTGAGGATATTGAAGGAGCACCAAGGAGTAAGATTTTGTTTGATTTGGGATTTAAAGGATTATAATATCTAGATTTCAAAATCTAGCGGATACAAATCTTGATAAATAGCAATGGTGCGCGTTTGTTTTGAGATTTAAAGGGGTAGAATTTAACTTTATGTCAAATCGATGTGTTAGAGTGTGTGATCACTGTGATGTTGTATATATTATTGTTGATTGTAATTGTAATGATCGAATGATGTGTGATAATTAGTGTGTTGTATTGAAGTTGCAAAAGTGTGAACAAAAGGTGTGAAAAGTGTATATAAAATAAGACTGGGAATAAAAAAACCATATCTGCATTAACGAGTCATTGGAAAGAGTGTGGTGTCGAAAAACGTTGTATACATACTTATATACTATAGGTATTTGTAGGGGTGAATGTATTGAGTTTCTGAAAACCGGATTCTAAAATCTCAAAGTAAAAACATAATTAAGATTTCGAAATCTAAACTCCGATTTTCTAAATACAAATCAAGCACACCTTTAAAGGAGTATAGCTTTGAATGAAAACCCATAGTGTTAATAATATGTGAGAAACGACTCTACCACAACTTTCCACCCAATTTTAACATCTAATAATAATCAGTCAAATGAATAATTCATCAACAAGTTTAGTGAAATCTAAATACAACTGAATGCCCTTCAGATATCTGTGTGAATCATCCACCAATGAGACTAATCACATATACCATCCCAAATGGAATTTAACATTTCATGTTAGCATTAATGTCAATCTGTTGCAAAGAGTATGCTAATCATGTAAATGGTAAAATTCTAATTGGATTCGCAAGCAATATTGAAAAGATGCCACAAACCCTGGCATTCGTTTTAGCAAGCAATAATAAGGATTTTCCCAGTACCATTCAGATTAATCAAAAAATATGCACCTAATTCTGAAAACAAACAAGAGAGAGAAAAAATCAGTAGGCATACCGAAGCTCTCTAGGGTTTGATCGCCCTTCAGTATGTGGCCTTTGTAGATTAGACGCTGCTGGTGAGCAGGAATTCGGCACCGCTGAGCAAGGATTGACTTGAAAGATTCAAGAGTTGAATTCAAGTTCACCTGAACAACTAATTGTGAGCCATTCGTTCAACGGATGTTCAGCGTCACCTCATTACCGACGTCGTTGCTTGAATCGACTCTATCACCCGCCGCCGTCCATCTATTCTATACTGATATTAAAACCCTGGCCAGAAATTCGGAAAACCAGAGATGGATGGATCACTCGAGAAATGCAGAGCTGTGAGTATTGATTAGTCGAGAGAATTTAGAAGAAATTGATGAAAACAGAGGAATTTTTAGGGTGTTACGGAAATCAATATCAACAATTCGACTTAAAAAAAGAGTTTTATCAATCCAGGACTGAAAGATGGTAAATCTATCAATTTAAGGACTGAAATTTTTTTTCTATCGATTCAAGGCCTGAAAAATTGAAAACTATCAATTCAGGGCCTAAAAAATAGAAAGTATCCATTCGAGGCTTATAAATTTTAAGGTCATGTTTGGCACTAAACCCTAAGTCCTGAACGCTAAACCCTAAACGTTGAACCCTAAACCCCCTGAACTATAAGCTTTGAACCGTAAACTCTAAAAAAAAAAAAATAATAAGAACATGAAATAAGGACATGAAATATATGTGTCAAACATGGTCTTAAAATTTATAAGCCTCAAATTGATAGTTTCTATTTTTCAGGTCCTGGATTGATAGTTTTCTATATTTCAGGTCTTGAATCAAAAGAAAAAAAAATTCAGGCCTTAAATTGATAGATTTATCATATTTTAGGTCCTGAATTGACATTTTTCCTAAAAAAATTAGAGTATGTGTAGGAGTATCCACCGGTGTACAATTTGCACTGAAATAGTTCATTTGTTTTAGTAAAAATAAATTTCATAATTTAAACATATTTAAAAAAATGTACTCCGTATTTGAATTCGACAACCCGCTTAATGCGTATAAAATTTTGATAAAGAATTAACTCTAGTGGGGTACATTGGATTGAAAAAATCTATTTGACAGTCTCGTACATTAAACGAGTATCAACTAGCACAAATCAATGTTCATCTCTTTTAAAGTGTTAAAGTGTTAAAGTGTTATGCTCAAATTATATTTTATTTTATTATGAGACCGTCTCTTTCAAATATGTCTTGAAAACATAATATTATTGAACATGTATAATTTAAATTCAACATATAAAATTAAAGGATATATAATAATATAATTAATATATTATTTATTTTATTCAATCACATCTAGTAAATTTTAAACAAAATCAAGTAATTGAAAATATAATACTTACTACTTAATACTCTCTCGTCTTATAACTTGCGCAATTTTTTTTTATTTGAGGCATTTCGTAATAATTTACACGCTCTAAAAGTAGAAAATTCTCCATAAATTTCATCATCACAATATCAATAATTTTATACAGAATGTCATTACTTTTTTGCTCACACAATACAACCCATTTCTTTACTTTATTATAAAATTTTACAAATTACCCTCAAAACTTTACTCATTATTTCACTTTCTTATTTTATGTGTCAAGCTAATGGTACAAGTAAATGTGAGACAGATGGAGTACTCGGCATCTCTATTACTTGATACTCCTTTCGTCCCTCTCTTATCTGAACATTTATTGTTTGCACGGGTTTTAAAAAAGAAATTATTTATTAGTATTAACGGGGATAAAGTTGTTCTTTGATTAAGGTTAAATGATAAAGTAATGACATTTGTATAAATTAAAGGAGATAAAATTGACTTTAGTACGGAAAAAGTAATGACATTGGGTGTAATATTGAGATGTTTGAAGAGTATAGATAAAAGGGAAAAAGTTATTTATTGTCATTTATAGAAATGTTCAATTAAGTTTATGACATTTTTGACAAATGTTCAAATAAGAGAGGGGCAGAGGGAGTATTTTTATTTGAACATAATACTCTCTCCGTCTCGCTCTTATTTGAACATTTATTACACGAATTCTAATGTATGAGTTGTTTATTATTATTATTAAAAGGGATAAAATTATTTTTATGGGGGTTAAATGGTAAAGTAATACTTTTAGGTGAAGGTGAAGGTGAAGGTGTAAGTGTAAGTTTTTTTAATGCCTCCTTGATCCCTTCTGATTTTCTCTTCCTATACCTTCTGGTTTCTCTTTTTCTAAATTCTCTTTTTCATAAAAGAAGGTGATGGAGCAGTGGAATGATGGAAAATACGAACGGGTGTATTTGACACTTCTCGTGTCTGCAATGGAAGGCTGCTGCAAGTTCGGGAGGAGATTTGATGTCGATTTTTGGGATTCTTTTACTCTTGAACTTAACAAACAGATTAAAGCAATGGAGCGGGGCTTTCATGGGTTTACTCTGAATGCGGTTGTGGAATATGACAAGCATCTGAGGGTCAAGAGCATCGATATGAAGGTGATATCTTTGCATGCTCACTCTATAATTCCCATTTATCAAGCTACGATATTGATAGTATACTATGTTCACTTGTAGGAAGATCATCCAAATTATGAACTATTGAAGAACTGCTTCGAAAAGTGTGAACATTGCAAGTACATTCCCAGGTTTCCCTCTGAATCATCCCTCCGTGGACATAAATATTTAACAATTATATCATTTCCTTTTTCATTTTTAATTTAACACTTTTTAATGAACTTGTGGTGGTGCACTCCTGCAGGTGATAGAGCCTCGAATGACTCACGTCAGTCAGGCCTCTTCCTCCTCCTCCTCCTCCAGAGTGCCAATTACTTCATCAGGTAGCCACTAAAAATCTACTTTATCTAATTTTTCCTTTTGCGAATCCACTTGGACAAATATCCCCTATATTTGAAATAAGATGTGAAACTGCAAAATTTGGCAATTTATAATAAATTTAGTCTAGGAGCATGACATATTTGAATCATAGAGTACAATTTTAAAGTAGAATAAAGACATCACGTGGGATGTTGTATGTGTCCAAACTGTTTTTATTTTAACATAAATTTGTTTCAAATTTGTTTATATATATATCAATTATTTCAAATTATGAAAAAAAACCTTCTTATCCTAATATAAATCTGTGATTTCTTATCCTTGTTTCTAAACATGGTTTCAGGAATGAATAATGTTGACGATCGTCTGGCGGCCCTTCGGGAAAACAGACATTTGAGTAATGGTCAATATTGGGCAGGATTGGAGTATTTGAGCTCTAATGATTGTAGTGTTCGGTCATGGTTGGGCCTGTCGCAGGGATGCCAAATTGATACCCTCAGATCTAAGTTTCCCGATGTTTGAATTTGTATTTGTAATTCTGTCTTTGTTTACTTGGTACTGAAATGGATTGGTAATTTGTGTTTTGTCAACTTGAAAACATTTGGGTGGTAATGGGGCTTGGAATATTGAGTTTGATTTTTGTATGATATATCCTGATATTACTTATGATATTAGCAAGCACAAGTTTATTGAGGACAGTACTGATGTTAGAATTTGGGAGAAGTCTCTACATGGGACCCTCTCTTCCAATCTTTCCTATACTATGTTAAGTCCACACTACCCTGAAGTCAAATGGGGTAGCTGGATCTGGCAATCTTATATTCCTGTGTGCAGGTCCACTACTATTTGGAAAGCAGTGCATAATAAATTTCTCACCTAGGGGTGGGCGTTCGGTCGGTTCGGTAGGTTTGGGACTGTTTTTTGACCGAACCGAATAAACCGAATTATGCAAGTTTAAACCAAAAATCGAACCAAAGTTGTAAGTAACCGAAATAATCGAACCGAATAAAAAATTTGGTTTGTTCGGTTTATTCGGTTTTTAACCGAAATTTAACCTTAATTCACAATTTAATAATTTCTCAACCAAATTTTCAATATTTCTAAGTCAATGATCAAATACAAATACAACTAGTAGTTTCCACTATCAAATGCAACTAAGTCAATAAATCACCACAGGTTACAAGTTCACAAAAATCACAACCACAATTTCACAATCAAGTCACTCAAAAGTCATAACAATTTGTTCATAATAAAAAAGCACACAAGTCTTAAATTAAAATATCATTACAAGTTCTTGCATAACTTGTAAAAAATCCAAGGGAAATACAGAAATTCTTTTAAATCCATGCAAGTGCAGCTTCAAGTCTCCAACTCAATGAACTCATCACAAAGCTCCTTTGTAAACTCCTTTCATCACCACAAATCCCTGTAATAGAAGAATCAAGAATTGTAATACATTTTTTTTAAAACAAGAATTGTAATACATATTTTACAAAAAATTAGAATCTATTATTCTTACACAAGTTAAGACATGTGCCTCTATTCATCGGTTGAAGGCTCAAACGCTATTTCTCGCAAACCTAAAAATGAACACAATGATCAAAATTTAAAAGATATAATATATGAATTGAAACTAGAAAAAATATAAATTACAAACACATTACCTTTTGAAATTTCCTCAATGCCCGCTAAATTTTCTTCAACACAAACTGGAATGGACGATCTGCGAAGCCAATCTTGACCGCAAATAAGAGATTGCACTACTTTAGGAGTCAATGAACTCCTAAAAGCATCAAGCACTCGTCCAACTGTACTAAAAGCTGATTCTGAAGCTACAGTTGAGATGGGGACAGCAAAAACATCACGAGCAACTTGCGAAAGAACAAGAAATCTAGGACTGTTCACTTTCCACCATGCTAGAATGTCGAATTTACTTCCACCTTCTTCAATTCCATCATTGAAATACTTTTCCACCTCAGATTTACTGTTGTTCCCCATCACGCAATCAGAGTAGAACTGTTTATATTGATTTTGCAGAAGTATCTTCGCCATCATTGTTAGAAACAGCAAACCAAGCTAACTTGTATCGAGGATCAAGCATAACAACAATAAACATCAATTTATTCATCTTTTGTGGATCTCCCCAATACTTATCAAATTTATCCTTCATTTTCTTTGCCATCGAACACAATTCTACATCCTCACTAACTATCCATGCTTTCAACAAACAATCAACCATATAAATTTCATGGAAAAACATGTTGGATGTGACATACAAAGAACCCGAAATTTTTACCGTGAGGTCATAAAACACTTTCAAAAAAGTCAACATCCTTCTAGCATTTTTCCAATCATCCTTAGAAGGCATCCCTTTATCATTATCTTTATCCTTATCCAAACTAAGCTCAATTTCAAAGTTCGGATCTTGCACATTGTACCTATTAAATGCTTTCTCAAACTTTTGAGAAGACTCTAGCATTAAATAGGTTGAGTTCCATCTTGTAGCAACATCAAGACACAACAAACTCTTACTATTAATTTTCTCATGTTCAATGCACTCTTTGAATCTCTTCAATCTAGCAGGAGATTGTCTCACATAACGCACTGCAGCCCTAATTCTCATTATCGAACTCCCAATTTCTTTCAATCCATCAGTTACAACTAAATTGATTATATGTGCAACACATCTCATATGCATGAATTCACACTTAAGAATAGAACTTTTCCAATCACCCATTTGATCTTTTAAATACGAAAGTGCACTATCATTTGAAGAAGCATTATCTACAGTAATAGTAAGCACTCTATCAATTTCCCATTCTTTCAAGCACTTTTCAATTTCCCAACCAATATCCTTACCCTTGTGACTAGTAATTGTACAAAAATTTAAATTTTTTTTGTTCAATTTCCAGTCTTTATCAATGTAATGAGCAGTCAAGCACATATAGTTGATTCTTTGCAAAGATGACCAAGTGTCTGTAGTAAGACAGACCCTTTGGTTTGAAGATTTCAAGAGTGCCCTTAGCAAATTTTTTTCATCAATGTAAAGTTGAAAGCAATCACGTGAAATTGTCCGTCTAGAAGGTAATTGAAACCTAGGCCCAGTAGCTTCTGCCATCATATCCCTAAACCCCTCATTCTCAATGAACTTAAAGGGCAACTCATCTACAATAATCATACGACCATAGTTATTAATGGCGCAAACAAACAATGGCAAGGGCGCTTAGCGCTTAGGGCGTATGCGCTTTGCATCCTGGAAAAAAAACAACATAAGACCTTGAAAATTTCTTAGTAAACCTAACCATGGAAGTAAACCTAAGTTAATCATACTAAAATATAATTAACTAACAAGTTGAAGGTTAAAAACATATAAATCACACAAAATAAAGAGTAAAGACATAAACTTCAAACCATAGAAGACGATAATAACAAACGGTAAATATACAACTTAATCACTTAAATTAAAGACATAAATAGCAAACTAATCATCTCCATCAACTAATTCATCAAAAGCAAACTCCTCCTCCTCCTCCCTCCTCCTCCTCCTCATCATCATCATAACGTGGATCGCCCTCTCACGTAAATTTTTTTCTTCCTCCACATCTTCACCTTCTAAGTTAAATTCAATTTCATCTTCATTTTCATCTTCATCTCTAAGGCCGCTAAAAGATGATCCTCTTACACTCACACCCACACCCTGTGCTTGCCTCTAAAAAAAGTGAATCTTGAAACCCTAGATGTGATTCACTTACATATTAATAAAAAAGAGATAGTATTTTTTATAATTATGATGTTATTTGACAAATAAAAAATGTTTTTTATTTCAAACCCTAGATGCACGCAGTGCACGCCTTAAGGCGCGCTACTTTTCGCCCAAGTCGAGGGCCCCGAAAGCCTCCCCAGCGAGCGCGAGAAAATCCCAACCTTTGGGCCTATGGCAGCGAGATGGTGGCGCCCGAGTGTTGGCGCCTTAGGCTTTTAATAACTATGCATATGACAAAGTTTTCTTCTAAGTGCATCTTTATCAAATTTCCAAGTACCTAGAGTGCCTTCTCCCCCCATATTACTATCTACAAATTGATAGTTCAATAATGTTTGACCAGAATCTAGACTACTGGTAAGTTTCTTGCACACAGTAATATTAGTGTTAAGAGATGTGGTACCATTTCTTTTTGAATCGAGTGGAACTCTTTTTTAAAGGATCACATCTAGATTTGCTCTCATTCGCTCACACAAAAGTTTCAAAATGATCCCAAAAACAGGTGACCTCTTAGCCGATCTTCGTTTTGGTTTTGGGGAACTGCAGATGGAAGCGGTGTTCAAAGTAAGGCAAAGGCGCGAGGCGGGGGCAAGGAAGGGCAAGGGCTAATGTCGAGGAGGTATTGCCTTCATCCATTTCACTTTGCTCTTGAGTAGACATCTACAAATTTATTTAGCAAATTTAATGAGGATGATTAGCAAACTTAAAAGAAAGTAAATTTGTCCAGAAAGTAAATCTGACCAAACTTAATAGAAGGAAACAATGGTCTTCAGTTTTCAACAGAGGGTTCTAAGTTTCTTCTTAAAATGATCGAATTAACCTAAAAACAAATAGAAATAAATTTCATTCACATTACAGATTCTTCAACTGTAGTCAAAGAAAAGACGATCGATCAAGTGAAGTTTAAATACTTAAGAAAGAATATCTAAATTCACAAGAATCTGACAATGTCCTTCAAACAAGATAACAGATACAGAGAAGTTTCAAAATGTTTTACAAACAAGACCACATAAAAACTTACGCATCTTACCCAAAAACAAAACAGTATAGTCACAAATATGTATTGCATTTCTCTTCCATATCTATTCACATAAGTCAAACGCTACATCATCGCATAAGCACAATACATAACAAATTGAGCGAAATCATGAATGAACAAGATTAGTCTCCGCAGTGCTTCAAATCATACTTCTATACCAATATCTAAATTTTAAAAATCGGTCTAATAGTAAGAAACTTTAAAGAATATGTAACATCATCAATCTAATTATCTAAACTTAACTTTACATTAATTCTTCAAAGTCGATGATGATGAACGAGGGTTTGGCAAATATATTTGAATTTAAGTGGTATGGGTGTGGGGCGACGTGGGGATTGGTATGGTGCCGAAGTGGGAGGGGACGGCTGTCGGTGTTGGCGGATCAATTTTGAGGATGAATAAAAACGTCTTAAGTGTGATCTTAATATTGTGTTGCAATATATAGGGTTTGTGATTTGTGGTGAAGATGAGATGAAATAAAATAAAAAACTTTAATTTATATATATTAATATATTTTTTAATTATATATATATATATATATGTTTGATCGGTTTGGTTTATTGGTTTTTTCAAAACCATAACCAATTTAAACCGGAAAAAACCAATTTTTTTTTAATTTCACCGACCGACGAAAAAAAAAAAAAATCGAACCAATATGACCAAAAAATCATTGGTTCTATTTGTTTTAGGTTTTTAGGTTTTTACGCCAATTTTTTAAATTTCGAGGTGCCAAACCATCCACACATAAGTAACAATTGCATACTTCTAAAGCCCCCCGGATCTAGTGGTCCCATTCTCGAGATAGTTAATGCCCGAAAATCATTTAAATTAAAGTCAAGAATATAGTGAATGGGAAAAGAGAAACGCGTGACAAATGAACAAGAAGCAAAGTTTGCTAATCAATTAAAAGCTGGGAGAGGAAGAGATGATCAACATCTTCCTCTCAGACAGACAAAGCTGGGAGCACCGGCGGAGGGGGCCGAAGAGTAGCCCCAATGTCTCAATCTATCCCAAAGTGAGAATAAAAAGGGCATAAAACCTAAAAACTGATTCGAAACCGAACCAATGATTTTTGGTCAAATTGGTTCGATTTCGGCTCAATTTTTTTTGGACGGTTGAAATTGAAAAAAAAATCAGTTTTTGACTAGACGGTTCGGTTATGGTTTTGAAAAATCAATAAAGAAATCCTTAATTTAAAATATATATATATATATATATAATTAAAAAATATATTAATATATATATTCTCGTCAAACATTATTTTATTTCATTTCAGAAATAGTAATACAAATCACAAACCCTAGTCACTGTACCAAGAAATTTGATAAAGACGACTTAGAAGAAAACTTTGTCGTGATGATTATTGTAGATGAGTTGCCTTTAAGTTCATTGAGAAATGAGGGGTTTAGGGATATGTCCACTTAAATTGGGCCTAGGTTTCAATTACCTTCTTCAGGCGGACAATTTGAACGTGATTGCTTTCAACTTTACATTGATGAAAAAAATTTCTTTAGAGGACACTCTTGAAATCTTCAAACCAAAGGATCGTCTTACTATTGGTACACTTGGTCACCTTTGCAAAGAATCAACTATATGTGCTTATCTTGTTCATTACATTGATAAAGGCGGAAATTGAACAAAAAAAATTAAATTTTTGTACAATTACTAGTCACAAGTGAAAGGATATTGGTTGGGAAATTGAAAAGTGCTTGAAAGAATGGGAAATTGATAGAGTGTTTACTATTTTTTATGAGATAATGTTTCTTCAAATGATAGTGTTTTTTTCAGATTTGAAAGATCAAATGGGTGATTGGAAAAGTTATATTCTTAAGTGTGAATTCATGATATGAGATGTGTTAAGTATATAATCAATTTAGTTGTAATCGATGGATTGAAAGAAATTGGGAGTTAAATTAATGAGAATTCAGAGTGATGCGTTATGTGAGACAATCTCTATTTGTTTTTAGATTGAAGAGATCCTTTTGCATTGAACATGAGAAAATTAATAGTAAGAGTTTGTTGTGTCTTGATGTTTGGTCGACGAGATGGAACTCAACCTATTTAAGTTTGCTAATCTTCTCAAAAGTTTGAGAAAGCATTTAATAGATGTACAATGTGCAAGATCCGAACTTTGAAATTGAGCTTAGTTTGGATAAGGATAAAGATAATGATAAAGGGATGCTTTACAGGATGATTGGAAAAAGGCTAGAAGGATGTTGACTTTTTTGAAAGTGTTTTATGACCTCATGGTAAAAATTTCGGGTTCTTTTGTATGTCACATCCAACATGTTTTTCCATGAATCATTTATATGGTTGATTGTTTGTTGAAAGCATGGATAGTTAGTGAGGATGTAGAATTGTGTTCGATGGCAAAAAGAAAATGAAGGATAAATTTGATAAGTATTGGGAGATCCACAAAAAATGAATAAATTGATGTTTATTGTTGTTATGCTTGATCCTCGATACAAGTTAGCTTGGTTTAAGTTTGTTGTTTCTAAATATGCGGGGAGTAAGTTTAGATTCTAAATTGACAAATGAGGTGAAAGAAAATATTTTTGCTATGTATAATGAGTACAAGAAAGAGTTAGACCCGGAAGATCGAGAAGGAAGGAAGTTGATACAAGGGAAGTATCAAGTGAGATGGATGTTGATGATCCAACAATGATGGCGAAGATACTTACGCAAAATCAATATGCAGTTCAACTTTTACATACGATTGAGTGATTGGGAACAACAAGAACCGAGGTGGAAAAGTATTTCAATGATGGAATTGAAGAAGGTGGAAGTAAATTCGACATTCTAGCATGGTGGAAAGTGAAACGATCCTAGATTTCTTGTTTTTTTTAAGTTGCATCGTGATTTTTTTCTTTGTCTCCATCAAAAAAAATTAGCTTCGAGAATACAATTTTTAGTATGAGGAGGATAGTGCTTGATGCTTTTTAGGAGTTCATTGACTGAAAGAAAGTAGTGCAATCTCTTATTTGCGGGTCAAGATTGGCAGAGCAGATCGTCCATTTCGATTTTATGATTGAAGAAAATTTAGCGGACATTGAGGAAATTTCAAAAGGTAATGTGTTTGTAATTTATATATTTTTTCTAGTTTCAATTTATATATTATATCTTTTAAATTTTGATCATTGTGTTCAATTTTAGGTTTGCTAGAAATAGTGTTTGAGCCTTCAACCGATGAATAAAGACATGTCTTAACTTGTGTAAGAATAATAGATTCTAATTTTTTGTAAAATATGTATTACAATTCTTGAGAAAAAAAAAATGTATTACAATTCTTGATTCTTCTATTACGTGGATTTGTGGTGATGAAAGGAGTTTACAAAAGGAGCTTTGTGATGAGTTCATTGAGTTGGAGACTTGAAGCACTTGCATGGATTTAAAAGTGCAAGATATTTCCTTGGATTTTTACAAGTTATGCAAGAACTTGTAATGATATTTTAATTTAAGACTTGTGTGCTTTTTTATTATGAACAAATTGTTATGACTTGTGAGTGACTTGATTGTGAAATTGTGGTTGTGATTTTTGTGAACTTTTGTGTGGTGATTTATTGACTTAGTTGCATTTGATAGTGGAAACTACTAGTTGTATTTGTATTTGATCATTGACTTAGAAATATTGAAAATTTGGTTGGGAAATCATTAAATTGTGAATTAAGGTTAAATTTTAAGGTTAAAATCGAATAAATGAACAAATTGATTTTCTTATTCGGTTCGATTATTTCGTTACTTACAACTTTGGTTCGGTTTTTGGTTTAAATTTGCATAATTGATTTATTGGTTCGGTCAAAAAAAATAGTCGAAACGAATTTTAACGCCCGCCCCCTATCAGAAACATGGCTCTGTTTGATGACAGAAACTTCCCATATTATGCTATCCACACCAGGTTTTGGACCTAAACATAAGGAAACTAACCTCCCAGTGTAACTTAAAATCAAAAAAAAATATCATGTATTCATGTTGATGCAATCCATAGAGTAGGTATCAGAAATTTCTATCGACTTTTTGTGAACCCATTATCAGAAATTTCTTTCGACTTTCATCGTTTTGTATCAGTAATGTCTCTCGATTTTTTGCGTTTCGTAGCAATAATGTAACACATTATCGTTTCATATAAGTAATGTCTCTCGCACCCTTTCGTTGCAAATGAGACGACACAAGTTAAGGCGGGGCCTTTTTTTTTTTTTTTGATAGGGGGGCTTGTTATTTTTTAATGCGGATATATTTATTTATTTAATTATTCTAGTGGACTTTGTGAGAGGTGCAAATGAGACGACACGATTTAAGACGGGGCCTTTTTTTTTTATAGGGGGCCTTGTTATTTTTAATGCTGATATATTTATTTATTTAATTAATTATTCTCTGGGGCTTTGTAAGAGGATTTAGTGGTGAGATCTTCATTGAATGAGCTTATAAATAATTTTTTTAAAGAAATCTTAAAACATTTGGGAACTATTTAACTGACCTTTTTTAAGGGATTAAATTTTTTGTAGTCCTATAACTTACAACGATTTTTTAATTTAGTCCCGTATGTTTTTACTTTTGAATTTGGTCCTATAAGTTTGAGATTTCTTTTGAATTTAGTCTCGAGTTATATATATGTTTGGGTTGGGTCTAAACCGGCCCAGTTACTTTATTAATATTAGAAAGAATACACCCTAAACCCCTAAATCGACCCAGTTACTTTTGAATTTAGTCCTATAAGTTTGAGATTTTTTACAAGTTATGCAAGAACTTGTAATGATATTTTAATTTAAGACTTGTGTGCTTTTTTATTATGAACAAATTGTTATGACTTGTGAGTGACTTGATTGTGAAATTGTGGTTGTGATTTTTGTGAACTTGTAAACTGTGGTGATTTATTGACTTAGTTGCATTTGATAGTGGAAACTACTAGTTGTATTTGTATTTGATCATTGACTTAGAAATATTGAAAATTTGGTTGGGAAATCATTAAATTGTAAATTAAGGTTAAATTTCGGTTAAAAACCGAACAAACCAAATTTCTTATTCGGTTCGGTTATTTCGGTTACTTACAACTTTGGTTCGGTTTTTGGTTTAAACTTGCATAATTCGATTTATTCGGTTCGGTCAAAAAACAGTCCCCAAATCGACCGAACCGACCGAACGCCCACCCCTATCAGAAACATGGCTCTGTTTGATGACAGAAACTTCCCATATTATGCTATCCACACCAGGTTTTGGACCTAAACATAAGGAAACTAACCTCCCAGTGTAACTTAAAATCAAAAAAAAAAATCATGTATTCATGTTGATGCAATCCATAGAGTAGGTATCAGAAATTTCTAACGACTTTTGTCGCTTCGTATCAGAAATTTCTTTCGACTTTCATCGTTTTGTATCAGTAATGTCTCTCGATTTTTTGCGTTTCGTAGCAATAATGTAACACATTATCGTTTCATATCAGTAATGTCTCTCGCACCCTTTCGTTGCAAATGAGACGACACAAGTTAAGGCGGGGCCTTTTTTTTTTTTTTTTTGATAGGGGGGCTTGTTATTTTTTAATGCGGATATATTTATTTATTTAATTATTCTCGTGGACTTTGTGAGAGGTGCAAATGAGACGACACGATTTAAGACGGGGCCTTTTTTTTATAGGGGGCCTTGTTATTTTTAATGCGGATATATTTATTTATTTAATTAATTATTCTCTGGGGCTTTGTAAGAGGATTTAGTGGTGAGATCTTCATTGAATGAGCTTATAAATAAATTTTTTAAAGAAATCTTAGAACATTTGGGAACTATTTAACTGACCTTTTTTAAGGGATTAAATTTTTTGTAGTCCTATAACTTACAACGATTTTTTAATTTAGTCCCGTATGTTTTTACTTTTGAATTTGGTCCTATAAGTTTGAGATTTCTTTTGAATTTAGTCTCGAGTTATATATATGTTTGGGTTGGGTCTAAACCGGCCCAGTTACTTTATTAATATTAGAAAGAATACACCCTAAACCCCTAAATCGACCCGTGAAAAACATGATATAACATAGTGTAAGAGAGGATGTGTATAAAAGTATTTTATAGCTCTCTATATCTCCGAACAATGATGAGGAATTCTAAAATTAAAGTATTTTATATCATGCTAATTCAAGTATAGTAAAGAATCAATTACCTTTTGATTCTTAAGGTCTCCATGTCCCAGAATCAATGATAATTTCAAATCAAGTAAATGCTGGTTGGCAATAGCTAGCTGTGGAGATGTATACAAACCTCTTGACAACCTAAAGAAAAGAAGCATACATTAGAATCCAAACACTATATATAACAAATATATTGTGCACTGAGCAGTCCAATCTATCTATTCTGGGAAAAGAACATGAAAACAAAACTCCCAGTAGATACTAGAATCCAACTCAACGGCTAAGGAAAGGGAAAAAACAGTTCAAAGAGAGCACCTATTTCTGAAGCACCTTTAATAGCATTAATATTCTCAGTTAAATTGACTTTATTGACTTTGTACACTTCTGAGTTCAAACAAAACCTCAAACACATGAGATATACAGATAAAAGCAACCTCAGCAAGTCTATCCAAACATACATGCTTTCTGTCTAAGACATAGCACAGAAAATGATTTAAAGCATACCGCAGAAGGATATGTTTTTGTTAGAGCTTAGAATTACTAGTCTATGGACAGAAATGTTTGTGTAGATGGAAAACACTAACCTCAATCATGCTGTATCGTTCCAGTAGCAGATGTCTGGTTATAAGACTCCCATTGTTGCATAAACTGGAAGAGGGAGAGCACATCTTTAATGTAGAACCTTACTGATAAAAAATAGTGTATATAGAAATAAAAACAAAGGATCTCATAGGCTCATAGGCACATGTAACTGGATACGGGATCTCATAAGAAAAATCAAAATTAGTTCAATGATTAGATTTCTAGTTTCTGTTTTTGATGGCATTGGTACTAAGGAGCACTCAAATTAAAAATCTGAATGAAATACGCAGAAAAATAAAATTTAATTCAGGTATCAACTTATATTATAACTCAAACAGCACCAAAATTGTACAAGAAAGCATGTTATTACCTTCTTTAATCTGACACCAATCCTTCATCGTCTTCTCTGCTGCGACACCAAACAACCCATCGTCAAACTAGTTGCAGATCCAACCACCATCATTATCCACCACTCAATAACCACTATCGTCCACCCCACTCGACAAACACTATTGTCAAAATTTGCAGAAATCAGAAAAAAGAAAAAAAAAAAACAGATCCGCACATTGTCCACCACTCGACAAAATACTATCGCCATTTTCGGCCCTCCTAGCGTGGATGCCTGGCCTCAATGTCGCTATCTGATTTTGGTACTCGATTGCAGATCGGTTGGGGGAGGCGTCGGATCTGGTTTGGGTTAGGGGGGAAGGAGATTTTAGTGCAGTTGGGACGCTGCCGGCGCTGTTGGGTAAAGAAGGGAGGGGCGGCGCTGTGGGGTGGCATCGCCGTTTCGCGGCGGAGGTGGGGGCGGAGCGGATACTGCCGCGAGTGTGGGTGGGGCGACGCTGCATTTGTAGAGGTGGGACGGCGCCGTTCTGATTTTGGTTAATGGCACTGTGGAGTTTTTCCAATTTGCAGGGTTAATGGTGTTTTGGTGGTTTTTGGTTTTTGAAAAGTGGGGACCGAAAAGTGGGAGAGATAATGGGGTTAGAGTGAGTTTATTGATTGAAGGGTATTGTTGGTATTTTATGTAATGTTTTGGACCACCTAGTAATTAAAAAATATGGGTGGACCTAGTAGTGATGTGAGGAACATTTTTGCACCTCTTACTAATTAAATCGTGTTTTAACTGTTTAAAAATTTTACATTTTTAAATAATGCAATTTTAAAGGTAATTTTTTTTACAATTTTAAGTTATTTTCTTCTAAATCACTTTGATTGTTATCTATTATCGTCTTCCCAATTCACATTGCATGTTAAAATTTTCAATTGTCCTTTTTTAATTCTTTCTGAACGTGATAACATATAATTATCCATTTGATCAAATTAATCTCCCAAGAAAAAGTTCAAGATTTTTAATAATTGTCTACAATTCTTATTAATGATCACACCATAAGATATCATTAGTCAAAATTATTTTTCGAAGATGTTAAAGAGAGTCTACTATATCGATGATGACAAATTGTCATTAGAAATCAACACTTTCTTTGTCCAAGTTAGTCTCGATTAGTATTTTCTTTTAAAAATATGGTTACCGAGCTTCATCACAACCAACCCAGTATCGTTTTACAATCTAAAGTCTAATGTCAATTGTACATGCAACTAATTCATAGTAATTGTACTCAATGATGGACCTACATGTCATATGTTGGGATCATGTGCCCCATATTTTTTAAATATATGTTATATATATTATAATTATTAGGAGTAATACTTATATTATATGTATATAATGACTTAAATGGGTTTTTAAAAGTGTTATAATTAGTTAATCATGTAAATATTTCATCTAAAAAAATTTGTAGATCGGTTATGTATATGCACCATCACTATTTAAAAAATTAAATATTTTTTAAGATAGTAATAGTGTATAACTGTATATGCATAATCGTGACACTAAAAAAAATAGAATTCACGTGAACCCGGTTCACATGAAAATCTACTTATTATATTATTTATTTTTGTACCCCCGTCATGAAAGTTTTCTGTATCCGTCCATAATTAGACTAATCAATTTAAATATTATATCCTATAAAAGAATCATGCAAATAAGTAAATAAATCGAGTTTTATCACAATCAACATAGTGTCATTTTACAAGTCAACTAATAACGTCAACTAATAATTTAATTAAAAATTATTCAACCAATAGTGTAATTCTAACGTCAATAGTTTTTGTCATGTAAGACATATCTAAATTTAAATTTGTGAAATTTTATTTTATTTGACTATTTTATTAAATATTCAATAATTTATTTTACCAATTATATATATAATTATAAGTGACTCACCCTTAGGTCCAAAGTTCACTTGCAACTTACTCTTAGATCCAACCCCTTTTTAGAATTACTTTTAAGTTCAAAATAAATATCAAAAAGACTGATATACCCTTACGTTTATCTCCTATTTTTTAAATCACCCCTTTCCTTTTAGAGGCTGATACAATTTTTTGTTCATCTTCATGTAAGTAAAAAGCATTACAAACTTGAAATTTTCATATTAAAAAATTACAATCTAAAATCTAAATTTTTTAGAAAATTACAAAATTTTACATATTTTTATATAAAAATCTCAAAAATTAAATGAGTTGCAAGCTTCATATAAAAAAAATTAAAATCTCAAAATTCATATAAAAATTGGAATATTACATAAATTTACGTATCAAAATTGAAAAAAATGTAAAAAATTTACATATCTAAAACCTACCATTACAATCTCAAAATTTACATATCATCTTCTTTATTGCGACATAAACATGTTCATCAAAAATTTACATATCTAAAACCTACAATTACAATCTCAAAATTTACATATCATCTTCTTTATTGCGACATAAACGTGTTCATCAAAATACATGAACATGTTCATCAAAATACATGAACATGTTCATAAAAACATGAACAAGTTCATCTCCAATTTCAGATTTTCACCCTGAGAAATTTACAAACCCAAATCTTCATAAAATGAATTTTCAAATCTTCAAAACACTTCAATATCAATAACCAGATCTTCAAAAAACTCAGATCTTCCTAAAAATCTTCAAATATGCATTTTCACGTAATAAACTCACGCAAATCGAATCGAGCTATCGAATCTAAATTTTCACACAATAAACTCACAACTTTCAGATTCAAATCTTTAAAAAATGCAACAAATTTACTCAAATATTGACAAAACTCTTCAAACTAAATCGAGAACCAAGCAAATTTACACAACTTTCAGATTCTAATAGTAAGAGTTTCTTAATTAAAAATTGAATAAATTCACAAATTTATATTCCAGTTCACGTCAAGCTTCAAGAACACATTTAAATCAGAGAATTTGATATCGAAATCAACAGAAGAAAGTATAATACTTCTTTTTTACCGGAAAGAAAAGAAAGAAGTAGAGACTTGCATCTCCTATAAATTCCCACAAGCTTTCAGATCTGTTCTGGATACGGTGAACCAGTCGCGACTGTAGAGACAGAGCGAAACTCGGCGAACAGTCGTTCTGTCTTTATTTTGGGGGAGAAGGGTGCAACCGCCGTGGGAGGGGGAGGAGGCGGAGGCCGCTGCGGCGCGGGCTCGGGGGTGGGGGCAGAGGCCGCCGCGACGCGGACTTGGGGGTGCAGCGGCGACGGTGGTGTCAAGTGGTGGTGGTGGTGGTGCAAGAAAGGTTTTTTTGGGAGGAACTTGGGAGAGAGAAATTGAGAGCGGCGATTTCTTTTTTGTGTGGGGAAAGTGACAGATTAGGTTTTAATGTTAGAGGAGGGTTTATTGGACTTTTTACCACGTATTTTTGAACTTCTTAGTAATTTGGACCTTTTTTGAACCTAGTAGTAATGGGGCTAGTATCTTTGGACCTCCCACTACTTAATTCTATAATTATTTTATTATTATTATTTATGATAAAAACTCATATGAGACGGTCTCATACATGAGATAGGTTACCATCTAAAACAAATCAACCCCATCCCCTCCCAATGTGTTAAAACACCAAGGCCAAATTAAGCTTCTGACACCATGTGCCTTTTAATTTATAGTGTATTTTTTAAATTATTAATATAAAATTTGTTTTTAATTTTATACTATTTTTTATATTTCATATATATTCTCTTTAACTATAAGTTTTATAGTAACGTATTTGTCAAATTTATTAGATATATATCTAAAAAAAAATTGAAATATATTTATTTGACAATTGTTGGATTGTTCATGTATTTTAAAAAGATTAAGTTAAATTAAAATTCTAATATAGTATTCCCTCCGTCCCAACATTATTGCAACACTTGTCTTATTGGGACGTCTCAACATTACTGCAACACTCCTAAAAAGGAAACAAATATAATATTAATACACTCACAATACCCTTATTTTATTCCACTCAAACTCACTTTATTCAACTTTCCTTGATTTGCGGTTCGATTTCTATGTTGCAATTATCTTGGGACGAAGTGAGTATAATTTTGTCTCAAAATCTAGTCTTGTTTGAAAAAAAAGAGAAAACATGTCACATCATAACCAACTAGATATATTATCTTTGTAAAAAAAAAAGTGACACGCCAGCAGGTGAGCTGAAGGATTATCTAGATTAGTAGGTCGCCGAACCAAAAACTAAATGAAACATCAATATCAATATGAAATGAGTCACTCTCATGTGCATCCCATGCACCAATTCAAATTGGTGCACTCTAAATTTTAATACCTAAACAATGAATCCTAAATTATATATGAACCATTTGGGCCGGGTGAACCATGAACCACTTGGACCGAGTGAACCACGAACCACTCGGGCCAAGTTTCGGGTCGGGTATTAAAAAAAATTATTTAAAAAAATATCTAAAACTGAAATTAAAGTTAAAAGAAAATCAAAATTGAAAAAAGAAAAAAAAAGTTAAAACTAAAAAATTTAGAAAAAGAGCTTTTAAAATTAAATTACACCAATTTTATTGGTGCATGTGGTGCACAAAAGAATTTATCATATGGAATATGTGGTCTTTTACTAAAAATAAATATCAAATGAAAAATGCTAAAAGTGTTGCGTAGAAAAAAAAAGAGTTCAGACAACAGACACCATTATCTTTATGAAAGTATATATTATTAATTAGCGTTTTATAGGAGTGACATTACTCGCTTACGACAAAGGATCCCAACTTTTTTTCGGTTTGCAATTTTGCATGACTTTTGCGTTGTTCTTTTTTCATTTATGGTGTATGTTAAAAATATTAGTTTGAAAAAGGGAGTTTAGATTAAGACAACTAATGATCTGTATTAAATATATTGTGTATTATCCCATTTGTAGTAGTGACATTTACTCACTTGCGACAAGGATCCTGAATCTTTTCCGTTTTTGCATGACTTTTGGCGTGTTCTTTTTCTATTTATGGTTTTTTTTTTCCAATTTTGTCATGAAATTAAGGGTTTAATGAGGTAGATTTATTAGCAACTATGAATAAACAGTGGTATGAAATTTATTTCTTAGCACTTTCGAGTAGTGCCACTTACTACAATTGTTATTTTCTTTTATTTTGATAAAACACATATTTTTCAGAACTTTAGAATAATATATACTGTGTAAAGTAGATCACGAGTCAATGATTAAACAAAACCTAATTAACCCTGGCCTGATCAAAAAACTCAAACTCGGCCTATGAAAAGACTAAAAAATGACACTCCACGAGCAAGGAGAACAACCGAAAGAAACAACTTGAGCAAAGAAATAAGAATCACGAATAGAACTAGCAAGACAAAATGTTGCTCTAATTAGGAACCTATACTAAACACCAGATCCAATCATTACTCTCTCAAAGCATTAGGAAAAATTCAACAACATAAACAAGACATAAAAGAATAACGAACACACATACTAGAAAACAACCCCATGTCTTTCCTATCGACCGTCGTCATTCCATCGCATGGAATCGGTCGCACCATCACCACAACCTAGCCCACAAATGAACAGAACATACAAAATAAATCCAAAAATAAAACATCACACTCACAAAAAGGTGAAGAAAATTGAGGGTGAGACCAAAACGATGTCACACCCCTTCGCCTGAACTCATACAACATCAACTAAACAGTCTAAACCTTATTTACCAAAGATAACTCCAAGCAGATCGAAAGAATTAAACAATTGAGAAGAACACGTTTGGGCGCGTGATGTGTGTGCAAGACAAATAACAAGAGAGAGAGAAAATAAAATAATTTTGCATTTGCAAATAGATATTCAGTTACAAAGGAAAGGTTATCCCTGCTTATTTAATGTCCCCATTATCATTAACTGCTATGATAACAAACTGACTATACAGCAATTGCTAGAATGTCACTGTTTCCGCTAATTGACACTAAGTAAGGTAAACAATAATTGTGTTTACAATTCTTCACTTCCCTTAAATACGTGAAAAATGATCAGGAAGATTAATGAAGGGGGCTCGGTGGCGACCATAGAATTGTCAGCGAGGGGCAGATTGAAAGAGAGGGACGAGGGAGATGAAGAAGGAGAGGAGGAGGAGGAGGAGAACTTCTAGAAAGAGAAGAATGTGGAATTCACGGATTAAGTCATTTTTTTATTGATTCCATGTAGATTAAAATTTTGTCATTTTCTTTGATTACACGATAAATTTTGTACCGTACTATTCACTTACCAAAAAAAAGTTCTTTTAATTATTTCAAACAAATCTTATATGACTCACCCGATATATCAAATAATTAAAATCATATGAAATTCACGAAATTTACATTTTAGTAAATAGGTGGTGTTGATAGCTAGTAAAATCGGATTAATTGTGTGGAATATGGTTTTGTGGTAACTAGCTAATCAAACAATGAATCGTCAAATGATTGAAAGTTATGAACTCAAGTATCGAAAGCAGTAAATAAAGTGCACGAGACTAGGGCAAATTTTGCCTCTTGTATTGATATTTTTCGGACCGTTTTTGGGTCTTAAGTGTCCATATTTATACTACATGGGAGAGTGTATTTCACTCTCTGTTTTTCTTGTCGGGACATCGAATGGTCAAATTTTCATTTAATGTCTGGTACTTCATTTTACATTAATTTCCGACATCTCCTGAGAGCTCTTGAGAGCTCGCCTTGGTTAGCAGCGCGACACCTGACAAGTCCTTGGGTCATTTGCCGTAGTTCTCTGATCTTTCCCCAAACTGCATAACCAACGTTGTCGTCTTGTAGCTCGAGCCATTGACTTAGCCATATTTGGAGGGTTTTCCTAACTTAGTACCACACTGCAACACTAACTCCCTTATGTACAAGTGAGCTCCTAGCGGACATTGTACCTATTGTACCTTCCGGAGCTTGGATAAAAGACCTCCTGCAGAGAGTTTTTTGAGCGAGCTCATAGTGAGCTAGATAGTGAGCTCTATGAGTGAGCTTAACGAGAGCTCTATGAGGAGCTCACAATGAGCTAGTTGGAGAGCTCTATAGGAGCTCATAATGAGCTAGTTGGCGAGCTCTATGAGGAGCTTAATGAGAGCTCTATGAGGAGCTCATAGCGAGCTAGTCTGAGCTCATTGAGCGAGCTAATAACGAGCTCTCGACCCTTATTGTTTTCTCAAAACTTCATATGAGCTCAACGAGAGCTCTACGAGCGAGTTACTTGGGAGTGGTGACCTCGGCCCATTCTGGGTGAGCTAGAGTCCATCTCACGTGTGGGCGAGCTTGAGAAACCTTGTAAAGCCGAGAATCATTGTAGAATATGGCGAGCTCGGCCCAGTTGTCTGATTGGGCTCCTTCATTAACGGATGAAATATTAATGAGCTTGGGCCGGATTAATAATGACACAACAGGTGAATCCAAATCCACAATAGATTACATCAAGTCAAGATTAATATAAGGGGGGTGCCAGGAAATATTGACCCCCCTCGAATTAATTTTTTTTTTCACTATATGCAAAAAAAACTTTTGTTTTTATTTTTATTTTATATGAGTGTGCTATTTTCTTAGATACTACAAATATTACTACTATAAAAACTCACGCCATAAGATTTTACATTCATCCAGCATTAAGCTCGTGATATTATTGTTGATGTAACATTTCAATTATATATATTTCAGCCCCATGATTATATGTCCACATCACATGAGTAACGATGTAATAAATAAAAAAATAAAAAAGAAAATCGAACCTATTATTTAATAAGGTAAAAAATCCGAAGCATCCAGTTATAATTGGTCAAAAAGTCAAAGTGTGGAAGAGCGGAGATTCATCATTATTATTATAATTTAATGTTACAAAATCCAAAGTGCAAACTCAATTGCAACAATTATTAAACAAATTACTAAACCAGACAACAGCCGATGTTTTTTTTAAAACGATTTGAAAGTAACGTTCTGATTTGCCAGGTGGCGCCTGCCCGGATAGGTGACAGTTGTGCCATATGCCTAGAAAGGTTGATCCAATGGGCAACGGGCAAAGGATACCCTTCACTAGCCGTTATATTTGAAAAAGAAAAATTGGAAATAAAAACAGCTCACTGTACGGTTCTCACCGCACAAATACCCTTCGCTCACTATACATTCCAGTCCATTGTCTGCCCTGCACTGATACCCTTCAAAAACTCTCTCTCTACCAGTACTCGAGCTGTTTTTTTAGTGGAGAGAGAGAGACCAATTTTCTGGATTTTAATTTATTTTGTTTTTGTAAATCAAGAAAGTTAACGAAATGGGTTCTTCTGATGAGAACAATTCTGTTCAGATTAGACCCACAAATGTGCAAGGTAACTGTTTGAGCAAGATGGGTTCTTTTTCAGATTAAATTAAAACCAACTTCTCAATTTTCAAGATTTTTGTAAATTGTTTTTTTTTTTTTTGGAAAATTAAAGGTGGGGGAGAAATGAGAGGGAGGAAGTTTGGAGCTGAAATCAGGCCCAGAAGACCTCTAAGTGTGATTAATAACAATTATCAGGGTGCTGTTGTTAACAAAAGAGGCTACCCAGAGTACAAATCTTAGCTTCTTTTTTTTTTGGTTATGGAGATTTAAGTTTTTTTTTTTAATGAATTTTTGAATCTAGGTCAAATGGGGTTTGTGACAAGAATTCTCCAATTCCAGCTCATAGGCCAATCACAAGGTTAGATTATGGATTCATGGTCCTCAATTTTGAATTAATTTTTCCTGTAAAATTATAAAGATTGAATTATTATTTGCTTTTCTGATGCCAACTTCCTGATTTTGTTTTAAAGGAGATACGCAGCCCAGCTGGCTGTCTCACAACATCCATGTGTGGAGGTAATTAGCTAATAGTAGATCTCTAATTCTACTCACTTATTTGAATCTTAGTTGATTTTGAAGTCTTTATCAAGATTTCAAATCTAGAAATTTTTAATTTTAATTTCTTGCTTAAAATCTTGAAGATGATTGAATTTAAGTGTTTTCCCTACTTAATTATAATAGGAAGCTAAAAAACCAAAGACATCAAGCATTGGGTTCACAGTATGGGAGGATACTCCTATAACAGGCTCAGATGACCATGGATCAAAAGACCATCCTGTCCCCATGTCTTTGGAGCAATCAGAGTTGGAAATTCCAGAGGTAAGCACCCTTTTTACCTCTTAGAATCATATGAATCAGGGCAATGCTGTCATTTATGTGACTTTTTAACAACATCTTGTAGAAAGAAGTCGAAATGGAGGACATATTCGAAGAGACGGTCTTGGACATAGACGGGGGCGACGCCAAGGATCCCCTCGCTGTTGTCGAGTACATCGAAGATCTATACATTTACTACAAGAAAATGGAGGTGAGTGGATCTAATTCTAGATTTTTGTTATGAATAATGTACCATTTGAATTGTTAGTATTAGTTAATGATGATTGAGTTGAAAATTCAAATTAAAAAAGGTAGCTTCCATAATTAAACATTGAAGATCGTCTCTGGAAAAAGAGACAATGTGTAGTCACTAGTCAGTGTATAATTTGAATTTGAACTCGTTTCCTGATTTTCTTGACCAAATTAATGCAATTACCTGTTATAAAGCATTATGTAATCCATATTCATTTAATGAGCTTTAAAATTTAATACATCCTGTTTTATTGCAGAATTCCAGCTGTGTTTCGCCAGGATACATATCGCAACAGTTTGACATCAATGAAAGAATGAGGGCCATTCTCATTGACTGGCTCATAGAGGTAAAAAAAAAGTAACAACCTTTATGGTTCAAATTTAGAATTCATCCTAAATGATAGAAGTAGTTCTAAATTTTGTGCCATTTTCTAATATATATTGACTGTATGAAACAGGTTCATCACAAATTTGAGCTTAGGGAGGAGACACTCTTTCTAACAGTTAACCTAATCGACCGATTTTTGGAAAAGCAATCTGTGGTGAGGAAAAAGCTGCAGCTTGTGGGCTTGGTTGCGATGCTTTTGGCTTGCAAATACGAGGAAGTTTCGGTACCCGTTGTCGATGACTTGGTTTTCATTTCGGACAAAGCATATACGAGGAAAGAAGTGCTCGAAATGGTACGTTCGATCTTGTATTAATATAGGCCATGTGTAATGATTCTAGATGAGTATAATTGCATGGTGCAATTATAAACAACTAATACTTTTCATTTAAACAACTAATACTGTTTAGTGAAAACTACTAATACTGTTAAAATTTTTTGCTCTTTTCAACAGGAGAAGTTGATGCTGAACACATTGCAATTCAACATGTCTGTCCCAACTCCTTATGTATTCATGAAAAGATTCCTCAAGGCTGCTCAATCCGATAAAAAGGTGTTCATCCAATTCAATTTTTATGAAACAAACCAGCAATTTATTATCATCATTATACTAAAAAAACACACATGCATGGTTTGTTCTATTGTAACAGCTCGAATTACTCTCATTCTTCTTGATCGAGCTGTGTCTCGTGGAATACGAGATGCTCAAATATCCGCCGTCGTTCCTCGCTGCTGCTGTAATCTACACCGCCCAATCGACTCTATACAGAGTCGGGCAATGGAGCAAGACTTGCGAGTGGCACACCGGATACACGGAAGATCAGTTCTCGTAAGTTTACCGTTTTACCCTCCAGTGTAGCTGAATTGATGGATGATGGTACTAATAATGTGATTGATTCT
The DNA here is from genome assembly GCA_037126765.1 of Stenogyne calaminthoides. Classification (NCBI taxonomy): domain Eukaryota; kingdom Viridiplantae; phylum Streptophyta; class Magnoliopsida; order Lamiales; family Lamiaceae; genus Stenogyne; species Stenogyne calaminthoides. The sequence goes on from JBBCBC010000002.1 coordinate 40,337,453, forward strand.
TTCTCAGGGAATGCATCGGATTGATCGTCGGGTTTCACTACAAGGCGGCCACCGGAAAACTCACTGGGGTCCACAGGAAGTACAACACATCCAAGTTTGGGTATGCAGCAAGATGTGAAGCTGCACATTTTCTTGTACAAACACCACCACAATAAGGCAGGAACATGTACAGTTACTCTTGTACTAACTTTAAGTAGTTTATGTAATACTAAAAATTGGGAGGGGGGAAATGCACTAGTTGTTCTTAATTCAAGGACTCATTAGGAATTACCAAAAAAATAAGTAGTAGTTGCAACTTTGTGTTGTCCCCGGGGGGAATTGATTCATTGTAATTGTTAATTTACTCTGTCATTTTTCAAGAAAGGCAAGCAGAATTCATTGCTGCTTAAATTCTGCACTTTCTGTTACATTGATAATAATTAATTAAAGATACTGTTTCTTACAATGGTCTATTCACTGTTTTTTTTTATGGCAATTTAATTTCAAAAAGTTCTTTTTTAAAATTTTTTAAAGTTCTTTTTTAAATTTTTTTTAGTTTTAACTTTTTTTTATTTTTTCAATTTCGGTTTTCTTTTAACTTTAATTTTAGTTTTAGATGTTTTTTTTTTAAAAAAATTTTAATAAAACCCCAAACCCAATTTAATTTCAAAAGTTTTTTTTTCAAATTTTTTTTATTTTTAGGGTTAGGGTTTTTTTTTTTTTTTTTTTTTCAATTTTTTTATTGTGTACTATTTTATTTTTTTTTTAAATAGTTTTAATTTCAGAATTTTAGATGCGTATTTTTTAAAATTTTTAATCTTTTGACGTTGACTACTAGTTGGCCAGCTTTTGATTTAACTTCCTTCAAACCCTCTACCGATGCACAAATGGTTCATGCACAAATCTTTATATCCACATTCGATCCAAGTGGTTTAAGTCATGCATGCGACAACTTGCGTGTCGCAGTAACGCATGCGACACGACAGTGTGTTCTAAAAGTCTTCCCAAAAATGGTTTATATATGATTTAAGGTTCACTATCTGATATGGTTGGGTTAGGATTGGCAAGAATTGAAAGATATTTTTATCAAGATACTCAAGATATCAAGATGCGTGTGAATCTTTGCAAGATTCACCAAGACTTTTTTTTTTATTTTGTGTTACTATTTTATTTTTTTTTGTAAATAGTTCAGATAATAATCTTGATTTTGAATTTAGATCCTTTTTGCGTAAATAAATAAAAAATTAAAACCTTGGGGGAATATAATCTTTTGCCGTTGACTACTAGTTGGTTCTCATCAAATTGGTGCTTTTTGATTTAACTTCCTTCACAAACCCTCTAAGGAAAGGATTGAACGCACAAATGCTATTCGAGCGATGTTCGAAAATGTGGTTATATTGCGGATTTGTCACGCCCGGTAGGGGAAACTTGGGAACGCTTAATGGGAGAAGAAGAAGGACAAGAACAATTCATCGGAAGAGTCCGCGTCATCTCGAATCGGATCGACAAATCGAACTCGACCGTCAAGAAGGAAAAGATGATCGGGGAAGGGCGAACGACGAACCAATCGACCCAAGCTCACGGTACGTTTCACATCTAAGTCGAGCCAACCAATGCGGCATGATATCAAACGAGAAAGTTCTTATTACATGGAAGAAGAAGCTAATATTTGGTGGCAATGGATTAGTAGGGTTTACAAGAAAAAAAGAAAGGATCTTACCGGAAGGATTTCGAAAAAGGAATTGATGACCCGCTTTGGGCCGTCCGATTACACCGATTACGGTGAGGCATTATCCCACATCAAACAAACCGCAATTACGCGAGTACCAAAGCGAATTTTTTTAATTTAATTTATTATTTAGAATTAATTATTTAATTATTTAAATATATTAATTGAAATTATTTGATTAATTAAAAAGTATTAATTATTTTGTTATAAAGTATTAGTTCATCTATTGAAAAGTATTATAGTTGTTTGGTTATAAAGTATTAGTTATTTGGTTATCAACAATATTAGTTCATCAATTGAAAAGTTCATTCATTAAAAAGTGTTAGTTAGTTGGTTACAAAGTATTAGTTCATTCATTGAAAAGTATTAGTTATTTGTATACAAAGTATCAGTTTATAAATTTAAAAGTATTAGTTATTTTGTTATCAACTATATTATAGTTCAGTTAATATGTATCAATTATCAATTATCAATTTAAACATGAAAAAATAAATATACACATTACATGAAAAAATAAATATACACATTACATAATTTCCATGGGAGGACTGGGGGGACGCGAGAACGTTTTAGAATTGTCCTAGAAAAACTTGAATTAAATATTAAAAAATGTAAATAATATTTTCCTTTTTTCGTTATTTCTAAACCTATAATTAGATAGAAGGGTTTTTTGATATGGTCCAAGTAGGATTGCAAGAATTGAAAGATATTGTCCTACTTTTATCAAGATTTCAAATTCTAAATCTAAATCATTTACTTTTTTGCTCTTTTGATGGTTATTTTTCATATTTCAAAGATTAGGATGGATATGGTCTTTTTATAATAGTTTCTTGGATGCTTTAGGATTACATGCTAGTTTTAGGATTAGTTTAGATCCTTTTTGTCTTATAAAATAGTTATAGGTATCATTCTTATTTTTCACGTTAAAAATTATAAAAAAAATAACATCAATATAGTTTTTCTTATCAATATCTATCGTTCTTCGAGAATTGTTTTGCAATCGGGTTCTCCCAAGACCAATTTGAAGGTCGGAGGACCACGCTAAACAATTTTTTTTAAATTTAATTTATTATTTAGAATTAATTATTTAATTAATTAAATGGGAAGGAAAAAATGATTAATTAAAAAGTATTAATTGTTCAGTTAAATGATTAGTTCATCTATTGATAACATTATAGTTGTTTGGTTTGTAAGTTATTTGGTTATCCATTGTTCATCAATTGAAAAGTTCATTCATTAAAAATGAAAACCATTTGTTCATTCATTGAAAAGTATTAGTTATTTGTATACAAAGTAAGTTTATAAATTTAAAAGTATTGATTTTGTTTCCTATATTAAGTTCAGTTAATATGGTCAATTATCAATTTAAACATGAAAAAATAAATATACACATTACATGAAAAAATAAATATAAATCATAATTTTATTTGTTTGTAGGTCTTGAAAAATATTAAAAAAAGATAATATTTTGTTCGTTATTTTAAAGTCATCTCACGTCGCTACTGCATCCAAGTTTGGTCTATATCGCTTTCAAATTCTAAATCTAAACCAGATAGGGTGATGGTTGCCTTTCCAAGAAGAGATATTATATCATCGATGCTTGCCATATCAAATTGAAATTACGTTAAATCATTTAAAAATAAATGAATATAGTTTTTCTTTTCAATTCTAATATATGGACTCCCCCAAGACCAAAATGGAGGTCCTCCAGAGGCATCTATTGTGCGGGAAGGCAAAAATGTATGCCATGTTCACTAAATGACATTAAAAATTATATTGGATAGTTAATATTTGTTTGAAAATGAGGCCTACTTGAACAAAGTGATTCTTCCAAATTTGACATATTGTTATACCACCTATAGGCCGTATAAATCCTTATTTGTTTCGTCTTGAAAAAAGATTTATTCGTACCTTAAGCCATTGGTCCTCGCTTGGGGATTTGAAGTTAGAGTTTTGGGGAATTACCGGATTTTGGAAAAATCTAATTATGGAGGAAAAGTCCTCTCTTAAAAAAAAAATAGTTAATATTTGTTTGAAAATGAGGCCTACATCTGGGACATCGATGTGTTATGTTAGAGTTTTGGGGAATGCCCCGATTTTGGTGGAATATCTGATGTGCTATGTCTACGATTACGGTGGTGGTTCATTGGCACTCTCCCCTTACCCCTTTTTTTAGTAGAATTCTTTAATCCCACACTTTTTTTCATTCTCTCAAACCAAAAGGTTCACGATCGCTGCCTCCGGTCTTCTGTTTTGAATTTTTATTTTTTTCAACCTTCGGAGTTGGAAGAATGTCTTCCGTGTCATCATCGAATAATTTTCTCCTAGTCTTACCACCATCGTCATCATCTGTTTCGGTGGTAGATATACTAGAAAAATCTACATCTAACAACCCTGATGACAACAATAACAATCACTAGTCCATTTATTTAGATTTTTTATTTAAATGTTTGATGGATTATGTATTTGTACTAAATTGCTCCAGATGATGAATTAGTATTGCAATTTTTTATCTCTTGTTAAATATTTTACTGTTGACGTATTTTAATCTCTGTTAATTTTTATAAATTTTAAAAATCAATGTTTTTTATCTTCTTTTTATAGTAATTTATTTTAAATAAATTTACATAAAAATCAATAATAATATAGAACTTACTTACCAAAATCTATAAAAACTAATCTATTTGTATATCTTATTAAAAGATGAGTGCAAAAAAAAAGAACACCAGGAAATGACATCAGTGTCGATAACAAGGAAAGACCCCCGCCATTGTTGTGGTTGGACAAAGATGGGAGGTAATATATTTTTTATAAATAATATCACGTTTGATTTTTTTTTTAAATATATCATTCTTAATATGGACAAACTACTTGGACACGACAGTTTCATCGCACAGTTTGGATACTGTGTGAATAACGTGGTACAGGGGCATATGCTACAAGTACCTTGACACAAAATGGACAAACTGGCCCATGGTTCCTTCCGAGTGCCGGGAACACATGTGGACTATATTCGCAGTAAGTTTAATCATGTTTGCATTTTACACATATTATTATTTTGTAAAACTGTATATCTTAATAAAAATCTTTATTATTTTAATTACAAGGTAAATTTAGGATTAATGGAGATCCAGCTGATTTCAGGATAACATTCTTCAAAGTTTGTGCAACATTCATGCATCAAGGATGGAGAAACCCACAAATACATGTTGACGGTCCTGAAGGGTCACAAATAAAAAAAAGACCGTGCTTAGATTGGGGAAAATACATTTAAATTGGTGCTTAATATTATTTCAACATTTTTCAGTGCTAAATATTAGTTGTATCAAAATTCATGTTTAATATTAATTAAAGTGTACTTAATTATACCTAATACAATATAATAAACAAAATAAACAAAACAATAAAAAATAAAAACAAAAATAAACAAAACAATATAAAATAAAAAACAAAATTAGCACTTGACTATTACCATCACATCTACCATCATTTCGGCTGTTTACCATCACATGATAATTGGTGTCGCATCAGTTGGGTAAAATGTGGATTTAGCACAACTCGCTCGATGTTGGAATTTTTATTATAATTATAATAATAATATATTTTTTTTAACTCTACACATCTACATCATATGCGTGACATCAGTCACTTCTTTATACAACTTATGTTATGTGTTTATGTTAATATAAAAATAAAATACAAAAGAAATGTTTGGAATTGAAAATTGATTTTATATTAATTATTACTATTTATTTGTCAATATAACCTACATTAATAATAAAAAAAACACCAATATCAAGTGTCTTTAATGCATTTAACCAGCTATTAAAAAAAATTCTCTTCATGACATATGGCAATATATCTTTTATTAATTAATAAAAAATTTATACACCAATTGCATCACGCAATTGATGCATAAATAATATTGTTCAATAAAAATAAATATTGTTCAATGGAAATTTATCTTAAGCAACTAAGATTGTTCAATAAGTAACTAATAAGTTATTAATATTGTTTAATAAAAATATACATAAATTGCACGTAAATCTGGTAAATAGAAGATTTATTTTTTAAAATAAATTTATTAGAGAAATAATTTCTAACATAACGCATGCATTTTTCACTTTCTTATTGAAATACAAGGTTTTAGTGGAAAACAACGATCTGACATTGAAATACAAGGTTATATCTTGATCTGACATTGTAAAATTACCAAAAAAAACTGCGTTGGGAGTCTTTGTGAGATGAAAGTGAGAGGTGTTGGAATTAACTAACACTAAAACAGTTTAAATATGCGTTGCGGAATAAACAAATTCACAACAACAACGAATTATGGATTGCATAATTAAATAAAGAAATACGTAAACGGAAATATTACAGTGCTTCGTAAGTTATTTCCTCCATTATGGTATCCACGTAATTCTCGTTCACAGATCCTCACAGATTTGTCAGCGTTGAATCTCCGTATGAATTTGCTAAGAAAATTCGACACTAGAGATTTTATGGAAAAATATTATTTTGTGTTAATAATAATTCTCAAGGACTCATATATATAGGGGAAACTCAACTTAAATTTTAAGCTATCTTTATTAGGAAATAAAATTCATAATCTTGCAAATCAAATCTCATATATTTGATTTCCCTATGTATATTTTTCTACAATAATATTTCATATATTATTTTGGGATTCCTATTTAATTAAATAGTAATAATAATTAATTCCAAATATAATTATTATTAATTCTCCATAAATTAAATATTAAATTCAATTTAACATTTAATCAAACAATTATAATCTGTGAAGGAAATTACTTGTTGTGTGACCCATATGCCCTTGTATATCGAGCGATTAGTCAAATTAATGGTCTTAATTTAACCATGTACAATAAGTCAAATATTCTCAATATACAAGGTACGTTGTGAGGAAACATGCAACTACATGTAAATGAAACGTGGACTATTATGATAATGTTCTTTCATTCGTAAATATCCGATTAAATCTTGAACATGATGAAGTGTCTATTCAAATAATTTAATCATATTTTCTCATTACACTAATTGATCCCATTTATCACATTTGGTCACAAAGTCCAAACGTGACGTGCATTGGCCAATGACTAACGATCCAATTAGTATGAGAAAATAAGCAATCTCTCTAAATTCACATGGAGAAATGAATCATTTTTTTTGTTCAACTACCACGCACATGCATTTTGTGATGAACTCAATCCGTGTCATATCTACCCATTAACAGTACAAGCGTCGGTCATGATCAAAGTTCACCCCTTCATACATGTCGTGCGTATTGACCTCAAGTCAGAGGAATATCACATCGATCCCACTAACCGAGACACTCGTAGACACTTAAGTGGAATAACATCAAAAGGTTTTTTGGATGGGTATACCAATATCATCTAAGGTATTTGTGCATCCATCATGAGATACCTAGTATCTCGTAGTAAGTGAGAACTACTACACTCTCTAAGAGTATGATGCAGATCACACACCAATCTCAAATGCATCATCAATATATCATTCTTGATGATCCTTGATCGGGGCTATTTGAGAACCATGCCTAAGTCATCTAAGGTCTCAATCCTCAATGACAACATTGGTTCATGAGAACACATATAAGAATAAATGTAAACAATCAAACATAATATTCGAACAAGTGTATTGTCATACATTAATATTAAATGGATAATAATATTAAGTCAAACTGAATATTATTTAGTATTATGTCCTTATAAAAAATTATCTTTAGGACACTAACACTAACAAGACGGTCCTTCATTGTAATATTTATATTTTATTTAATTTAAATATAATTGAAATTAAATTATAAATTCAAAAATTATATATGTGTGTGTGATTGGAACTCGTCTTATTTACGATACGAGACTGTCTCGTATGAATGATCCATTTAAAAAAATATTTGACCAATTTAATATATTAATTAAATATGTTCTATGAATACATTAATAAAGTTGGGGCGATCAATTACACATGAGACTTTATCGTCTCGTATGAAAGTTTGCCTCAATTCTTTTAGGCAACTTTGTACAAAATGATGTAATAATATAAAAGTGGAAGAACGAACTAAATAGTCAAACAATATAATTTTGAATTTTTTTGAAATGTTATGATATCAGATAATTGTGATAATCTGAGTTGAGTAACACTCTTGTGATTAAAATTTGTATATAAATTTTATCATTTTTATATGCAAAAATTGTTATTATTTTGTATAAAAATTATTACTGTTTAAAAATTATTTTAGTTTTCAAATAAGAATAGTTTTTGTGCATGATTGTGATAATTTTTTTTATGTATAACAATGATAATTTTTATTTAAAAAATAGAGTTCATCATGAACTCAAATTCACATGAGTTTGTCATTTGAATTTGTGTGAAACATTACAAAATCAGGTAATTTCAAAATACATTCAATTATGAGTTGGTATGCTGCGAAACTTGTTCACCGTGAAACTAATTTATTTTTACACTTTAGTTATTACGATTACACTCTTTAGTAATATAGGTCACACCGCTTGCTCTCTTGTTTTATCGAACGACCACACTCTTTCTTTAGTAATATTTATCACACCGCTGAGATCCGTTTTTATGAGATAATACTCGAGATTAAATTTATAGTAAAAAGTCACACTCTTGATTATATAAGTCACTTTTTTTTTTAAATTTTTTTTTTTTAATCAATATAAGTCACACTCAAAATTCACCCCAAAGTGATTCAACTCATTACTTTAAACCAACTCTTTCACCAAAGTTTATTAAACTTATTTACATTACTTACATATTACATACACTATACACTTAATTTATACATGCTATTACACTAAACTATATGTTGGGAGATGAATTTAATAAAGATATGATTTTCAAAAATCGAAATTTACATGTTCGGGATAATCTTGATAGTTAATCGAACCGCGGTTTAGAGTATTCATGATAATATCAAAAAAAATACAGATATAGATCGTTAGATTAAAGATCGAAGAAGTTCGGTTCGGTTCTCAAGATCTTAAATCGATATATTCTTCTAGAAAAACAAAGATGAAACCAATAACAGCTTCGACCCCAAGTTCAAGATTCGGTAAAATAAAGTGAACCCGGTTATTTGAAGACTCAAAAAAAATCGAATGTTCGATAAACTTAGAAGGAAACCGCCTCCAATTTGAAAATTCTAGCCGAACTAAGACGAAGTGTTGTTGAAGAGATCCAATTTGAGATTAAATAGACCGTGCATTGTTCTTTGGGCAACGATGTGTCCATCAAAAAGATGTTGGAACTTTGAAGGTAGTACATGATTTGTTAAAACGTGTTTGGAATTGTAAAAACCTAAAACCGGGAGGGAAACTCACGTAAGATATCGAAGTTTTTCAAGAGTGACCTTGGTGTATTTACATTGTAAGGTTACGGGAAATTTTTTTCAAGATTTTATTTTATTTTTTATTTTTTCAAGATTTCATCTATAAATACCACCTCATTCCACTCCAAAATTCACCCCAAAGTGATTCAACTCATTACTTTCTTCTCATCGCTCTCAACTCTCACTCAATTCTCAAAGTTTATTATTTAAATATTATTTCCATTACTTACATATTACATACACTACACTACACTATAATTTATATATTAGTATATTACACTAAACTATATATTATACTACACTACATATTATACTACACCATATATTACACTATACTACATTACTACATATTAGTATATTACACTACACTATATATTATTTACATATACACTTACATATTATGGAAAGCCATCAAAGCAACAAGGGTAAAGGCAAAGCTTCTTCCACCTCTTCCGTTCGTCTTCCACGACCACAACCACCGGCACCGATCGAGTGGAGGTTAGATGATATTGAGGCCACACTTGGTCCCGGTTATGAGAATCCTCTTGAAGATGATGTTATACCACGACGTCCTATTCAAGAAAGTCAAAACCACCCAACCGACTCCAATGTCGAGCCAACTCCAAGTCGAGCTCAACTTAAGCGGATATTTTTACACGTCACTTTAAAAAAGTGATCAACGAGGATGGTACTATTAAAGTTCATTGCAACTATTGTGAGAAAATATATTCTTTTGTCAAAGGAGGGGGATATGGGACATTCGAGAAGCATTTAAAAAAAATTCACCCGGATAGAGTTGAAATTAGTTCAAACCAAGCACAACTTCGTGGATTTACGTCAACCGGTGGCGGTGGTGGAGTTCAAGGCGAGGTAAGTAACCCCACTTCTTTATTTAGTTTGGGAGGCTACACTTTGGATGCAACGAGATCGAATATGACCGTTGAAAACGTGGAAAACCAATGCTTGCTTGGTGATTGGGTAAGAGCCGAAAAGAGAAGTCAAGAATTAATTGATAATGATGATCAAGATAGCTCCGAAGAAACTACCACCGGAAGTGATGCATGAAGAATCGAATCGATCCAAATCAACGAGGTAAGTTTGAGGTAAGAGAACTACGTGGACTTTGATTCCTATTTGGATACGTAGGCAACTTAATTTTAAGTTTCAAACTTAGAATTTCTAAGTTTATTTCTTAAATTTAAGCTCAAGTCCAATTTCTTTAAATCCCCCCTCCCCCAAATTTATTTTGTAAAGTTTAAAATTTTAAGTTGTAATTGTAATTACTAATTCGATATAGTCCACTTTGTAATTTGTAAATTTGTAATAGTTCAATTAATTTGTAATAGTAGATTACTAGCTTATTTTAAGTTAGAATTACTAATTTGTAATAGTTCAATTACTTTGTAATAGCTACTAATTTATAATAGTTCAATTATTAATGTAATCTTCAATTTAAATTCTCATATTAACAATAACAATGTCCAATTTCATGATCTATCTATACATTCCTTCAAATTTTAGATCCAAAAAACTAAGAAACACAAGAAAAAATATATGAAAAAAAAAGAAATAAAAAACCGGCCGAACCGGCGGTTCGGAACCGAACCGAAACCGCCTTGGCCACGGTTCGGTTCCGATTTCCCCTCCCAAAATTTTGGAACCGCCGGTTCGGAACCGGAACCTGCGGTTCCGGAACCATGAGCATGTCTACCTATACTTTGCCTTCAATTAAATATAATCAGCCAAGTAATTCAGCGTGAAATAATTATTCTTATATATTTACTCCATCATGCTATAAAGATAGTCATACTTTGAATTTTATATATACAAATATGACATTATTAGTTATGTTTGAAAATCTAGATTTAATCAATAATTTTTTTGGTATGTTCTTATTTATTGAATTAAAATCCAATAGATAGATTCGAATTTATTATAAGTAAATGAAGTGGATTACAAAAATAAATAGAAATAGAAAAGGTGGAACCAATGAAGGGCGTGTTTTGAAACACTTAAAACAGCTTCCAGAAGAACTTATTTTCAAAGTTTCCTCTCATAACTTTTGAAAATAAGTGCTTCTGAAAGCTGTTTTAAGTGTTTCAAAATACATCTGAAATCTTGCGTAGTCTTAATTGGGTACTTGAGTATATAGTAGATTCGGTTGTTTTTTGGGTTTTTTTATATTTTGAAAGCGGAAACTTCTTTCTTTGATTGGTATACCTATTTGAGTCGGATGAAATGAAACTTTGACGTCCAATTTTTGAGTTTTTTGCATTTTTTGTCCCATGAACCACACCATGTTTTCAATCTAGTCTCACCTCTGTCAGAACTAGTCTCATGCGAATTTTAATTTTCAAATGTGGTCCCACCGTGACAGAAACCGTTAAATCCACTTGCAGATTTGGTCTCAAACGTTATTGGACATAATTAATGCGCATTTAAGACTTAACCACCTTTCAATTACTTGTATTTTTGGTTTCATAAGTTATGCAACATAATTAATACAAAATTAACCACTTAACCTACCTGGTCCCACTTTCACATATGATCCCATAGGTTCAACCGTTCAAAAAACTCAAAATTGTGGGAAAACAAATACAAGAACAAGAGCACTGCACCATTGTTTTGATCAAAATCAATAACAAAAACCTTTTTAATTTTGTTCAGATCAATTACGGTGAAATTAAAGATTCTAAAACCAGATGTAATGTGTGTGTATATATATATATATACACTTACAAGGAACATAATTACAAAAACAGAACACAAATATACTTATACTACTAGATCTTAATACTTAAGACTCTTGGAGCATTGCATCATCCAAATTAAGAAGACAAATGGTTTGTAAACAACTTAAATCGTCATTCTTGATTAAGATATTTTTGTTTATGAGCAATTGATTTTGAACAGATTGAATACTGACCAAAGTAGAACAATGCAGACCTTTCAACTCAACCATCTGATTATCAGTATAAGGTAACCCTCTTCATGTCCAGCATCAACGCAGCATCAAACCCTTAATCAACTCAAACACCAACCCATCATTCTCGTCGCATATCGTCACACCAATACCGCCTGACATTCTCTCCATCAAACCTTTGACATAAACCCTAAACCTCAGCCCTTCCCCATTCGACTTCGAGGAGCCCTCCCCGTACAGCCGACTCAAATTATCCCCATTTTTCCCCCATTCTTCCTCCGGAACATTGAAAACTGAAACTACTCCCAAAGAACTGAAGATCAACATACTTCCCCAACTAAGAATGGTTCACCCCTGCTGAAATCACCCCAAATCACACACAAAACAAGCAATTCAATTCATCTAAAAATTGATTCCCAACCAAGAATCAACTCTCAGGCCACATTCCAACACCACAAATAAACTGATAAAGACAAGAAAAATGCAACTACTCTTTCACGAGAGCGGTGAAACGAAAGAAAAGACAACCAGAGCAACAGGAAAATTGTAAACGAAACGCAATACATAAATCGAAAACCAGAAACACCAATTCGCAACGCACATAACAGAAGCCTGGACTTGGCGGCAGAGGTCGAGCCGCTCCGCCTCCGTCTCCGTCATGTACCGGTCGATCAGCTCCAATTCGTACTCAGATTTTCTAGCGATTTTAGGGTTTTCCTTGAGAACCCTCATTTTTTCTCTCTCAAAACGATTTCTGAACAGGGGGTCGCGCAGCTTCGGTTTGGAGTTCCTGGAGGCGCCTGACTTCTGGACGGCGGATTTCTGGTGCTGCGGCACCGACGCCGAAGGCGGAGGAGATGAGGCGGTTTCATTTTTGAAGGGGCTTTTTCCGCCATTGATGGTGCTTTGCAGTTTCCTCTACACTCTGGTGTTCACTGCAAATGTGTAGATTGTTGAAGATAATAGATAGTTGGTCTTTAACAATGGCAGATTTGAGTGTTAAGAAAGACTATCTGAGTAGTGAATCGTGTGAGGAAAAATGTAGAGCGTGAAGAAGTAAAAAAGTGATAAAATATTTAATGGTTTTTTTTTTGTTTATGTGCAAGATTAATTAGTTAACACATATTAATATTTAAGACAGGTTAATTATGGATTTAACAGTGCGGGTTTTGGGGTTTAACGGACTCCCGTCAAGCGCCATCTGTTTTTGGGATCAAGTTTGTCAATTTCGTTAATTGTGGGATCACATTTGAAATTTAAAATTAATGTGGGACTAATTCTGTCAGAGGTGGGATTAGATTGAGAACATGACGTGGTTCATGGGACCAAAAGTGCAAAAAACTCTCCAATTTTTTGGGATCCTACAGATACCTCAATTTTTTTTCAACAAAAACTCGTATGAGACGGTCTCATGCATGAGACATAGTATAATTTAGCACAATTAACACCCACTCCTCCTAAAGTGTTAAAGAATCAATGCTCAAATTACACTCTGTCTCATCATGAGACGGTCTCACGCAAGTGTATCTCTTTTTTTTCACTCACACATTACAATATGACGAGGTATTCGGTCCGAAGATCGATTAATTCAGGGTATTAGAATCCACCATCCACTAACAGATGTCGTATTTAAAGGGTTTCAAACATAAAACCTGAAAATGAGTATACTCCTAAGTCTCAAGTCTACACCACTTGACCAGTTTACATACTTCTAATAATAAAGAAATGACTATAATTTAGAATTAAAAAAAAATTGATTATCTTTGTGGGATAGATAGAATAATTCGATCTTAAAATAGTGTTTTTGTTATAAATATTTGGTGCTCTTAAAATAGTGTTTGGTGCTTTATAATTCGATCTGAAATTAGTGCTCTAGATAAAAACTTGTATCTGATCGAATTATAAAGCACTAATTCGATTTTAAAATAGTGTTTGGTGCTTTATAATTCAATCTGAAATTAGTGTTTGTTGCTTTAAATAGTGTTTTTTATCTTAAAATAGTGTTTTTGTTATAAAGCATTAAACACTAATTTCACATTTTTTTTCCTTCAATTAATGATGAGATGCATTCAAGTTGCTAATATTTATGATTTTCTGAGCTATTATATATCTGATGGTCTACGGTTTACCTAATCAGGGGTTGTACCTAATTAGAGAGGCATTCAAGTTCAAGCCACTTGGTAGACTCCACAAACTCTAATTTTCAATTTGAAGTGTATTGTTGTAACTTTGGTATTGAGCTACAACTACTTATTGGAGAGAAATCCAAGAGAAATTGTAGAAATTAGGGTTGTGCAAAATGGGAAAAGAGAGATTCTGAAATTTTCGATTTTAGGGCTGTTTAGGATGAATTCACAATTTTTCATGTTGGTTCCGTCAGTTAAAAACGGGTCAATTGACGGCAGAACCTAATGTGAAATGAAAATTGAACTTAGGTGATCAATTTTAAAAATAAGTAAACTTAAATGATCAAAATTATAAAAAAAAATAAACTTTAATGATCAAAATTGAAATTTTCCAAATTTTTTTTTGAAAGATTTAGGTCAGTCACCAACCTCACTTGATTATATTTTAGAGACACACTCGGATCTCCTCCTCCACCCACCCACTCTCTGTTTCAAAAAAAAATAAAAATACAGCCAAAAAAAATAAAATGTCGATGTCCGCCGCCGCCACCGCTCCTCCCCACCTGAAACCCGCCATCCCCAGCCCCACTCAAATTGCCGCCTTCCCCACCACCCTCTCACGGCCAACCACCACCACCTCCGCCACAAAACTCTTCTCCATCACCTGCTCCTCTACCACACTCCAATCCCCTGTATCCGCCGCCCCCGATCGCGTCTTCAATTTCGCCGCCGGGCCCGCCACCCTCCCGGAGAACGTCCTCCTGAAGGCCCAATCAGAGCTCTACAACTGGCGCGGCTCCGGCATGTCCGTCATGGAGATGAGCCACCGCGGCAAGGAATTCTCCTCCATCATCCAAAACGCCGAATCAGGTCTCCGAACACTCCTCAACATCCCGCCTGAATACACCGTCCTCTTCCTCCAGGGCGGCGCCACCACCCAATTCGCCGCCATCCCCCTCAATCTCTGCAACCCTAACGACGCCGTCGATTACATCGTCACCGGATCCTGGGGCGACAAGGCCTTCAAAGAAGCCTCCAAATACTGTAAACCTAAATCGATTTGGAGCGGCAAATCAGAGAAATACACCACGATCCCCAATTTCGATTCGCTGCAACAAACGCCGCACGCCAAGTATTTGCATGTGCCAATGAAACAATCCACGCAGGACCAGTTATATGCATGTGCAGTCAGTCCAACCGCACTGGGCCTCATTTTTTTCGAGGCCCCCAGGCCCAAAATTTCGAAGTCCATTTACTAGGCCTTAAAAAAAAATTAAAATCATTAATTTTTCTCAGGTCCATTGGCAAAAAAAGATGTATTATAAAGATCCTTAATCCTGAAGAAAGAAGACGCGGTCAGTCGGTGATAAAATTTTAATTCTTCTCATCCTTAATTTTCTCAACCACCTCCATTAACCTTCCATCAATGTCTCTATTTTCCAAAAAAAGTTACCGTTGATCTTCGATTCTTCTGTCACTGTATGTACATATAAATATGTATATCAAATTAGTTTTACCCAACTCCAATCCTCTTCCTCTAGATCTTCTATTAGGTTGGAAAAAACAAGCAACGATTTGACGATTTAAACACTATTCAGTAACTTGAATATATGTGGGCTTCTTCGAATTCAAAGGTAATTTGTGGTACTAATATTCTTCAACAATTTTCATTTATTAAATTTTATAATTGAATTTTCAGAGAAGCTAATTGTTCTGGGGCGGTGTGAAATTTTTTTCAAGTTAAAAATAAATTATGATAAAACGCGTCTAATTATCTTCTATAATCTATATAATAGAATCATGTAATATAGATATTTTTAAAATATTATTATTATTGTTTTTATAAAAATTAAATTATTTCATATTCATATTTTTATTTGAACCCTCATTTAAGGCCTCATTTGAGAGTTCGCACCAGGCCACCAAAATTTCCCAGACGGCCCTGAATCCACGGCGTCGAATTAAAAAATTACCCAAAACCTGCAAACGTCCAATTTCTGCTCAAAACCAATCGATGTAACAGAATTCGGTTTGATCTACGCCGGGGCTCAGAAAAACGTGGGTCCCTCTGGCGTCACCATCGTGATCGCCAGATCAGATTTAATTGGATACACACAACCAATAACTCCAGTAATGCTGGACTACAAGGTCCACACGGATAACAATTCGTTATACAACACGCCCCCGTGTTTCGGGATTTACACGTGCGGGCTCGTGTTTGAGGAGCTGATCGCGCATGGTGGGTTGGGCGAGGTGGAGAGAAAGAACGAGAAGAAGGCGGGGGTGTTGTTTGATGCCATTGATGGGAGCAGTGGGTTTTACAGAGCGTGAGGTCGTTGATGAACGTGCCGTTTACGCTGGGGAAGGCGGAGTTGGAGGCGGAGTTTGGCCAAGGAGAAGATGGTGCAGCTCAAGGGGCATAGGTCGGTTGGAGGGATGAGGGCTTCTATTTATAATGCTATGCCTTTGGCTGGTGTTGACAAGTTGGTGGCTTTTATGAAGGATTTTCAGGCAACGCATGATAAGTGAGGAATTTTTTTGAGTATTCATTTGGTGGAGTTTTAAAGGTTTTGTTTGATTTGATTGGGGATTAGGGAAGAAATGAAATAGTATTGTTGTTTGTTGTTGGATGGTGGAAAATTGAATAATTGAATGAGTGATGTTGGTCACTGTTTCATTTACATGGTTTTGTGATGGATGAGTTGGCTGATCTTCTTGTTTTTCAGATAGTTTGCTTGATTACTCGATCAGGGGAGGGAAAAGGTAAAAACTCGTATAAGACAGTGTATAAATTATCACAAATTAGCATGTAATATATTTCCTAAAGTTTTAAAGCATTGTGATAAAAAATTATGGTTTGTTTATGCCTCAATTATATTTTTATAAAACGGAAATGATGATCTTTCGGTCATCTTTTGAGAATTTTAAAACTAGAGGTATTTCACCTAAAACTTCAGAAGAAAATTTTCTTTAATATGTTGGATGGTCCTTAATTTTACTGCACTCAACATTATATCAACACTATATTTTTAGATTTTTCAGAAGAGTTCAGTTCATATCCATTTTATATCACATATACATACGTATATTGATACACTATTTAATTTTTTTGGAATGAAAAAAATTGTAATAGTACTAGTAATTGCAAAATATACAGAGCCAATAAGTCTCTGGTTATTTTCTTGAATTAATTATTTATAGGTCCATATATAAGGTGTATAATACTCTTAAGGTTCATGCCCTTTTACAATTATTCAAAATAGGGTTGAACTTTTACCCTTATACCCCTTGATGAGAGTGGGATTCGAAACCAAATTTTAATAAAACAAATTCCCCAGCTGTCTCTCATTTTTTCCATCACCACTTCTCTCTCAATTATTTATCTCTCTTCCTCTGTAAATCCCACAACCAAGGATGAAAAATTGCGATATATCCGCGATATTTCGGGATATATTTCATTTTTGGACTATGCGATATGAATATTGAGTGTAAATTTTTTATTACCGTGAACAGTGCAAATATCGCAAAATATCGCATAATATCGCAAAATATCACAAAAAAATCGGGAAATATCGCGATATTATCACAGTTTTTTATTTTTTTTTAAATTTAATTGCACCATGGGTATGGACACTGATCATAGTGATATGTCTCAAGATTCATATGCTTCGTATGGGCACTGATCATAGTGATATGTCTCAAGATTCATATGCTTCTGACACATATGCGAGTTCATAGTTTGATTGAAATACTCAAAATGTTTTTCATCGTCCACCTTCTCAAATGTGTTATGAAGGTAAAAATGTGTATCAACAAAATACTTGGGTCATAGCACAATATTCAATTCATGGTGAAGCAGTTGGAAGAGATAGAAAAACATATAAATGACATGTGCATAATTATATTCATAAGTACTTTAATGTGATGAGTTGGTACCAGTATTGTTTGAATAGAGATGACATTCCATCTTCTATTTTTGAACCTCATAAATCATCATTTTGGTACTAGTTATATTTTATCATGTAATTTTAGTCATTTTGTATTGTATCATGTATTGTATTGTCAGTTATTTTTTTATGGACAATATTTATATAGTCTATTGCTAATATTTTTTATTTAAACATGTCATTTTATTGTGATTTTAAATGAAATGTATGCATTATTGTGTGTAATAATAACCTGTAAAATTTCATGTCAAATTTCCAATTTTTTAACATAATTTCCATCATTTTTATAAAAATTTTGCGATATCGATATGCGATATCGATATATCCGTAAAATTAAGGTTGCGATATTACTTGCGATAGTGATATTTTCATCCTTACCCACAACTACATCCTCTCCACGCAACCCCATCTGTTGCAACATTTTCCATCTCTTAAACACGGAACACCAAACACAGCCACCGGTTGCGGCGACGGTGCTGCGCCCCACCCCCTCACCCAGAAACGCGCGCCCCACCTCCCTCACCCGAAAACCGCCGCCGCGGCCCCGCCTCTCCCCAGAAATGCCTCGGCGGTCCGCAGCTGCTGTCGGATCTATCTTCGATTGAGTTGGGCCGGATCTATTAGCCGGGAGAACCTATTGGGTTTCAAAGAACTTAATATCTAGTGATTTATAATTTCATTAGCAGCATTTGTTTGTTATTTTAGATTATGTTTCTCTAAATCTTAGATTCAAGTTTAGAGATCAATTTTCTATCTGATAGTAATTACTTTCTTGGGTTTCTGTTTCTTTAATTCAATTCTGAGAAATTCGTGTAGGACAATTTTCTTGGAACTAGGGTTCCTAATTTGTTATTGTTAGAAAAAAAAATATGTATTGTGTAGACGAAGATGATGGCTATGAAACTGACACGGAATAAGTTGAGGCAAGAGTTAGACTCTTTTTTTGTAAGGCGATATTGCCTCGTACCCAGATGCAATACGGTTCCATGACAATCGCCCCCAAGATACAATGATTTTAAAGCTTTCCGACCGCTGCACTACGAATCGGAAACTATCGGCTAACCAAACAATATTCTAAGCTCTCTCCGGAACACGAAAATGAGGGAAGAAAATAGAAAACTTCGACCTCAATTGATAAGACTCAAGAATCAAATACCGAGTGATCATTGAATTTTTGATTGAGTGATGATTGTGGAATGAGGATGGTGTATTTATAAATTTTAGGTGTCGATTCATGAATAGGTGCAACCTTTAAAATAACTCTTTATTTATTTTTTACATCATTTTACTTCATACATCTTCATCTAATACACACCATTTTAAGGTGACTTTTCCATTCAACCCCAAAATTCCAACAATCGCCTTTGTTATTACTTCCAAGAAATTGTTTATTAATTTTCTATTATTTTAACCTTTTGCAGTGTTTTGGGTTTAGGGCTTTGACCAAACTTTATTGGGGGTTCTGAAATGTTGTTGTGTTGCAAGTGAATTGTTTGCAAACAGAGCAGGAGGGGACTTTCACACCGCATGTTGAGTCCGTCTAATTCTGGGTTTCTTTGAATTTCTGGGAGTTCGTCTAATTCTGAATTTCTTTGAATTTCTGGATTTAGTTGGTGTTGAGTTTGTCTTCTTCATAACGTTGAAGATGGTGATAATAAAGGAGGATGGATCTTTTCAAGTGAATTGAAGATGAAGATGCACATGGTCATCATATACTTGCATATGTTCATCAATGTGATGAATATGTTCATGTCGGAATGAAGACGAATATATGTAAATTTTGAGATTTTTTATATTTAAATTTGTGTAATTTTTTAAATTTTTAAATTTTGATGTGGAATTTTTCAAGTTGTAATTTTCAATCCTTTTTTTTGGATATATAAATTTGAGTAATTTTTTTAATTTTGATATGAAAATTTTAAATTGTAATGCTTTTTATTTTTTATTGGAATTTTTTGAATTGAAAGATGAAGATGAACATTGTTGAGCACCAATTAATCGAGATTAGGGATTTGAATGTGGCTTAGGATCTTGGTGACACAAACAAGTAATTATGAGATGAGATTTGTATTAATTGTTCATGATTGTGTGGAGAATAAATGTTCTTTAGTGTAAGAAGTAAATTTGCAAGAGGTTTGGTATGATATGAATTCTCTAGTCATTTGGGTAAAAAATGAGCCCTATTTATAGTGTTTGAGAGAGTGGAGTTCACTCTCCTAGGTTACAAGTACAATAAGCCGAAAGTTACTCTGCGAAACATTAAATACTACAAGACTGATGTGATTTGCCTCTGAGGTTGCTGGAGGTTTTCCCGAGGTAAATCGACCTCGGGCACCTCGCTGGGACTTCGCCCAAGATAATTCCCGGATTTGCAGGGAATTAGCCGTTTAAGTACTTCGATCTGTCAGGCATGATCGTCATTTTCCGCTTTATCTCTGACCCTAACCTATTTTTAGAAGGTTCTTCGGCGTCGTCTACCTGACACCTGTCCAGTCGTAGTTAATGTTCTGCATTTGTGTCAGTTCGAGGTCCTCGAGGTCGCGCTGATTGCTCATCATTAACTTGGGCCTGGAAGTTCGCTCGTCGATTAGCGAGGTGTTTGCCTTGGTAAAATTCCATCTCCTCTATCATGGGATATCCCAGGTCGGAGCCGACCTCGCACGATGTGCTCACAACAAACATATTGAAATGTCATTTATAAGAGAACATGGAATTCAAAAATTGATTTATAAGAGAAATGGAATTAAAATAGTTGAAAAATGAAGAAGAAGAAGAGGATGGTCAGTACGCAAAATTGATTTATAAGAGAAATGGAATTAAAAAATTGAAAAGTGAAGTCGAAGGGGATGGTCAGTACGCATTTTGATGGAGGGAATGAAAAAAAAAAAATTAAATTAACTCATAAGAGGGTAGTATTATCTTTTAATTATAGATTTTGACCTCATAGCAATCTTTTTAAAAGGATGAACCTAGTAGTATTTAGAAGGGGAATTTGAACCTAAGAGTCACCCACTCTATTTTCTTTTCAACAGCTCTTTCAAGTGCTTTAGAACAATGGAATGTAATTTTCTATAAAATCCAAAAAATTGGAATTTCCCAAACTATGACCATTGGTTTTTTATACTTAGTACCTACAACCTATAATTTTTTTTTTTTAACTCCCAACTAAAAATTCAATAAAACATCTCTGTCGATTTGCTAGATCCTTGAAGCGAACTAAAACTCACAGTAGTCCCTTACAAGCCAACATACATTAAAAATATGTAAAATGTATATCTGCAAATTAAAAAATAATTCTACAAGCGCAGCCACTGATTTTACAGCATCAAGGCTCAAGCAACCTTAACATGGACAAAAGAAACAATATCGACTGCACAGCAGTTTGAAATACATTCTCTTGCAAACAAGCTTGTCCGATTTAATATTACAAAGGTGGAGAGCATCAGCAGCAACGACATGAGAGAACATCGGAGCATGTATAAGGTTTCGACTTCTCCTCCAGTTCTTCTGCTGTTGGAAGTGCCTCCATCCTGTACATTCTCGTTCTTGCACAGCAGAACACGTATAAATTTCGGCAAATTCCTCGATTGAATGGATACACTCGCTCAGGAATCCCTCTGCAAAATCCATTTAAGATTTCTACTGAAAACGGGGACTAGATGAAGGGTGTAATATATGTTCAGAAGATGTTTCGACTCCCGAAGAGGAAAATACTTCTACGCATCAGTTGCATCATGCAACTCAAGTGCAATTTTAAATGATATTAGTTGTTCTACTAAAAGGTATGTTGGTCATAGTTAGTTGTTTTCACATAACAATATCAGTTGTTTTCATTGAACAATATTAGTTGTGCACCAACTGCATGGTGCAACTGGGACACCCAAGTGTTACTCTTGTGCAAATAGATTACCAAACAACTTGCACAATGGTTTTAGTAATAAATTTTTAGCATCAACTACATAATGTGGTTCTCCATTTTACTTCACAATCCTAGTCCATCATAGTAAATATTTTGAAGGAATAGTTCATGATAGTATTATAGACTAAATGCAGATGTCAGTGAACTTTAATCATCAATGAAAGCCATTTCCATCAACCAAGTCCCAAAAAGTGCAGGTTACTTGCATAATCATTTAATAAATTAAGTTAAGTTTTTCATTTTGATTAATGCATATGATAATTTGATAAACAGATGCAATTAGCCAAAACAGGTGCAAAAGTACTATGCAATCTAAGGAAAGACTTCATTTTTGTGGTAATTAGAGGAATGGGGTTAGTAGCCTTCAGATGCTATTCATAAAGTCTCACAATCTGCACATCAAGTGACACTACTTCAAGAGCACAATTACCCGTCTCACGTGTTAAAGCAATATAAAGTACAAGCTAATTAAAGTAAAATACCAACAATACAATCCTTGAACAAAAAATGTCAAAACATAAGAAAAGAGGGCAGAAGACTACAAAAAACAAGATAACAAATCAAGGAAGACAAACTTAAGAACGAACCTTAAATACACAATTCGCCGCCGTCTGACAAGCTCATAAGTGGTTTGGTTAGTCAAAATAAGGTAGCTGTTCCATACGAAAATTATGATTATATAGGGAGAATTATTGGCTGCATTTCTTAAATATTTGAATTCAAAAGAGAGAGAGAGAGACACACACACAAAAATACTATTTGAATTAAAAAAAAGAGAGACACACACACACACAAAAATACCTGTGAAAAAGGAGCAGCAGCAGCAGAAAAATTAGAGTAATTGACAAAGCAGCCAAAAGCAGAATCAATATTACATCTGTCCACCTGAAGGAAATCAAACCAGCAACTTTTAGCATTCTAACAATATTGGAAACTCGATCATGCTAGTTAAAAACTTAAAACAAAACACCATGTCAAAAGACTAATTAAATTTAGAACATAAAGACACGTATTTTGTCTAATATGAAGAAAAAAGAAGATGATTTATTGGCCATAAGAAGTTGCCATGTTACATACCATGCCTTCAATATATGAGACTTGAGGTATCCAATGTACAATAGGCCGGTCCAAATGCACAAGGCAGTTTCCTCGCACAAGTACCACCTGGGGTACCATACATACAAACTCAATCAAAAAACAGATTTGAATTCTCAAATAAATAAAAAAAGGTCATAGAAATAATCTAAGCAAACCTAAAATACATATTTAGAATAGTCTTGTGGAAATCCATGCTTGATGGAATTATCTATTTTTCAATCTCCCAAAGTTTCCTTTATACTTTCATTTTTTCCCCTTTCACAGTTTTTGTTTGGCATTTCATATTTGAAACATTTATGACCAGAAAAACCAAAGACTTTGAAACAGAAAGAATAAAACTTAAGTTACTTATAAAGTCAGCATTTGATGCATGAGCTAACAACTACTAAGACCCTAATCGGAAACATAATCAGGTAAGCAAACACAGACGCAATTAATCATCACCATATACTTTCTCATCATTTAAAGTTCATTTACATAATGAGATTTATGCCTTAAATCCGAAACCGTGTCAAACCCAATTCAAACTTACACCGATTTGTTCAAAATTCAACTCATAATAGCAAAATTAGCAGAGGCCTCTTCCACTGTTTCACAACATACTTTCTGCTTTGAAATTAGAACAATTAGACAGATTCCAATTTAAAAAATACTGATAATGACACTCACCAAAAACGACAATGGTTTCCCAGGCCTATGCATGTCCCAAGCCAAGCACAATGATGATCGAACTGAAGAACGCACTTGTCACAGTCATGGCAATGCTTTGCTCGTGGAGGCTACAAAAGAAATACAACAATCCAAGATCAGAAATTGAGAAGATTTGGACCATAGATGTTAACAACTTGTCTAATTGACTACATACAAAATCGGCATTCTGTACTTGGATCTATCTATTGCAAATACTCCGCTTTCACTAAATTGACTAGAACCAAATTCCCAGCATCCAGCCAGTTTAATTTAAGGAATGTTTGTTCTTAACTGAAATTCTAATTACAAAATCACGAGTTAAGTCTCAAATCCAAACTCCAAGAAAAATTCCAGGTAACAAAGACTTCCAGTTCCAGCATATTTGGCCTGACATAATCCCAATTTCTGTAATGAACTTGAAAGAACATAAATACTAAATGAACACATATTTTCTATGCGACCAACATACAGGTAGTCAGGTACTATAAAGAAGCATGAATTTTTCTTTGTAAGACAGCCAACTGTGTTAGTCAATTTATCAATCTATTTGCACACAAGCCCGGTCTAATAAGTAAGGTAGCCAACTTTCGGGCCCTCTACTTCTTTCTTTCCTTCTCTCTAAGAATCAATGAGAAAAATCTTGATGTTGTTTAATATGAACATGAACATATGGTATACATATAGTGAAAAACGAAGAGAAAAGTTACTACCTGAATGACATTGCAGTATGGGCAAGTCAAACTTCTGGAAACAATCAATAGGGAGAAAAACTGTTAGATAGTGTTTGGCGGATTCTTAAGAAAAAAAAAGAGTAATGTTCTATATAGTATATATCAAAGATAGACCATTTGTATCATCCATTGCAATAAAAATAAGAGTAAAGCTCTATATATCAAAGGGAAGTGTTTTTTTTTCCAATTTAACCTACCTCATCTGCAAAATGGTTCTACTTAATACTCCCTCCGTCCCATGATTATTCGCACACTTTCCTTATTCATCCGTCCCAAAGTTATTTGCACACTCTAATAAAGGAAACATTGATTTGCATGCACACTCACAATAATATACATATCTTTACCCATATGCCACTACTTTACTCAAAAAGTGCATGTTTCTTAAAAAGGTGCATGTTTCTTAAAAAGTGTGTCATTTTAAGTATGCGAGTAATATCGGGACGGAGGGAGTACAAAAGATTAGGTTTTCTCAGATACATGAAATAGGAAACGGAAAGGAAATGCTTTTCATTAGCTTAAACAGTGTAAAGTACTAATAACAGACAACTACCTAGTAGATGCCACTGGAGGATACAAATCCAATACTAGCTTTGTCCAAGCAGTTGTGTTTCCTCTGTGATAGTTCCTTCCATCCATAGTGATTACTACATTGCCATTTTTGCTTGATGCTGGTTGTCTTTGCTTGAACATTATAACAAGACATACACAACGAATGTTGAAAATTGGTTAACTCTATACTCGGGTAAACTAGTTTTATATGTACATTCTTCTTAGTCATGTACATACATGTTTAATTTTAGAAAAGAATCAGAGAGAACCTGCTTACTTTGAGGCCAATAATGCCCTTCTAGCTGAAGCATCTCTTTCATCAACAGCTTTTTGTGCATCAAGTACATACCTAGGTTTTCAAAGGAAGGAAGGTAGAAATATAGAATAAAAGATTTATTCTCTAAATAAGTTCTAATAGAATAATTTGGAAGATTATGATTATAATTACCCAGGAGATGTTCCAGCAGTAACAAAATATTGAACCAGTGTAGCAACAAACAACGACACATATATAGCAGTGTACCTGTTGGGATGGGAAATCAATAATGTGACAAGTATCATGACAGATATTATGAACGGTCAAAATCCCAGATGAAAAATCATTATGATTAGAGCTAAATGAACAAAGTCGAGCAATTAATAAATTTCCTAATTGGCACGTTAATTTTCAATAGCTTTAATTTTCTCCCGAAGTATGCAACAGGTAAACAACACAATCATAATTACAATAGTGTCATTTGGTCTAAAATACTTCATTTATTGTTATCTTCCAGATCTTCTCATCGTCCCTGCTAGTTGAATGTTCTAGGTCTGGTCCAGTTTAACTAACTCAGAGAAACCAAATGGAACATAATTTTCCAAATCCATTATAATGAAAAATGATTAAGAGGAAAAGGCCAACACTTCCTTAAAGGCCCACCACAATATTAATAATGCTGATTGGACACCCTGTAAATCAGTCTTAGCACTTGAATAAGCAACTCAGTCCTATTATGCACAATTAAGGCTTAACTTGCAACAAAATTACAGAAACCCCTGCAGTGGAAGCTCAGATAGGCTTTTGATCTTAATATCCTATCTGGACCTGAGCCATAGTTACTCTTTAGTTAAATACTTGTGGAGTTCATCAAAGTAGTAATGCAATAAATGTGAGTCTATGATAATTGTTACATTAAATCTATGATATAATCAGGAACTCAGCATTTCCATTTTGTGAATGACCATAGGCAAATTACATCTGTAACTATCAATCAGGCTCACAATTAACCCAAACCAATAATACTTTCCCAACATTGACCTACAATATTCACCGCAACTAAATGTACAAACAGAATGAATTCAAAAAACAAACATATCTATACGTTACCACGGTTCCCTTCTAGTCTTCTCAATCAAATCATGGTCAAACAGAAATAAAACCCCGGCAAAAACAAGATGCAGTATCACCAACGCTACTTTCAGAGAAAAAGCAGATCTTCGTGCTGAAATCAGATTTAAAACCGAACAAAAAAAAAATCAGAACCAAAAAAATTCCGGATGCTCCACAAATCAATTAAAGCAGAAGCAAAATCAGAATAACCTGGATCAGAAAGGCAGTGGAAGAAGCGGGAACAACGGTCGGCGGCGCGGTCCCATGTGTGCCGGAGGTAGCTGCCGCATGATACGCCCATTGTTTTCTCATACGCTCATAAATCAGCAAGGTGGTAGTACCCTGTGCTGCTTTAGTTGTACATAGCTGTGAGAGAGTGAGAGTGAGAGTGAGAGAGAGAAAGAAACGGCGGCGTATGGAATTGTAGTCCCGAGAGAAATCTGACATTGACCCACTACCCCGCCCCACAGCCACAACCTCCCATGATTTTCAATTTTTATTATCCTAATTAACAAATCCCTAAATAAAAATAACCTCATTTAAATTTTGTAAATGCAACGTTTGTTTTAGGGATGTAGGAGAAATACTTGTTTGCATCATTTGCATTAATTTAAAATTCGTGAAATTAGATTTTAGGTTGTTTTTTTTTATTATATTTTAACTTTCGAACAAGATTCGAAAACAACTCGAGCCCGACCGACTCAGGCCCGACCCAATCCGAATGATTTAGAGTTTGGGTTCGAGTTCATGGTTCAAGGTTCGAATTTGGATTCATGGTTCTGGGTTCATGGTTCAGTTCAAGTTCGGGTTCGGGTTCATGGTTCATTATTCGGGAATAGAAAAAAAAAAGGAGGGTGAAACCTCCCAAATTTTAGTATGTGGTTAATTCAAATTAAAATTGAATCCAATTGCACTATATACAATTGGTGCACACAAATATCACTCGGGAGGTGGGAGTAACAATATACATTTAATTGTCTTTGTAGTAATTTAATGCAAATTAGCTCCTAATAATTGTTTTTTCCATCAAATGTTTTTATGGTTAATGTTTGTTCCAATTACCAAAAAGAATCACAACTACCTAATGAATTCTTTGATTGAATATTTTTTTAACCAAACGTTTGATTGATTTTTTTATTTTATTTTTTTGAGCGCAATAAAAATTATAGTATTACTTAATGTGTTTTTTTTTTTTAATAAAATTGATAACTTTTTAAAAAAAATATTTTTACAAATGGACAAATGAACTGTTTAGTTTTTCTATGGATATTAAAGTTAAACCCCTCATATCATATTTAAAGGTGTTTCAAAAAAGAATCGGTAGAGACGGTATGGACCTTTAAGCCTTAAAAGGCCGTCTAGTATTGAGCGAGACTAATCGGTTTTTTTTTTTTTCCATCTAAATGAGTTTTATTTACTACTTATCAATATATTATAACAAAATTACACTTCAAAATTAATTAACAAATTCATTATACAACCGTCTAAATCTATATAACAATTGAAACACTTTTTTTATATATATATTATCCATTATAGAGTAGAAGAAAATTAATTTAACATAAAAAAACTAAACAAATTTGTGTTTTGGAATTTTAGTGTAGTGAAAATTATCAATTTTTATTTTATCATCAATTTATTCTAAGAACAAAGTCTCTCATTATCAAATAATACCTTAGTGTTGGACACCTAGCTCCCGACTTAGTCTAGCTCCTCGGCTAAATTGCGCCTAAGCGCCCTAGACAAATTTAATCGAAGATTGACGACCGCTTTAGTTCCTAGGCGGAGACTAGTCGGGACTTTTATATCACTGATCATATTACACGGGTCGAAAAAAGTTACATTATTAATTTTATATATTTTAAACATTAATTTAATTAATTCAGTTCAAAAAGTATTTAGAAAAATATTTTTACAATAGAATGAGAGTGTTTTAATATATTTTTAAATTATAAATAATATGTATTTTAATCCTATAACGTGTTGATTAAAATATTATATTATGAAAATACATTATATTTAGACTTATACAGCTTAAAAATAAGAAAACATAAATAGATTTAATATCATAAATAATTTAAATGAATAAAATGAAAGTATTTTATAATAAACGCTTCTAGAATATGGGGTGTTTGAAAAATAATTATATAAAAATTTGGTGATTTAAATTTTTACGAATTTCAAGTTTTTTTTTTATGATTATCCAGACTTTTATTTATAGATTTTGAATAAATAAGTCTTTTAAACATTGACTTAAGCACGAATTAATTCATTAACTTTTTTGTTCCAATCAAATACTCATATATTTAACATGAACAAAGTAAATAAACAAAAAAGGTAAGTTTTTTTTTGTTTGGGGAACATAAAGTAAGTTTTAACAATCAATTATTTTATTATTGTTATTTGGAGACATCACATGCTCTACATTAAATGATCGCCCCAAGTCGTAGCTATAATGATTTAATGGATGTCGACGGGCCTAAATGGTAAATTACATTACTTACATCTAAATGGGCCGCAGAGACATGTATACCCAAACAAAATTAATTATTGGCCCGTACAAAACACGAGGTATAGGCCCAAGATATATCATATCACAAATACAATAATTGTGTGTGCATGAACACCTATATCTTAATACTCCGACCCAAACTCAATGGCCATGTTTCTTTTGGGATGCATGTGAGTGGACTTAGAATTTTGCTCTCTCATTTCATACGAGTTTGAGATTTAGAGTCTAGTTTTTAAATCTCATATTCAATCCACACCTATAAATATCTTATAAAAATTATTATTACTCTTCCCAATACATCACACTCTATAATGCACGGATTCTCCAAAAAATACTATGGTGCAGAATTGGATACTCCACGGGTGCGGGTGCGATTTGCGTGGGATTCGCACCGGGTGCGCCACGTGGCGAATTTTGAAAAAAAAAAAAAGGGATTCGCAACACAGATCACACTTTATACACTATATTACTCTTCTCAATATAATATAATAATACAACAACAATCACTATTAAATATTGATTTGACATAAAGTTAAATCACACGCTACTCAAATCTCAAAACAAGCACATATATTTATTAAGGATTCTAAATCCCTGGATTCTAAAACATTAACTTGCTCCGCACACTTAAATCTCAAAACAAACGCATCCTATGGTATTTTAACTGTTCATAATCATTTAGTGAAATAATGATAAAGTGATAAAGTGGTGAGGTAGAAATAGTTATTTATTAGTATTTTATATGATAAAAATGATAAAATTATGGGTAATTGGGGGTAAAAAGAGTTGTTTATTAATATTTTATGTGATAAAATAATAAAATGTGTTAGTAACTTTACCATTAAATTTGGGACAAAAATAATGGATATTTTACCATTAAGTTTGGGATGGAGTACTATATATTATTAGACAAAAACTTGTATAGACCTGGTTCATGCTATGAACTCGGTTATTTAAGTATCACTGTTACATACAAAAACTATCATTGTTATGTACAAAAACAATTACTATGTAAAAAATGTTATATTTTTAAACAGTAAAAATTTTTGTGCATAAAAGTGATAGTTTTTACAAATAACAGTGATAGAGTTCATGTATGAACCTGGTTCACATGAGTGTTAGTCATATTATTAAACCTATTTCAGCCCATGTGGCAAAATCACTTCAGTTTACGTAAAATTCAATTCAACCAAATTATTTCGTTTCAAAATCGTGCATTCTCATTAAAAAATATTTAAATTAAATATATTTAATTAAATTAAATCATATCTGCGTTGAGATTGTTACATGAATCCAATGCTTAGAAGATACGTAGTATTGTGTTTAGA
Organism: Stenogyne calaminthoides; assembly: GCA_037126765.1. Classification (NCBI taxonomy): domain Eukaryota; kingdom Viridiplantae; phylum Streptophyta; class Magnoliopsida; order Lamiales; family Lamiaceae; genus Stenogyne; species Stenogyne calaminthoides. The sequence goes on from JBBCBC010000002.1 coordinate 40,367,746, forward strand.
TTGTAAAAAATAATCTACTAATTTTCGTATCTTAATACTATATATTATTTATAAAGATATGATTATATCAATATCCCATGTATCTTGATACACTTATATATAAACTTAGACTGTGTTTGTTTTGGAATTTAAATGTGAGAAGCAATTCAAGGTTTTAGAATACAGAGATTTAGAATCCTTAATGAATATCATATACTTATTTAGGAATTTGAGTAGGGTGAAATTTAATTTTATATCAAATCAATGTTTAATAGTGATTGATATTATATTACTATATTATATTGAGAAGAGTAATAAAATGATATGTATTGTAAAGAGTAATAATAAATTTTATAGGTATTTATAGGTGTGGATTGAATGTGAAATTTAAAAATCAGACTCATAATCCTAAACTCAATATAAAACGAAAAACGTAAAGTCTTAAATCTATCCGTGTAAATTCCAAAACAAAAATAGCGCTAATGTTTTCCTGCCACTATATCTTGGGGATTTGGCAAATTCGACTTTCAGGTTTTCATATTTAAAAGTACCACCCATTTTTTATTTTTTATTTTTTGGCAAAATTATCATTCAAAATATTTTTTTTAATCTAAATGCTCTTATCTTTGTGGGATCTTTGTTCAACCTCTTTTGTGTGATCCTTATTCGATGAATGTGCGATTTTTGTGCGACACATGTGCATAAGAGTTGAGCAGCACGGAGATCGCACAAAGCAAGAGGACAATTTTTTTTGAAAAATGTCACTCAAAATTATTTTTGGCAGTAATTACTGTAACCATTTTTTTATTATGAGATTGCTGGAATGGTTATGTACTCGCGTAAGAATTGCGATAATAGTCGCAAGCCACTATGAAAATCACAAATAAATTGTTAATCTACTTCGTTTTCGTGAGAACTTTGGAAAGGGTGGAAGCTCGAGATGCGTGGCTACAATCTGGTCTAGTATAATGGTGTAAACGAATTGAATAATTTCTAAATGATTAAATCTTTCAAGTTATACTCCCTGACCTTAAAAAAAATTTGTTGAAGAGTTTAAAGTAAAATGTCACCATGTCTATCTTTAAAATCGAAAAAGGTGAATGATTGTTCAATAATGGTTAAAAGACCCGAGAATGTGTTTAGATAGGTAATAGTTGGCTTGTTGAGGTATTAGACGGGGAGAAAACTGTTGTAATTTCCACGTGCTTATTTGCAACCACAACTCAAATAAGCCACAACTCTACAAGTACTTATATTTTGAAAAGGTTAAATCAAATTTATTTTTTAAAATAATGCAACAGTTTTTATTTTGTATGTGACATTAAAAATAAATATTTATTTATTAAAATTTACTAATTTATAAATAAATCTTATAATAATTGATATGGCGACTATATTTTTCTTTATCGGTTAAATGAATTTAAAAACTAGAGATGTTTAGAAAAAGAATACATTAAAAAATTATAATAAATAATAAAAAAAATAATAAAATTTGAGACCTATCTTGTTGAAATTGCAAATAAATTGTACTCCGACTATATTTTTTTTTAAACAAAAAAAAAAAAAAAATTGCAGTGGTTACTTTTCAAAATTGATGATGAACGATGGATCGTTCAAATTGCCCCCTATTCCAAAGAACAGACAACACAAATGGAGGTAACAACTAGCAAATGAGAAATTGTCGAATAAAAAATGATGAACAAAAGATCTCCCTTTTCACATTTAACCTGAAATTGTCATCACAGTTCTCAACACACATCAAATTAGGAATTGATAGGAGTAGAATCGGGCGATGACGGCTGCCGGCTTCTTCACTTCATCCTCTTCTTGCCATTTCCTCTCTCCTCCTTCTTCTCTCACCTGCATCTCTGTTCAGTGTTCGTGCTTCATAGTCTCTCTCTTTTATGCGTAGCTTTATATGGTGTTTTTGCTAGTAATAGATCTGTTATTGTCTTTCAATCTGTTGGCATTGTAGAAAGGTGTCCGTGTACAAAGGTTTGTGATACTTAAAGTCAGCTGCGAATTGGGTGGGAGTAAAGGAATCGTCCGATCTGAGTGCGGAACGACGTCGTTCTCTTCTTCATCCGAGATTGCCGGAGATGATAGGAGCATTTCAACATACAACTGGTGTGCGGCTGCTGGAAGCATTGGGTTTCTGGAGACAGCGTATTTGACTTGCCTGAAACTCACTGATGCAGATGTGTCCTTCCCCATGGGAGAGGGATCTTGCAAGACCATTATCACCAGTGACTTCTCCTCCATTTTCGGTATTCTCTTTTAGCCAAACTTTGTTGAATGAGAAAATTGCTTAATAGTTTATCTTTTTTGTAGTTCGGGTGCTTTTCTTTTGATTCAATGTGACTAAATTTAGTGGAATTTGTTTTGGTTGGTAGGAGGGTTTTGGTTTAGGAATTGTGGAACTTGATTGTAGATACTAGATATGGTGTTGGAGCAGGCATATGCAAATGCCTGTGCATTAGTGTGCACGAAAGGAGTTTGCTTGTGGAATATATATATACTTTTTTTTTTCCCATGAAACTTGTGGAAGAGGAATCCGAAAGAACTCTTCTCTAAATAATCCAAAAGTTTTGTGATGGATCGTTAATTACATTGAGATGGATCAGACACATCATATTTACTTAGACAAAAACTCATATGAGATGGTCTCATGCATGAGACGGGGTACAACCAAGCACAAATCACACCCATCCCTCCCAAAGGGTTAAAGCTTCAATGTTCAACTTATGCCCCGTCTCACCGTGAGACTGTCTCATGCAAGTGTGTCTCACTTACTTTTGCTTTAAACTTTGCTTTAAACGTACTGTCCACGTGGGAAAAAAGTTGGAGCATATTTATGTTTAAATATGTTTATGCTCCTAGCAACTAATGCTATACTTCTAATTGGCTTCTCAAAGTCACTAATGAAAAGTAGTTGAATAACGTCTGAGAAGATAGAAGAGTTCACTAGTAGACCAAGATAAACATGTGCCATCAACTGGATAAGAAAATAGAAATGTTCAATTAAACTGGATTCCAGTATATAAGTTTTATTGATAAGGTCCCTAAGGTCTTTGACCTGTTGAACTTGTTGTGCTGAAAGAATATGCCACATTCATTCCCGTACCTTGTCATTATGTTACTCATTTGATAGGACTGGACTAGTTGCTACACTTCTATTAAAAGATTGTTTCTATATCTAGTTATTATCAACTTAGTACAATGAGTCTTTTATTCTAGGTCTGGTTTGAAACATTAACATTAGTGTCTTTTGTTTCCTAGGTGTTCCTCTTCCATCACGTGGTCTGCTTGCACATGGATTAGTTGCAACTCTTGGCCTGCAACTACACCTAGGTCACAAGAAAAAGGTATTCTCAGTAAGCTATTTTAATTTTAATGCTTCGTCCTGTAACAATGAGAGAACTTTTTGGATTTATTTGCAGGATTTTGGATTGGAGAAGATTAAAAAAATGTTGGGTTCACAATTATGCATAAGCTTGGTCATTTTTGCCATGTGTAATGCTTTTCAACCTGTCTCATCAAGGTAACCTGCTAACTTTGTGATACAGAATGACCTCAATTTACTTGATAAACTGTTGTTTAACTAAATTTGTCACATTGGATTTGGATGCTCCGGCCTAGAAATTAAGGCAATTTTTTAGGCTGCTTAGAGTAAGATTGACACTGGAGCAAAGTTGAGCTAACTTGAATTTAGCTCCTTGCTTGAGCTGATACATAAATAAATATATTCTCAAATGGTTTAGTCTTTATGCGGTGATTCTGACTCTTGATGAAGTTACTAATTCCTTGTCAAGGAACCTTGCTTTGAAACTTATGGATAGGCTCTCAAAGTTGAAATACTGTGTGAGGCAAGATTCAAATTGTTGTTTACAGGGATAATTTTCCTGTTCTTTTTCCAAGTTATTATGTAAATAGTCAAGCAAGTCTTCAAATAGGAATCAAGTAATAAATTAGATCAAAGTTACATTAAATGTCAGTTGAAGAGCTAATGAAGGGTCTTCATAATTGTGGTATAACCGTATAAATAATTTATTACTTCTTTCTGCACCACAATCTTGCCCAAAATTACTCTGTGCTAACTCCTATAATTGTGGTACATTGTGCTACTCTTTGTGCTATGAATTGTTGATAATCAAAGTTCTACGAAAGCTATAAGTCTTGTGGAAAAATTGTGCAATGAATGCGATTGCGATGAATTAATTAATTATGGATGTAATTCGAGAGAAGAGTGTTCATGGGAAGACATAAATTTTGTCTGATTTGGACTGAATGGCTATTGTTTGTGACATCAATCTGAACTTCTGATGGATCCTCAGGGTTCACGTGCAAATTTATAGAAATGCTGTATTACAGAAACTTTGATTGGGAATGCTAGAACTTATGCTCAAAGATGACTCATAAGTGATTTATGTACAGAGTTTTACTCATAATTTTTTACAGCCTTGCTGCAACAGAAAGGCCGTATGTTGAAACCGAGATAACAGGAGACTCCAGTCCGTTGGCCCTTTCTCTTGCAAAGCATTTACACTCTATTGGAGCAAAACTATATGGAGCTTTCTGGTGTTCACATTGTGTTCATTAGAAACAGGTATTTTCATTGTTCAACTGTTATTTAGACGGTGCGCTACATTAGTGGGTACTCTAGTATTTTAGTTATGTAATTGAAATTTAATTTTTTTTCATTGCTTCATGATTTTGCATTATTCGTTGGTCAAACAATTTTTTGGTTAGAGGGGTATTTGATATTTTTCAAGCCACAAGATTTCTTTTGATAATTTTGACGAACTTCGAAGAGGATTTTCGTAATATACCCTTGATTTTATAATGAAATATTCTAGTTGGTTATACTCATCCTGAGATTCAATTTAACCTGAAGATGCACCCAATTGCATCGAGAATAATATATGGTCTATGGATTTCTGTTTCCTTGCCGGGCATGTATCCTCTCGATTTAGTTCTGTTGATTCAGCTATAAAACATCTAATCTCTGATGCCAAAATTATTTACAAGACAAGGATATGTACAGAACTTGAAAACTGATTAGTTTCCCTTTTAATTGTTGTGTATTGCCATTGAAACAGATGTTTGGGAGTGAAGCAGCAAAACTGTTGGATTATGTAGAGTGCTACCCGGATGGGCTAAAGACAGGAACCAAAATGGCTGAAGCCTGTTACAACATCGAGCTTCAAGCTTTCCCATCCTCACTAATAAATGGAGAGGTACAATTCTTTTTAGTTTCGCGACTTGAGATAATTGAAGTATGTAGAGGGGACAAAATGTTCGATCTCTAATAGTAACATCATTCATAAAGAAGTTCTGGAAAACAGGTTTTGGCATATGTAGGAGTTCTCTTACACCTCTTTGGTTACACAAAGTCTTACATAACTCATATTTACCGTGTAACTGGTTTCCATTTCTATGTATTTATAAAGTGATAGTTATGTCTTGCAGGTTTTGAGTGGAGAAAAGCAGTTCCCGGAACTTGCTCAGTTGTCTGGAATCAAACTCGAAGATTTGAGTCAGTAGATTTCTTCCCTCCTCAATAATAAGCATCACACGAGATTTGTGGCTCGTTATGAATAATTATTTACACGAGCAGCTAAGTTACAGCAGACTACTAATCCAATTTTGCTGCTGCAGTTTTTTATATATGTATGAGATCTTCTATTCTCTATGTATTATGTTATACATTTTGTGATCATTTTAATTACCATTACTAATTATGTGTATAATGATGAAGTCATACTTTTTACAGGGCGTATATTAGATTGAAATACAATTATAGGTCAATATAGAAGAATCTGATTGCAGAGAACAAGGTTAGGTCAATATAGAAGAATCTTCTAATTCTAAAACCATGAGACATTGAAATTGCCAGCGAGTGAAATTGGAAAGAAAAATATCATTAATTACTCCAACCATGTTACACATAACGTAATACGTACCAACTTACACCCCATAAAAGAAAGATAACTTATGAAAAACCAGAATTAACAAATATCAAGAAAGGAAGATCGTGTGTGTATATATATGATACATATATAATACATAGACGTGGGGAAGATCTAGTAGGCCATGCAAGGAAAACACTAAATAAGGTGACATATATGAATGCTCAAGTTAATTAGAAGGTGGTGAAGCAAAGAAATTAGGAATGTTAAAAGGGAAGTTTGGGAGGCCTGTAGGAAATGAAGGAAACTGAGGAATTGTCACTTTGGGCATCGCCGGAAAACCTGGCTGAGACGGAATGGATGGCATGGGCGGCATCATTGGCAGCCCCGGCATGGACTGCAACAGGTGACGGCCGGTGGCATCACATTTTTCACTACTGCCAATTATGATCACGGCAACAATCAAAATGCAGGCAATGCTTCTACCCATGATTGCAAGACTAATTTATAAGTGAAACTATTGCTTATGATTATTTTGTTGATGGTGAAGAATTAGGGTTTGTGTTAGGGTACTTATAGAGCTATTCATGGATTTCATAGGTGACCAAACTTGTAAAAATTAACTAGGTTGGTGAAAATAAGGTGAGTTGGTCTTGACATTGTATAGATTGGATTTTAATATATTAATAGTTATGTCACCCAATATTGTGTGGGAATTAACCTCGTCTCATATGAAGATGCTCGTAGTGGGTGTCTTACGAAGTGTTATTATTTAAAATTCAAATCTTGACACTTTTTATATCGTAACAACAATAATAATGCCAGATGAGTAATATATTTAAAGAAAAAAGTTCATGTAAAATGAGTTCACACAACCAATAATATATTTAAAGAGAAAAAGTTCATTGTAAAATCGAGTTCACATCAATTTTTTGCCTTTAATATTTATGGGTCTACTTAATTCATTTAATTATGCTGGAAATATTAGTTTTCTTGGTAGCTAGGCAGAGGGTTGATAAAACACCTCAAAAAAAAAAAAAACCTAATTATGTTGGGAATGACTGTCAACCATCATGGTTTTGTTTTAAATAAAAATTGTTACATTTTAACATGGAAATATGTGCGGACTTGGGACATTATATAATATGGAGTATTGCTATGCCGGAAAGGGGTGATAGACTTTTTTATCCAGCCCAATCTTCAGTTTGGATTGGTGGACTGTGGGCCATGATTAATTGTGAGTCCAGTACGTATTATGTAATAATCAGTCCATTGAATGATAATCCGTCAGAGGGTGGGGCTGAGTATATTTTATCCGTATTAATCAGTCCATTAGATTTGAGGAACGAATAAACAGAATCTGATGGAGAATGCTTTTTTTTTTTAATTGACATTTATTTTTTTCAAACCAAACACCAATAAAAATATTATTTTTTTTTCATCAAATCAAACACAATCATCTTTTAACCCATTATAATAAATTGCAAAACTAATCATTAAATCAATCACATCACTAAAAATAGTTTTAATAAATAAAAGTGCATATCAAAGTTTTGTTCAACATAAAATATAGTCTCAAAATAGCAATTAGAAAAAGTTCATAAGCATAAGTTTAAATACACAAACACTTTTGTGAAGTATTAGTGTTGTATTGTGCAACCAATGTGGTAATTTAATTTCTAGAGTTTTTTTTTTTTTTTTGACTAAATTATATTAATTTTAAGTATTAGTGTTAGTAACTAGTTGAGTAGGATAAGTTAATTTTTTTTTTTAATTTTATTTTGTGTTAGTAAACAATAATAATAAAATAAATAAAAAATTACACCCCAACCATGGTTGAACCAACCCGCCACACAAGTTCCGCCCCAAATTTCGTCCATTGAAAACATTACATGTTATATAATTGACTTGACCAAATCTACATACAGAAAAATACGTGTATTATATATATTATATTAATATATAAAAACCCATTTCGGTTCCTACTAGCAGTACTAGGCTCTCTCTTTTTGAAACACTTCAATATTGTTTAAGTACGGACCACAGATGATAAAATTAATCATGCATCAAACTCCGTCGGGCTCGGTGGGAGGCCCTCATCGGGAAAATTAGCGTCGGGAATGGGAAGAAAGTCGCGGGCGGCCGCGGCGGAGTAACTGCGGCAGGCGAAGATGGGAACGGAATAAACGGGAAACCAAATTTTTTAAGAGATGGCGAGAAGCAGCATCACATCTATTTCATCATAGGGATGAGGATTATGTTTTTTTTGTTTAAATTAATTATTAGGATGCCAATGAAGAAGATGAATAGGATGAACATGATGGTTTTTTCTAAATTTGAATTTATTTTTTATATTTATTAATCTTTTTAAATTTTGAATTGGTTTCTGATCTTTGTTTGTTAATTTCTTTTTTAAAATTATTTCTTTTTCACAGCACTTGTTTAAAATAATTAACGCTCACATAATATTTTTTTTCCTCTTAATTAAGTGCCTCGTGAAATTAGACAACAACATGAAATATATTAATATACACATTTTTTCTAAATTTATTTGTTAGTTGGTTTTAATTACATCAATTAAAGCTGTTGTACAGATTCATGTTCAAATATTTCCATATATTAATATTTTCACATCTAATTAATAAAATTGAAATTTGATTTTAGTCCACATGCTAATTTTAAAGTTTGTGTAAATATATAGGATTAAAATCAAAAAGTGAAGACTATTGAAATCAATATAAAAAACGCGACAAGCATTGGGATGCATATAAAAACTTTAATCTAAGAGAGACAGATAAAAATTGTATATACGAGAATACGATACACTTAACATTTAAATGCAAGATTACAAAAGCGTAGTAGGAAAACATTACATTTATTTGACTGACCAAATCTATATACCTCATGAAAATATCTATGATATATGCATGCATATATTGTATTATAAAAGACCCATTTTGGTTCCTACTAGCTAGGCTTTCTCTTTTATTATGACATAGCATGCATACACAATCGTTAACCATGCATTGGATATCCTTATGCCCATGCTCGAGCCCATCTCCTATGATATGTAATATAATGGAAACAAATTGGGGTATTTTTATATAGAGAGGAGCTACCATGGGGTTGAACGGTTCGAAAATATTAAAGATAGTGGGACCAATGCACAACTAATTTTCTTCTATATCAAAATAATTAATATTGAATTAATTTACTAATGTCTTTTAATAAAATAATTTATATCGTTATAAAATACATTGCACTTGCGTGATGAAATTGGTGTACAGAAGAATTGACAAAAACTTGTTTATTTTTAATTTATGGCATTTGACTTATATAATTAATGTGACATGATCAAAAGAAAATATAAAATTTTTATCTAATTTTGAGCAATTCTAGTTTATTTTAAAAATTTTTTAGTCTTCAAAAATCATTTTGAAAATAATTCTTGAAATGAAAAGTCAAATAATCTAATTTAAGTTCATATATAGTATAAATTTGATTCATCCTTAGGGACATCACCAATAAAAAAATATGGATGATTGTTAAAAAAAAAGAATTTAACATTTGAGTAACAAGATATCAATTTACGATAGTCTCAATTTGGGACATTTTTTTTAAAATTAATTCTCCTCATGAGTTTAATGTTTGATTTTAAAATTTTAGAGCGATTTTGTGTGAGAGTGTCTCACGTATAACTCTAGTTGAGTTGACATTAAGAAATACTCCCTCCGTCCTTTATCATTTGCACATTTTCTATTTTAGTCAGTCCCTTACCATTTTGCACACTTTTAAAATGGAAAATAATATGTAAACAACCGTCCACAAAAATATTTTAATCCACCCTCCATTCAACATAAAAAAAATCAATAAAACATTAAAAAATATTTTTTTAAAAAAATATGTGCACAAGTGGGTGTGCAAAATAGTGGAGGACGGAAATTTTATTAGTGTTTTTAATTAGAAAATAAATAAAAGATTTGCAGACGGCACCTGACCATTCCACCCTTTTGGACCCTTTTTTCCTTTCTCTTAATTCAACTAATATTTCTCCCGTGCCATTCACAAATTGAATATTTTAAATTTTAATGAGAAATTGTGCATTCTGAGATATATAAAGTAATATAAATTTAAATTAAATATATTTTGCTCACCTACAAATTTAATCTTTATTTATTTATATTGCTAATATTTTCTTCTAATATGTGAAGATTATATTGTATATATATAGGTGTCTCATAATTGCTTAATTAATTATATAATATTGATTTATATATTAAATTCACCACCAATACAAAAATTTATAAAATAATGTTAAATTCAACAAAGTTTATATAATTTTAAAAAATATATTTAAATTCAACTCATATAATTAAAATATATTAAAAAAAAATTAAACCTATTAAATTAATATTAAGATCAGGATTTTAGTTTTATATGTGCAATATTGTTGTTAAATTAAAGATCTTTTCAACAAATAATTTGAAATATAGTATTTTAAAGAAGATTAAAAAAAAAGATGAAATTTAAACTTGTTGGTGAAAAATGAAAAGAAAAAAAAAATTCTCTTTATTAAAAAATCAAGTCACTCTCTTTTGGTAGAGAGTGAAATTCATCATTACACAAGATACAAAGCAAGACATTTTTTTTGTGTTTAATGTTTGATTTTAAAAATGAGAGTTCTCACATTTATAACTCTAGTTGAGTTGATTGCTACAATAATAATTGTTCAGTTTTTTTTTTTTCCGAAAAATGGAAAATAAAACTTTACTTCTATTTTTTATATAATTATAGATAATAGATATAGATTATAGATGTCTCCTTGTTAATTTTTTTTTTTCGTTTAACGTCGTCATATAAAACAATTTAAATTAAAATATATACAAATATATATATATATATATATATATATAACCAATTGTATATATATAGGTTTTTATAATTAATTATATAATATTGATTTATATATTAGGATTAAAAATTTATAAAATAATGTGTCATATAATTTTAAAAATATTTATTCCTAAAATCATGAACCATAAACCCTAAATCATGAAGTTTTATTGTGCAATATTGTTGTTCGGGATCTTTGAACCATGAACTATTTTAAAGAAGGGCCGGGTTTGGGTAAAAATCAAGTCACTCTCTTTTTGGTAGAGTGAAAAGGTAAAAAAAAAAATTGAATTGCTACAATAATAATTGTTAGTTTTTTTTTTTCACTCTTTTACTAAAAAATAAAAATGTCTCCTTGTTAAAAAAACAAAATGAATATTTTTTTTTCGCCCGGACCCAATTAATGCGAGATCCGCCAAGGTAAAAAAAAAATTGAATTGAAAAAAAAAAAAAAACCGAAAAAAAAAAATAAATTACTTTTTTTTTTTTTTTTTCCCGGCAATAAGTAAAATAAAAAAAATTCGAATTAAAAAAAAAAAAACCCCGAAAAAAAAAAATACTTTTTTTTTACAAATTAAACCGGACCCAAGTGGTTCATGGTTCATGGTTCCCGATCCGAATGGTTCATGATTTAGGGTTTATGGTTCATGGTTTAGGGAATAGTTGGCATGACACGTCATTAATCTGGTTCCATAAAAAATCAAATAGTTGGTTCTATATCATTACTCTATATATATATATATATATTAAAGTACACATCTCTATTTTTTTTTTCATTATCTTGTATGTCTTTGATTGAAAAAAACAAATTTGAATGTTTCGTTAGGCCTTTCATTGAAAAGAAATTTTAAATCAGGCCCCGAATAAAAAATTAAAAATTAAATTGAGATTTAATTTAAAAATTAAATTTATTGCGACATTCTCAATCAATATCGTCTATTCTAATTTGATGCTTTATTTTATATTTTATTACAATTTTAGTTCATAATAATGACACATTAATTATTATTTGTGATGTTATTTATTACATATATAATTTATTAAAAATAGTGAAATATGAGATTAAATACCAAAGTAAAATAGATATATGTGCTTTGTACTTAATATTATTTATTACTTGCATCTTATAAGTATATATTATTGTATTTTTTAATATATAAATATTCAACGTCGTTAAAAATAAAAAAAATTAAACCAAAGGGGTTGCGAAAGTTTAGAGTTTGGCACACCTAGCTAGCTAGTTGTTAATTATGCCGTTTTTGCATTTATTTTATGTTGTCATTTTTTTTAAACAAGCACACGTATATAAACTTTTTTCTTTTCTTTACCAAAGCAAGGGAACTTGTTTTTGTTTGCAAAATCAATAGAATTCCAAATCGTCGGCATATATCTAGAGCATTCTAGCTCATGTGAAGCTATATTGATAGTGTCTAAACACAGTTAATTGTGAAGGTTTGTCAAGGAAATTAATAATCACAAGCTACTTATATAATTAATATGACATGATTATGAGTCAATATTAGAATGGTCCATTTAATTTTATTACGAAACCTAATTTTATAGGTAATGTTAAGGTATCAAAGTGTGTGACGATAAGTTTATTGAACATAACAAAACTGTTCCATGCACTATCCATGTTCCGAAAGCTTCTACCCATTATCAAATTAATATGCATATATATATATATATATATATATATATATATATATATATATATATATATATATATATATATATATATCTTGTAATTATGATGGATTGGGATTGATGGAAAAGATGAGGGGTTTTGAGACTATTTATAGAAGAGGAGATCTAGTTGAATGGTGGTAGAATTTAAATTGTACATACTTGGTCTCATGGACTTGGATTAATTCTCTACAACATTTTACGGTGCATTTTTTATTGTGTAATATCAGATACATCCGCGCGCACACACTCATACAGGTGTGTATGATCTAATAGAGAAAGGGTTTTTTTTTAATTAAAATAGAGTGATTTTGAATTGTTATTATAAAAATGGGGTGGGTTTCGAAAGGAGTATGAAAATAGGTGCTGGTGCGCTCTGTGAGCGCACCACGTCTCTGTATGTATGTGTATGTATAACGTGGTGCGCTTAGTGAGCCCACCTAGAGGGAGTTCATACTGTATATACGTACATACATTGTATCTAAACGTGGTGCTCTCATGGAGAGCACCAGGTGGGGCCGACATGACATATGCAAACTTGGTGCTTTCCAAAAACTTGGAGCTCGTTCTATATATACGTATATATATATATACATATTGTATCTAAACGTGGTGCTCTCCATGAGAGCACCAGGTGGGGCCGACATGACATATGCAAACTTGGTGCTTTTCAAATTTTGTATATGTATTTACATAAGTTCCAAATTTTGTATATATGTGTTACATAAGTCAACTCCCTTTTTGAATCTATATATGTATTTACATAAGTACCAAATTTTGTATATATGTGTTTCATGATTTTGACGAAAAAAATAATTAGGCAATAAAGGTACATATAATTATAAAATCAGCTATTAAAATAAATTAAAGAATTCACAGAACATGTGAAACACTTGTAGTTATAATTTTTTTCTAAATTTAAAATAAACGAGCAATTAAAGTGTTGCATATAATGTACATTAATCAAAAATGAAAATATTTATGACCATGTGTGCCACAAAACGGCGGGTGTCTATTCGGGAACTACGACGAAGGGGTTCATCAGGTTGTACTCGTTCATCTTGATTTTGATGTTCTTGTGTTGGGTCGCTTGACATACCAGTGCCCAAAAATGGAATAGGTGATGCATTGTAAGTTGGACGCTCATATCCTTGATAGTTAAATTCATTCAAAGGATAATTTGATTGCAACAATGAAGTGAATGACATTCCTTCTTGAGTATTAACCTCAGGTTGAGGTACATGATAACTTTCATAGTAAGTGGGAGGTTCCATTGATGTAAAAGTACCTAAAACATATTTAGTGAGTTTAAATCAATAATCGAAAAGGTAACAATACGAATATCTAACTGTGTAATTTGGTAAATTACATACCTCTCTCACTATGAGGTGTGTGAAAAGAAGGCTCAAATTGAGGCACGTAATAATTTTGAGGTGGCCGACTTGATGTAGAAGCATCTGTCACATGTTGCGATAATATGTAATAAATAATAAACAAAAGTGTAACCTCATTAAATTTATTAGTGTAATTTTGTAAATTACATACCATTTTGTACACGAGGTGTGCCTGACAAAGTTGCAAGCATCTCATGCGGGGGTAAAAGAAGACTCATGGTGTGCTGCAGAAGAATGTCTTCTTTGACTTCTTGTGGATGTCCCAACATTGTCATCTCTTGAAGTACTTTTTCTTCTCCTCTGTCTTGTACTCCTATCTTCTTCTCTGCTTTGTGGAGCTGGTTGATCTACAAGATATGAAGGTGCTTCTAGTATAGGGTCCACTTCCTGGATAAATTGTTCTGTAGTATTTAGCAGATCCACTATTGATTCTCTATTGTCAGCTGTAGCCGCCCTTCTGCTTATTTTAAGACGCGAGAACCATCGGACCTGCCAGAGTAAAAATCAGTGGACTCTTATACACATTTGTTAGTCATATCATGAAAACACAACATGAGATTTAGATAAATAATTTACCAAAACATCACGTGTAGACGTTCTAGGTGGTTGAAAGCCCCGATCCTCCGCATTGTACTCATTAAGTGAAATCAAATGTCGTGTAATGTTATAATACCAATGCATATAGTCATCGGTCAATGTCTTATCTCTAGTGATTTCCACTGTTGGACCATACGGATGTTGTTGGGGAATGAGTTGCACAGATCTATTCGGGGTGAATATTTAAATACAAATTTAATTCATTAATTATTACTAGCATGAATTAATCCTATATTAATTCAAATAATAATTGCAACAACATATCATGCATATAAAAAGCCACGTAAAACCTACGCATGCGGAATCTACGGGTTTACGTGAACGTACCTCTCGGGATGGCAGTGGCTTTGGTCGGACGGACTAACCAAAAGGACTTCTCAAGTATTCCCTTAGCCCTTGCTCGACAATCCGGTGGAAGGATACTCGCGAACAATTAACAAAAGGAAAAAATAAACTTTGTTGCACCACTTATGTGGATTTGCTAATATTTCCAGCACATGGAATTGTACTTGGGAATGAACTAATCATCCCCTATTTATAGGAGAGGGGTGGTCGAAAATTTTAGTAGAAAATCAATGTGGGAAAAGACTTTTCTTGGTCACCAAGAAATCTTGAATATATCTACTATATTCTTTTTCCCATAATTAAAATATTCCACAAAAATCCCACCTACTCTATAATATGGTTTTTCGAAAATTTAGTGTTCAAGAATCCAAGATTTGGATCTTCTTGAATTTATGAGATATTCTTGTATTTCAAGAAATACATATCTTCCATAATATCTTTTCAAGAAAATCAAGAAAATCTTTCTTGCCCACTATATTTCCAAAATTTCGAAATATTCTATATAGATAACCAAGTGGGAGATTTCTTGAATTTAATGAGATAATCTTGTATTCCAAGAATACATATCTTCATTCCATAACAAAATTCAAAGAAAATCTTTCTCCCTCTTTTATCCATAAATTTCGAAAATAAGAGGAAAAATTAAGCAACAATATTTATTTTATTTTTATTCACCTTTTTCAGTTATTGGACTATTTGTTGGGCTACTCAGGGGGCTTTTAGGAGAATTAAGATTGGACCTTCTAATGGATCTTGAATATCTAATATTGAGCCACAATATAATTCAAGCCCATAAATATTAATTAATCCCACTACATAATTAATATTGCACTATCCATCTTAACCCATATTACAGTCAATATGGCTCCCAGTAATTATTTCTCGTGTTTAAGATTATCTAGCCCATTAATTAATTCAAGCCACTGAAATAGCTTTCCATTAATTAATATCTTTTGTCCTTGGTCGAGGAACGGTTCAACATTATTATCCATACCGGAAACTAATTCCACTTGCAAGATTTGGTATGATAAAACTTATGAACCTCCCAAGGGGGCAAATCAAGCAAGCGTACTTGCACACGATTCTTCGTATTAAATCTTAGCAATCACATGTGACCAATAATATTGCCCAAGATAAAAATTATTGAATCTCTCTGATTCGCTACCCATGATAAGTCAAAGCAATAGTTACCAATCCCACGTGATCCTATTTAAGGGACGAAGGTTAAGAAACAACGAACCACTGATGTCTAATTCTTCCTTGTTCAGTTCTGAAGAATTTATCCTCCTGTAGGTCCTATTCAGCGCATCAGTCATGCACTAGTGTAATCTCTTGGTCAAGACAAACCAATCTGAGCCTTACACCTCAACCTTTCGCGATGGTTGTTCATTTCCATCTAGGTCGTGAATGACGTACTTTCAGTTACAATGGACTGTTAATTTAATCTTCTGTGATCTGGTATCACTAAATTAACTACAGTGTAACACGTACGAATTATTGAACAGTTATGCAGTAAATATATATAACATTCAATCATATTTAAAGCATCAGTGATAAACAATTTATTTCAGTAAATAAGTCTGGAAATTCAGTTTCGATTATACAAAGTAAAAAGCATACTTTTCAGTATAATCCCAACAGATGTCTGCTACCCCAATATGTAATCCAGTGGGCATGTTTTAAAGTCCAGTCAATACCGTCTTGCCCTTTGCGACCGACGTCGTGCAACGAATAATGAGTAGATGCTACTGAATGTGGAATGTTTTGAATCTTTCAACACTCGATTGGGATGATGAATCTCCACTATTTCAAAATTGATTAATGGACATTCTGACATCCATCTTATGGTCAAAAAATGATTTCCAAGGCTCACTATGTTGGGCATGTCCATATCGTATGGTTGCCAAATAATCTGCAATGGAAAAGAATTGTATATAACCCAAAACAATATTATTTATCGGGAATATTATAACAATTACTTACTTGTTGCTCCGATAAACGATCGAATATGTCTCGATATATACGAATAGTGTTGCTTGCACTTCTAGTATGGTCATGGTAATGAATCCACCTGTAATTTAAATACATTCAATATTAATAATATGACAAGTATAAATGAGCTCAATGAATGTGATTTGCAGAAGAAACGCATACCTAACCCCATATGGAAGAAGCCCCAAGTCATGATTATCTCCACCCTGTAGTGTCCCTTCTACAAGCATATGACGTACAAAACTTGGTTGTATAACCAATATTCTTGACCATGCCCAAATCTGCAATGATGAAAAACATTTTAATTTAATGTCAACTTATTAATGAATATTTAAAAAGTTGTTAAGAAATAACAATTACCTGCATTAGGGACAACGCTCCAGCGATGGTCTTCTTATCATATTTGGAGGCCATACAGAGTTCACGATATAAAGTCGCTAATACTGCACTTCCCCAGCTTTATCTACATCCTCTAGAAATTCTAGATAGAGTAACGAAATAGAAGATCGATCACTGTTGGGTATCATTAATGCCCCCAACAGTAAGAGCGCACACCCTCGTGCATATTTATCGACTTCTACTTGTGGGGTATTGTCATCAATAGCTGGAAAATGCTGTAAATATTGACTCGGTGAACTTAGATATATTGATTTCTTATTTTTCATTTCCAATTCTAGTGGTCGGAACCCTAACAACTGAGTACAATGACTACGCCATCCAGCTTTGTTACGATTTGGTTCACGACATATAATAGGATCTCCTTCTATCGGTAATCCCCATATAATTGCAACATCCTGCAATGTGATAGTGGTCTCCCCTATAGGAAAATAAAATGTGTGAGTCTCTGGACGCCATCTCTCCACAAGTGCAGTGATAAGATGGTGATCAAGTCTTAATGGTCCACATCGAGCAGGGCCGTAAAAGTCTATCACTTTTAATCTGTCCAAAACACGTGGGTGAAGTACAATATCGTAGGCGTATGGGGTTGCCCTAAATGTCCAAAAAAATTATTGGGAACCTTGTCCAGTGTCCAGTACGACCTCACTTTGGGCCCTATTTATATAAATATTGTTTGAACGGTGCGTTTCTTGTTGGTTCAAAACAGAATCATCAATAGGTCCAAATACCATTTTCTCCCTCTCTGTTGCCATCCTGAAAAATGTGTAAACATGCATAAACATGAATATTATGTATAAATAAATTAATATTAAGTAGTAGAAGCTACAAAAAATGTGTAAACACTTAAAACACAACAATATTGTGCAAAACACAACTAAATTAATCAAATGATGTAGATCTCATATTTCACATCAAAGTTACAAAATGAAATGCTAACCAACTAACATCGAATGATGTAGATCTAGTGTTTCACATTAAAGTTACAAAATAAATTGCTAATCAAACTAGCATTACAATATTATTAGACTCCACGATGTGATGTAGATTCTTGATGCGAAGATGCAACTCTATCTTGCGCTTGATATTGTTGTCTAGCGCGAGTTTGCGACCAATCCATCTCATTAGGAATCTTGGTCGTCACATCCCGACCACAACGCCTTATCCTATGCTCAGGATTATGCTTTAATTTGAAGTTTGGTTCCTCCCACTCTTCCATATCTGGCAACGGCGCGAAAAAACTCGAAGAGTAAGTCAAAGCATATGCATTTGTACTGTAACAATCAGGGACATACGTTGTTGGATCAACTCTATACTGTCTACACACTTCTAGTGCATGTGAGCATGGAATACCATCCAATTTCCATTTTCCACAGTCGCATGCTCGTTCTGATAAAGAGACTACACGAGTACGATAACGCGTCGATCCCGGCACTCGAGTAGATACCCTGGCTGTTAGTCTGGAATAGTTGTAGAGGTCTACAACATGCTTCATCCATGCCCACTGCTCTGTGTCAAATCTGCGTAATACGTGATCAGGCCACCTCTGATTTTTCTGTTGTAGATTCAGTGCCTCCTCCTCACGTTTCAAAAATGAATTTTTGGATCGTGTGAATGTTGCACTCACAATGGCAGTGATTGGAAGGCGTCGTGCGCCCCTAAGAACACCATTGATCGCTTCAGAGATGTTAGTCGTCATAACACCAAAACGGTGACCTCCATCGTGGCAAAATGTCCATTTAGTAGGATCTATTGCTCTTAGGTAATCATGTGCTCCACGACTCAAACCTTCAATTTCTCTCATTACAAAATTGAAATGCCTAACAGTAAGTGCTTTCCCCGCATTATAACACAAGTCATTCACCTTCACATTCTTGAATTGAGTATTCAAATTTGAAGCGACATGTCTTAAACAAAAACGGTGCACACCTCTGGGTTCACAAAATGCTGGAATATATGTCATTGCCTTCAATATACCCTTATGTCTGTCCGATATAATGCATATCCCCTCCATATCATGGACAACGTGTGTAGCTAACATGTGAAGAAACCAACGTGATCTCAGACAACACACATTGTAGATCATAAAAATCGATCATACGATCGACACGAGTCGCTCCAACGATAACTTCGCCAGATTTGACAAAAATTCCAATGTCACTCGAACTTGCCATATCTTCAAAAACACAACGTATTTTAGGAACAAAACTAAATTAATTTAATATTTTTAAAACTAGTACTTACAATTTTTTCGAAAAAAAATAAGTAAAATTTATAAACATCCCTTTAATTTGACCTCACCGTGGTGATTATATTTTTTTTAAGAATAATATTTTTAAAAGTAATATAAATATATTTTTAAATTAATTTAATATTTTTAAAAACTACTAAATCAATTTAGTAAAATTTCTAAAAAAAAATTATTAAATCAATCTTTAAAGATAATATAAAATATATTTTTTAAATTAGTAAAATTTACAAATGTGTTTTTAGGTTCGTCTTAATGTAGTGATTAAATATTTAAAAAAATTATTAAAGGTAATATAAAATATATTTTTAAATTAGTAAAATTTACAAATGTATTTTTAGTAAAAAATATATTAAAGAATAAGTTAAATACTTGAAATCAACTTAAAGCTTTTATATATAGGAATTCCTTTGTATTTAATTATTTCAAATGGACAAATTAGTATTCAACACGAGTTACACAATTATACTATTATGTAAAATTTGACATTTGGTTGATTTGAATAAAATATTGTATATAAAAAAATCTAATTACTCCTTTCACATTATATGGTATTTTAACTTAACCTTTTAATTATCATTATACAAAAAATAATTACTACTAGGTTTTATTTATTTATTATATTTCGAAAATTAATTACATCAAAACATAGTTGACTCTTATTCATTCATTTAATTCTTTATTAGGGTGTATATTTTAACATTATCCATGCAAATTACCACACGAAAAATCAGTCACATTTAAAACATCATATAAAAAGAATATTTAAAACATCATGCCATGCAAATTACCATGCAAATCAAGATTACTTAAAACATCATATATTTTGACATTTTGCCATGCAAATTACCATGCAAATCATGATTATTGGTGACGGCTGCCTAATGCATTCCCCCATCATATAACAAGAATATCCATCTTAATGAGCTATTAAAACATAATTAAACCATAACATTCATCACTTTATATTTTTCTTGACAAAAAAATATACAAAATATATTTAAATTAAAAGTGAAAAATACCTTAATTGTCGAAAAATCTCAATACACGGTCGTTGAGTCAATCTATCGTGTTGAATCACCACATAACCACAATACTTAAAACACAAAAATAATATAAATAAATACTCTAAAAAAATATAACAAAAAAATAATAATACTATGTTTTGTTTAAACGCAAAAATCTTACATACTTTTATGTGAAAATTGACCAAAAGTAGTAGAAGAGTGTGATGATGGAGATAATTATTTGGGTGGTGTAGTGAAGACTTGTTTTTTTATATAGATGTTCATGTTAGAGAATAGAGGAAGAGATGGTGGAAGAAGGAGATGAGGATTTTTTATTTTTTTTTGACGGAAAGGAGATAGGATTTAAATAGATGTATAGTGTGAAATTTGGGAAGATTATGGGGAATTGACATGTTTGACCGCCTCGGGAATGTGCGTGGCAATTTTGGGAGTATGTTGCAATGTTGGGAATATGTTTTGGCAGAAGGCACGCCTGGTGCGGTTGTGGAAAGCACCAAGAGTGTGTTGGTCAATCTCATGTCGGCCCCATCTGGTGCTCTCATGAAGAGCACCACGTTTAGATACAATATTTGTACGTATATACAGAACTAGCTCCTCTAGGTGCGCTTAGTAAGCGTACCACGTTATACATACAGATACATATAGAGACGTGGTGCTCTCACAGAGCGCATCAGCACCTATTTTCGTACAACTTTCAAAACCCACCCCATTTTTACAATAACAATTCAAAATTGCTCTATTTTAATAAAAACCCCAACAGAGAAATGCATCGTAAAGTACTGTAGATGATCTAAATTCCTCATGACTATCTGATAAAATATATATTTAATTTCAAAGTTAATTTTGTCAATTTAGCCCCAATTTCTATGTCAGTTTTCAATTTTGATCTCATTCCTCAAATCGACGTTGTTTTCTTGCATACTCTTCCGTTCCTCAACCTCTATCCCCGTATACCATTATTGGACATGGCTTATGAGAATGAGTTATGAGATCACATGTTTTATAATTGATGTTCCACTTTATATTTTATAATATGAATAAATGACAAGTGGAATTAGGAACGGATCCAGGAATTTTTCATGACGGGGGCACTAAAAAATAGTAAAATCTTGTATACGCTAGGTGCATCTTGTATTTAAGTGAATTTTTTAAATATGTAACTTTTTTGTACTAAAACATGTAATTTGTTTCCAATAACACAAGTTGCATGTTTCATTGTAAAATAATTATGTATTTTAGATGCATTTGAGTTGCACAGTGCACCTGATACACCGAGACCTACTCATATAAAATACTCCATATTAATAAGTCCTTCCTATATAACAACTCATGTTTATTAATACTGATTAAAACCTACGAAAATATTTACATGGTTGACTCATTATCAGCACTATAAAAATGTTAATACTAATTATAATTTGTGATTGGGATTTGAACAATGGATTTGCATTTAAATTATATTTTATATAATATAATTAATAATATATATACTTTAAAAATAATATTTGAAAAAAATTATGTGGGGGCCGTGCCCCCAAGGTTGGCAACGTGTGTCTGTCATTGCGTAGAATAATAAAAAATATTCAACGAATCATCATATTTTGAGTTCATGTGTTAAAAATCCAGCAGAATAGAACACTAATAAAATACAAAATGTGGAACGGAGAAATGGAATCTGGGTTTAGGATTTTCTTTGGTCAGTTATTTATTTTGAGTTAATTAAATAGATTTTTGAAAGATATTATTAAGATTCAGTTTTAATAATTTGTCATGCTTATGTTGACAAGCACACGCAAGAAAAAAATGTCGTATTAATTTTATTGGTTGATTTAAAATTAAATTTGGGCACTCTCAAAAATATTGAGACTAAAGCGATAAAATTAAATTTTAGGCACTGTCAAAGAAATTTGGTCGATAAAATTGGGAAAATATTTTTTTAATCAATAACTTAGGGGTTGTGTTTTAAGAATAATAATTTTAGAAACTTGGAAATGTAGAACAATGTATTTTAAAATTTGTAAATATATATAGGACAAATGTTTTCAAAAATTGTAAATGTAAGACAATCGAGTCCAAATAAGTTCAAATTAAACTGAAATGTCACGTGAGTTGCACGATTGTCCTACATTTAATGATTTAGGGACTTATGAATATAGGACACTTTTTTTTCAAAATTTGTAAAAATTTAGGGCAATCCTGCAACTTTTTTTGCAAAATTTGTAAAAATTTAGGACAATCCTGCAAAATTTCAGCCCGGTATGGGCTTATTCTGGCTCGATTGTCCTATATTTATAAATTGTAAAACATATTGTCCTACATTTATATATTTTAAAATATATTGTCTTACATTTTTAAGCCCGTAAAATTATTGTTCTTAAAACACGACTCTCCTAAGTTATTGGCAAAAAAAAAACATTACTCTCCCAAAAACACTAGGCTTACACCTTGTTTTTACCGTTTACACTGGCCATTAACCCTTTTAACATCTCTAAACCATTATATATATTTCAATGTAACATTAAAAATAGAGTACAGGATAATATAAGATGCTAATAAAGAACCACTGAAAATGCAAAATGCAAATGGATACACATATATTTATTCAGGTACAATAACATTACAGATTAATTATTCCAATTATATCTAACACAAAATATTTAACTTTGTATCATTAATTATTCTGTGCATATGATCGATAACACAAAGGAAATTACAGAAATATTAATTTCAGTAGTTTTACAACAGATAACTAGCTATGTTCTTCATTAAGGTAAAGATTATTCATGAGAATGTTAAAGCACAAATGTTCAAATTATAGATTTTCTCACACAATTGTGTCTCTTAAATAAAAAGTGGAAAATAATAGATTAAAATTAGATGGGAGATGGGGCGATAGATGGAGGAATAGAAATGCTAGCTTTTAAAGTGTCCATATAAAACGCACGTGGCGACAGGGGTGTGTGAATATTAGGTAGAGGGGTTAATTTGGGTAAGTTGATTCCAAAAAAAGGGAGCCCGCCAGGTGTCTTGGGGAGAAGAGGGGGTAAATTAGGAATTTGAGGTAAGTCAGGTGTGTTGGGGGGCAAGGGCAAATTAGAAATCTGAGGTAAGACAGGTAGGTTGAGGGACAAGGGATATTAGGAATTTGAGGTAAGACAGGTGGGTTGGGGGACAAGGGCCAGTTGGGGGGCAAGGTAGGAAAGGGGGGAAGATTAGGTTTAAAGGGGGGTAAAATAGGAATTTGAGGTAAACCAGGTGTGTTGGAGGGCAAAGGCAAATTAGGAATTTGAGGCAAGACATGTGCGTTGGGAGGTAAGGTATGAATGGGGGGAAGATTAGGTTTAAAGGGGGGTAAAGTAGGCAAATTAGGTAAGGGAGAGAAACTGGGAAAAGGGGGGAAGGGGGGCAATTTGGGGACGAAGAAAAACTTAGAGGCACGTGGATCAGAAGAGTGTAGATCACGTGCAGCATCAGATGTGATGATAATTCCCATCATGACAAGAATAGCAATGCATGATTTGAAAATGCGATATGTAATGCTTAATTTAATTTCATTGATTTATAAGTATTTTTTGCTCATGGATATATGAAGATTGAGGATATTTATATAAGAGGATATGGAGAATCGAATTAATGCATGTATACGTGATGTATACATTTTCTTACACCTATTTTAGTTGCGAAAATTAGTTGTTTGAAATTTATGAATATAGCTATTATTGCATGTTAAAAAATATTCATTGCTTTTGATAAGAATAGATTATTTATGGACCCAGCAATGAAATCACTTTACTGCCAAATCGTACGGGTATGTGGAGTCTGGTCGACTGCTTCACGTTTCAATTTCTCGGCCATTAAAGCAAAGCAGTATCAAATTGAATTGATCTTTAGAATTTTGGCTCAATTTCGAATATACATACTCATCTAATTTATTGTATTTATTATCATCGAAAAATAAAAATACTAGAAAATATAATTTATTGTATTTGTATTTTAAGCCGTAGAAACTTTCTTCATGTTTATATAATCTTAAATGGCGTTTTTTTCTAGAAATAATTAAATAACCTTGACTCTGAAATGCTTTAATGCAGAGCTATGAAGGACAATGAAATAACCACTTAAATTAAATCTTGGTGATGTAGTTTCAAATTTGTACTTGCAACGATTTTTGATGATTTAATTGCGTATATATGCATGTTTTTTCTCGAGTCGCAGAAGGAGGTGCGCCCCCTATAAATTAGTTGGGGGAAATTTAGGAAAAGACAAAGTCTAGTATGAAAATTTCCATACATGAAAAAACTTTAATTTACAACTAAATTCTGTAATTGATAAATGTAAAACAAAATTGAGTGGTTCATGGTTCACTCGGCCCAAGTGGTTCATGGTTCACCCGGCCCGAATAAGTTATAATTTAGGGTTCATTATTTAGTGTTTAGGGTGTAGATGATTGATTTATGACAATTTTATAAATTTTCATACATGAAAATTTTCACACTAGACATACTCTTTAGAAAAATACCTTCTTTAAGGAATTCTAATGACATTTTCTCTCCACCCTATTTTTCTTTCAATTCTACCCTCAACTCTAAATGAAATGACTCATTTGCCCATAGTGAAGTAAATTCATGTTAGAAACAACTCTCCCACCTCTCTCTCACCATTTTGAAAGTTTCCTTCAAAATCAACTTTTTAATTTAGGGTAAATAGGTCTTTTTGAGGAGGAATAAGGGTAGAATTAGAATTAAAAGAAAATATAGTGGCAGCTAATGTCTACTAGCGAAAACCCTAGCTTTTTATGATTTATATAAGCCATGTCTTTTTAACATCTATAGTTTAGATAGGAAAAAAATAATTTATTATTGATAAATTTAACGGTTTTTATTTCCTCACAATATTATATTGGATAATATTAAAATATAAGAATATAATTGTAATTGGATGTCATTATGTAATAAACAAACATTTAAGTCAATTGTTTAACTCTTGGACAAAGCTTGTAGATGGATAATCATCTATTATGTTGGAAACTTGATAAATCTAAGCTAGAAGTTTGAAATACTAGAATTGCAATTGTCCATTGGGCCAGCACTATTACAACTGTCAACTGGGCCAGCACTGGCCTGCCTGTCCCAGTGCAATCTTTGGGTCTGGCTGATGTCTCGGGTACGGCACAGGTTATTAGCACCCCCTTTTTAGAAAATGCACCACCCAGATTAGTTCACCACTCTTGGGATTAATACATCACCCAGATAAGTTCACCACTCATTTTCCTTATTCTAAAAAAATCGGTGATAATTTTCATAATTATACATAAATTTCGACAAAATATTTATGAAACTTTTTAATATTTGAGAAAGTTTGCCAATATTTCTCTTACAGTAGGGTCCTGGAAATATTTTGAAAATAATTTTCGAAAAAGCATATATATTTCAAAAATATATACCAAAATTTTATAGTATCTTCGAAACTTTAAGCCGAAATTTGATTATAGTAGGTTACTTAAAAAATTCGGTGACAATTTTTAAAATTATACATAAATTTCGATAAAATATTTATGAAACTTTTTAATATTTTCAAAAAAAATTTGCTGATATTTCTTTATAATAGATTCCTAAAATATTTCGGAAATAATTTTCAAAAATACATATATATTTCGTAAACTTGTTTCGAAATTATGTAATATTTTCGAAACTTTCAGCCGGGTGTATGTGATTAATTGTAAAAGGTGGTGCATTTCCTAAAAAGGGGTGCTAATAACATCGCCCTCGGGTACTAAGCCGGTCTATTATTTTGAGGCCCAGTCTGCCCCTAGACACGTTGACGGGCCACAGGCCCAAATGACTATATGTAAATACTTTTTAAAATATTTGTAGTGGTACATTCGATCAAAACTCCTTTATTTCCATAATCACAATAATGAAAAAAAATCAATAGTAGTTGAAGATTTGAATCACGGCTCACATAATAGTAAATCCAAATAAAGAACTACGCAACCATGACATGCTTATAATACAAGGCCACGTTCATGATTGAATTGAGTTATATAGAATTTGATAAGATTGGATAAAATTGAATTGATTGGACTAAATTGTTTAAATAACATATATATTTAGATTGTAGGATTACATCTTTTAATCCTTTTTTTTTTTTATCGGACAAAGTTAGTTGTTAGTAGTTAGTACACCAAGCACCCCAAACACTCCACAAATTCACCAAGCCACCTTATAACTCCCATAACTCCAATTCGTTCCCAAAGGGAATCGAACATGGGTCTCTCACTCAATTGAGAAGCCCAGTGGCCAGGGATTACATCTTTTAATCCTATACTAAAAAATTAATATTTGTATTTGAATTGAAGGATTAGATGAGATACCTATTAAAATTTTGAAATGTCATAAATATTTTCCACATGGTACAAGTCTTGGTCATTTCAAGTACAAATAAAAGGACAACGTTGTAATATTGTATTTAGGATAAATTTTATCTCACCTTCTATATAAGATAGATTTGTCCCTCAATATAGAGATTAAACACATTTTTGTATTCATCCCAGGCCCTCATCCAACGAATCAAACAACTGATCACTTGGGATTAGACCGCGAATCCCGGCCAATACCACTAACCAAACGGGGCCTTATACTGCAGGCTTCGAACAAGCATACAGATGACAAAAGGCCTGATACACTTTTCAGTATGAATGGTGAAACATTTGCCTCTTCAATCTTTGGGATACAGTAAACAGTTGAAACATAAACACCAATGTATTATCAAACTGGCATCGCCACCACAATGCAAACAAGCTCATTAACAAGTCTATCATTAAATCCTTACTTCAACCCAAATATCAAGGTTGCATCATGCTTATGCACAAGATTAATCATATTATATATTTACAAACTGTCGGGCCAAGGTTAAGACTTCAGAAATCGTGTTATATGAACTATCAAGCATTCCTCGGAGCTTTGTCCATTTATAGACTAGAATGCTCGTTTCTGACTGGATAAGATAACTATATGGTAATGTCCCCCACCACTGTTAATTGGAAAATCTCCAAGTTGTTGGCATGTTACACATTCAGGAGCATAAATCACATACCATCTTCTCAAACTTTGTGTTGGTCACATTATAAAAAAGGTTGAATCTGTAAAACCCTTGAAAAGGAGTTCATCACTCATCAAGTGCCAAATTTTCATGCGAAATTTTCATGAATAGGAAATCTTTGTAAAAGCACACTAGTTACATAGTAATGCTTTGACTACCACATTGATGAGTTCTGAAAAAAAAAAAAACTGACAATTTCCAGATCTAGTGCGAGTCTAGAAGCCTACTGACTGTATCATTCAATACTTTTGTTCATTTACAAACTAAAATAAAAGAAGTGCTTAAGAGTTAAGACAGAGTCATATAATCTAATAATATATGATAATCTTTTTTGAGAGGATTAGATTTGAAGTTTTACTCAAACTAGAAGATTATCTCAGAATACGATTAGAAAAAAGATCTTGGCCCATAATTCAACGTATATATATGCGGCATATCTAAAATATGACAGGACTGAAGAGAGCAGATTTTTTTTTCTGAACAGGAGTTTACATGTATATAGCTTCAAAATAATCACTTGATGCGTCTAAACAATATGGAAACTAAAGAACATACCTCTATCACTGAGTGTGTTTTTGCCCAATGCGTTCTCCCACCACTGTTTCTGCACCTAAACAGAATTCACAAGAAAAATTGGTATAAACTTCAAAAAAGTGGCAAATAACCAGGGGAAGAGTATAAATAAAGAAGTACTCCCTCCGTCCCGGATTCAATTGAAAATTTGCAAAAAAATTCTTTCCCGAATTAGATTGAAAATTTACGAAAGTGGCAATAAAGCAACTCAATCAACTTAAATTGTCCCCTCCAAATATCTCAATATTACACCACATGCCATTGCTTTTCTCACACTAAAGTCAACTTTATCTCCTTTTATTTGCACTACATGTCATTACTTTACCATTTAACCCTCAACAAAAAGCAACTTATATTAATAAATAACTCTCACATTAAAATCCATGCAAACAGTAAATGTTCAATTGATTCTGGGACGGACGAAGTTCTATATTATCTAACAATGCCAAGTTGTTATGCGACAATGAAAATATATATTTAAATATAATTAAATTAATAACAAAACCATACTAGCAACACTATGGAGTTACTAAATTAGTTTTTGGTAAACAAATTTCTCTATTTAAAAGAGAAAATAGACTTATGGCATGCTAGTTAGCATTGGAGACACAACTTTCAATTCTCCATTATATGGAAGTAGGTGTAATTCTACTTTCTCCCAACTACTCACCCTCTTTCAACCCTTTTCCACAATATAACAAGGTCAGTATACTTTTCTATCACATTATTGACATTTGACTAGTAAAAAATAGATATTTAAAATTAAAAAGATAACAGTAATATAATAATGTCAACCATACAAGCAACACGGTGAAGTTACTGAAGATATTTTTTGATATAAAACAATCTTATTTAAAGACATACTAGCTATCATTAAGACATGTAACTTTCAGTTCTCCATTATATGAAATTAGTCCTTGTTCAACTTTTTCCCAACTACCTATCCCTCTACCAACCACTTCTCCACCAATATAATGATGTCAGCACACTTTTCTATCACAATATGGTCTAAGGACACACATGGGCTAACACGAATGATCAAATCCCAAAAAAAATAGGCAATATTGTAAATTGAAGACTTTTTTGGTACACCAATTAGACGTAGATGAAGAAGCCCAATATAATGTGTGGGCAATAGCACCTCCCTACCTTCACCCATGATATATATACCTAGAAATGGGAGAAAATCTAGAACAAAGGGAAAATTGATTAGAAGATTATACCATGCACCACGCCAGCTGACAACAAATGATCCATATTGTCAATTCTACGTTGTATGGACTTCAAAACAGTATTCAATGACTTAATCCTTTTCCTAACTCCAGATATCCTTGCAGCGTGCTGCATAATGAACGGTGACGGAGCATCCTCTAGCAACTTATCCAGCTCTGGAAACACAGAGAAGCTATATAATGCCAAAGACATAACTCAATATTGAGAAGATGCACTTCCAACAAACAAAAATAACAAAGTAGTGCAATTGAGCAATAATCAACAACCTCGTACTATTAAGATATGCAATAAATTTGGAATAATTTGAATGTGTCCTTTAAATAGTACAATAAAGTGGGAGCCATGTTTGAGACGGTCGCATACATGGTACGGAGTTCAACTTTGTTATGGGGCCCTTTTTCTTTAACATGATTGGCTTGGGGTCATAAGCCCATGAGTCATACAATATGGTAATTGGGGTTCCGTCTATGAGACCGCCTTCATACAAGTTTCTGCCTAAAATCAGATATGCCAATAACTAACTTCAGTGAAATTGTTGCCTCCTAAGCATGTCCATCAATTCAATTTGACAAGATTAAGCCCATTTCACAAGAACATGCATTGTGACCATAAAAACAGTAGCTTTACCATTGCATAGCTGAGTAACTAGAATATATTTTAAGGCTAAAAAAAAAATTCGCTTTACTTTACTTGGTCTTTCCTATAGAGTTTCAAGCACACCCTAAGAATCAATTAAAGCCATCACACATTTAAATCAACAGAAAAGCAAACTGCTGTATCATATTCAATTAATGTAATCCTGTTTCAATAGCGTGCACGCACATCAATCACAAATCAATAGTGTTTTAGTACATAGAACAATTCAGGAAAAAGGAAAAGATTTGATCACCTCCAGTGAGACGATCAAGAGCAGATGCAAGTTGGTCTTGGCTGCGAGTAGTGGCTTCAGCTCTAGATTCAAAAGTTGTCATTACAGAAGAAATCAAAGAAGATAAACCCTCCGCCACAGATGAATTTGAGCTACTTGCACGAATTGTATTCTCAACGTTGTCGCGTTTTTCATCGCCGCCGTTTTCAGCGACGGGGAGGTCCCCAGCGGTGGAATCTTGCTGTTTTCCGTCCGCCATGATTGCAAATTGCAATTGGGGATTTTCTAATTTCTGAAAGAGCAATTCAACTCAAAATTTTGATGATAACTCGAAATTTCTGAAAAGGTTACAAATTCATTTAACCCTAAATCCTCTTATCATGAGTTATGACCTTGCTCGCTGAAAGATGAGCCCAAATTAGTGCAGTGTCCTTCCAGCTAGAGATTAAATTTTTTGTAGTCATGTAATTTTGTATTGTTTTGAAATTCGTCCCGATTGTTTTGACTTTTTTATTTTAATCCTGTAAGTTTCCTAAAATTTTAAAATTGATCATTTTTTCACCGCTTTGCAGTTAGTCAAAGCAATGAAACACCACATATGTAATTATTTTATTTTTCTTTAATTTCGAAGCGCCACTTAAACTTTTTTAATCCTAATAATTTTGGTCAGGTTTTAGGTCGGGTTTAAAACAATTTGTATATTAAAAGACAAAGCGAATCGGGTCAATTTACTGTGTCTAAACTGACCTAAAACTAAAAAAATTAAATCAATAAATACAGAAAAACACTTCCACTTTTAAAAAGAATACGAAAAAAAATTCCGACACAAATTATTTGGATTAAAAAAATTTAGGTGGCATTTCGAAATTAAAGAAAAAAATAAAATAATTACATAGGTGACAGTTATCTGTTTGATGACCTGCTACAACAGGTTAAATGATCAATTTCAAAAATTTTGATAACTTATAGGACCAAAATAAAAAAGTCAAAACAATTGAGACTAATTTTAAAACGAAGCAAAATTCACTAGATTACAAAAAATTTAAACCCTACAGCTAATAAAGTAAAGTGATAATATCAATTTGCAATGACACTACCAATAATCTGTACAATTCTCTCTCTTTTTTTTTTGGTCACATCACAATTTATATTATACAAAATTGATCTTGCAATCAGATTAAAGAGTTTAGTATATATTGTAATCCGATAAAAAAACTGTGCATAATTATAAATTGATAAAAAAAAAACCTACTCCTATAAATTGCAGATATTGATATTAATTCTAAATTAAAATGGGAATTTTTAATTAATACCCAAATCTCAAATAATTGTGAGGAGTTCAAAGGAATTACTTCTCGTTGCTTCCAAAAGAAGTGTGTTTGGACGTCGTAGGTTGCGAGCTCATTGCTTAACAGACAAGCAATTGAACTTAAGAGCTAGTGGTTTGCCATTTTCTCGTCCAGGATTTAAATCTGAATTCATTCATGTCTTTCATGTTATTACCACAACTTTAACTTCTCAAAATTTTTTAGTAAGTGCGTTAGGCCGACGCTATAAAAGTTCCAACACTAACTAACATAATAAAATAATGAGTGGGACTCATGTAGGTGTGGGAATTGGTCGGGCCGAGCTAGATCTCACATTAAAAAAAGTATGAACTTGATATTTAATTTTAGGCCCAAGCTTGACCTATTATATATCATAGGCTTTTTAAAAGGCTTAGGCCTGACCTTTTTATTAAATAGGTCTGGCCTAGAAGCTTTTTAAAAGTCTATATAAATTTATTTATTTTTACAACTTTATTATGGCTACTATTCATTATAAAAAATTCAAAATCGTATCTATAAAAATTTTAAGTGTACAAATAACAATACTAAGTGCTTCATCAAATCATCAAAATATGCTACTACTAGTTATTAGCATTAAATATTATTTATTTTATTAATATATTATTTATAATTATATAATTATATATATACATATAATTAAATAGGCCGGTCTGTTGGGCTTAAAAGGCCTACGAAAAAGCTCAAGTCTGGCTTATTTAAGTAAATAAACTTTTAAAAATGTCCGAATCTGGTTTGATTATTAAACGAGTCGAGCCGAGTCGAGTTTTAGTAGGTCGGGTCATAGGCCCCTATCGGGTAGCCTGACCTATTCCCACCCCTAGTCTCATGTGTACAAATTAGGGAAGGAATGGATCTTAATTTAATTGTGGAGAAGCAACCAAAGGGTCTCCACATAATTGCTTTTGAGTAGAACGTGGGAAACACATCCCCTAGCGGAATCTTCCAAGCCAAAAACAAACATGGACATAAGGAGTTGCAAATTGTTATTGTCTTCCTTCCTTGTTTTTTCAAGCCAAAAACAAACATGGGCATAAGGAGTTGCAAACTGTTATTGTCTTCCATCCTTGTTTTTTCAGTTGTTTAGTCAATGTAAATGTATTAGCTCATCAATTTGCTAGGAATGTTAAATTTTTTCTAGCACTTATTGTTCTTTTGTGGTGGGCCTTTTCAATATTTTGTGTTCCTCCTGTTAATAAGAAATTTTTTGCTTCCTGAATGACCCAAATTTTTTGACTGTTTGAGATTGACGAGTCAGATTTGTTTGTTGCAATTATTATTATTATTATTACTAGTATATCACCCGTGCATTGCACGGTTTGTGAGTATAAAATGAACATAATATAAGATGTATTCATTTTTGTGTTAAATAAATTATAAAAAATTATTTTACTTATAATAATAATAAGATTTTTTTTTAAAATTTAGATACAACACACGATTTATGAACATATTTTGTTTTTTGCAATCAGGCATGGGAAATGGGTGGCGCTCCAACTGCTTAAAAAATTGGGAAAAAAATATTTTACTACAAAGTCACCCAAAATATTACAATCAGGTACAAAAGTGCAGAAAATTTGAAAAATTTGAACTAAAGTACGATCGTACTTTAGTTCAAATTTCTGCACTTTGTATCTAGTTGTTATTTGTACTCAAATCTTGTATCTAGTTATTAATGATCACACCATAAGATATCATTAGTCAAATTATCTTTCTAATATGTTAAAGAGAGTCTACTATCTGATGATGACAGTGTCATTCCCGAAATCAACACTCTTTGTCCTAAGTTAGTCTCGATTAGTATTTTTTTTTTAAATATGGGTACCAAGCTTCATCACAACCAACCCAATATCATTTTACAATCCAATGTCTAATGTCAATTGTACATGCAATTAATTCATAGTAATTTGACTCAATGATGGACCTACATGTCCTATGTTGGGATCACGTGCCCCATATTCTTTTAAGTATATGTTATATATGTTTTAATTATTAGGAGTAATACTTATATTATACATATATAATGACTTAAACGAGTTTTTAAAAGTGTTATAATTAGTTAATCGTACAAATTTTTCATCTAAAAAAAATTGTAGATCTGTTATGTATATGCACTATCACTATTTAAAAAATCAAATATTCTTTAAGATAGTAATAGTGTATAATTGTATATGCATAATCGTGACACTAAAAAAAATAAAATTCACGTGAACCCGGGTTCACCAGGAAAATCTACTTGTTATATTATTTATTTTTGTGCCCCCGTCATGAAAGTTTTCTGGATTCGTCCATGATTGGACTAATCAATTTAAATATTATATCCTATAAAATAATCATACAAATAAGTAAACAAATCAAGATTTATCATAACCAATCTAGTGTCATTTTACAATTCAACTAATAACGTCAACTAATAATTTAATTAAAAACTATTCAATTGTTTCAACTAACAATTTAAGTCTAATGTCAATAGCTCATGCAACTAATTTATGGTAATTGGACTAATCAATTTAAATTCAATATCATGTAATATTATCATACAAATAAGTATATTAATTATACATTTTCATATATACAATACTTCTCGTCTTTTTTAGATTGCTCAAAATCCAAAAAGTGAATCTTTTATCATATACTCAAAATAACAATAAAGTAACTATACAGTTCATGCTACCCCTTACAAACATCACTAAATTACATCACATGTCACTAATAATTACATACAAAATTAACTTATTTTTTATCTTATTCACTAAAATTGACAAAATACTCTTATCAAAAAGCTATTTTATTACCTTCAAATATTAATAAAGAATTTCTTCATCAAAATTCGTGTCAAAATCAAGTGAGCAATCTAAAAAAAAAGATGAAAGGAGTAACTTGTTTTTTTTTTATAAATATATCCATATTAACTACAAAATATAACATTTTATATTATTAATCATTAATTTGCCACTTTTAAAATTTTATGATAAATTTGTAATAATTTTTTGTTGAATTTTTTTCTTTTTTGGTATAATATTTTGTTATTATATATGTATAAATAGACTTGGTTCAAAAATTTGTAATAATTTTTTTGTTGAATTTTTTTTTTCTTTTTTGGTATAATATTTTGTTATTATATATGTATAAATAGATCTAGTTCAAAAAGTTAAAAAAATAATGTTAATAATTTAGAAATATTCAAAATATAATTAATATATATGTGTGGTAGATATGGGGAATTGAACCTTGTACTCTTGCATACAAAGAAGATAAAAAAATATTTGTTATGATGTTTAAAATTTTATTAAAAAATTATAACAATTTTTTGGCCCAACTTTAGGCCCAACATTTTGTTATTAGATATGTATAGATTTTTTAAATAGTTAATATACATGGATTTTCATTTTTGGTTTGTCTGCATGATATACTTATACAATTTTGAATTCGATAATTTTGTAAATCAAACTAAACCTGAAAATATTTTAAAAAAAATCGATAAAAAATAAAATAAGAAATAAAAACTACATGCAAAATTTGGACACGTAGTAGAGAGAAATCAAACACTAGAACAAAGAAAACAATCAGACTCCATTTGAATGGATGAATTTGAAATTCATGAATTTCACACACAAATCATAACTTTTCAATAGATTTATAAATACTTAGATTTGAGAGTTTAGAGAAGAAAGTGGGGGAAGTGAAGGTGTAAAGAATGAAATTAAATCATAAGAGAAGAGAATTGTTTTCACCGTGAATTTGGTGATGTCCGGTTCCACTATTTATAATGAGAGTGTACAATAACTTTCCACCAATTGTGGGTATAACAACTTTCGTAAATACAGGGGAAAAAATCACAACAAATCTATATACGATTTACATCAAATAATTTGCTCTTATCTAATTTAAGGGATATCCTTAGAATATTCCCTATTACCCCCCCTCAAGCAAAGTGTGGGATTTTCGTCAACACGGAGCTTGGAACGTAGAAACTCGAACAGAGGTCGAGCTATGCTCTTTGTAAAGATATCAGCGACCTAAAGATTGGAAGGCACATACTTCGTATCCAACTTCCTAGAAGACACAAGATCTCGTATAAAATGACAATCAATGTCAATATGCTTTGCACGCTTGTGAGAAATGGGATTTTGACTTAGAAACAAGACGCTTTTGTTATCACATAGCAGCACTAGTCGCGACGGGGGTAGTGCACGGAGCTCACGGAGTAAATGAGTTAATCAAATCATTTCTTGAGTTGTATTAGCCAATGCACGGTACTCTGACTCACAACTCGAACGAGCAACTGTTGGCTGTTTCTTGGCACTCCAGGAGACCAGGTTACCTCCTAAGTAGATGGAGTAGCCATAAGTGGATCGACGTGTGTCCATACAACGGGCCCAATCTGCATTATAATATCCAAGAATAGAGTAGTCCGATGAATGTGAGAAGGTGAGGCCAAAGTGAATGGTGCCCTTAACATAGCGCAGGATGCGCTTAATAGCCAGGAAATGATCGTCAGTTGGGGATTGCAGAAATTGACTGACATGATTCACAGAATAAGAGAGGTCCGGTCTAGTGATCGTGAGGTATTGAAGAGCACCCACGAGAGAGCGATATAAGGTTGGATCATTGAATGGTTCACCAGCACGAACAAGAGATTCCCCAGGTGCCAAAGGAGTGGAAACCAGCTTCGAGTCAAGTAAAGAGGCTCGGGTAAGTATATCGTGGGCATATTTGGCTTGACCCAAGAATAAACCATTATCAGTGGGTGAAATCTCAAGACCGAGAAAGTAACTTAGGGAACCCAGATCTTTGACAGCAAATTCTTTGTTGACACGAGCAATAAAATCCTGCAAAACAGTCGTATTACTTCCTGTAACAATGATATCATCAACATATAATAACAGGAAAATAATATACTCAGAGGTGTGCAAGAAAAATAAGGAAGTGTCTGCCCTGCATCGAAGAAAACCTAAACTAGTGAGAAAAGTGCTGAAACGATCAAACCAGGCACGGGGAGCTTGGCGAAGGCCATAGAGTGCCTTCTTGAGCATGCAGACGTGATTCGGAAAGCGAGGATCGATAAAACCAGGAGGTTGTGCCATAAGGATGGGCTTGTCTAGAACGCCATGAAGAAAGGCATTCTTGACATCAATTTGATGGAGAGGCCAACAACGTTGAACAGCAACGACTAGAATGACCCGAACTGTGGCGGCACGAACAACAGGGCTGAAGGTGTGTGAAAAATCAAACCCTGGGATTTGTGTGAAACCTTGGGCAACCAGATGAGCTTTATATCTTTCGATCGTGCCATCGGATTTGAACTTCGTCCGAAAGACCCATTTTGAGCCAACAACATTCTCATTCATCGGGCGAGGGACTAGTTCCCAGGTGTTGTTCTGGTGCAAGGCATCCATTTCTTCACGCATGGCGGCGAGCTAATGAGGGACTTTAATAGCTGATTTGAAGCCTTTTGGCTCCTGAGAAACAAACAGAGAAGACAACAAAGCAGTAGAGCCTATATCCACAAAATATTCAGTTTTAACAATACCAGATTTAGAACGAGTTTGCATAGAGTGATTATTAACCGGTGGAACTTGGGGATATTGGCCCGAGTTGGATGGCGGAGCGGGTGCTGAAGCAATAGCCTGGTCCGGTGGTGGGGTAAATTTGGGGTTGGGCTCGAGTTTTACTGCATGGAAGGTCATGGAATGGTGTTGTGCACGGGGACATCGGGCTGCAACAATTCGGGATTGAGAGACATTGGGCCAGGCTATCGAGATGGAGTGGGCTAGTCGTTTAACTGTGGCCCATTTTGCCGAGAAAACGAGCATGGTGGTAAAACATGAGGCTCAAAAAATTCAAAGAAATCCAAAGAAGAAGGATTAGATGAATTAGTTAGCTCATTAGTGAAAGGAAAACTAAACTCATCAAATTGCGCATGACGGGTGACATAAGTACGAGAAGTAATAGGATTGAAACACCGAAAACCCTTGTAAATGCTATTGTAACCTAGAAAAATGTAAGGACTGTTGGGATTATATTGGAAAGTATACTTTTACTTTGTATAATCAAAACTGAATTTCGGACTTATTTACTGAAATAAATTGTTTATCACTGATGCTTTAAATATCATAGAATGTTACATATATTTCTTTGCATAACTGCTCAATAAATAAGACGTGTTACATTGTAGTTAATTTAGTGATACCGATCACGAAGATTAAATTAATGATCCCTTGTAACCAAAAAAGTACACCATTCACGACCTATATGGAAATGAACAATCCATCGTGAAAGGTTGAAGTGTAAGGCTCGGGATTGGCTTGTCTTGATCAAGAGATTACACTAGTGCATGACCGATGTAATTGAATAGGACCCCACAGGAGGACAAATTCTTGAGAACCGAACAAGGAAGAATTAGACCTCGGTGGTTCGTTATTTCTTAATCTTAAATCCCCTTAGATAGGATCACGTGTGGTTGGTAACTATTGCTTTGACTTATCATGGGTAGAGAATCAACGAGATTCAATACTTTTTATCTTAGGCAATATTATTGGTCACATGTGATTGCTAAGATTTAATACGGAGAATCGTGTGCAAGTACGCTTGTTCGATTTGCCCCATTGGGAGGTTCATAAGCTTTATCATACCAAATCTTGCAAGTGGAACTAGTTTCCGGTATGGATAATAATGTTGAACCGTTCCTTAACCAAGGACAAAAGATATTAATTAATGGAAAGCTATTTCAGTGGCTTGAATTAATTAATGGGCTAGATAATCTTAAACACGGGAAATAATAACCGAGAGACATATTGACTGTAATATGGGTTAAGATGGATAGTGCAATATTAATTATGTAGTGGGATTAATTAATATTTATGGGCTTGAATAATATTGATAATTCAAGATCCATTGTAATGTTCAATCTTAATTCTCCTAAAGGCCCCCTAAGTAGCCCAACATAAAGTCCAATAAATGAAAAAGGAGTTTAAAATAAAATAAATTTTGTTGCCTTATTTTTCCATGAATTTCGAAAATTATGGATTAAAAGGGGAGAAAGATTTTCTTTGAATTTTATTATGGAATGAAGATATGTATTCTTGGAATACAAGATTATCTCATTAAATTCAAGAAATCTCCCACTTGGTTATTCATAGAGAGTTTTTCGAAAATTTTGAGAAAAAATGGGAAAGAAATATTTTCTTGATTTTCTTGAAAAGATATTATGAAAGATATGTATTTCTTGAAATACAAGAATATCTCATAAATTCAAGAAGATCCAAATCTTGGATTCTTGCCCCTATTTTTCGAAAACACTCCATAACTTGATGAGGTGGGATTTTTGTGGAATATTATAATTATGGAAAAAAGAATATAGGAGATATATTCAAGATTTCATGGAGATCAAGAAAAGATTTTCCCACATTGTTTTTTCCCCTAAAAATTCGACCACCACTCATCTATAAATAGGGGATGATTCTTTCATTCCCAAGTACAATTCCATGTGCTGGAAAAATTAGTAAATCCACAAAGGTGGTGCAACAAAGTTTATTTTCCTTTTGTTAATTGTTCACGAGCATCCTACCACCGGATTGTCGAGCAAGGATTAAGGAAATACTTGGGAAGGTTTTTCGGTGTGTTTAATCAACGAGGCCATTACCATTCCAAGAGGTACGTTTACGTAAACTCGTAGAAATTCCACATGCGTAGGATTTACGTGAACTGATTATATGCATGATTTGTTGTTGAATTATTATTTGAATTAATATAGGATTAATTCATGCTAGTAATAATTATCAAAATTAAATTTGTATTTAAATATTTATCCCGAATAGATCCTTGCAACTTATTCCCCAACAAGGACTGCTACGCGGTGATTGTTGGGGTTATACTGGAAAGTATGTTTTTACTTTGTATAACCAAACTGAATTTCTGTCTTATTTACTGAAATAAATTATTTATCACTGATGCTTTAAATATCATTGAATGTTACATATATTTACTGCATAATTGTTCAATAAACAGTACGTGTTACATTGTAGTTAATTTAGTGATACCAGATCACAGAAGATTAAATTAACAGTCCCTTGTAACTAAAAGTACGATGTTCACGGCCTAGATGGAAGTGAACAATCCATCGTGAAAGGTTGAAGTGTAAGGCTCAGATTGGCTTGTCTTGACCAAGAGATTACACTAGTGCATGACTGATGCACTGAATAGGACCTACAGGAGGATAAATTCTTCAGCACTGAATTAGGAAGAATTAGACCTCAGTGGTTCGTTATTTCTCAATCTTCGTCCCTTAAATAGGATCGTCTGTGGTTAGTAACTATTGATTTGACTTATGATGGGTAGAGAATAAATGAGATTCAATACTTTATATCTTGGGCAATATTACTGGTCACATGTGATTGCTAAGATTTAATACGAAGAATCGTGTGCGAGTACGCTTGTTTGATTTGCCCCCTTGGGAGGTTCATAAGATTTATCATACCAAATCTTGCAAGTGAAATTAGTTTTCGGTATGGATAATAATGTTGAACCGTTCCTTGACCAAGGACAAAAAGTTGTTTCAGTGGCTTGAATTAATTAATGGGCTGGATAATCTTAAACACGGAAAATAATAACCGGAAGCCATATTAACAGTAATATGGGTTAAGATGGATAGTGCAATATTAATTATGTAGTGGGATTAATTAATATTTATGGGCTTGAATAATATTGTGGCTCAATATTATATATTCAAAGTCCATTAGAATGTCCAATCTTAATTCTCCTAAAGTCCCCTCAAGTAGCCTAAAGATAAAGTCCAATAACTGAAAAAAGTGTTTAAAATAAAATAAATTATTGTTGCCTATTTTTCCTATTTTTCGAAAATAGATAAATAAAAGAGGGAGAAAGATTTTCTTTGAATTTTGTTATGGAATGAGGATAAGCATTCTTGGAATACAAGTTTATCTTATTAAATTCAAGAAAACTCCCACTTGGCTATTTATCTTGAAACTTTCGAAAATAATGAAAAAATAAGGAAGGAAATATTTTCTTGAAAAGATATTATGGAAGATATGTATTCTTGGAATACAAGAATATCTCATAGATTCAAGAAGATCCCAATCTTGGAAATCTTGGCCTTATTTTTTCGAAAATTCCATAACAAGAGGAGGTGGGATTTTTGTGGAATATTTTAAATATGGAGAAAAAAATATATTGGATATATTCAAGATTTCTTGGAGACCAAGAAAAATATTTTCCCATCTTATTCACACACACAATTTTCGACCACCACCCTCTCTATAAATAGGGGATGAATGTTTCATCCCCAAGTGCAATTCCATGTGTTGGAAAAATTAGAAATCCACAAAGGTGGTGCAACATAATTTTATTTTTCCTTTTTTGCTAAGTTGTTCGCGAGTTCCTACCACCGGATTGTTGAACAAGGATAAGAGAATACTTGAGAAGGCTTTTTGGTGTGTTCGTGTGAACGGGATCCATCTTCTCAACGGTTGTCACTCCGAGAGGTTAGTTCACATAAACCCGTAGTAATTCTGCATGTGTAGGATTTATGTGAACTGTTTATATGCATGATTGGTTGTTGAATTATTATTTGAATTAATATAGGATTAATTCGTGCTAGTAATAATTGTTAGAATTAAATTTGTATTTAAATATTAATCCCGAATAGATCTGGGCAATTAATTCCCCAACAACTGGTATCAGAGCCTCGGTTTCAGGCTCTGAGTTTTAAATTGTAATTTAATTCATTTTCATTAAATTTGAAATTGGATAGTAGAATTGCTAGATCTTTTTTGCAGGTATCCAATTATCATGGTATTTGATGAATGATTATATTTATGCATGCATATAAATTGTGGTTTTAATTCGATTAGTTCGAATTCGTTTTGCCTCGTGAGAAAATCCACGAGTAGATTAGGATTTGTTTGATTCGTTCAATGTAATAGACTAGTCTAGATCTAGTTTTATTTATTTTTTGTAAATAAATTGTAACCGGATCGGAAACGGAGGCGGAGACGAAGAATTAAAGGACAGATCCGGAACCGGGCGTAGGCGGCGTGCATCGCGCGAAACGTGCCAAGGGAGGCACGCGCACAACGCGGACGCACGGGTGTGGGGCAAGGCTGGCTGGCCGAGCACGAACGGGATCAGGCGGAATCGAGCGGGCGTTGATGCGCGTGTAGGCGCACGCAATGGGTGACGGATGCAGGCGGGACTCAGCATGGGCGGGCGCGCACTGGTACGCGGCGCGCCTACCGAGATCTACCGAGGTGGCCGGGCGCGGCTTGGCGACGTGCATCGGGCGCTTGGGCACGCGCGCATGGGCGCCGATCGACACGGCCGGGGGAGTTCAAGACGTGCACTCTGACCCACGAGCTGGTCGATGACGTGGCTTGACGAGGCATTTTTTCAAGACGGTAAAGTGGGAGCTTTTTCGAGACGAACGATGAGGGCAAAGAAGACGATTTCTCGAGATCAAGACATGACAAAAATTAACCGTGACAATTGGATATATGTGCCCAATGTGTTTAATTTTTTTTATTTTGATGTTTTGCATTATTTTGTGCTTATTTAAATTGTGTTTAAATATGTGATGCATGAGAATATGTTTTGAAAAATCTCACCTTCGAAAATTACTAAGTATGTTTAAACAATTAATTGATAATTTTATTCCGAATAATAAAATTGAATTAATTATGACCTCCATGATTTATTTATTTGTGGATTCTTTTGGAGAAATTCCCCACACGGGACGGCCAAAAGATAGATTTCACATGAATAAATTCCGAAAGGATGATTGTGGGTTATTATTAGTGGCGACGATGACCCTCCCCACGAGGCTCGTTCAAAGCGAAATGATAATTCTGTATTTAATCATGGTTATTACTTAGGTATAAAATTGATATGCATATACTTCCCCGAAGTCCCTGTCAATTTTATATTGGTCAAGTGGGAGCCAACTATTGTCGCGAGTCATTTTTTACGAAGAGTGTTATGTGTCTAATTTGATAACAACTCGCAAACAAAACATGCACGTGTACGATAAGCTGTAAATAAGATGAATTTGTTGACCCGGTTAAATGTCAGAAATGACTACCGCGGGGCATACCAAGCCAGGATGTGGTATTGCGAGCTTTACACGTACAATATTTGATACACCTTATGAAGATGAATCATTACAGATGAAGATAATTTGGAGAGTTAGCCTCTGGGTGCTAGGGTTTCTAGTATGAATAAATGATCACTCGAATTTTTCTGTTCCTCACCTCTCAAGCGTGGGTATGACTCTTTCTGGGAGATTTTTCTGAACCTTTTTCTTTTTCTTTTTTCTTCCTTTTATAGCACTCCGACAAGCATGAGTTGGAGACTTTGGGTCATGCATGAATCCAGATGATATTGCCACGTTCCCAACTTCGTCTTCTAGATTGATCTTGGAGCTTACTTGTCTGTAAGGCACTCTTTTGGTCGTCCAAATTAATCTTTTGCTCGGTTGGATGCTTTGTTCGTCCCTTTAACCATATCAGTTTTATGATGGACTATTGTCCTCCTCGAGCAAGGCCGAGCCCTCGGGATGTTGGTCTTGGGATATCGAGTGTCGAGCACTCGACCGCCGAGATGCGACTCTTGAGAATGTTGTCTTTGTGAGCATCTTGACCCT
Source organism: Stenogyne calaminthoides (assembly GCA_037126765.1). NCBI lineage: Eukaryota > Viridiplantae > Streptophyta > Magnoliopsida > Lamiales > Lamiaceae > Stenogyne > Stenogyne calaminthoides. The sequence continues at coordinate 40,410,990 of JBBCBC010000002.1, forward strand.
CGGGATATCTGAGCCTTCGGGATATCTCGAAGCTACGAACATATCTTGACCCTCGGGATATCGAGCCTTCCGGGATATCGAAGTTGCGAACATATCTTGACCCTCGGGATATCTGAGCCTTTCAGGATATCTAAGCTGCGAACATACTGACCCTCAGGATATCTGAGCCTTTCAGGATATCTGAGCTTTTTCAGGATATCTGAGCTGCGAACATACTGACCCTCAGGATATCTGAGCCTTTCAGGATATCTGAGCCTTTTCAGGATATCTGAGTTGCGAACATACTGACCCTCATGATATCTGAGCTTTTCAGGATGTCTGGGTTGCGAACATACTGACCCTCAGGATATCTGAGCCTTTCAGGATGTCTGGGTTGCGAACATACTGACCCTCAGGATATCTGAGTCTTTCAGTCGTCTGAGTCTTTTCGACTTGGCTCTTTTAACTCCTCTTTCCTGATCTGAGTAGCGAATACTTGTCCACTGAGCATGATTATTTTAATAGATATTACACGTGTCGCTCTTACGTGTTCGATTAATCCTGAGTTATTATATCGAACATAATAATACCCCCCCAGCCGAGTTGCTTTGTATTCAACAGGGGACCCGGCTGTTAAGATCTTATTGGGCCATAGTTGGTGTCGTTTTGTATTCTGTGCTGGATTTTCGAAAATTGAATCCAATATTTATATATACCTTGTTTCTCCGCCTTAAACCCTTTTCTCCTTCCTTCTTCTTTTTACCTCTGTCTTTCAATCTTTTCCGTGTCTGAAAATTCCCGGCGAGGGCTTCATCAATTCGGCGAAGAATTTTACTCGAATGTAAATGCGATTCTTTCTCTAATTGTGATTATGGCCTCTCGTTCAAACTCTTCTGTTCCCCTAGAATCAGACCACCATAGTTCCTCTTATTCCCCCTCTGTCAGTAGAATCCCCTGTGGAGACGCAAATGCGCCGGAGACGAATGTCTCGGGTTTAGGAATTCGTTGGCAAGTTCGGCAACCGTTTGTCGTTCTTTCCTCCGACTCCGACGAAGCCCTAAATGAATTGGATAGGGACTTGGTCCGCAATGATTCTTCGGACGATTCAAGTGATAATTTTTTGCCCCAAATTCAAATTGGGTCTAGGGCTGTTGATAATGTCAATGTAGATAGGAATGACGATGTTGTGAGGGGGGAAATTTTGATGGTTGTAAATATAACCTAATCGAACATAGGGGTAGTTGGTGAGCAAAATTCGAGCTTGATATACCTGTTGGTGTCCCTCATAGTCCAACATATAACGAGTATAATGCTCGTTATAGTTTTGATTGGCCCGAGCAACCTCATAGAATTAGGGTTGAGAATGAGTACCCAGCGAGCAAGATAGCGAGCATATATGCTCACTCGGCTGCATAGGAATTATGAAACCCCCAAGGATGTCTTTTTCTGGGCACCAAGTTCTGATGAGCGGGCCGACCAACCCCCTGAGGGTTGTGTTGCTGTAAATTTAGACACAATGGAAGCTGGCCTTCGATTTCCCCTCCATCCGACCATCACCCGCTTGCTCGTGGAATGGAACATTACCATCACGCAGCTGAAGCCGCATGGGTGGCACATGATTATGAGCTTCCTGACTTTGTTCGGCAAGATGAGGCCAAGATACTATCCCTCAGCAGCTGAACTTGCTCGATTGGTGCACTTGACCCGTCCGAGGGGTGAACACGGGTGGTTGTTCATGCAAGCTAATGCCAAGTGCAAAATCATTGAGGATGTGCCTAACAAAATCAGTGATTGGAAGGAAAAGTTTTGGTTCGTTGGGGGTGATTGGAAGAGCCCGGCCTCTGGAAGCGAACCAAATGCTCGTTTAGACATCCCCACTGACTTCGGGGTGTACCGAAGTAAGTGATTTTATGTCTTTTGTTCTTCGATTTGAACTGATTTTAACTCGCTTTTTATTTCAGGGATTCCAGCTGCGACAGATAAGGAGACCAACGATGGCTATTTTAGCAGCGTTTGGCAAATTGATTTGGAGTCTCGCTCGGAACGGTCTGTGAGAACTCTGAACACCGCCGATCAGAGGAAGAAATGAGGTTTGTTCGTGCCTCCTCATCATCTTGTTGCTGTTAATCCTGCTGGTAAGGATTACCTCTTGTATTTGTATAAGTTTTGCGCCATTTTGCTCGCTGTTATCCGTTTGTACATAATGAATTGTTTTGTTTACAACTTTCCCTGCTGTGACCATTGTTGTGAGTACATCTGAACATACTGAGATGGCTCGGAGAAAAAAAGGCCGCGAGCTTGTTTCAGATTCAGCCGAGCGGGAGGGTGTGAATAGGCAGAGGAGGAGAAAGCAAGGTAAGCCGATCCGTGTCCGACCCTGGGGAATCGAGCCAAGCGCGAAGGAGTACTCGTTCGGCCGAGCAAGGGGCTGGCGAACAAGCTCCGTCGCCGAAGAGGCGGAAGGATGGAAATCGCCGAAAGTAGAAGCGAACAAACTTCGGATGAGCATACCGAGCGAACAAGCTCGGGATGAAAACCGAGGCCGTCGGGATGACTTCGGACCCTACTAGAAGCGTCGAGGCGGCGAGCGGCCGCCTCCGTGGTCGGTCGGTTTTAAATTATGGAAATGGAGGTTGGCACATCTTCTCCACCTCCCTTTGGACCCGATCATGGACTCGTTGAATCCGAGATTCGGTCCCCCGAGGATATATCGTTCTTGGGATGGGATCCATTTCGTGTGAATAGGTATATTTTGTTCGATCCGCTTTTGCTTTGGTTACTTTATTCGCTTTTTTCTCATATTGTTTGCTCGGGTGTATGTGTAGGTTGAGTAGGTTGTCGCCTCTTGATGCCCAATCGAAGAACTACTTACCTTTCGTCGAAAGTGTTTCGCAAGGTTCGGGCATTCCCCGAGCATGTTCGTATATGCTGCGACTCCCCGCTCGAGCATGGACCACCGAGCCGGAAGAGTCCACTACGGGTCCTACTCCCCCGAAAATATGCGCCCGGTCCGTGCTTCAGGGGCCAATCTATGGTCGTTTTGAGAAAGCCTATGCCAAACCGCCAACCTCCATGCCAACTACTTGACTTTGATCAGAACTTCAAGAAAAGGTGGGCGAAATAACAGACTCGGGGATGAACCGAGGTTGGCTCGTGGACAATCTTCGCGACAAGCCGATGCTCGTCAAAGCTCGTGAGGATGCCCGCAAGGCTTAGGAAAATGCTCACGATTTCAAAAAAAGATGCAAGCTGGCTCGGTGAAGATGCTTCCGACAAAGGAGGAACTAATTCACTCTCGTGAGGAGGTGGGCGAAGATAAGAAGAGCTCGGAGGATATGAATGTTGAGTTTCAGAGACTCTCGAGTCAAGGCGTCGAGGCTATGGAAAATGAGAGGGACGCGCTCGGCCAACAGCTCATCATTGCTGAGGAGACCAACACTCGTTTGGGTCTCGAAAATTCAAAGCTACACGATGATGAGTATGTTGATTCCATGTCCAACTTCTCCTACATTTGTGCCTTCGCCGATCTTTTATCCGATCCGTTTCGCCATGCATCCAACGGCCGAACAAATTGCCCCTCTTATATCGGGGGTTTTTAGCGAAGACGATCGACAACCCACCGGATCGCAACCTTCCAATGTCAGATTTGAATGATATGTGTGATTTCTCCATTCTTCCTGAAGGGATCAAAGTTGATGATCCGATTCTGAATGAGGAAGATGGCTCAGATATGAATACCGCTGGTGTTGCTGGCCAAAATCTTCAGACTGAGTATGGGTCCGATCAGGTGCAGGCCGAGCAAAGGGGACCTCCTGTGACCGAGCAGAATGTACCTTCTGGCGAGCATTTGGTACCTGACCATACTGAAGGAGTTGTTCTTTGAAATTTGAGCACAATTTGTTCGACATCTCTCTCCCGCTTACCCCCAATTATGAATTTGCTCCTTGATGTTATTTTTTTGTTTTGTCGAACATACGTTGTGTAATTTTTTGTCTTCTTCACTTCATTTGAACAATGTCTTTAATACTTGTAGTTTTTGCCGACTTCTTGTCTTTTGTTCGAACATATTTACAACTGAATGGATGGATTACATACTGAACTGTTTCCTCTAACCTGATTGTTTGATAATTGTTGAGGATGAAAATTGATACTTGTGTTGCTTGATGTTTGCTTTGTTGCTTCGTGTTCGCTTTGTTGCTTTCCAGTCTTTGCCCCTTTTCTTCTGAATGAATTCGAACATTGGGTTTGCCTATGCCCGCTCCTGACTTTTTCGGTTTTGATTGTCTTATTGACGTTGCAATCGGTTGATTGTCTTATTTAGGTGCGACCAGATGGGTTACTTTATGAACCCCCCATTTCTTGGTGTGCGATCGTCTTATTTAGGTGCGATCACTTCGTACTAGGGCCGTCTTATTTAGCTGCGACCCCGCACTCATCACCCGCTTGTGCTACGGGTATCTGTAAGTATGAGTCGTCTTTTGCGACGGCGTACCCATTACTCGTTTTTTGCTGCGGGAATTAGAGTACGAACTCGTTCGTCAGGTGAACATAGACTTGGGCTCGTTCGTCTTTGTTCGGGTCGTCCGGCTTAGATGCGACCTCAAATAGGCTTGAACTAGAAAATCTTAGCGAACAAAAGTACATATATCTTTCTTTTTCTTTTTGCAACACTTTGTATTCTATTACAACCTTCATATTTGAAGAAGACTAATCTATTACACAACTATAGATATCAGACTAGGGTTTTGAATTTAAACCTTGTCTTGAGTAAACACGAACTGACCTCACCTTGTCCGCAGAATTGATGTTGACAAGGATGTGGCACATCATCCTGTCTACCCTTCTTTAGTAACATGCTCGAAAGCAAAGAAGAAGATAAGCTTTTGTCCCTCCCGGACAAAATTTGTGATTATCTTGGGGAGGTCGCGGACATGAGCATGTGGCGAGCATGCACCTTTCGCTTATATCAAAAGTCTGCGAAGCAAAACGTTTAGCTCGCACCATTCCGTCCCCTTTAATAGATGCCTGAGCATCAGTGTCCGCATACTTCGAGCTGACATTATGACATCCCTCCCCTTCGGAGGAGATTTTGGGGATGCATAGGGGACTAATGACTTACTACTGCATAAGCAGTGAGTAACGTGGAGTGGTAACCATAACTCTGCCGAGCATCTTGAGTCTGGCAACGAGCTTCCACCTGTGCTCGTGATGTATATGGGGTAAAAGGCTCGTATTAGAACAAATGCTCGATTCAGCTGAATGTTTGCTGAATCGAGAGCTGGATTCTTCTACGTCTGGGGGCATACTAAACCAATCTCCTTCTGAGAATTGTAATATTTTTCCTTTTTTCTTCTTCATATGTTTTTTCTCTGCTTTTTTCAGCTATCAATATGCCCCTATTTATAGAACTATCCCAAGTCTTTGGCGCATAGCTAGTCTTTAGCGGTGCTAGCTCTCTTACTTTTGCTCCCCCTTTTGACATCTGTTCAGCTTTTTGACAGCTTTTGCTCAAAGATTGACTCATCCCTGCTTGGTTGCCACCACTTGTCAACTCGTTCCGATACGTATCTTCTGTTGACAACTCGTTCTGACACGTATCTTCGTCTTTTCGATAGTCTTTGGCAAAGATTTCTTTCCCAAGATATGTGTCGAACATGATGTATTCTTCTTTCAGGATTGTCCTACTCGTTTGAACTGATTGGCTGATTATGTTCGGCCCTTTGTGTTCGTTTCAGCTACATCGGCCATTATGTTCGGCCAACTATGATCACTTCAGCTTTGTGGACGATTTTGTTCGGCCAACACTATGCTCGCTAAAGCTGTGTGGATGATTTTGGTCGGCCAACACTATGCTCGCTAAAGCTGTGTGGACGATTTTGTTCGGCCAACACTATGCTCGCTAAAGCTGTGTGGACGATTTTGTTCGGCCAGCACTATGCTAGCTAAAGTTGTGCCAACACTATGCTCTCTAAAGCTGTGTGGGCGATTTTGTTCGGCCGACACTATGCTCGCTAAAGCTGTGTGGACGATTTTGTTCGGCCGACTATGCTCGCTATTATTGATAGTATTTTTTCAAATTTGATGCATTCCACGAGTAGGACAATGGGACTCCATTCAGGTCTTCCAAGTCATAGGCCCCGTTTAGCAAACGTTCTGTAAATCTGAACGGACCTTCCCATGCTCGGCCGAACACACCACTTGATACCCCCGTTGCTCGCTTTAAAACCAGCTCACCCACATTGAACCTGCGTGTTTGGACTTTGGAGTTGTAAAACTTCTCTGATCTCTTTTTATACATAGCATTCTTGAAATCAGCCTCCGTCCTTCTTTCTTCTAACAGTTCGTGACTCGGGGTGAGCTACCGGGTTATTGACGTGCTCTCCGAAAGTCATTGTTCGATGACTTGGAATCTTGATTTCTGTGGGTATAACAGCTTCCGCACCAAATGCCAAGGCAAACGGGGTCTCCGCAGTTGATGTTCTGAAAGTTGTTCGATAGGCCCATAATATTTCAGGCAACTCTTCAGCCCATCCACCCCCTTTGGAATTATCAAGTCTGGCCTTGAGGGTATGCTTGATGATTTTATTAACGACCTCAACTTGTCCGTTTGACTGGGGATAGTACGGAGTTGAGTAGTGTTTTTTATCCCCAAAGTGAGCACAATTTCATTCAATTCACTTCCATCGAATCCTTGTTCACAGATTATCGATTACTAATGATTGAGAAGCCCAAATCAACAAATGATATTTTTCCAAACAAAATTCCACATCCTTTGTTCGGTAATTTTGACAATGGCTTCGGCTTCTGCCCATTTAGTATAATAATCAAAGGCAACCACAACATATCTTACTCCCGATGTGCCAGTAGGAAATGGGCCGATTAAATCGATTCCCCATTTAGCAAATGACCCGGGCTATAAACCCACACTAATTCTTGGTGGGCTATGAATAAGTGGAGCATGTACTGCATCCGTGGGCACGCCATGAGCATACGCGTGGCGAATCCTTTTTGAGGGTTGGCCAATAATAACCTTGTCCGATTATTTTGTGCGCTGAACGAGCCCTGTATGATTTCCGTGATACTCCTTCATGGATTTGTTCCGTATACACGACCCTCTTCAGAGTAATACATTTCAACAAGTGGAAGTGAGCTTCTTTTTATACAAATGCTCGTCTATGATTGTATAATATGATTGTAACTGGAGGAAAGCAGTAGCTTGTGCCTTATTTTAGGGAGAAGTCCTTTGTAAGTAACTCAGATCGAGTCATCCACGTCTCTTTCGCTCTTTGTTATTTGGGCGATCATAATTCGGGAACCGATGGCGAACAAGTTGTGACGACCACAATGTCCGCATTGTGTTCGTCGATCCTTTTTGTTGCCAGCGTGCAAAAGCATCAACGAATGAATTACCCAATCGTGGTAATTGCTCTATGAAAACTTGTTCGAAATGCTCGAGCAACTCTTTTGCTAATTGTCGTCATGTGTCATTTGTTGCCTCGGGCCTCATACTCGTCTTTGTTACTTGGTAAACGATTATCCGAGAATCGTTATAAATCATCGACCTCCGAATTCCCATTGTCATTGCCATCCGTAGTCCAAATGATTAAAGCTTCATATTCGCTTCATTATTTGTAGCTGGGAAATCAAAACGGATGGCTGTTGTGAATGTTTGTCTTGTTGGGCTGATGAGAACTACGCCTGCTCTGGCTCTTAAACTTGTTGATGAGCCATCAACATACATATGCCATGGTTGGTCGATAGCTTTTTCGAGCATTTGAGGATATGTCAACTCGACCATGAAATCGGCCATAGCAGCCGCCTTCATTCATCGTTGTCGGAGCTTAACGTAATGCCGAATTGTCCTAACTCCACCGCTTTAACTTTAGTAATGTAAAGATTCCGGGTCGGTGGAGGACTTGGCGCAATGGGAAAGTGGTCAGTACCTCGACTGAGTGATCGAAAAAATATGGTCGTAATTTTTGAACACTCATGACGAGGGCATATGTTAATTTTTCCAATGGTGGGTACCGGAGCTCGGCTTCCTTAAGCACTTGGCTTACATAGTAAATGGGCAAGTGTATAGTCCTTCTTCTTTCGTCGAAAGCACAACACCGATGCATGCTCGGATGCAAGAAGATCTGAGATAGAGTTGTTCGCCTGGGACAGGCTTAGACAATGTCTGAGTATCTGCAAGGTACTGCTTCAATGATTCAAATGCATTTTGGCAATGCTCGGTCCACTAGAATTTCCCTTTATTTAATGTATCGAAGAAAGGTTTGCATTTGTCTCCAGTTCATGATATAAACCGGCTTACGGAAGCTAAACGTCCGGTTAACTTTTGGAACTCTTTCACATTTCTGGGGGCCTGCATATCGAGCATGGCTTGAATCTTTGATGGGTTCGCTTCGATCCCTCGTTGACTGACCATATGTCCGAGGAATTTTCCTGAGTGAACCCCAAAGCTACATTTTTTGGATTTAGCTTCATATTGTACTTCCTGAGTATATCGAACGTTTGTGAGAGGTGGGTGATGTGGTATTCCTTATGTTCACTCTTAACCACAATATCATCAATATATACCTCAATTGTTCGGCCGATGTGTTCGTCGAACATTTTGTTCACCAAACGTTGATATGTTGCTCCGGCATTCTTTAATCCGAACGGCATGCGTTGCCAACAGTACATGTTCTTTTCACTGCAGAATGCCGTATTCTTTTGATCGTCCGGGTGCATAGGTATTTGGTGATAACCAGCAAATGCATCCATAAAAGTCATGAGTTCGTGGCCTGCTGTATTATCGACCAAATAATCGATATGCGGCATCGGGAAGTTATCTTTCGGACATGCCTTGTTTAAATCTGTGAAATCAATACATAGTCTCCAAGATCCATTAGACTTGGCGGACGAGCACGGGGTTTATAAGCCATCTTGGGCATTTCACCTCTCGAATCAGTTTGTTGTCGAGCAACTTTTTGATTTCACTATTCATTGCCGCATATTTTTCCGGACTAAACTTTCTGCGCTTCTGGATAATTGGAGTTTGTATTGGATCAAGGTTGAGGGAGTGGTATGCATGTTTTGGATCAATGCCAACCATGTCCTCGTGCGACCATGCAAACACATCCAAGTTTGCTTGAAGATAAGCAATAATTTATGTTGAATTGGTTCTGTAATGCAACCAATGAACACTTCTAACTCGGAAATGTTTTCGGGTCAATTTTGATGGACTCCAGTTGTTCGACAAGTGTTGCTCGCTTTCTTTTTTGCTTCCACTGAGGATCTTGGATGGACCCCCTATGCTCGTCATCAACCTCCATGGGTTCAAAGCCTATGCGAGGTTCTAGGTCCGTTGCTTTCGTTTCATGGATCAATATTCATTTGATCTAGGAGATCCGGGGCATGAGCCGCCGCCACTGGATTTTGTGTTCGCAAGATTCGTGTTCCGCGAGGAGTCAGGTTTCGTCATAGTTATGTTAAATCGGAAGATATTGAGGCGAGGCATTTGCTCCGGGCCCGACTCACCAATCTCCCATGTTTGCTCCATCATGTTGACAATATTTTGTTTTTCTGGTGCACATGATAGCAAACAATCTCGAGCTTTTTTTTCGTTCTCCTTTTAAGCTACTGTTCCATCTTGTGTTGGAAATTTAAACAAGAGTAATGTCGAGAGAACAGGCCGCTTTTAAATTCTGAATAAAGCGGGCGACCTAGAAACCCATTATAAGTTGATGGAGCATCGGCGATTACAAAATCTAGCATTCTAGTTCGTCGGATGTTCGGATTGAGTTGATTCTAACTCGACTCCTAACCTAATCATGCCATAGAATTAAGATTCTGATTCCCCAAAACCCATTATGGTATGATCACATGGTTCAATATATTTGCTCAAGTCTCCAAATTGTTTTTCCATCCGACGAAGTGTTGACGAACAAAATGTTCAAGATAAGCTCCGGTCTCAACCAGGAGATGGTGCACCTTCAACCCGAGGAATCGAAAGTAATCGATGGTTAAGGAGTCATTGTGGGGAGTTATGATTCCGTCGAGATCGTCTTCTCGAAAAACATAATCCGGTGAGAGGGTGGCGTCTTTACCGATGTGTTTCGCTACCTTCACTTGATGGATGCTTTGCATGGCACGATCTCCATCTTTTTTTTGTCTGTTCGATAATGTTGGTGGTTTGGTAACATCCACCATTTGGACCATATTCGGGATGTATCATGTGAATCTCTTGACTTTCTCGACCTCTTGCGTGAGGAGGCCCTTTTAGATAACTCGGACCTCTTACGTGATTCTTTGGGATCATTTGTCCGATGTTTGTTCGACTTTTCGCTTACCCCCTTCGATCTTCTTTTTTTTTACATTCGAGAGTCTATGCTTTCATTTGGCTTTTTTAGGAATTGGGTAAGACGATTATCTTAGATATAGCTTCCAAAGTTCATGAGTAAGTCCGGCAATTTTTCAGACAGGCCAATGTACTCATGGTAGTTACAATATTTGGAAGCGTTAAGTCGATGTTTATCCATTATGATTCTTCTTGGCCTTTCCAACATGTCCCGATCTCTCGATTTGGTTAAAGATTGTTTTTCATTTAAACGCCCAAAAGACTTCGAGGGCGTTTGCTTTCGATCTTTCTTGAATGGTTTGAATGAGCACGGGGTTTGTACCCCCTTCATTCATCACTTTCTTCCTAAAAACTTTCCTAGTTGTAGGTTCCGACCCAATCGTGATTGGGCGAGCAAATCTTGCATGGCTATAATTTTTGGCCGCCATTTCCGGGTCGAGTATGTGTTCGGCCAGTCTTGGTGCATGGCCTTCCACATATCAGTATTCAGGGTCAGGCCCCCGACCACCACGAGGATCTTGGCATCCTCTTCGACGGGGCTCCATCATACAAACATTTATCAAATCTTTCTATGTATGCTCGATCAGACTCACCTTTTAGTTGGGAGAAATGCGCCAACCTTTGTTTTGGCGCTGGGCGAGCACACATGGATGAAAAGTGGGACATAAATTGTTGTCCCAATTGGGCAAAAGATGTGATAGACGCAGCTGGCAAAGTAGAAAACCATCTATGTGCCCGATCACCCAAAGTCATGGGGAATGATCAACACTGTGTTGTGTCTGTGGCCCCCATCGCGATCATAAGGTCTGAATACTTGCTGAGATGGACATGAGGGTCAGACTCAACATCGAATATGGGAATTGGCGGTCGGGACTTCGCCACTTTCTCTTGTATTTTAGCCGCCATGATAGTCGGTGACAATGGTGAACAGGGTATTGTGCTCGCTCGAGGGTGGCTTTTGGTCGCGGCCAGGTCGGCCTGTAAACCCTCGATGGCTTTTTGCATTTCCGCAATTTTTGTGGAACTGACAGACTTAGATCGGGGCTATTTCCCATCATGAGGACCCAGTGGGTCATGCTCTTGATGGGGCAGTCCCCCTTTCCAAGTCCGTGCTTGACTACCCAATCGATGATGGATAGACAATTTTGTTCCCGCCAATTTTTGTTCGGCATGCGGATGATCATGAAGATCTGAAGGTGCGGGCATTTTTATTGGTTGTTCCTTTCCTGGATCCTGTCGCCTATTATTGCTTATTCGGTCTTTGGCAGAGAGCCTCAAATGTCTAAACGCTGATGGTCTAGATCCTTGAGGTTGTTCGTCATCAGACGTGTCATCGGCTTTTTTACTGGCCCGCTTCGCAATTTTCTTTTTAACTTGCTCGCTATCAGGTGTACATGAGCGTCACTCTTCATGATCTTGAGTTTCTAATTTGGCCAACTCTTTTTCAGCCCTCTCTTTCTGCGCTCGCAGCAAGAAAGTGATGGCCCTTGTTGTGGCCGTCGGATCATTCGCAATATCCTCGAGATTGGTAATCTCCACTCCCTGATCTTGATGAGGCTGGCGCTGAGCCTCTTTTTGGTCATGAGGTCGACTTTGCCCTGACCTCTCTGTTTGTGTATTCCTAGATTGAGGCATTTTATTTCTTTTTTCTGCCTCGGCTCACTAAGGGTTCGTGTATGGATTGGTTTTTTGGTGAAGTTACCCTCCTTCTAGCGCCAGTTGTCGCGAGTCATTTTTTACGAAGAGTATTATGTGGCTAATTTGATAACAACTAGCAAACAAAACATGCACGTGTACGATAAGCTGTAAATAAGATGAATTTGTTGACCCAGTTCGTCAGGAAATGACTACTCTGGGGGCATACCAAGCCAGGATGTGGTATTGCGAGCTTTACACGTACAATATTTGATACACCTTATGAAGATGAATCATTACAGATGCAGATAATTTGGAGAGTTAGCCTCTGGGTGCTAGGGTTTCTAGTATGAATAAATGATCACTCAAATTTTTCTGTTCCTCACCTCTCAAGCGTGGGTATGACTCTTTCTGGGAGATTTTTCTGAACCTTTTTCTTTTTCTTTTTTCTTCCTTTTATAGCACTCCGACAAGCATGAGCTGGATTGGCAAGCATGAGCTGGAGACTTTGGGTCATGCATGAATCCGGATGATATTGCCACGTTCCCAACTTCGTCTTCTAGATTGATCTTGGAGCTTACTTGTCTGTAAGGCACTCTTTTGGTCGTCCAAATTAATCTTTTGCTCGGTTGGATGCTTTGTTTGTCCCTTTAACCATATCAGTTTTATGCTGGACTATTGTCCTCCTCGAGCAAACTGAGCCCTCAGGATGTTCGGGTCTTCGGGATATCTGAGTGTCGAGCACTCGACCGCCGAGGATGCGACTCTTGAGAATGTTGTCTTTGCGAAAGATATCGACCCTCGGGATATCGAAAGCTGCGAACATCTTGACCCTCGGGATATCTCGAGCCTTCGGGATATCTGGCTGCGAACATCTTGACCCTCGGGATATCGAGCCTTTCGGGATATCTCGAAGCTGCGAATATATCTTGACCCTCGGGATATCTCGAAGCTGCGAACATACTGACCCTCAGGATATCTGAGCCTTTCAGGATATCTGAGCCTTTTCAGGATATCTGAGTTGCGAACATACTGACCCTCAGGATATCTTAGCTTTTCAGGATGTCTGGGTTGCGAACATACTGACCCTTAGGATATCTAAGCCTTTCAGGATGTCTGGGTTGCGAACATACTAACCCTCAGGATATCTGAGCCTTTCAGCCGTCTGAGTCTTTTCGACTTGGCTCTTTTAACTCCTCTTTCCTGATCTGAGTAGCGAATACTTGTCCACTGAGCATGATTATTTTAATAGATATTACACGTGTCGCTCTTACGTGTTCGATTAATCGTGAGTTATTATATCGAACATAACAACTATTAATCTGGATATTAAAGGTTTATAATTGTTTTCTTGTTTGTAACCTGCTTGAATGCGTTTAAATAATGACCCACCCCACGTGGCTTATTTAAACTGTTTTGAGATGTTGGCTGATGCATGTTCATAATTTTTTGAGATTTTAATATGAAACATGTGATCGAATTTTGTGATATTTTTGTGCTTATACAAATTGTTATTTATTTATTTGCCAAAGATGTCGCAACCTTTTAATCCACTGTTCAATATACTTAAAGACAATTTGCTTACTGGTGAAAACTTCGTTGATTGGAATCGTAAACTTACTATTGTCCTCACTGCACAAAGCCATAACTGGGTTCTCACTATACCTAAACCAGAAAAGCCAAATGATGAGTCAACTAAAGCGGTTAAGAAAGAGTATCTTGTTGGGGGCGTTCAACGAAATGGCAAAGTGTACCATTTCGCTTCAATGTCGAGATGTGTTGCAACACCAAAGACAAAAAACGTTGAGAGACAGCTGCAGACATCATGACTAGTCTTAAAGCGATGTTTCAACATCAGAACCATGTGGCTCATCAGATCACCATGAGGGACTTGCTCTCTATGAAAATAGTGGAGGAAACGCCCGTAAGGGAACACGTTCTCCAAATGATGGCTCACCTTAACAAGCTTGAGGTTCTTGGCGCTGAATACGATATTGAGACCCAAATCGATTTCGTGCTCCATTCTCTGCCAAAAAGTTTTGAACAATTCAGGCTGAACTACCAAATGAACAATCAAAAGTTCTCGATGCCTGACCTGTTGCAAGCTTTAGTCTCGGCAGAGGCGATACTGGGGCAAAAGAGTCAAGCCTTGGTGGCAAATGGACCTTCTTCTTCTTCTAGGCCAAAGGGTGGTAAGAAAAAGAAGAAGGACAAAGGCCACAAGCAAGTGAACTCAAGTGTCGCAAATGGCAAAGAAAAGGTGAAGGGAGGTGGAGGAGTGAGCAAACCCGCTAAGGGGAAGTGCTTCAACTGCGGTGAAAAATGACATTGGAGGTCAGTCTGTTCCAAACCCAAAAGGAATGGAAAGAAAGGTAATTCTCACGCACTAGTTGTTGAAACTTGTTTAGCGGCGTATGCCTCCCATTTATGGGTGGTGGATACGGGATCCACTGATCATGTTTGTTTCACTTTACAGGGGTTCAAGCGGACCCGACAACTTAGTGGGAGTGAGATCCTTATCACACTGGGCGATGCCACGAGAGTGGCAGCTGAAGCAGTGGGAGAAGTGCACCTGTCTTTTGAAGACAGAGTTTTAATTTTAAGAGATGTTCTTTACGTTCCTAGTTTTAGTAAAGAATTTAATTTCGGTTTCTAAACTTTATCTTGATGGATACTCGGTTACTTTTGATAAAGTTGTTACCATTTCTCTTTATGATAAATTTATCTGTCATGGAACATTGTTGAATAATCTCTATACAATTAACTGTGCACACCACTCACGAAATGCATCCTATAACACATCAACTGTTTCCGATAAAAGAAAATGTTCATCAGACGTGAACGAGACACTTCTATGACATCTTAGATTGGGACATGTTAATCCAAAAAGGATTCAAAGGTTGGTAGAAGATGGTTCATTGGAGTCTCTCCAGGTTGAACCAATCCCAACTTGCGAATCATGCTTGGAGGGTAAAATGACCAAGAGGGCATTCAGAGCCAAGGGGAATAGAGCCAAAGAAGTGTTAGAAATCGTTCACACAGACGTATGTGGTCCAATGTCAATCAAAGCAAGAGGAGATTATGAGTATTTCGTCACCTTCATTGATGATTACTCAAGGTACAACTACATTTTCCTTATGAAGCATAAATCTGAGACCTTTGACAAATTCAAAGAATTTAAGGCTCAAGCAGAGAATCATAGGGAAAAATGTATCAAGTCTCTACGATCTGATCGTGGAGGCGAGTACCTCAGCGATGAGTTTTTGAACTGCTTGTCAGATGAAGGGATTGTATCCCAGCTAACTGCACCCGGAACCCCTCAACAAAACAGGGTTGCAGAGCGAAGAAACAAAACTCTTTTAGAAATGGTTAGATCAATGATGAGTTATGCGGATCTACCCAAGTCGTTCTGGGGTCATGCCTTGGAAACAGCGGCTTATATTCTGAACTTGGTGCCATCCAAATCGGTTCCCAAAACTCCCAAAGAATTGTGGACCGGGCGCAAGCCCAGTTTGAGACACATGAGAATTTGGGGGTGTCCGTCCTACGTGTTGGACAAGGAAGCCGGAAAATTGGATCCTCGATCAAAAGTAAGGCTGTTTATAGGATACCCCGAGGGAACAAAAGGGTGTATGTTCTATGGTCCCGAGGATCAAAATGTGGTAATAAGCACCCACTTTAGATTTTTGGAAGAAGACTATATGAACGAAAGAAAGCCCAGAAGTGAGATTACCTTAAATGAGCTTAGAGGGCAAACCTCAGTGCCAACTATACAAGATGACATACCAAATGACACACTTACACAACCGGAACCTCGACGTAGTGGGAGGGTTGTGAGATAACCCGAGAGATTCATGGGGATAGGAGAGTCCTCAGACTTAGTCCCCGGTCAAGATGAATCAGACCCATGGACTTACGACGAGGCAATCCAAGACAAGGATGCGGTTTCTTGGAAAACAACAATGGAAGCCAAAATGGGTTCTATGGATCATAACAGAGTGTGGGAGCTGGTCGAGCCATTCAATGGGGTCAAACCCATTGGCTACAAGTGGGTATACAAGAGGAAAAGATGACCGGATGGGAAGGTGGAAACCTTCAAGGCAAGGCTTGTGGCGAAAGGTTGTACTCAGAAAGAAGGGATCGACTATGAGGAAACCTTTTCACCTGTAGCAATGCTCAAGTCCATCTGAATTCTCTTGTCGATGACTGCGCATCTCGACTTTGAAATCTGGCAAATGGATGTCAAGACGGCTTTCCTTAAAGGAATTCTTGAAGAGGAAATCTATATGAAACAACCCCAAGACTTCATTGAAAAAGGTAAAGAACACCAAGTTAATAAGCTCAATAAGTCCATTTATGGACTCAAACAAGCATCCAGAGCTTGGAACCAATGTTTTGATCAAGTAATAAAGTCTTATGAGTTTGATCAAAATGAATATGAAAGTTGTGTGTACAAAAAGCTTGTCAGAATTGCATTGGTATTCTTAGTACTATACGTAGACGACATTCTGCTCATCGGTGACGATGTAAAGGTCTTTGTCGGGGCGTAAGGGCATGGCTTCAAAAAAACAGGTTTAATATGAAGGACTTAGGGAAGCCGAGCACATCCTTGGGATCAAGATCACTCGAGATCGCAAGAGAAGGATGATAGCTTATCGCAAGCTTCATATATAGATTAATCGTCTTGAAGCGATTCAAAGATCGCAGATTCAAGAAAGGTTCGTACCTTTCAGCATGGAATCCATCTATCAAGGAAATGTGCCCTAAGACAAAAAAAAAGAGATAGATGACATGAAAGGCATTCCTTATGCTTGGTTTGTTGGAAGCCTTATGTATGCAATCTTTGTGACGAGACCGGATATCTGCTTTGTCGTTGGCATGGTGGCGAGATATCAAAGTAATCCGGGAAAAGAGCATTGGACGACAGTTAAGAACATTCTGAAGTATCTGAAAAGAACTCGGGATATAATGTTAGTTTATCATCGAAGACGATCCCTAATCCCCATCGGTTACCACGGACTTGGATTTCCAATCAGACTTAGATTCTAGAAAATCTACCTCCGGTAGTATGTTTTGCATGGGGGGATGAGCCATGACATGGAGAAGCGTTAAGCAGAAATGCATCGCCGATTCTACCATGGAAGCCGAATACGTAGCTGCTTGCGAAGCGAAAGAAGTTGTTTGGCTCAAGAAATTCCTAGTGGACTTGGATGTAGTTCTGAATTTGCCCAGCACAATCACTATTTCTTTGTGATAATCTGAGGAGCGAGTTTGCAAATTCAAGGGAACCAAGAGCCCACAAGGCCAAAGAAACACATTGAAAGGAAATACCATCTTATACGAGAAATCGTTAAGAGAGGAGATATAGAATTGGCAAAGATCGCGTCGGGAAGACAACCTAGCGAGATCCATTCACAAAGTCCGCCTCGAGAATACATTCGAGAGACATGTGGAAGGAATGGGTGTCAAGAAGGGTTGCTAACCGCTTTGAGTATAAGTGGGAGATATTATTAGGTTCGTGTAGGTGACATTAGATGTCACGTATTAGAAACTACACGAGATATGTTGTAGTATACTTAAAAGCAGACTTTGAGTATAATTGGGAGATTGTTGGGGTTATACTGGAAAGTATGTTTTTACTTTGTATAACCAAACTGAATTTCTGTTTATTTCCTGAAATAAATTATTTATCACTGATGTTTTAAATATCATTGAATGTTACATATATTTAATGCATAATTGTTCAATAAACAGTACGTGTTACATTGTAGTTAATTTAGTGATACCAGATCACAGAAGATTAAATTAACAGTCCCTTGTAACTAAAAGTACGATGTTCACAGCCTAGATGGAAGTGAACAATCCATCGTGAAAGGTTGAAGTGTAAGGCTCAGATTGGCTTGTCTTGACCAAGAGATTACACTAGTGCATGACTGATGCACTGAATAGGACCTACAGGAGGATAGATTCTTCAGCACTGAATTAGGAAGAATTAGACCTCAGTGGTTCGTTATTTCTCAATCTTCGTCCCTTAAATAGGATCGTGTGTGGTTAGTAACTATTGCTTTGACTTATGACGGATAGAGAATCAATGAGATTCAATACTTTATATTTTGGCCAATATTACTGGTCACATGCGATTGCTAAGATTTAATACGAAGAATCGTGTGCGAGTACGCTTGTTTGATTTGCCCCCTTGGGAGGTTCATAAGATTTATCATACCAAATCTTGCAAGTGGAATTAGTTTCCGGTATGGATAATAATGTTGAACCGTTCATTGACCAAGGACAAAAGATATTAATTAAAGGAAAGTTGTTTCAGTGGCTTGAATTAATTAATGGGCTGGATAATCTTAAACACGGGAAATAATAACCGGGAGCCATATTAACAGTAATATGGGTTAAGATGGATAGTGCAATATTAATTATGTAGTGGGATTAATTAATATTTATAGGCTTGAATAATATTGTGGCTCAATATTAGATATTCAAAGTCCATTAGAAGGTCCAATCTTAATTCTCCTAAAGGCCCCTCAAGTAGCCCAAAGATAAAGTCCAATAACTGAAAAAGGTGTTTAAAATAAAATAAAATAAATTATTGTTGCCTATTTTTCCTATTTTTCAAAAATAGATAAATAAAAGAGGGAGAAAGATTTTCTTTGAATTTTATTATGGAATGAGGATAAGTATTCTTGGAATACAAGTTTATCTCATTAAATTCAAGAAATCTCCCACTTGGCTATTTATCTTGAAACTTTCGAAAATAATGAAAAAATAAGGAAGGAAATATTTTCTTGATTTTCTTGAAAATATATTATGGAAGATATGTATTCTTGGAATACAAGAATATCTCATAGATTTAAGAAGATCCCAATCTTGGAAATCTTGGCCTTATTTTTTCGAAAATTCCATAACAAGAGGAGGTGGGATTTTTGTGGAATGTTTTAAATATGGAGAAAAGAATATATTGGATATATTCAAGATTTTTTGGAGACCAAGAAAAAAAAATTCCCATCTTATTCACACACACAATTTTCGACCACCACTCTCTCTATAAATAGGGGATGAATGTTTCATCCCCAAGTGCAATTTCATGTGTTGGAAAAATTAGAAATCCACAAAGGTGGTGCAACATAATTTTATTTTTCCTTTTTTGTTAAGTTGTTCGCGAGTTCCTACCACCGGATTGTTGAACAAGGATAAGGGAATACTTGAGAAGGCTTTTTGGTGTGTTCGTGTGAACGAGATCCATCTTCTCAATGATTGTCACTCCGAGAGGTTAGTTCACATAAACCCGTAGTAATTCCGCATGCGTAGGATTTATGTGAACTGTTTATATGCATGATTGGTTGTTGAATTATTATTTGAATTAATATAGGATTAATTCATGCTAGTAATAATTGTTAGAATTAAATTTGTATTTAAATATTCATCCCGAATAGATCCGGACAATTAATTCCCCAACAGTGATAACTTGTGAGGAGCATAATCACGTAAGTAGGGAAATACACGACAACCAAAAACTTTAAAATTCTTATAATTAGGTATTGACCCAAACAGAATTTCAAAAGGAGATTGTTGTCCAAAACAGGAGACGGTAATCTGTTAATGACATAAACGACAGTGGAAAAAACATCAATCCAAAAACGTGCAGGTGCATGAGCGTGAAAAAGCAATGATAAACCAATTTCAGTAATGTGTCTATGTTTTCTTTTAGCATGGCCATTCTGTTGTGGGGTATAAGGACAAGAGAAACGATGCAAGACCCTATTTTTAGCAAAGAAATCTTGGACACGATTATTAGTAAATTCCGTTCCACCATCAATTTGGAAAACATTTATGTTAGAGCCAAATTGGTTACAAACTAAGGCTGAAAAACGTTGTAGAATTTCAAAAAACTCAGATTTAACACGCATAGGATATAACCAAGAAAAACGAAAAAAATCATCCACAAACACGACATAGTAGCGATATCCATCAACAGAAATAACGGGAGCTGGTCCCCAAAGATCACAGTGAATTAAATTCAAAACATTCATAGCACGTTTTTTATTTAGAGAAAAGGACAAACGTTTACTTTTAGCTAACTGACACGACTGACATAGAGTAGGTTTTGGCAAAACGGAAGTGACAGCCAAATGACCTAGTTTATTTAATAACTGAATAACGAAAAAAGAAACATGTCCTAAATGGGAATGCCATAATTCAAACGACGACTTAGAAACTTTAGAATATAAAGCAACTATCAAGGCTGGAGTGCCATGTTCCAAAACATATAACCCATCCTTACACCTGCCCTGTGCTAGTATCTCCTTTTCGGTCCGAGTCTGAATCACAAAAGACTTGTTAGAGAATAAAACATCAACAGGTAAATCCGTAGTTAATTTACTTATAGAAAGCAAATTTTTGTTATATGAGGAACAACTAGAACATCTAAAAGAGGTAATTTATTATTGACAAAACGAGAACCTAAATGAGAAATAGATAATGTTGTTGGGGTTATACGTGAAAGTACGCTTTTACTTTGTATAACCTATGTATTAAACACTTATTTACTGAAATAAATTGTTTATCACTGTTGCTTTAAATATGATTTAATGTTATATATATTTATTGCAAACCGTTCATAGCACGCGTTACATTGTAGTTAACGTGGTGATACCAGATCACAGAAGATCACGTTAACAGTGTCTTGTAAACGAGTGTGTGTTTCACAACTTAGATAGATCCGAACAATCTATTGGTAGAAGTTGATGTGTAAGGCTCATATTGGCTTGTCTTGACCAAGAGATTACACTAGTGCATTCGATACGCTGAAGCGGACCTATAGAGAGGATAAACTCATTCGCACTGACTTAAGGGATGAAGAGTTAGACCTCAGTGGTTGTTGATTTCTTAATCTCTGTCACTTAATAAGGACTGTGTGCGATTAGTAGTTATTGCTTTGACTTATAAATGAGAAGAGAATCATTGCGACTTCGATCCCTATATCTTGGGCAATAATATTAATTGCACGACAGTTGCTAAATTAATACAGAGAATCATGTGCTTGCAATGTCTTGCTTGATTGGTTCCCTTGGTGGGTCCGGAACCTTTATCATACCAAATCTTGCAAGTGGAATTAATTTTCCGGTATGGATAATAAAGTTGGGTTGTCCTTACACCAAGGATAAATATATTAATTAATATAAAGCTTTTCAGTGGCTTAATTAATTAATGGACTAAATAATCTTAAACACGGGAAATAATAACCGGGAGTCATATTACCATAATATGGGTTAAGATTGAATAGTGCAATATTAATTATATAGTGGCATTAATTAATATTAATGGACTGAATTATATTGTGGCTCAATATTGAAATTCAGAAGTCTATTGGAAGGTCCATCTTAATTCTCCTAAAGGCCCCTCAAGTAGCCCAATTATAGTCCAATAATTAAAATGTGCTTAAAATAAAATAAATTATTGTTGCTTATATTTTCTTGATTTTTTTGAAAATATTAAAGAAAAGAGGGAGAAGAATTTTCTTGAAAAGATTTTATGGAAAGGAGATAATGTATTCTTGGAATACAAGATTATCCCATAAATTCAAGAAAACTCCCATTTGGCTTCTTTAATAGGGAATTTCAAAAATTATAGAGTAATAATAGGAAGAAATATTTTCTTGATTTTCTTGAAAATATTTTATAAGATATGTATTCTTGGAATACAAGAATATCTCATAAATTCAAGAAAGATCCAATCTTGAGGATCTCCTATTATTTTCGAAAATTTGGCTAAATAAGGGTGTGAGATTTTTGTGAAAAAATACACATGGAAAGAAGAATATATGAGAAATATTCAAAATTTCTTGGAGATCAAGAAAAGATATTTCCTAACCCTATTTGGAGACCAAAATTTCGTCTCCCCCTCTATATATAAATAAGGGGCCTAGTGTTCCATGCGTTGGAAATATTAGAAATCCACAAAGGTGGTGCAACAATAATTATTTTCCTTGTTTTATAAATCGTTCATCAGAGAACCTTCCACCAGGGTTATTGGACGAGGTTGGTGGTATCCAGATACTTGATCCTGTCTATCTCAGATCGTCTCTCCAACGGGTACGTTTACGTAAACTCCTAGAAATTCCGCATGCTAGGATCTTTTACGTGAAATATTATTTGCATTTTGTTGTTGAATTAATTATTATTTGAATTCACTTAGGTAAATTCATGCTAGTAATAATTGTTAATTTAAATTTGTGTTTATGAGGTCATCCCGATAGATGCGTCACCATTACCAACGATGACACGTTCATTACCAGTGTAGGGCTCAAAGGCATCAAGAGTGGAAGTAGATGACGTCATATGAGCAGAAGCGCCTGTATCAACAAACCAATCAGGTTGGGATGGAGGTGCAACTTTGCATTGAGCATCGAATGCCTGTGCCAGATTAGCCGCGGGAGATAATGAGTCACGAATGTAACGTGACGGACAGTGGTTGGCGTAGTGCGGACCACGACAGATTTGGCACTTGGGCGTGAACGACTTCCGACCCACCTGACCATTACCACCATTATAAGCATTCACTGGTCCAGAGTATGTGGAGCCATGTTGTCCAGGATATGTGGAACCGTTCTGACTATGTTGACTTGGGCCATGATGTCCACGTCCTTGATTATGTCCACGACCACCATTTGAGAAGCCACGTCCAGCAGGTGGTGGAGGTGCACGACCAGCAAAAAAGACAGCAGGTGGTGGGTTGTTGTCAGGAACACCCATTGCCCTATCATTCAACTCATATGTTCGAGCTTGCTGGACAAGTCCATTGAAGGTCATATGTGGAGTCAGGGTCATCCGAACATCTGCAAATGATCTGAAATTGGGACCTAGACCCCTCAAAAACCAGTGACCTTTATCGACATCGGGGACGGCGTGGCCGATGGCCGCTAGTTGATCACAGAGGGACTTAAAGCTTCGACTGAATTCTGTAACAGAAGAGGTACCACGCTTGAGCAATTGCAACTCACTACGGAGATGATGTGCACGAGAAGGAGAGGAGTAGCTGAATGCGGCTTCGAGTGCGAGCCAAACATCCCGGGCGCGCTGAATTCCGACCACTTCGGACATGGATTCCTCCTTCAGAGATGAAAGGAGGAGACTCAGTGCACGGTCATGACGTTTATGCCATGCCTGAAATTCTGGATTTGTGACATCAACATTTTTGGCGTTTTTCACGGTGGGAGAGGGCTCGACGGCAGAACCGTCAATGAAGGATGCGAGATTATCACAACGGAGCATTGGTTCAACTTGACTTTTCCAGAGTAGGTAATTGGTTGAGGTGAGTTTGATAGTCACCATGTGGATAAGAGTAGCGAGAGGGACAGGGGTGTCGGCCATTGCAGTGGGATTGAAAATTTCTGGAATTTGCGAGAGAGATTAGGGGTGTGGATTTCTGGAAACGTGCGAGTGTGAGGGGAGTTGCAGATATGAACCGACGAGTTGCGAGAGAGAGGAGTTAACGTGAATTAATATTTGCAGAGTAAGGGAAAGTGTATGGGCAGTATATTGACGATGCTTAATATTAATATTAGAAGATGATTGATGGAATATATTGCATGTATTCGAGAGAGAGATGGAGGGAGAAGCTGATATATGTGCGAGATGAGTGGTAGTAGGAGAGAAGTAATGTCGCAGATTAGGATTTCTGCGAAATTAGAGAAAGGACTGCAATTTTGGAGGAAATGACGAGATTTTTAGAATTAAGGGTTTTCTGTGTATACTGCTGATACCATATAAAGAATGAAATTAAATCATAAGAGAAGATAATTGTTTTCACCGTAAATTTGGTGATACCCGGTTTCACTATTTATAATGAGAGTGTACAACAACTCTCCATCAATTATGGGTATAACAACTTTCGTAAATATAGGGGGAAAAATCACAACATATCTATATACGATTTATATCAAATAATTTGCTCTTATCTAATTTAAGGGATATTCTTAGAATATTCTCTATTATAAGGGGTAAATATGAATGATATTTCAAATGACTAAATTTTAATGAAGATTTGAAATCCCTCCATTTTAAATTAGACTCTTAAATTTGTAAGTATTTGTAAATTCATTAAAGAGTGATAATTTGTGTGTGAAATCAATGAATTTCAAATTCATTCATCCAACTGGAGGTTGGAGCCATGAATCTCGTGCAACGTTTCGAAATCTAAATATGCGAAGAAGGAGGTTGAAAGAAAAATAAATAAAAAAATTAAGAAGATGGAAAGAAGACGACACGTACTCGTAATTTAAGAGATTGCATATTACCAGATTTTAAAGAGTATATCCATGTGAAAATTTTAATGTATAATTGTCATAAATCAACCATCTACACCCTAAATATTAAATAATGAATTTTAAATTATGATGGGTATGGTGAACCATGAATCACTTGGGCTGAGTGAGTCATGAAGCACTCAATTTTATCTTACCTTCACCAATTACAAAATTTGATTATAAATTAAAGTTTTTTCATGTACGAAAATTTTCATACTAGACTTTGTCTATTTTAAAAGATTTAAAAGAAAATTTAAAGGCCAAGTCTTATATGTTCTAGGTGCACACGTACTTCATAATGTATTTTAGAATCATACAACATGCTACTAAATATACAATTTATTTATACCAAATTGTGCAACTTGCTTTTCATATTAATAGTTTGACGGTTCAGTATAAATAAATTGCATATTTCAGTTTAACAAGTTGCACGTGAAGTACAACCCACCCAAATTTAAATGGTACCAACACAAATACATTAAATATACTTTTAAATATAATACTCCTTCCGTCTCAATTTTAATTGCATTATTTTCATTTAAGGCGTCACAATCTTAACTGCACATTTCTTTCAATGAAAACACCCACTTTATCACATAAAATATTAATTATAAATAACTCTTTCTACCCCCAACTATTCATCACTTTATCATATAAAATACTAATAAACAACTCTTTCTAACCCAATACTTTATCACTTTATTATTTTTTAAAAAAAACCGAGCACACAATAACCCACCGGTTAAGATGAGAATGAAGGGAGTAAATAATAAACACAAATAAAAAATAGAAAAAATACATTGTCAATTATTTGGGGACAGCTAACTAGCTAAGTTGACTTCACATTGGACTTCCATCTGCCCACGTACACAGCCCACGTCTCTATGCCGGCCCAATACGCATGGGACTTAACAATTAATTATATGTTAAATCTTTTATAATCTTATTTTATAGAAAATAAATATACTACTACAAAAAAGGAAACGTGGGACCGCGGGTTATCACAGCACAGACTGTCGCTCTTCGTTGCAAGTCTCCTCTCCTTTTCTGAATCATTGCTCAACAAATAATTATCCATTTCTTCAATTTACGGTTATCTTCTTCCATTCACCCTCCTTTTGCCGCGGATGTACAGCCTATATGTTCGTCATTGTTTCATCACCCAATTGTACTTTGATTGGTTAATTTAATCGAGGTTTAACTAAGTTATGGCGGAGGAGGCGCCATTGATGTACTTACATGGAGATTTGGAGCTTCAAATCCTCGAGGCGCGTAGCCTTCCTAACATGGACCTCGGTTCCGAGCGCCTCCGCCGATTATTCACCTGCTGCGAAGTCTGCCGCCCCACTACCGACGCCGACGGAAATTTGAGCGATGGTGCTGAAATTAGAAGCAGCCGCAGTAATAGGAAGATCCACCACCATGGGAAGATCATCACTAGTGATTCTTATGTCACGATCTCCGTCCCTCAGGCGACTCTAGGGCGCACGCGCGTGATCTCCAACTCCCCAAACCCCAAATGGAACGAGCGGTTTCATATCCCCTTGGCGCACCCCATGGCTTATTTAGATTTCCGAGTTAAGGATAATGATGTTTTTGGTGCAGATACCATGGGGAAAGTGTTGATTTCTGCTGAGAAAATCGACTCCGGCGAGGTGATTTCCGACTGGTTCCCGCTCCTTTCCCCCTCTGGTAAACCCCCAAAACCCGACACGGCGCTGCGGCTTAAGTTGAAATTCATCCCCTGCGATAAAAATCCGTTGTACAGACACGGAATCGCCGGTGACCCGTTGCAGAAAGGGGTTAGGAACACTTACTTTCCCCTGAGGAAAGGGAGCTCGATTACGCTGTACCAGGATGCGCATGTTTGCAAAGACAACAAGATGCCTGAAATTGCGTTGGATAATGGCTTAATTCGTGAACATGCCAGGTGTTGGGAGGATATTTGCTACGCCATAGCAGAGGCGCACCATTTGGTTTACATTGTGGGGTGGTCTGTTTTCCACAAGATTAAGCTGATTAGGGAACCGACGAAACCTTTGCCTCGAGGCGGGGACCTTACGCTTGGGGAATTATTGAAGTATAAATCTCAGGAAGGTGTTCGAGTTCTGCTGCTGGCTTGGGATGATAAAACTTCACATGACAAATTCTTCATCAATACGGTATGATATCAATCTTGTTTGTTGCATATATTGTTTTTTGGAGTTGGGAATTTATATTGTGCATAGGAAGGGAACAACTTTTGCTAATTGATGAGCTGAGAAACTTTATAGATCTTGCAGTTGGGGCCTGGAATAAAATACTGTACTTCAGTTTGTTTTACCTTTCTATAATAAATGAGGTTATTAATTAATCTTATTAGATCACCTAAGGTTCTTTATAGTTAGAATTTTGTTGAAAGCATTTAATCTGCACTACAGCACTCAGTTTTCTTGATTAATTTATATTTTATTAATGGATCAGCATTAAGCATGTATTCATCAATGTCATGTCATCTGGTTGCAAGCAGTCATTATATATATATATATATATATATATATATATCACCAAAAGCCTTTGTTGTTGCATGATAACATAAAATGAACTGTTGATGCATTTTTGGGATCTTGTTAAGTCACACTCACACATAATTAATGTTAAAATTTTGGAGTCATAGCAATTAGCAACCACGCAACCTTACTGTATAATAACACAAAATGAAGATGCTATCCTCGATAACCTCCCACAGGAAAGATCTTTGACTTGGTATTGGTTCACAAATTGGAAGATTATAAATTTAGATGTAGTAAGATATTAAATAATTGTATTACATTTGAATCTTTACTTGTACCAGGCTACTCCTGTCCTTCAGAATATTACAATGGGATTGATTGTTGGTGTAACTTTTAGACCTCCAGCTTCCACACCTTACAGCATATTTGCTTTAACATTCCATATGTGTGTGTATACTATTGTGCTTTTTGGCCAGATATTCGACATTCACGTCAATTTTCACTTCTTTGAGTTCGCTGGAGATGAATGCACGTTAGTCACACATACTATAACTACGGCTGACAACAGTATTCCTGCCATAATTTTTTGTTTTAATTTCTAAGTTCTTTCCTCACTCTTCTAAACATTTTTATTTCATTCAATATTACAATTTTCTCTCATTGGTGTCAGTTCAAAGAGTAGAAATTTAATACGCAGTGATTGATACTTTGATATTTCTCGTATTTCCTCTAAATGCAAATGACAGTGCGATGAGCTCAAAGCCTCAAAACAGTATTGTAGTATAGCTCCTCTTGGTAGTTAAAAGGTGCCATGTTTCACTGCTTGAAATATAAGACATGCCAAAGAGATTTTGTGCACTTTGATTCTTTGAACAACAATTCCATACATATCTTCTGTTCGAAAACGTTTCTACTAGTGGCAATCACAGTTGAATTCTTGCAACATGCATTTCTAAAGAAAGATTTTGGTGGATCTGGATGCAGACAGGAGTAATGGCAACACATGATGAAGAGACAAAGAAGTTTTTCCGGCATTCATCTGTAATTTGCGTTCTGTCGCCACGTTATGGGAGCAGTAAACTTAGCTTTTTGAAACAACAGGTAAGAGTTTAATATACTTGTATCTGTTCTATGTACTGATTATGAGTATGACTAATCTTTTGAATGCGATCTCCTGAAGTGCTAGCTTCATCGTTGTGTGCTTTGAATCTTTGTTGATTTAATCCTATAATCTTGCCCTTCCAGGTTGTTGGAAACCTGTTTACACACCATCAGAAATGTGTTCTTGTTGATACTCAAGCCCATGGCAATAATAGAAAAATAACTGCCTTTGTAGGAGGTCTTGATCTATGTGATGGTCGTTATGATACACCTGAACACCGACTATTCCGTGATCTTGAGACTGTTTTTAAGGATGATTATCATCAGCCTACATTTCCGGTGAGTGATTTAGTTGATTTATTTATTTTTACTCAACAAGGTTTATCTGTCATTTCCAACGTTTGAGGAAAAATCACGCTACAACTTTTCCTCATTCATAAGCTGTTCTGAGCTCAACATCCTTGGTCAATTTGAAATTGTTGTACAATTTGAGTTGGCTATTGGAAGTATTTTCCATAATCTGATTTTATTTGTTATTGATACTTCTGTTCCAGGAATCAAGTAAGATTAAATTTTAATATATTTGCAAAGCAATCTTTTATCACCTGGCTCTTCAAGATACATCCAAGTAGCTGCAATTCATTCTCTTAGTTTTGATCTCCAAATTTTAATTCATTGTGTATTTAATTATATGTTATTAAGTCCACGGTCAAGTTGTATGGCTATGTATCTGTCTTATGTTATTCAATTATATGTTTCTGTGTGATGTCATCTTTGGAAATGACTAATATGCAGTGCAGAATCATCATATAACTGCTCATTTATTCAACTGGTTTTAAAGTATTAAAGAATCCAACCAAAAACTGTGTATGATCTGCTTGGTATACCAGGTGATGACAAGGGAATCAAGATGAATCATGTATTCAAATGATTCACCTTTTCACCTGGGGGGATGGGTCTGATTGTAAGTTATTGGTATCAGAAAGAGAAAGGAAGGTTACCCCTACTTGTTTGATATAATAGTAAAAACAAAGTGGGAATCAAATGTTTTTATTGATTTCATTCATCTTAAATCACATTAACCAACTCATATTATAAGAGGGTAACAAAGAAATTTCTCATGATTATCCCACATTATTAGAATCAAGGTTATTGAAGCAATGCTGATAGAAAGTTGCATTTGGTTAGACCCTGAAGGTAGCTAGCTTCTAACAGTGAATTATGTAGCAGAAGCTTGCTACTGTGATGTCAATAATAATCACGTTGGTGAGGATTCTTGGTTAAAGCAAGCCAATAAAAGAATGAGATGGATGGGTCGTAAAAAAACCCTACCATACAAGTGAAGGGACCTCCAGCCCTCACTCAATCCTCTCTGTTAGTTATAACTTAACATTTAAAAGCCAACTTGGTATTTTGGTAGCAGACTAGCGGGTACATATCAGGAAACGTGGAAAGGTTAATGTGGTAATATAGCACTGTACAAGTCTCAAATGCAAGAAAGGAAAATATAATCTGAATGAATTGATCACACGAGGCACAGATTACATTTGTTTATAAGGCCATTTAGTGTACAAGTCTGTAAGTACTAATTTGATGGTCGTTGAACACTTCACTGGTTAGTTTTAACTTTTAATTGACTTTGCTCTCATATTTTTCTCACTAATTACCTATTATAGGCAGGAACAAAAGCTCCAAGGCAGCCGTGGCATGATTTGCACTGCAAGATTGAGGGACCCGCGGCGTATGATGTTCTTTTAAATTTTGCGCAACGCTGGCGCAAAACTACCAAGTGGAGGGAATTCAGCTTATTTAAGAAAAAGATTTCTCAATGGCATGATGATGCTATGATAAAAATTGAGCGAATTTCATGGATATTGAGTCCTGCCATTTCTTTATCAAAGGATAGAACTAACAAATCTCCCCCAGAGGACGATCCTAAGCTATATGTGTCTAAGGAAGAACTACCAGAAAATTGGCATGTGCAGGTTAGAAATCTGTAGCTTGGAAGAGTGCATATCTTATTGTTTGATAATTTTGAATTAATTGTATCTAATGTTTGTTTGCTTCTTTAGGTCTTCCGGTCCATCGATTCTGGCTCAGTCAGAGGATTTCCCAAATTCTATGATGAAGCTCAGGCACAGGTTACAAATGAAAAATAGTTATAATGCCTCTTCATTTTAATATCTTATTATATAGAAAGCTACTAAAGATTCTTACACATTTTTTAATTGCAGAACCTTATCTGCTCCAAGAATGTAGTGATAGACAGAAGCATTCAGACAGCATACATTCAGTCGATAAGATCTGCTCAGCATTTCATCTATATTGAAAATCAATACTTTCTTGGATCGTCGTATGCTTGGCCATCATACAAAGATGCAGGTAAGATCACAGTTTCTCTATTCTCTTGTCATAAAATTCATTGCAAATTTCATACAAAAGAAAAAAAAAAACCTTAATCATGTAAAATCCTAACTCCAATCAACTGCCGTTGGTTTAGATGCTACTTATTATCTGTTAAATGCACTTTATTGAAATACTAATGATTCTGATGACTTATTCTAGTAATTGTATGATGCTTGCTCTTCTTGATGACTAGTATTTCTATGTGCTTGTTTTACCATCATGTCAGTGACATTTTCCCTCCTGTGACAAAATGTTAGGGGCTGATCATCTAATCCCTATGGAGTTGGCAATGAAAATTGCTAGTAAAATTAGAGCTAAGGAGAGATTTGCTGTGTATGTTGTTATACCCATGTGGCCGGAGGGAAATCCCGTGGACAATGTTGTGCAAGAAATTCTATTTTGGCAGGTAATGCATTGAATTATCTTGATTAATTTGAAGTTTGTTTATAGTTGAGAAGTTGGGTTCAGAGATATCCATAAGATTGTTGAGTGTGTGGAACTATATGCCTTATTTCATCTATACATAACAAATAGCCTATGTTGATGTTAGATCTTACAATCTAAGAGAATAATCTCACCGTTGTTTATTATATGTTGCCATTTTGTCTTGCATCTTGTCTTATTTCGTGAATATTATATGTTCGATTGGTCCATGAGAACAAACTTTCTCATTTCATAATTTTCATCATTTTGCTGCACTAACTGGATACAAAGCTATGTGTGTGTATATATATTATATTATTTATTATTTTTGGTGGCATATGAAGCAACACTTGGTAACAATTATATCTCAAGGAATATGGAAAGATTACACTCTTACATATCGTTTTATGCTATAGGGCCAAACAATGCAGACAATGTATCAATTTATTGCAAAGGAGATCAAATCAGCCAACCTTGTGGATTCACATCCACTAGACTACTTGAACTTCTACTGTCTTGGTAATCGCGAATCAATTACAGGTACAGCTGCACAGGTCTCAGGGGAATCTGATAAGGTAATTATCCTAATATCTTTTCTTTTGTTCAGAATACTGTGATATATTACATTTAATCAAGAGATGATAAATGATATTTTCCTAGACAGAGAGAATATTAATGGAAATTATTCTCTGTGCCTTAGATGTACGAATAATAGAATCAACTGTGATAACAAAAAATAGTTCCATGGGGCTGCGGTCATTTAATAAAAGGATTCTCCTTGCAAGAAGTTAGTTCCAACTGGGAGAAAAATAACTCCTGAGTCCTGACATAGGATAATTTGAAGAAACAATGCAGTTTGTTCAGTGGCTATTACTCTGTTTTGTTATACCCTTGTAAAAGGTCTCCAGAAAATTGAAAGGTGGATAGTATAGTGTCTGCTTAAGAAATAGTGAGAATTATCTGTAACTCAGTACTTAAATATGAAAAGATCTCTTCCTTCTTTGAGCTGTCATACATGACAAGTTGGATGAAACTCTATTGTTGGTAGAAAGTAAGAAGATACGATCGTAAAGTGAATAAATACGAGACATAGTGATTGTATCTACTAGAATATACCATGGTGATACGCTAGTCCAGTTCGGGTCTATTTTTGAGAGGATCAGATTTATGCTGATTTAATTATGAGAACACCTGAGTTGTTTTGGAGAAGGTGGGATGTGGCAAAGAGAATGAAGAACGAAGTGTTAGTGTTGTTAATCAACTATACTGTTAATAAGAGACCTGATGTTCCTTTAGACTACAACAATCTCGTTAATTTATACTTATAAGTTATAACCGATCAGTGACTCAAATATTTATCTCTCTTTCATCTCTAAAAATATACTTAATAGATATTTATATTGTTAAGTCATCGTAAGTATTTGTTCGTGCTTTGGGCTTGTAACTCATGTAAGTAATATATCCGAGGCATCTATAGCCATATTTATGGACTAGTAATTTTTTACAAGGTTTTGCATCTTGCCGAATAAAACCTGATTATGCGATTATTCTACACAGATTTCAGACTCACAGAAGTTTCAGCGCTTCATGATTTATGTGCATTCCAAGGGAATGGTAGTGGATGATGAGTACATAATTATAGGATCGGCCAATATAAATCAAAGATCGATGGCTGGCACAAAAGACACGGAGATAGCAATGGGTGCGTATCAGCCTCACCATACTTGGGCAAAGAAGCAGACACATCCACACGGCCAGGTTTGTTCACATTGACAAGTTTTTATTGTTCCTATTACCATATAAACATGACTTTTTTTCAAATGACATGCAACCTAGATATCCAGCAGAAAGTTTCTGTAACAACTTCTCTTTAATTTTTTATTTTGATCTCTACTTATTCATGCATTGCAGAATGTTTAGCCATGTTGACGTGAATAATAGCCTTCAGATAAAAGATAGAAAATACTTATTTTCGAATTTAAGATGTTGGACTTGGATGATCTTTGAGATGTACGTGCCATGTGTCATGTGTGAATCAGTTTTAGAATGTGTAGATTGTAAAATAAGTTGAATTTGGGTCATAAAACCGCCCATTAAAGTTGTAAGAAAGTCTCTCTTTTCTGAAATTTTAAAACTCAGTCAATTTTTTTTAGAAGTTCTGTTTTAACCAAATGAACAGTGATAATGGTTGTAAGAGAGGTCTACACAGAGGAGTGCTATTGTAAAACAAGTGTAGTTTGTATAACTATCATTAGACGTCTGACAAAAACTACAAATGGGTAATTTTTTACTAAGTAAAATTTGTGACAGCCTTGGAAGAAACTTGATCCAAACCCTTTGAAAGAAATTCCAGTTTACAAATATCAAATGGTTGTATTAAACGTACATAATGAGTGGGTTTTCGGAGAGTAGGTTCATAAATCTGTTAATCCTGTCTGATAGAGTGTTATTGTTCAAGTAAGCATGTGCCAGTACTCCATATGAACATTCCCTCTCCCTATTGAAGAGTGTAGGATCTTTCTTTGCCCTGCCATATACATAATATCGATAATTGGCAAATACTTCTATGCAGCAGTTGCACCGCGCTGCTCAAGTGCTTTTTAAATGGTATTAGCTGTTTTACTAAAAGGTGTTAGTTTGTCACTGTTAGCTGTTTTCACTTAACAATATTAGGTTTATTCATTAAATAGTATTAGTTGTGTACCAGTTGCACGGTGCAACTAATGCACGCACGTGTTACTCCGTAAACCGTTATTCTCACACAAATCTCCAGGTTTACGGGTATAGAATGTCCTTGTGGGCTGAACACCTTGGAGCGGTCGAAAATTGTTTCAACGAGCCAGAGACATTGGAGTGTGTAAAGAGAGTGAATGAGGTTGCTGATGAGAATTGGAAGAGATATACTAGCAATGATTTGGAAATATTGCAAGGTCATCTCCTCAAGTATCCAGTGGAAGTAGATATTGACGGCAACGTGAATCCCTTTCCAGGACACGAGAACTTCCCCGATCTTGGGGGCAGAGTTCTTGGGGCTCATTCTCCTACTATACCCGATATATTGACGACATGATTTCAGCGCATGATGTGAGTATTGTACCTTGTATTCGAACAGCTTCTATGCTTGTGTAAATTGATTGTTGAATTTCGATTTGTCTGATTCTTCTTTTGAATCAGGGAAGGAATATTGGATTTCGGTAATTGAGTGTAGAATTATGTGGATGTATGAATGTTGGGAGTGGCAGAAAGAAAGTGGTGTACTTGAATTCTTTGTAAATGTGTTGTTTGTTCATTTCTTGAATATTATTAATTAAGGGTCTGTTTTCAAACTCTGTAAGAAGCTTCAAAATCATTTTTTTCCAAATCGGGAAGACTAACAAAAAAGGTGACTCTGGATTTCCTATCTCATTTGCAACAAGTACCACTAAGTATTCTTATTTGAAGTAGGGAGTGCAAAGTTGCTAATTTTAGTATTTTTTTTCGCTATTGAGATTGTTATTTCGGGAAATATCTAAATAGTAGTATTAAAGATTTAAAGGTAGTGGACAAGTACTAATATAAAGGGGCCAATAGGCGAATAACTGGGGTTCATCCTTTAATTTTTTTATTTTTTTATTTTTGGATTGGTCGCTGTATTTTAATTAAAAAAAATTGGTTTTCCTATTTTTCTATTTTGTCTCAAGGGAATCTCTACTTTTATTGTAAAAATTGAGTCCGTGTAGTTTCAGTTTTGTTCAATTTAATCTTTATTATATAAGCACCTAACGTTCATAAATAAAAGCATATTATCCAAGTTTAAATAATGTTGAAAATATAAGGCTTATAATTTACCGAAGAATGAGAATAGTTTTATTTTCTCCTGGGTGGAAGCTCCGAACCTTATGTAATGGTCTTAAAGGGTAATCTGAGTGGAAATGGTCTTAAAGGTTATTCATCTGTATCCATGAAATTAGAAATAAGATTCATCCCATTTCATCTTTTCATTTTACCCATTTTCTAAAGTGGATATCTTAGATCAAACAATTACTAATCCAGCGGAAAAATTGAAAAGAGCCATGTAAAATTATGTTGGTGCAATATATCCTTCCTCATCAAATGCAATTAATCAGATGTAGATGTAAATGTACAACACGTGCTATGCACCGTTGGATCACACATGCACACGCACATGCCCATACGGGTGTGTGTGATCCAATGATTCCCATGCTGCACAACACTATGCTGTATAGCAGAGGATCCACTTTTGTAAATGTTGTTGATGTTTCACTATCTTCTGAGCAGTTTTTAGTTTCAATTTTATTGTAAGAATCTCTTCTCCCTAGTTGTTCTTTTTTTCTTTTATTGCTTGATGGATATTAAAAATTTATCCTTTATGGGTTAGATTAGTTGTGATTTTTCAATGTCTTCTGAATCGTTTTTTATGTCTCAATCTTATAAGAAAAGTGTCTCATCTCATAAATATGTTACAAACATTTATGTGCAATATTGATAGACCCGCTTCTTTCTTCTTCCTCCTCCCACCATCCGCTGTTCCAATTCTTCTTCTTTGACATATTTTTTTCAACATATTTTTTTTTTATCAGAAAGACAGAACTATATTAAGCAAAATTGAAAGAGTTACAAGCTGTACGGACTGTATATACGGACACTAGCACCCTAAGACCAATCTTGGATTTACAAGCCAATCTCTATAAGAAAATAACGAAAATCTATCAAGTTTAATACAAAACCAACTCCATGTTGGGATTGTTGGAGCCTGAGTGGAACAGAGTTGCAGCGCGCGGGAGGCGCTCGACCAGTGCCCGTGGTCGAGCACTATTGCTCGGTCGAGCACCCCCCTCTCCAGCGCCATGTAGGCGCTCGACCATGTTGAAGCTCGAGCAGAACTGCTCGACCAAGGCCCGAGGTCGAGCGGTTCCGAGGCCCTGTACGCGGATTTAGGGTTTACGGCCCAGTCTCATATTTAAATACTTTTGACTCATTGTATTTGCCTCTTGTACTGAAAACACTCGAAAATAGTAGATCTCCTGGCTTGGTAGTGCCCTCAGACGTAGTCATTCCTGACGAACTAGGTAATCAAACTTGTGTTCCTTTATTGTTATTCTGTTCATATCAAATTCACTATAATTGCTAGCTTATTCCTAACAACTGGTATCAAGAGCATCTGGTTCAAGGGATCTGGTGGGAGCAATTATAATGGCTGAAGGGAAATCGTCTGTTGAGAAGTTTGATGGAACGGATTTTCGATTCTGGAAATTGCAGATTGAGGATTACCTGTACGGTAAAGATCTGTATCAACCTTTAGGTTCACAGCCTGAAGATATGAAGGACGACGAGTGGAAGTTGCTGGACAGGAAGGCGATGAGTGTGGTTCGTCTGTCGTTATCCAGGAACGTCGCCCTACATACGGTGAAAGCAAAAACTACAAAGGAGATGCTGAAGATTTTGACTGAGATGTATGAAAAACCGTCTGCAACGAACAAGGTTCATTTGATGCGGAGGTTATTCAACCTGAGGATGGCAGAGGATACTGTGGTAGCCAATCATCTAAACGAGTTCAATATGATCATAGCCCAATTGAGCTCGGTTGAGATTGATTTTGATGATGAGGTTCAAGCCCTAATTTTGTTGTCTTCTTTACCAGAAAGTTGGAGTGGGACGGTAACGGCTGTTAGTGCTTTAGCAGGTAAAGTGAAACTAAAATTTGATGAGGTTAGATATCTGATCATGAGCGAAGAAATTCGCAGGAAAGAGTTGGGTGTGGCCACATGATCAGCCTTGAGTGCGGGAAACAGAGGCAGATCTGAATCCAAGGGGAAGCCAAATCGGGGTAGATCAAAGTCAAGGGGAAAAGATAAGCCCAAGAAGGATAAGAGTCAAGTTGAGTGCTACAATTGTCATGAACTTGGTCATTACAAAAGGGAGTGCGAGGCACAAGGGAATGCACCAAAGAAGAATGACAACTCAGCAAACGCCGCCACTGATGAGGGCTCAGATGCATTAATCTTGAGCGTAAGCAGTCCATTGAAATTGTGGGTGTTAGATTCTGGAGCATCGTTTCATTCGTGCAGCAGTGCTGACGTAATGGAGAAGTACACTTCCGGGAACTTTGGGAAGGTTTATCTAGCTGATGATGAGTCTTTGGAAATCAAAGGGAAGGGGAATGTTCAGATTAAGACACCAAATGGGATTGTGTTACAGTTGAAAGATGTGAAACATATTCCTGGATTGAAGTGGAATTTAATTTCAGTTGAGCAGCTTGATGATGAGGGCTACAAGGTAACTTTTGGGTGTAACACGTGGAAGATATCCAAAGGTGTCATGGTAGTGGCTCGAGGCAATAAGGAGGGAACGTTGTATATGACAGGCAACACCCGGGACAGCATTGCTCTTGCAAGTGAAAAAGGGAATGCAGATTTGTGGCATTGTCGTCTTGGCCACATGAGTGAGAAAGGGATGAAAGTTATGTGTTCGAAGGGTAAACTACCAGACCTCAAGACAGTTGACATTGGGTTATGTGAGGACTGTGTATTCGGAAAGCAGAAAAAGGGTGAGTTTTTCGAAGGGAGGCAGAACCTTGAAGAAACAGAAGCTAGAGTTGATCCATAGCGACTTGTGGGGTCCAGCACCTGTGACATCTCTTGGTGGAGCGTTATATTACATGACTTTCATTGACGACTCTACGAGGAAGGTATGGGTTTATTTCTTGAAAAATAAGTCTGATGCCTTTAATGCTTTCAGGAAGTGGCAGACCCTTGTAGAAACTGAGATGGGTCTGAAGGTGAAGTGTTTGAGATCATATAATGGTGGAGAGTACGAGCTCCGTGAGTTCAAAGAATTCTGTGAGGCGAATGGAATTCGAATGGAGAAAACCGTGAAAGGAACCCCCAGCAGAATGGAGTGGCAGAAACGTATGAACAGGGCCCTATGTGAACGTGCTAGAAGCATGAGATTGAAGTGTGGGCTGCCAAAGATGTTTTGGGCAGAGGCAGTTAACACTGCAGCTTACTTGATAAACAGAGGACCCTCAACTCCCTTGGAAAATGGCATACCAGAGGAGGACTGGTCGGGTAAGGAGGTAAATCTATCTTTTCTTCGAGTATTTGGGTGTGTTTCATATGTTCATGTTGATGCTATGAATAGAAGTAAGTTGGATGTTAAATCTGTAAAGTGTACATTTATTGGATATGGCGGTGATGAATTTGGCTATCGATTTTGGGATGAGGAAAACCGAAAGATAATTCGTAGTCGAGATGTCATATTTAATGAGCAGGTGTTGTACAAAGACAGGTTGGGGATATACAAAGAAGGTGGTTCTGAGACTCAGGTTGTGGAGTTAGACATTTCGAACTCAGGTGGGAGCAAGGGGGTTCTAGATGATCATGTGATTGTTGAGGAAGAACCAAGTACACCACCACCAACAATTCCGCTGCGGAGATCTACGAGAGAACGGAGATCTCCTGATAGGTATTCACCTTCTCTTCATTATTTATTGTTGACTGATGGCGGTGAACCTGAATGTTATGCAGAGGCTATACGTAGTGAGAATCCTGCTGACATGTTGACTAAGGTTGTGACCTTAGAGAAGTTGAAGTTATGCATGACTTCAATTGGCCTTGGAAACTGAGATGAAAGCCCGACACTACTACCAGTGAGAGAGACCGTTGAAACGGAGGAGACAAGTTACAGTTGGAGTCAGTCTCCAGGTGGGAGATTGTTGTTTTGTTGGAGCCTGATTGCAACGGAGTTGCAGCGCGCAGGAGGCGCTCGACCAGTGCCCATGGTCGAGCACTATTGCTCGGTCGAGCACCCCCCCTCTCCAGCGCCATGTAGGCGCTCGACCATGTTGAAGCTCGAGCAGAACCGCTCGACCAAGGCCGGAGGTCGAGCGGTTCCGAGGCCCTGTACGCGGATTTAGGGTTTACGGCCCAGTCTCATATTTAAATACTTTTAACTCATTGTATTTGCCTCTTGTACTGAAAACACTCGAAAATAGTAGATCTCCTGGCTTGGTAGTGCCCTCAGACGTAGTCATTCCTGACGAACTAGGTAATCAAACTTGTGTTCCTTTATTGTTATTCTGTTCATATCAAATTCACTATAATTGCTAGCTTATTCCTAACAACTGGTATCAAGAGCATCTGGTTCAAGGGATCTGGTGGGAGCAATTATAATGGCTGAAGGGAAATCGTCTGTTGAGAAGTTTGATGGAACGGATTTTCGATTCTGGAAATTGCAGATTGAGGATTACCTGTACGGTAAAGATCTGTATCAACCTTTAGGTTCACAGCCTGAAGATATGAAGGACGACGAGTGGAAGTTGCTGGACAGGAAGGCGATGAGTGTGGTTCGTCTGTCGTTATCCAGGAACGTCGCCCTACATACGGTGAAAGCAAAAACCACAAAGGAGATGCTGGAGATTTTGACTGAGATGTATGAAAAACCGTCTGCAGCGAACAAGGTTCATTTGATGCGGAGGTTATTCAACCTGAGGATGGCAGAGGATACTGTGGTAGCCAATCATCTAAACGAGTTCAATATGATCATAGCCCAATTGAGCTCGGTTGAGATTGATTTTGATGATGAGGTTCAAGCCCTAATTTTGTTGTCTTCTTTACCAGAAAGTTGGAGTGGGACGGTAACGGCTGTTAGTGCTTCAGCAGGTAAAGTGAAACTAAAATTTGATGAGGTTAGAGATCTGATCATGAGCGAAGAAATTCGCAGGAAAGAGTTGGGTGTGGCCACATGATCAGCCTTGAGTGCGGGAAACAGAGGCAGATCTGAATCCAAGGGGAAGCCAAATCGGGGTAGATCAAAGTCAAGGGGCAAAGATAAGCCCAAGAAGGATAAGAGTCAAGTTGAGTGCTACAATTGTCATGAACTTGGTCATTACAAAAGGGAGTGCGAGGCACAAGGGAATGCACCAAAGAAGAATGACAACTCAGCAAACGCCGCCACTGATGAGGGCTCAGATGCATTAATCTTGAGCGTAAGCAGTCCATTGAAATTGTGGGTGTTAGATTCTGGAGCATCGTTTCATTCGTGCAGCAGTGCTGACGTAATGGAGAAGTACACTTCCGGGAACTTTGGGAAGGTTTATCTAGCTGATGATGAGTCTTTGGAAATCAAAGGGAAGGGGAATGTTCAGATTAAGACACCAAATGGGATTGTGTTACAGTTGAAAGATGTGAAACATATTCCTGGATTGAAGTGGAATTTAATTTCAGTTGAGCAGCTTGATGATGAGGGCTACAAGGTAACTTTTGGGTGTAACACGTGGAAGATATCCAAAGGTGTCATGGTAGTGGCTCGAGGCAATAAGGAGGGAACGTTGTATATGACAGGCAACACCCGGGACAGCATTGCTCTTGCAAGTGAAAAAGGGAATGCAGATTTGTGGCATTGTCGTCTTGGCCACATGAGTGAGAAAGGGATGAAAGTTATGTGTTCGAAGGGTAAACTACCAGACCTCAAGACAGTTGACATTGGGTTATGTGAGGACTGTGTATTCGGAAAGCAGAAAAAGGGTGAGTTTTTCGAAGGGAGGCAGAACCTTGAAGAAACAGAAGCTAGAGTTGATCCATAGCGACTTGTGGGGTCCAGCACCTGTGACATCTCTTGGTGGAGCGTTATATTACATGACTTTCATTGACGACTCTACGAGGAAGGTATGGGTTTATTTCTTGAAAAATAAGTCTGATGCCTTTAATGCTTTCAGGAAGTGGCAGACCCTTGTAGAAATTGAGACGGGTCTGAAGGTGAAGTGTTTGAGATCATATAATGGTGGAGAGTACGAGCTCCGTGAGTTCAAAGAATTCTGTGAGGCGAATGGAATTCGAATGGAGAAAACCGTGAAAGGAACCCCCAGCAGAATGGAGTGGCAGAAACGTATGAACAGGGCCCTATGTGAACGTGCTAGAAGCATGAGATTGAAGTGTGGGCTGCCAAAGATGTTTTGGGCAGAGGCAGTTAACACTGCAGCTTACTTGATAAACAGAGGACCCTCAACTCCCTTGGAAAATGGCATACCAGAGGAGGCCTGGTCGGGTAAGGAGGTAAATCTATCTTTTCTTCGAGTATTTGGGTGTGTTTCATATGTTCATGTTGATGCTATGAATAGAAGTAAGTTGGATGTTAAATCTGTAAAGTGTACATTTATTGGATATGGCGGTGATGAATTTGGCTATCGATTTTGGGATGAGGAAAACCGAAAGATAATTCGTAGTCGAGATGTCATATTTAATGAGCAGGTGTTGTACAAAGACAGGTTGGGGATATACAAAGAAGGTGGTTACGAGACTTCGGGTTGTGGAGTTAGACATTTCGAAACTCGGTGGGGAGCAAGGGGGTTCTAGATGATCATGTGATTGTTGAGGAAGAACCAAGTACACCACCACCAACAATTCATTGCGGAGATCTACGAGAGAACGGAGATCTCCTGATAGGTATTCACCTTCTCTTCATTATTTATTGTTGAGTGATGGCGGTGAACCTGAATGTTATGCAGAGGCTATACGTAGTGAGAATCCTGCTGACATGTTGACTAAGGTTGTGACCTTAGAGAAGTTGAAGTTATGCATGACTTCAATTGGCCTTGGAAACTGAGATGAAAGCCCGACACTACTACCAGTGAGAGAGACCGTTGAAACGGAGGAGACAAGTTCTGAGTTGAGTCGGATCTCTGGTGGGAGATTGTTGTTTTGTTGGAGCTTTGACAGAACGGAGTTGTAATACAGGGGAGGCGCCGACCAAAGGCCCATGGTCGAAAGCACTATTGCTCGGTCGAGCACCCCCTCTCCGCCATGTATGTAAAGGCCACCATGTTGAAGCTGAGCCGAGAACCTGGCCGACCAAGGCCGAGGTCGAGCGGTTCGGGCCCTCAGACGTGATTTAGGGTTTTCGGCCCAGTCTCATATTTAAATACTTTTGACTCATTGTATTTGCCTCTTGTACTGAAAACACTCAAAAATAGTAGATCTCCTGGCTTGGTAGTGCCCCCAAACGTAGTCATTCCTGACGAACTGGGTAACCAAATTTGTGTTCCTTTATTGTTATTCTGTTCACATCAAATTCTCTATAATTGCTAGCTTATTCCTAACACTCCAAAGTCTAGCTTTTAACTCCTCGACCATTTTTGTAACCGAGAATTCTGTGTTTTTGAAGATTTTTGCATTACGACCTTTCCATACGAGACATATCACACATAACCAAATTGACGTAGCCAGATGCCTACCTTTCCTACCCTTAAAAAGATTGTTGTGAGCAATCAAATTAGGGATAGTACGGGAATGAATAACAATAGATATGTCAAGCCACTTATAGCATTTCATCCATATTAAATGTGAAGTATCACAATCAAATAACACATGTGAGCAACTTTCGTCATGTTCGCCGGAAAGAACGCACCTTATATCGCTATTCATGGGTAGAATGTTCCTTCTAAGTAAGCTGTCCATTGTGGGGATTCTGTGTCAAATGACTCTCCACGCATGCGCTATCACTTTCAAGGGAACGTACTTATTCCAAATGAGTTTAAAACTTTTCTCTGTCGCTGGATCCACCATAGAATTGCCTCTTAATTCGACCATAATATTGTAAGCTTTCTTTGTTGTGTAGCCTGTGTTCAGATCACGAACCCCAAGCCCCCCCTGAGATTTTGATTTGCAAATTGCATTCCCCTCGACCCACACAATCTTTTTGTTACTCTCCCCCCCCCCATAAAAAATTACGCTGCAAAGACACAATTTCACTCAAGGTTTTCTTAGGTAAGGAATATAAGGATAGGTAATATAAAGGTAGAGAAGATAGAACCGATTTCAATAAGGTCATTCTGCCCCCCAAGGACACTTTGCTTCCTTCCCATCATCTCAACCAATTTCTGATTTTTTGAACGACTCCAGTCCACTCACCGGAACCTATTATGGCGTATTCCCGCTCTTATCCCCAAGTACGAGAACGGAATAGCTCCCAATTCACAGCCAAGTATATATGCCAATCTGGATCATCCGCAAATTGAAGATGAGAGACCTAGATATTATTTCTCCCAATCTGAGTTGGCGCGAACAGTCCCAAATCCACAACCCTTGTCATCATGATACTTAAACCCTCGGCAACAATGAGAAATAGAAAATGAGAAAGAGGATCTCCCTGTCTAAGCCCCCTCTCAAGCCTGAATTCACATGTGGGGGTGGGGCTACCATTTACTAGCCGAGGAGATGCACTCCATAATCTGTTGGGATTATACTGGAAAGTATGTTTTTACTTTGTATAATCAAACTGAATTTCAGTCTTATTTACTGAAATAAATTATTTATCACTGATGCTTTAAATATCATTGAATGTTACATATATTTATTGCATAAATGTTCAATAAACAGTACGTGTTACATTGTAGTTAATTTAGTGATACCAGATCACATAAGATTAAATTAACAGTTCCTTGTAACCAAAAGTACACCATTCACGACTTAGATAGAAATGAACAATCCATCATGAAAGGTTGAAGTGTAAGGCTCAGATTGACTTGTCTTGACCAAGATATTATACTAGTGCATGACTGATGCACAAAATAGGACCTACAAGAGGACAAATTCTTCAGAACTGAACTAGGAAGAATTAAACCTCAGTGGTTTGTTATTTCTTAATCTTTGTCCCTTAAATAGGATCGCGTGTGGTTAGTAATTATTGCTTTGACTTATTACGGGTAGAGAATCAACGAGATTCAATACTTTATATCTTGGACAATATTATTGGTC
The DNA here is from genome assembly GCA_037126765.1 of Stenogyne calaminthoides. NCBI lineage: Eukaryota > Viridiplantae > Streptophyta > Magnoliopsida > Lamiales > Lamiaceae > Stenogyne > Stenogyne calaminthoides. Next base: position 40,454,433 of record JBBCBC010000002.1, read on the forward strand.
ACATGCGATTGCTAAGATTTAATACGGAGAATCGTGTGCAAGTACGCTTGTTCGATTTGCCCCCTTGGGAGGTTCATAAGATTTATCATACCAAATCTTGCAAGTGGAATTTATTTCCTGTATGGATAATAATGTTGAACCGTTCCTTAACCAAGGATAAAAGATTTTAATTAATGAAAAGTTATTTCAGTGACTTGAATTAATTAATGGGCTAGATAATCTTAAACATGGGAAATAATAATCGGGAGTCATATTGACTGTAATATGGGTTAAGATGGATAGTGCAATATTAATTATGTAGTGGGATTAATTAATATTTATGGGCTTGAATAATATTGTGGCTCAATATTGATAATTCAAGATCCATTGGAAGGTCCAATCTTAATTCTCCTAAAGGCCCCTCAAGTAGTCCAACATAAAGTCCAATAACTGAAAAATGTGTTTAAAAATAAAATAAATTATTGTTGCATTATTTTCCTTAAATTTCGAAATTATTAAAGAAAAAGAAGGAGGAGAATTTTCTTGAAAAGATTTTATGGAAAGGAGATAAGTATTCTTGGAATACAAGATTATCCCATAAATTCAAGAAATCTCCCACTTGGTTTCTTTAATTGTGATTTTCGAAATATATAGAGTAATAATAGGAAGAAGGATTTTCTTGATTTTCTTAAAAAGATTTTATGGAAAAAGATATGTATTCTTGGAATACAAGAATATCTCATAAATTCAAGAAAGATCCAATCTTGAAAAGCCTCCTATTAATTTCGAAAAAAATGGGTTAAATAAGGGTGTGAGATTTTTGTGGAAAAATATACATGGAAAGAAGAATATATGGGATATATTCAAGATTTCTTGGAGATTGAGAAAAGATCTTTCCTAACCCTATTTTCAGCCCTAATTTTCGTCCCCCTCTCTATTATAAATAGGGGATGAATGTTTCATCCCCAGCCCACACGAAAATTGATTTTTCGGAAAAATATCAGCTTCGATAAAATATCAAATATTTTGAAATGTCGACAGATTGTGTATTTTCGAAAAACGTCAATTGTGAGTGTACAATTCCATGTGCTAAAAAAATTAGTAAATCCACAAAGGTGGTGCAACAAATTTTTATTTTTCCTTTTGTTAATTGTTCGCGAGCTTCCTTCCACCGGATTGACGAGCAAGGACTAGGGAATACTTGGGAAGGCTTTTTGGTGTGTTTTTATCGACGAGATCATTGCCACTCCAAGAGGTTAGTTCACGTAAACCCGTAGCAATTCCGCATGCGTAGGATTTATGTGAACTGTTTATATGCATGATTTGTTGTTGAATTATTATTTGAATTAATATAGGATTAATTCATGCTAGTAGTAATTGTTAGAATTAAATTTGTATTTAAATATTCATCCCGAATATATCCGTGCAATTAATTCCCCAACATAATCCACATTCGCCATTTTGGATCAAACTTCATACGCTCCATCATCACATTTAGGAAGCCCCAGTCCACTGAATCGTAAGCTTTTGCAAAGTCGATCTTGAAAAAAATTCGCTCCAAGTTCCTTTTTTTCGCCTCATCAATTGCTTCATTAAGGATAACAATGCTATCCAAAATTTGGCGATTGCAAATGAAGGCGCTTTGGTTTTCAGATATGATGGTTAGTGTTTCTTATCTCAGGTTTCAATAAAAACATGTTTTCTTTTTCTTATTTTGCTTTTCATCTCTTTGAATTTAGGGTTTTTTTTTTATGTTTTGGACTAATTATGTTCAAGTAATAACACATTTTTCTTAATATCATTGCACATTTGTATTCATATAATAATATTTTTTTAATATTTTTAATGTGTTATTATAAAGATAAATATAGCAACATATATATGTCTCATAGTAATATATTTAATCTTATAATAACACAAATTTAGGAGTGTGTTATTTTGTTTGCCTTTGCAAAATGTTTTCGCAAAACCCGATTTGACACGATTGAAGCGCGAAGAATTAATGAGTTTCCTCCCCTCTTTCTTAAATGTGCTAACATTGTTTTTTTTTTAATTAGAAAACAAAGATTTTATTCAATATGGGCAAAAGAAGCCCAGAAAAATATACTATATACATTAACAATCGATTATCATTTTTGGATTAACTAATTAGTCAGTAAAAGAAAAATTCAAACACCTCACGTCCTTAATAAAAGCACACAAAATCTCAACAATAGTTTTATATATTAATAAAAAAAACTTGTATAAATTTGATTACTTGCAAATTCAATCGATCCTACCTAACAAACTTTAAATTAGTCACAAGTACAAATTTGTTAGGTTAATTTTATAAATGAATAAAAATAGAACAGGATTAAGATGAATCAAAATTACAAAAGCATTGCTAAAAAAAGAATAGTATATACTGATTCCATTCCGCACTCGATTTTCCATTAATGTTCATATTATATTTTATATAATTATTTATTAATATTTAAAAGAATAAAGTAATTTTTAATTAAAGTATTATAATTTATTTTATTTTATTATCAAAACAATTGAGATGATAAAATAATTTTTAGCATGTATATATAAAATCGGGTACACCTTGGAGAAAATCCATACATGTAATTCAAAAAAGTGAAAGATGCATGTGGAGGAAAGTAGGGTATTTTGAGGTGGAACAAGGACGAAACTGTGTCGTATGGACGCCTGTGCCATCACTTTGGACAAGACGATGCACACATATAATTGGCATCCCTACGCTTCCTATGTACTAATACAAACAATTAGTACATTGTACTATTTCTTTAACCATTCAACAAATTAATTATACTAAATCCTCAAATCTGACTGGTCTTTAGACTCTTTACAACAAGGGGGTGTTTGGTGAGTTATTCTGCCACAGTTGGTAGGGATGACAATTTCAACCCTTGTTTGCCTTGGCCGTCCTAACCCGTGTTGTTTGGATCGCCCCACTTAGGATTGGATCGGTACGATATATCGAAATTTTTTTGTCATATCGTATATCGTATCGAAATTTTCGATACCAAAAAATGCATACAGTAGTTGTACCAAAATTTCAATATACCGAAATTTTCGGTATGTCAATATTACATGCCGATACCGTACACATATTTCGGTATATATCGAAATACCTAAATATTTTCGGTATACCGTACCGACATTTTTCCGGTATACCGAAATTTTTTCGATATATCAAAATATTTCGGTATATACAGAATACCAAAATTTTCTATATTTCATACCATACCGTACCGAAAATTCCGATAAAATCGACATTTTTCGGTACGGTAAGTGTGGTATACCGGTATTTTTAGTATTTCCTCCACCCGTAGCCCCACTACGTGCTACACAATGAAACGAGGCGAGTTTGGACATCACTCCCGCCCTGCCCTGCCCTGTGTTGGATATTATATAATATACTCCCTCTATTCATAGAAACTGTGCTCAAATCTTTGGAAACTTTGCTCAATTCTTTAGATTTTAAGAAAAAATAGATAAAGTAAAGGGTATTGTCGGGTTCCTAATTAAAAAAAAAAGTATTGTAGGGTGTATTGTGGAGTCCATTTATGAATAAAGTGAATTTTGTGGGCAAAATACAATGTCAATTTGAGTAATTAAGTGATGATTTATGGGGTGTAGATAAAATGGTTGTGTCCAAACAAAAAAGTGAATGAATACACTTTTGGTAGACGGAAAAATAAGGAAAGTGAACACACTTTTCGTGGATGAAGGGAGTATATATATAATAAAATTTATTAATGTATTAGAATATAAGGGGATGCTTGGTTGAGACCTTTTACAAGTGGGAAATGGCAATGGAATGAGAAATGACGTTTGGTTCATTACTTTGATTACTTGCTACCGTGATTTCATATCCCAAAACAAAGGAATCATGATTCCCAACATTTTGGGTGGAATGACTCTCATTCCACCCAAAAATTGCACTTAAATTTTTTTCTATTTATTCCTTTGAATAAAAAAAATTAAAAAATATTTTTTTATGATTTAAATTAAAATTATTCAAGTAATATTGTTCTCTAGAAAGAAAAATAAGAAAAATGAAAAGACAAGTTGATTTCATTGCTTAACAATTCACAAACCAATCACAAATTATAATAATGATAGTCATTCTCAATATTAATCAAACAATACAATAAAAATGACCATACCCTTTACCATTACCCATTACTATCATTTTCATTGATATTACCATTCCTCATTGGAAACCAAGCACCCCCTAAATAACAAAAACTCAACTTTCTAAATATGTTCTAGGTTAATATATATTGACAAAACATAATATGAGAGTACCATTTTTATAAATTAAATTATTAAAATGAGAGTACCATTTTTTTCTTATTGGAAACCATTAAAATCGTCAGCACCACCACAATCGTCATAAATTTCCAATGTTAATATTGAACTACACTTGAGATGTTTGTAACTACTAGTCAACAGTGTGAAGCACTTAAAAGTTGCAAGAGATAGTTTTTAAAAAAAAACATTCTAGCCCAATCAATGGAGTTGCAAACACCCTCCTTAATTCTTCTTCACCTAGCATCATCAAACTAAAATACCAATTAAAACAAAAATTAAATATAAATCCCCATTAAAAATATTAGAAAAAATATAATTTCAATTATTTTTTCTTTAAAAGAGAAGTAATTGTATTGATTAAATCATAGAAGACAAGTAATAAAAAAAAAGAAAAACATCAACTTATCTGAATAAAAGAGAAACCAGAATTAATCCAAACAGACATGCGAGAAGAGTAAAATGAATAATCAAACTTTCATTATTCTCTTCCATGAAAAAACTGCAGGCTCCAAAAAAACACTTTGACTAGAACTAACGATGCAATCCAATCAAACGCTAGTTAGATCAAAACATTCAAGTTACTCCATGACTACTTGTACGACCAACATCGAGTCCGAATCACTTTTAAAACAATCAAACCAATATAAAGCCATCAACACAAAATCGAACGAAGGTGAAACGAAACTCATGCTGGGAGAAGCCTTGGGGAGACCCACTCTATACAAACTCATCTTTCATCAAAATCAGAAAAATTAATAGGACCACAATAAATTTATTCTGTATTCACTTCGTATTAATACATTTCATGAGTGGGTCTGGTGCGTATATATTTCATGAGCTGATCTCATTCTCTCAAATAAATTGTGAATCCTCGAATTAAAGCCCATTATTTTTAATCACATCCATCCCCATTACCAAGTTATCACTCCTCTCTCGAGTACTTCCAACCAAACAAGCCCCAACCCTAACCAAAAAAATAATTCCAGTAAAGAATTTAAACATAGTCTGAAACCCCAAAATGCCGGAACATCATCTCTCATGTCCCATTATTCCCCTGCCTTGTCAAATGTGGACATCTTCTCCTTCCAGGCCACTCCTCCCATCTTCCACTTCCTCCAAAACAATGGAAGAAGTTTGGGAAGACATAGCCTTCGCCGCCGACCTCAACCACCACCCCTCCACCCGCGGCGTCATCCTTCAGGACTTTTTCTCCAAGGATCCACCGCCCACCGCCGCCTCCCCATCCGGCTTCTCCGCCTCCCCGCCGCCGCCGCCCACAATGCTCACCCTCAGCTCCGGCCCCGATCGCTTTAAAGCCCTCCTGATGCAACCCCACCACCGGATTCAGCCCATATCCCCTGGCAGTACGGCGGTTCCCGATGATACCAGCGGCGGCGGCGGCGGGAAGAAGAGGCCGCCGGAGTTCGAGAGAAGCTCCGGCGACCACCGGTTCAAGCGTATGATCAAGAACCGGGAGTCTGCTGCCCGGTCCAGAGCTAGAAAGCAGGAAAGCTCTGTTTTAGATTCCTCTGTTTTTGTTTCTTTAATTTTCTAGATTTCATGAAATCATTTTTTCTTTTTGTTGCATATTGTAGAAACTTATAGTTTGTTCATTTTTGCTATTTTATGTGATTTTTACAGGCTTATACAAATGAATTGGAGCTTGAAGTAGCTCAATTGCTGGAAGAAAATGCTAAGCTCATGAAACAGCAAGAACAGGTAACTCTGTGTGTTTGTGTGTGTGTGAGTGAGAGAGAGAAACTATCTTGCTGATCTTTATTCTTTTGAAACCCTTTTAACACAGAAGTAAAATATCTTTTCCAGAAGTCCTTTCTTTTTTCTTTTTCGCCATAGTCTTTCCAAAATCAAGAAACAGGACAAAAAATGGGGAAATAGAATTTAGAATTTAGAGGAAGAAAGAACCCATCATTTATTAGTGCACAAAAAATCTCATCTCCAAATGGTATATTTTAGTTAGATACTTCTTTTTTTCTCTTTTTGGCTACACATGTTTGACATATTTTCATCAACAAATTGATTCCCAAATTTTTTGCCAATTATATAAACTTGTTACTTTCTTTCTATAGTTGGAAATACACATAAATATAATTGAGTGGTGATTTATTTTGTCAGTTATGTAGAGCTGCTGCAGCTGAACATCACAGGAAGAAGGGGCTTCATAGAACTTCAACAGCTCCATTTTGATAGTATAGTAGAAATGGTGTATATCATAGAACTTCAACAGCTCCATTTTGATAGTATAGTAGAAATGGTGTATTTTGATGGGAATTAATTAATTAATATTGTGTAATAGTATTAGTTAATTGAGGCTGGTAGAAATGAAATATTCTGTAGAAAGGGAAATTTTGAGAAGTGGTGGTTTTGTGGTAGTGATTGGTGAAAGTTAAGGGGGGGGATAGGGAGAGTGGAATATAATATAATAATAGTAATAGGTAGAGTGTTGCCAAATCCTGCATTATCATGATACTTTATTAATTTTAGATCTTTTTTAGCGTTAATTTGTTATTTTTGCTAGTATTTAAAAAAAAAAAAACTTTTATAGAGAGTTTAGATTCTCGAGGCCAGAGAATCTCTTTTAGAAATAATAAATAAAGTACTTTTAAAATCTATTAAATAGTAGTGCTTAAAAATAAATTAAGTCTAACAAACAATTATAATAATAATTTGTTAATTTGCTAATGTAATTAATACTATATTTTTTAAGAATACTATTTACTAAAAAAAAAACAGTTTTAATCATAATCTAACAAACAATTATAAATCTAACCAGAAGTTCTATACATCAATCATAATTCGAATTTTTTTTTTTATTTCGAGTAAAAATATCCAAATTCACACTAATAAAATAATTGATATATTAATAAAATATATCATTAACATTGAAATCAACCCAAATTACAAGAATATTTTTAATGTTAACTCGTACGTAAGATGTACAAAAAGTCAGACGGAGGGGAATTATTTTACTTTTTTTGCTATATTTCTAAATCGAATAATGCTGCAGCTGCTGCAGTTGATGTTGATTTGATGTTTTGTAGCTTTCTTTACTTAAACTCTCTGTTAAAGAAAATTTAAGCGATGAGCTTTTATCTCGATTTGATTTGATGTGATAACTTTCTAATTAGTATATTTTGACAAACTCTTACCGCTCCTTTTTTTTTTTATAAATAAAATCACTGGTTTTTGTGTTAAAAAAAAAACTGAATGTACATTTGAAATTTTATTTGCCTTTAAAAGAAATTTGATTACGATATTATTTCAGGTAGATTGTAGTATAAGTTTGGAAATGCGTCAAATTTTAATTATGGAATACTAAATTTGGAAAGGCTTTAAAGGGCGCTTGGTTTGTCGAGAGGAATTGGAATGGAAATGAGTTTGATAGTAGTGAGGAATGGTAATGGGTATGATGGTTAATATTGAATTGTTTGGTTTGTATATAGGTATGATTATCATTATCATATAAAGTAATTGATTTAATGAAAAACATTGATAATATAAATTATATTTAATCTTTTTTTTTGTTTAAAAAATTATATTATATACTAATAATACATAAAAAAATATTATAAATAATAAAAATAAATAATTTAAAAAACAAAAAATAATTTTAAAAAATTATATAATAAATTTTAGAGGGCTCTACTTTCATTCTTCCCAAAATGGTGAGTGATGAATCTATAACTTTCAATCCATAGGTTTAGGATTTTAAAGTCATAATTGAGGTTTCATTCCCCTCAACCAAACGTTCAATTTTCATTCAATTTTCATTACTCAATTTCAAAGTACCCAACCAAACACTCCATATGAAAAGAAATACTATGTGTTGCGTATCGTAAATGGCACCTAATGAACCCATTATTTAAATTTAGTTCTATCTTGTTTTTCTATTATTAGTTTTTAATATTTATAATTAAATGATACTCCATCCATCCCAATATTACTGCAACACTTGCCTTATTGGAATGTCTCAACATTACTATAAGTCTGCAACACTCCTAAAAAGGAAATAAATATAATATTAACACACTCACAATACCTTTATTTTATTCCACTCAAACTCACTTTATTCCACTTTTCTTAATTTGCAGTCCAATTTCTATGTTACAATAATCCTGAGACGGAGGGAGTAGTAGAATAATACATTGAAGTATAAAATCTTAGACCGATTTATTATTGATGTGTTTAGCTTGGACCATTGGACCATAGGACGTTAATTTACCCCTTAATAGCTAAACAATTTAAAAATCTAATACTCCCCCTTTTTTCAATAGACGTCATTCTGAAATTTTTAAGACAAATTAAGGATATTTTTTTTTTCAAAACTAACCTTAATTAATACTTTCTTCGTCCCAAATCAGTTTTCACAGTTAACTCTTACACGTTTTTTTGCAAGTGAGTTTTGTATTAGTAATTGAAATGATAAAATAATTTTAAGGATGAGTATGATAGATGAGGGGCTCATGTATCATATCCTCCTTAAAATTCACTTTAGCATTTCAATTACTAATACAAAACTTACTCGCAAAAACGTGCGTTAAAGTCAATTGTGAAAACTGATCTGTGACGGAGGTAATATTATTTAAATATTCTTAACAATAAATACTATTAGTTGAATTATTAAACACACAACATATTTGTAGGAAATTTGAAAATTGAAATTACAATATTAAGGATAAATATGAGATAAATGGGGATAAAATATCAGAACGACATATATTTTATAAATAATTCAAAAGATAAAACGATATGTAAATTAAAAATTTAAAAATGAGAGAGTATTAGATTTTTACCTTCAGCATCCTCCCACCACCGCACCACAACTATATTTTAGTTTGTATTTTGTGTTTTGTGGAGCAATTATGATTTATTTATTTTTTGGAAGGGGTTCTCGAAATACATATAAAGTTCAAAATCCTATGAAATTTGAAATGTTAAATGTTTTATGTTATTATTTTATTTAATGTTTAGAATATTGTTTATCACATGTTGGGTTTTAGACATAGACGTACGATGAAAATTATATAATTATCATTCACACACTTATTTTTTAATTTTTTCCGTTATGCATATTTCGGACTTGATTTATTGAAATATGTCAACATTTTCGGAAACATTATGCAGAAATATATCCCTATTTTTGAAAATAACATGTCGAAATAACAAATTTTAAAAAAAAACTTTTGAAAATCCCTAATAATTTTAACAAAATTTTATTAAAAAATTGGTGGAATTTCACTTTGCCCATTTTTTTTTTTCAAACACACGTCATTTTTCAACAAAAACCTTAATACACGATGGCTCTATAATCACCATTCTCACCGTCACCGATCACCACCGCAAAATTAAATGCCTAATTGTCGTCATTTGGAGAGATGGGGATGGAGGATATATTTCTTGGGTAGGTTTAAAATAAAATGAAAATGAGAATAATTATATTGAATAAGAGCCATATTAATAATTTATTTATAAAGCGTATACTCCCTCCGTCCCAAAATTATTTACCTCTTTTAAAAAATGACTCGTCACAACATTTCAAAATTACATTTCATGTCATTACTTTTACCTAAAAAGATCATCTATTTTAGTAATACCATATATAGAACTATAATACCCTCAAACAAACATCACTTTATAACTTTAAATATTACTCCCTCCATCCCAATCAAAAACTCATATCAAAAGCAAATAGGTAAATACCTTTGGAACAGATGTAGTATTTATTAATATCTAAAAAAAATGAGTGGGTGAATTAATAAAAATGGTATATCCTAATTAAGTAATTAAGGGGGCTGTGAATAATCAGGCCCTACATTTGAAAAAGATTTTAGCACTAAGTGTTGGGCCATGTTTATAGTCTATTGATGATGTTGGCTTGTACGTAAATTTATTGAAAAAGATTTTACCACTATGTTGTTGGGCCACGTTGGCCCCGATCACGGCTCGTTCTTAAGTAATTTTTAAGGTAGGGTTTTGTATGCACCTGATGCATCAAACACTTTATACCGTATGTTAGAAATTTATAACTTATTGTATTGGAAATTGTGATTTGTTATATTAAAATATATAATTATATTTTATAAATACATGTTGCATGTTTCAGCATAATAAGTCATAAATTTTAGTGCAATAAATTGCAAGTTTTTAAATTATGCTATGGAATGCATGGTGCACTTGGTGCACCCACTCCAATTTTTAATAATCTTAAATTAAATTTTTTATTGTATTTTTAAATACATAAACTCTCATGTGAAACTTGTTCAAAATATAAAATTGATATAACTACATTTATAAATTGATACACATAGCATTTACTATTGTGATATTAATTTATAAATGTAATATATTAATTGATACTTATTATAATAATTTATAAGTGTAATTGTATGAATTTTATATACTGGGAACTAATTTCACCGAAAATTACTACTATATTAGTTATTTTTTCATGCGGTGAACTATTCAAATTTTAATAAATGTTACTGAAGATTAATTGTGATAGGAATCAAAATTAAATTTATTTTGACCATCAACTTTATGATCTTATTGAATTTTAGTTTTTATTTAATATATAGATGCAACATAATATATATGTGAGTGTCTTACAATTATTTTATTAATATATAATAAAATTTATTTTTAAACAATTATAATACGGGTGTTAAATAAAGACCGTAAAAATGGTTAATTTAATATATAGTGCGTCAAAATTAGGTTTAAAATGGAGCTCCATTTAACCCGTATTAATAAGGAAAACAATGAGTTGAGTTGGTTTGAATATATAATACCGGGTGCCTCAACAAAAAAATAATTATTTACTAACATTAAGTGACAAATACACATGAATTAGAATTAGAATTAAAATTAGAAAATAGTAACTTAGTTTATAAAATTTTAAGTCCATCGTGATGACTTTCGAAACAAACATGCCCTTAAAAGAATGTGTAGCGTTGGATTTGATTTGGTTGGATTATTAAAAGAAAATAATTGGCAGCCCTGCAAGTGAGGGTGGGCCAGGCCTTAGTCAAACTCAAACGTCGTAAAATATCTCAAATACAACCAACTATTCTCTGCTCTTTTTTTCTAGCCGAGCAAAAACCATATCTTATCTCCTTTTTCTGTGGCAAAAAATATACTTCCACTAAAATTGTTGTGCGCAATTATTTGGGCATGTCTCAAGAAAATATGGATAAAATAAATAAAATAAAGGGTATTATATGATCCATTTATAAATAAAGTAAATTTTATGAGTAAAATACAATGGTAATATGAGTAATTAAGTGATGATTGAAGGTAGGGACGGACCCAAGAATTTCACTTAGGGGGCCCAATTTATAATATAAGCGTGATTAAATGCACTTTCGAATTTTTATATATTTTTTTTAGAATTATTTTGACTAAATATATTTATATTAATGCAGTCGAATACATTTATATATATATTTAAAATGTGAATTATACATATTTCTTTCTCTATTTCGCTACCCTTTTCTCACATAAAGATCAATATTTTACTTATAGTGTAGATTTTTATAATTATTAGTAATAGTGGTGTACGGTGAACATGATGCACATAATACTTTGTCTAAAGGAGCAAACACTCGTATGAGACGGTTTTATACATGAGATATGATACAATCTAACACAAATAACACCCATCATTTCAAAATATTAAAGCGTTAATACACAATTTATGTTTTATTTTATATTATTAAAAACCGCCTCATTATGAAGTTGTTTTTAATTATAAAAATATATATATATATATATATATATATATAAAGTTCAAGTGGGGTCAGGGGGCCCAGTGACCCCCTTGGCCCCAACGTGCGTCCGTCTTTGATTGAAGGGTGGAGATAAAGTCAGTGTGTCCATAAAATGAATGAACACATTTTTAGTGAATAACAGACAAATAAAAAAACTGGTCACAGTTTTAGTGACGGAGGAAGTACATATTTTGGTTAAATTTGCAAAATATTCCCTATTGGTATAAGGCCCCAGCTGAACCAAACATTTAAATAGTTTGATTTGATTAATTTATTAACACAATTAACGAATAACGAGCTTAATTGGGATTAAATAAGTTAAATGAATACATAAATTATAAATTAAAACCTCATTTCATTAAAATATATTGTTTTGAGAAATTCACAAATATTTCATCCAGACAAATAAGTTTAGTTAGATAATTTTATATTTATTAGAGTATGTCTAGTGTGAAAATTTTCATGTATAAAAATAAGTTAACTTAGATAAAATTGTAAAAAAGTGGATCCAACTGAAAACTTGCGGATCAGCTTGATCCGCGACTCTAAACACCATTAAATTCACAAAACAGAGAAACCCAATCATAACTGATGTGGTTTCCAAGTGAAAAATGCCTCTCTATTACATGTTGGAGGTTGGGAGTTCGAATCATGATTATGGCTTTATTTTTTCTTTTCTATTTTTTTTAATCATTATTTTTTTATTACAACATCATTTTAGATTTTTTGCTTTTTGCAAAATAGAAAATTATTTTCATTCTTTTAAAAATTTTAGAAACTTTTTTAAATTTTTAGCTTTTTTTCGTTATTTCAACATCATTTTAGATTTTTCTTTTTTTTAGCAAAATCGTTTTTTTTTTTTTGCTTTGCAAAATAATGGAAAAATTCTGCTAGAATAGTAGTTTTCAAAACATCTACAATAATATAGTTTTATGAAGACAAAAACTCATATGAGACGGTCTCATGCATGAGAGAGGGTACAACATCTAGCATAAATCACACCCACCCCTCCCAAAGTATTAAATTACCAATGTCCAACTTATGTCCGTCTCACCATAAGACGGTTTCATACAAGTGTCATTTTTATGAAATAGTATTACATCATTGCAATTAACAGTACTACATCATTACACTCAACAGTATTACATCCTACTATAAAAGTATACATGGACATAATCTTTTACGAAACAATATTGCGTCATTACACTTACCAATACTACATCATTACACTTAACAGTATTACACAAAAAAATTACACTTAACTATACATTCCATTATTTTTTTGCCTTGATTAGCATCAAATTAATCATCAAAGCATCATCCTCCTCCTCTTCCCTAACCACATTATCCACCATTTTGTCGTCATCATTCTTTGGCTCATTCTTACTCATTTCTTGTCATTGTTTTTGCCACCCATTACGATCACTAACAATACTCACTATCCTGAATGAATTCATAGAGAAGAAAAATGAAGAAGATAAAATTGTATCAGTGAGAAGGTAAATGGGAGAGGATGGTCCAATTTTTTATTTTTCAGCATGATTATCAAAACACTCAGCATAATCATTATCAAGATCCTCATAATCACCATTACTAAGAAGTATTCAAAACAAAAACATAAGAACTATTACACTAAATAAAATAAAAGTATTACACTAAATAACATAAAAGTACACTAAATAACATCACAGTATTACACTTAAATAACATCACTATAAAATAGTAACCCTGCACTCCAGCAACCAGAGAGTTAATTTTAGAGCTAGGACTTCAAATGCAAGTATAGAATCCATAGGCATGGGCGTGAAAAATTGATACCATTCATTCACAAAATTTCATTTCCAAATAGGGGAAAGGATTTATAATGGATCCAACATTGTTATAAATGTTCTAATAGGCATTTTCTCAATATTTGGCAGGCTAAGAATTACTAAGAGTTAGCCTAATGACCATTTCCTCGTGAACTTTTCATTTCTATTCTTGTGGACTAATTAGATACCGTGTATTTTCAATTTGTTTCCTATTACAATGAACTGGATATATATAAGCCAAGAAAAAATTACTCTAAAAAATCTTAATGAATGCATGCCTTTCGGAAAGGAAGAATGCTAAAAAGTTTGGGCACACAAAAGAAGCAAAAGCATGAAGATGCAGTTAGACATAAGTAACAACAAGGTTTAACAATGCAAACCTCTTCTGTCAACCATTGCAATGCATCCCAGTCAATCTCTTATTTAAGAAAGATTTCTTCATATTTTCCAAGGCCCAAATTGCATAACCATCATCTCCCATTTGCCCTTCTCATAATCACCATCACTGAGAAGTATTCAAAACAAAAACATAAAAACTATTTCACTAAATAAAATAAAAGTATTACACTAAATATCAGCACAGTATTACACATTTACACCTAAATAATGTGTGTTAGGATGGGGAAATTAATCCACCAAATAAATTATACTTACAATACAGATATGGTTACGATAGTCAAACCAGTTCCGTATTTGAACACAACTGCAAGGAATAAACTTGTTCAGCCTCTGCAATCATTTACAAAAGCAAAAAAAGAGTGGTAAAATCATCGCCAATTCAAATTAGATACTCACCTATTGCCGTCTTTGTCATGTCTACCAAGTTGTTGGAGCACATCTATCTCAATCATTTCTGCATCACGATATTTCTTAATCCCCCGAACAATTTTAATAGCTACCATTTCCTTCGTTTCTCTATCCCAGCACTCCAATACCTGACCAAAGATACCTGTAGGGAAGAAGAGCAATTTATAAATACACATTTACAAAAGAACTAGAGAAATTCAAAACTCATGAAAGTATAAACATACCTTCACCCATCCTGCCTTGAATCTTATCTGCAAACAGACAGATAAAAAGATAAGGACAAATGCTACAATATATAGTAACATGAATCAAATACATACTATCTCTATCACTTTTTTTGATAAATAGAAAACCTCTAAGTTGTCAACATATCTGAACAGGCGTCACAGACCAGATATTAAGCAAAATTATTTTTTTATTATACACCAATAAGACCAAATTGGTGCAAGTTCAATTTATCAAGTCAAATCATAGATAAGGCAATAATGAAAATAATAGGATTTTATGTGGTGAGGGTAGTTACAGCGAGAAGTTATATTATCTCCGATCTCAAACATATAATGGCCATCTTTGTCATCTTCTCTAGAAAAAAAAAAACTTAAAAAAGCCAAAAACCCTAGAAAAGCCACAAAAAAAAACGATAAAAACCTAAGAAGATCGTTTAATAGTGATTACAACAAAGAATAACACAAAAAATAAAAGAATTAATCAAAGATTGTTAATAATACCTGAAGAAGAACTTCAAAATTCGACGAAAACGAAAAAAAATTGCTCAAATGTCGAACAATTTGGAAATTGCGCCTCACATATTAACAAAATTTTCGCGAAAATCAACTATGCAATGAAAAATCTAACACAAATTCATAATATATTTGATTTTTTTTCTGTTAGAAGAAAGATAGAAATTATAAGGGAAAGGGAAAGCAGAAAACCAGAAAGTAAGAGCTTGTTTTGAATGTTTTGAACAAGTTTTTCGAAAAAACACTTATTTTTTTTGTGAGAGGGATGTTTTTGAAAATAAGTGTTTCGAAATTGCTTTTAAATTGCTTCAAAAACACGGGAAAAAGAAGTTTAAAGAGAGGTGTTGTGCTCAGATATATCACACGTCAGCGTCACCAGATTTATCACACGTCAGCAGGATGAATTATCACATCGCCAGCGCGTTCCACCGGAGACCACGCGTGATTTTGTCGCGGTTTACAAGATATGTTTTTGTCACGCTTTATATGCATGACTTGTCGTCTTATTAATTTTGTCGTCTTAACGATTTTGTCGAGAACTTATTAATTTGTCGCGTCTTAACGATTTGTCGTCTTTATGATTTGTCGTCTTTGGTCCTCTTTTATATAAAGCCGACCTCACATTTTTCATAAAAAACTCTGGAATGTTTCCCTTATTCCATTTATATACCTACACCCACATTTCAGGGAGGTTCTTCCCGCAGTGTTCTTGTTCGATTAATCATTTTGTTTGTGAGTTGTTACCAAATTAGTCACATAATACTCTCGATAAAAAATGACTCGCAACAATTGCCTCTAGAAGGAGGGTCAATTGAAAAATTCGTCAAGAACAACGTCGAATTTTCGAATCCAAATCCAAAAAAAATCACAAGAACACAACCCAGAAAAATTCAATTTCATCCCTATATTCATCGTCTTCCTCAACACACAAACCCAGGAAAAACACCCCTGTATACACAGATACAGACGAACAGAAGGAGAAGGAGGGTGTTCCCCCGGTGCGCGCGCCGCCACGGCACCTCCTCAACACCACCACTTTCGGCTCCGCGGCCGCATCACAAAAACCCCTAATCCAAAATCAAAACCCCCAAACAAAAAATCCAATAGACAAACCCCCATATACATATACAACACAGATACATACAGATACACAAACACAGATATAGATACAAGAAAGAGAGGGGAAATGGGCGGCGGATCTCAAGCCAACCGCCTTGAATCGCGGCCGCAGCACAAGAAATCCACCATATAGAAGTCAGCCGCCTCCGCCGCTACAGCTTCGAGCTTGACCGAAGGCCATCGCTTCCATCACCATCCTCGTCAAATGAAGTAGAGCAACCGTGAGTCACCGCTGACTCGGTGCCACCCACCGAAGCCGCCAAGAGTGAAATCGCGCCACCATCGCCGCCGAAGGATTCGCCACCGCCTCTGCCCCAAAATCGATGTCGCGGCACCTCCTCTGCCACCAGCACCGTCGCCGCTCCTCGGCGAAAAGCCGCCGAGCTGCTACTGCCTCTGCCCCAAAATCGCCGCCGCGGCACCGCATCATATCTGGCGCCTTCGACGCCTCCAGCGGACACCCCCATCGGGATTTTTCACAAGCCACCGACCTTACCGTTGCCCTGGTCCCACCGTCGTACCAACGCCGCCGCACCAACCTCGCCACCGCCGCTTCACACGAAACTTGATTTCGTCGCGCCGCGTGGAAAGATTCATGGTGTCACGTGTGCTTGCCTCTGAGGAATGAGAGCAAAGGGGGTTTTGATCTGATCCTATATTTTATTGGACCCAACTTGATAATTGTTGGGCTGCTCCAGCAAAGGGGGTTTGGGCCCAAGTGTTTAATGTTGGCCCAGGATTGGGGCCCAAGCAGTTGGGCTATTAATTTATGGGCCTGGGCATTTAGCTGATGGATATATGGGCCTGGGCTGTTGGCTATTTATTTGTGGGCCCGATTTTTTCGGCCCAAGTAAAAAAAAAAGGCAGCGCCAACAGTTCGGGAGAAGAAAATTAGACGAAAGCACCGAGTCTCATGAAAGCTACTCAAAGAATCTGGTAATTCTTTTTACCCACCCCACCGGGTTTATTATATTTATGTCCCGTGGCTTTTCATTCGTTTATTTTCATTCATTTTTGCCGTTTTTCACGGCAGAGGTTGCACCTAAAGGTTTAACGACGACCAACAAAGACGAACGAGCGAAGTCTATGTTCACTGACGACCGGCCCGACCTCCTCGGCGTCAAACTTTCCGCTTAACTTCGGCGATGTCGATCCGCCGTTTTAGCGAAGCATTCTCCACCATACCGGCGATGAGATCGTCGGCCTCACGCGGCGACGACAGCCCGCCTTCGCGTCGGCTTTCCGCTATCTCGGCGATGTCGATCGCCCGTTTTAGCGAAGCATTCTCCGCCTTCTCGGCGGATGAGATCGCCGGCTTTCTGCAACGGCTTGACGGCCAGCTCTCCCGGCGTCGGCTTTCCGCTAACTTCGGCGATGTCGATCGCCGTTTAGCAAAAAGTATTCTCTGCCTACCGGCGTGGATAAAATCGTCCTCCTCCGGCGGCGACGACCAGCCCGCCTTCGGTGTCGGCTTTTCGCTATTCGGCGATGTCGATTGCGCCATTTTAGCGAAGCATTCTCCACCTTACCGGCGATGAAGGATCGCCGAACTTTCAGCGACGATAGGCCCCCCGCCGGCGTCGGCTTTCCGTTCTTCGGCGATGTCGGTCCGCCGTTTTTAGCGAAAGCATTCTCCGCCTTCTCGGCTATGAGATCGTCGGCCTCCATGGCGACGACCGGCCCGGCTTCGTCGACATCGGCTTTCCTCATCTCGGCGATGTCGGTCCGGCGTTTAGCGAAGCATTCTCCGCCTATTAAACCAATGAGATCGTCGGCTTTCCGCGGCGATGACCAGCCCGTACTCTCGGCGTCGACTTTCCTTCCTTTCGGCGATATCTATGTCCATTGTTTTAGCGGCATTCTCACTTCTACCGGAGAATTAGATCGCCGGCTTTCCCGCGGCGGCAACCGGCCGCCTCCTCGGCGTCGGCTTTCCCTTCTTCGGCGATGTCGGTCTGCCGTTTAAGCGAAACCATTCTCCGCCTTACCGGCGATGAGATAAATCGGCTTTTGGCGAACACGAGCCGACCCAGCCTCGCATATTTTCCGACTTCCGCTAACTTCGGCGATGTCGATCGCCGTTTTAGCAATGGCATTCTCCGCCTTCGGCGATGTAAATCGTCGGCTTTCCACGGCGGCGAAACAGCCGCCTCTCGGCGTCGGCATTCCACTAACTTCGGCGATGTCCGATCCGCCGTTTAGCGTATATTCTCGGCTACCGGCGATGAGATCGTCAGCTTTCACGGCGGCGAATAGCCCGCCTCCTCGGCCTCAATTTTCCGCTTCTTTCGGCGATGTCGATCCGCCCATTTTAGCGAAGCATTCTCCGCCTTCCGGCGATGAGATCTTCGAGCTTTCCCGCGGCGATAAACGATCGCCTCACCGGCGTTAGCATTCCCACAACTTTCGGCGATGTCGATCCGTTTTAGCCAAGTATTCTCCGCCTTACCGGCGATGAGATCGTCGGCTTTCTGGCAACGACGGCGAAATCTCTCCTCGGCGTCGGCTTTCCGCTAACTTCGGCGATGTCGATCCGTCATTTTAGCGAAGTATTCTCGGCGCTTCTCGGCGATGAGATCGTCGGCTTTCCGCGGCGACGACCGGCCCGCCCTCTCGGCGTCGGCTTTCCGCTAACTTCGGCGATGTCGATCCGCCATTTTAGCGCGATATTCTCCGCCTTACCGGTGATGAGATCGCCGGCTTTTCGCGGCGACAACCGGCCCGCCTCGCCGGCGTCGGCTTTCCTTCTTTCGGTGATGTCGATCGCCCATTTTAGCAAAGTATTCTCCGTCTTCACCGGTGATGAGATCGTCGGCTTTTACGTGACGACCGACTGCCCTCCCTCGGCGTCGGCCTTCCTACTACCGGCGATGTCCGATCCCCCGTTTAGCGAAGTATTCTCGCCTTCTCGGCGATGAGATGTTGGCTCCTTGTTTGGCGTGACCCGGTCCGTACTCTATCGGCATTAACTTTGCTTGCCTTCGCCGACTTTGGCTCTATTGTAAAGACCACATAGTCGGTCGGGGCGATTTATATGGGGTAAAGATGCATAAAGCCTTTCGACCATAAGTAATTCGACGACAAAGCAAAATTTACTCCTATCGTATACCGGTAGTAAGGCGATACGGGCGGAGGAAAATCGCAAAGCCCTTTCCGACCATAAGTGGTCGGCGGCAATATAAACTCTCACAGCTCCTCAAGTATCTCGGCTCTCTCACGAGCCATCTCGGAAAAGATCTGCTCATCTCGAGTAGGATCCCATCTAGCTCTCTCTCCGAGCCGTCTCGGAAGACACACCTTTCATCTCGGCGGGGATCCCGGTCGGCTCACACGAGCCATCTCGGAAAGACCTACTTTCATCTCGAGTAGGATCCCATCTAGCTCTCTCTCGCGCAGCCATCTCGGAAGACATGCTCATCTCGGCGGGGATCCCATTCGGCTCTCTCTAACGAGCCATCTCACGAGAAGACCGGCTCTTCTCGAGGGGATCCCATTCGGCTCTCTCCGGCCGAGCCATCTCGAAGACTTTTGCTCTTCTCGGCGGGGATCCCATTCGTCTCTCCGACTAGCCATCTCGAAGATCTGCTCATCCGGCGGGGATACTATCCTCTCTCAGATGAGCCACCCCGAAAGACCATTTTTCCCAGGCATAAAAAAAGACTTCGTCTGACGGGGCTCCCCAAAGAAATCTCTGAAAAAACTTCGTCTGAAGGGGCTCGAAAAGTCCCCGGCACGGAAAAAAAAAAAAGACCAGACCACGGGCTCCCCGGCACGAAAACCTAAAAGACTCGCGTCTGATGGGGCCCCGGCACTGAAACATAAAAGAACTTCATCTGTGGGGAGCTCCGGGCACGAAAGAAGTTCTAATTGCATCGACGGCTCCCGGAAATCTGAGCCTGAAAAAAGACTTCATCTGTGGGGCTGGGCACGAAAGACAGTAAAAGACTGCACTGGCGGAACCCCCGGCACGAAAGCCTGAAAAAGACTAGTCTGGCTCCCTCACAAGCAATCTGAAACCACGTAAAGACTAAATCTGATGGGGCTCCCCGGCACGAAACCTGAAAAGACTCGTCTTACTGGGCTCCGGGCAAATCTGAGCCATCGGAAAAAGACTTCGACGTAACGGGTTCCCCCCCGGCACTGAGAGCAGAAAAAAGACTTCGTCACGTGGCTCCCGTCTGGCTGTGCACAATTCATCACGACGGGCTCCGGCACGAAAGTGATTTAAAAGACTCATACGACGGGCTCCCAATCTGAAAGACAGAAAAAGACTCAGACGACGGGCTCCCGGCACGAAAGTACAGAAAAAGACTAGACGAAGGGCCTCGGGCACGAAAGATTTAAAAAGACTTCATCTGAAGGGCTCCGGCACGAAAGATTTAAAAGACTTCACGGCGGCTCCCAAGCACGAAAAGACGGAAAAAGACTCAGACGTGAGGCTTCCGGCACGAAAGACGGAAAGACTCATCGACGGGCTCCCCGGCACGAAAGACGGAAAAGACTCAGACGACGGAATCCCCTAAATCTGAAAGACGAAAAAAGACTCAGACGACGGGCTCCCCGGCACGAAAGAAAAACTTCTCAGACGAGGGCTTCCCCCACGAAAGAGCGAAAAAGACTCAGACGGCGGGCCTCAAGCACTGAAAGAAAAAAAAAGACTTCATGACGAGGGCTCCAAGTACGAAACCAGAAAGACTCAGACGAGGGCTCCCCTGGCACGAAAGCAGAAAAAAGACTCATCTGTGGGCTCACGAGAGTCTGCGAAACATAGAACTCGTCGTGGAACCGAGTCTGATATGAACTTCGTCTGACAGAATCCCCATCTGAAACCTTATAACGACTTCGTCACGATGGGGCTCCCGCGTCTGACATAAGAACTTCGTCGCAGCCAGGCTCAAAGTCTGACGCAACGACTTCGTCGATGGGAGGACTCCACAATCTGTGGCGACTTCGTCTGTGGGGCTCCGCGAAGTCTGAGCGAAACGTCTGACGGGAACTCCCCGATCTGAACGAAGCCGCCGATGACGGGAACACGAATCTGGCCATTATGATCCAGTCTGAACTTCGTCTGACGGAATAAAGTCTGACCTCGTCTGACGGATCTGATCTGTGTAACTTCGTCTGAAGTGCGCCAGTCGACCGGGAGCCCAATCTGAGCCTAAAAAATTAGTAAAAGACGACGGGCACGAGAAAAAGACTTCAGATGACGGGGCTCCCCAAAGTACGAAAGCCTGAAAGACTCAGACGATGGGGCTCACCGCCTCGAAATCTGAACACAAAAAAGACTCGTACCATGGGGCTTGCCTCGAAGTACGAGCACAGACTAGATCGACAACGAAAGTAAGATCCTCTATGTAGGGGCTCATTCTGAACGATCAAGATCTCATACTGCAGATACAACAAAAAATAAAATCTGGTCAAGACATGAAACAAGATCAGGCTCTGAACAACGTCACAGCCCGATCTTGGGGGCTATTGTTGTGCTCAGATATATCACACGTCAGCATCACCAGATTTATCACACGTCAGCAGGACGAATTATCACACGTCAGTAGGTCCCACCGAGACCACGTGATTTGTCGTGCTTACGCATATGTTTTGTCATGCTTTATGCACATGACTTGTCGTGCTTATTGATTTGTCGTGCTTAACGATTTGTCGTGCTTATGATTTGTCGTGCTGGTCCTCTTTATATAAAGGACCTCACATTTCATTGTAAAAAAACTCTGGAATGTTTCCCTCATTCCATTTATATACCTACACCCACATTTCAGGGAAGAACTACGGTTCTTTCCGCAGTGTTCTTGTTCGATTAATCATTTTGTTTGTGAGTTGTTACCAAATTAGCCACATAATACTCTCGATAAAAAACGACTCGCAACAAGAGGAAAGAGAAATGAGAAGATTGAAAATAGAATTGGTCAACAAATATTAGGGTAGAAAACGGGTTGGAGCTGGGCCGGAAAATGGGTCATAATAAAATGGGCCAGCTAATATAGGTATTTTCACATGTGAAAAATTTTCACACGGGTCAGCTAATATAGGTATTTTCACATGTGAAAAAATTTTCACACTAGACTTTGTCTTTATTATAAGTAAAAAGTTCGATAATTATACATTGAATATCAAACTATTATTTTATACATGCATACAAACACCACTAAACTTGTGTAAGTGAGGTGCACCAAAAATGATTGAAAATAATAAAAAAATTATAATAAAACGGAGAATCGAGTCTCGTGCGAGTACGATTTCCTTAAAAACGATTATGTTATTTACTCTCGGTGCTAGTGGATCGTACGACACTTGTCTCCCAGGATAAAACGATTGAAAGTAACGATATCAGCATTATATCTTGTTTGAGTTGAACTGAAAAATGCTCGATACAATCACCAAAATAAGAACGAATGCAAAAAGGTATTATAGCAATTGTTGAAAAAGTATTTGTGTTTCTCTCAAACGTGTGAGTTTGTTCAAGTGTCTTTCCCAACACCAGCTGAGGTGCTACTTATAGCAACCAAAGGAAACGGATAGTGGAGCCTGACCTTAAGTTCGTAATGTTTTGTAACCTCCTAAACATTGCATAAACTGTTGCTCAGGTTTTATTAGGAACCGTCACGTTTTTAAATTTAAAATAAAACGCACACAAAATCGCGGCAAAAGTAAACATGTAAGTTCGCCACCAAGCTGGTGTGAGGTTGCAGTCGCACAAAAGTTCGGGATTCGAAGGCTAAATCAAGCAAAATTTGCAACCCCCTGCACACCCGCGTAGAAGGTGGAGGAGAATTAACTCATAATAATTTATAAGTAACTAGTGATTTACCACGTGCGTTGCACGTTGGTAGTAGAGTTTTTTTGTGTTCCTCAATTTATGTCCTTAAATTCGTTATAAATTTTAATTTCCGTTCTTTATAGAATGTTACATAAAAATGACTCATTGTCCTACACAATATTTTTTTATATCATCATGATTTTTAATCTTAAAATATTTAAGATTTAAATTTTTTAATATATAACTGTTAAATTTATTTATAAAATCTATCTAAAAATAGGCATTCAACAATATTCATTAATTCGTATTAATACAGTTAGCTTTTTTATAATTGTTTTCATCGTGCTCAGAAGGTAGTGCCCATGGATCTAGGTCAAAGTGCCCATGGATCTAGGTCAAGCATGGTATGCAAGGCATATTCAATGGCTAAGCTACAAATCTAACAGCCAGAAAAATAGTTCTTTTAACTCCTGCATATGAGTGAAGCCCTGCCATTTGATGTAGTTTAAAAAAATAAAGCCCATCAGCATCTACCATTATCAAGAAACAAAATTCAAGAAAAATATAATAATAATGAACAACAACATGAGAAAAAAAAGATGGAAGAAAAGCTTGCTTGTTTTGATATCTAAGAAAAAATAGTAGATAATAAGAAGATTATAAAGGTATCTTAAAGCATGGGTAAATATAGTTTCCATTTATTCGGAGCTTCAAATGATAGAAGAAAACAACGAGCTCTCCCAATGGAAACATTTTACAGGAAAGTCACACGCAAAAAGTCCAATCTTAACTTGCAAGACTTTTAAGAACACGCTTAGAAATTATACATTTAAACAACGAAACATCAACTATACAAATTTTTATGCTGCCAAATAATCTCAATAATTGCGGCAATGTCTACCCAAAATATCCTCACTTCCCAAAAAGCTTCAATCTAAGCCTCCTCAATAGCTAATGATTATCGTGTATATTTGCTATACAATTCATCGATAGATTTATTAAAAGATTAATCTCAGTTTCATCTTTGTTCTAATTATTTTAGAGCTACAAATTATTGGATAGACGTAAAGAGGATTTGAGAAGGACGAAACAAGAAAAATTACTGTCTCTGCACCCTGAGATTCCTTGAAAGTGATGCATTTTGAGATCGCTTATTTTCACTAAAATCAAAATGTAGAGAAATTGAGGCATTTGCATCAGAGAAGGAAAAGAGCTTTTGGATGTCTTATTAAGTTCCACTTAGTGACTCATTGGTCACTTTCACAGTTCTAACCTGCAGTGATCATGTAGAAGAAACTTAAAAATGAAAGAGAGGAGAGGGTGGTGAGAGAGTGTGAGGACAACTACGCAAGTATGATGACCATAGAGTTTCAACTCGACGGTACAAAGAAGATATATATCCTGAACAATTGACATCAGTTCAATGCAATCCAACGACATAACAAAAATCATACTCGACCCACACTCTTTCAGTTATACCAATATACTATTTTGTATATGATTTGTACTACAGAAGATTAGAGAACATACTATCTGTGGGTTTTGTAAAACTCATGCGTCTTAACAATTCCGTCCTATCCTCATTAAGGTGATTTTTTTTTCACATATTGTAACAATTTTAATGATCTCTTTTTGGGGAAAAAAAGAACAATTAGATCTTAAATCACCAGTGTCCATATTTCAGCCTAGTAAACTTAAACTTTTCAATTTATCTAGCTCATTTATAGTATTATGTTTGTGTCTTTACATATACAAAAATAATTTATTAATCACAAGCAATAATTCAACATAGTAGGCTCCCTTAAGGTCTTGACTAATCAAATCATCTAGATCAAGCAAGACACATGTGTCTATTGAATCGTGAATTCAATAATATTGTAATAGATTCACAACAACCAATATGCAAGAATAAAATAAATTTCATTTTTCTGTCATAGCTAACTTATAAAAGTTTCCCACAAACACAACATTCGACATTAAAAACCTGCAAATTAAAACAGCTACCTTCAAACTACATAACCAACTAAGAGAGCGACATTGACGGTGCCGTGCATAGTAAGAGAAAAGATGGAATGAGCTCAAAATACCTCAGAAAGTATTGTTCCATCGCATCATTGCACACCCAATAGAAGCCCCCCGAGAGTAGAAACCAGTAAAAGCGTCATTTTATATAGTAGAAACGCAAGTTTAAAGAACCCATTTTTATGTTTCTCTTGAAGTCTTTATTGGTATATACATAAAACTATTTTATATTATAATGATTTGCATTCTTAACTAAGTTATGCGTGATATGTAATACTTATTAATAATGAAATTTAAAACAAATCACTTGAATAGAATTATAGTATTAGATTGCTCTTCTACCATGTTCATCTGCAGTACATTTTCAGCAAGAATATATGCTGTCAAGCTACTTGGACATGTCGTCTATTTTCGAGTTTAAAAGATTTTTTTTTATGAAGTAACTAAAAATCATAGCCGACCTTGACAGCAAATTGCAAATCAATTTTGTTATTTTCATATTAAGAACTAATATGGGTTTGCATTTTCTTCTCATATAATGCCAATAAAGAGGGGATATAATATAAGATCTTATAGAATGCCATTGAGCATAATATAGCCTAGAAACAGTAGTTCCTATTGAAATTTTACTTTCAATACACTTTCGAAGTTAAAAGTATATATTGGGCCATACACAAAACTGAAATAGTACAAGATAAATTTATCTTATACCAATCACAAATAAATTCATTACATTTTCCTTCACTTATCTCAAAACCTATCAACCAAACACATGATAATGGCAATTTGTCAATTCTACACTGCAGCATATATCTCTGAAGTTCACAGAGGCAAGGTCAATTAGTGATTCAAGCTCTTCCAGGTAAGTCTATAAGAGAAGGTGGACCACAACAGTCTAAGCATACTGTGATACCAAATAAGATTTAAAACGCTCACCCAGAACTTGTGCTGTGGATTTTTTGAGATGCTAATAATTAACAATATAAAGTATTGTAAATTTTGCCACATATTCTTTAGATTAAAATTACAACTTATTCCAAGCTTAAAATTAGTGTATCAAGTTTTTCCCCAGTTGGATTGAAATGTTATTAACTACAATAAAGGCTGCCTCAATTAATTTGTCACGTGAAGGAGGATTGAAGCATATATTAATATATGTCATACTGATGACAACAAAAAGTGGACATTCTCAACGAAGAGATGTTAAAAATTTTACAATAGATACCGTGTAAAACTCAGCCATGGATGCAAGAGTGTCAAATATTCTCAGTTTCTTGAAAGAGTGACAAATTCATTTATGAACATGTTTTGTAGGAAAAAGGTGTCAACCATTCAATCAGAGTTCACAATCACTTTCATTTACACTTATAAATTTATAATACATGAAGTATGCTGCTAGGTTTGTTAAGTTTAGAAACAGGGAGCAAAGCAGACCTCAAGGCCAAGGAACCATTCATAGTCTATATCACATGAATAAGGTGCCCCTGTCTTTGGCTTGATACCTATCCACTGCTTAACGTACTTTGCAGGTTCTTTGTCATGCTTATTTAACTCCTGGACTTGTAAAACAACGTACACTAATTAACAAAATCAGTCTCATCTTTAAAAATGTAACTTATAACGCGCCATTAAGCCAAAACTTTGCATTTTATATGACTTTTAATTTTCATATATATATTATCTGTTAGGAGAAAAGAACAAGGACAAAGATTTTCATTGAATAAGATAAACTGGAAGACAAAGTACAGGAAGGAAAAGCTTCAACAACATGATATATAAACATGTCCCAAGGATTAACATCGAGGATAATCCCTTTCTGCTCGTCCCCATCCTACGGAAGTCTCTCTTTGTAAAGATCATATAAGGTATTAAGGTTTAAATAACATTTGCTAATTACACCCGTAACTTCCTAGGAAGGCCTAAATAGCCAATACAATTCAAAACCATTTTCACAAATAAGCAATAGCTTGACCTTTTACACGATAGCACTTATAGCAAATGAATGGAGGGATCAATGTTACACTAAACAGAACTTTGAATGGGTTGTCATAAATTGCAGTACCTGTGAATCAGAGATGTGGCTTGAAATTGAATTCGTGAAGCAGCAATTGAAAGATTGTCTCATTATACTCCGCGATAACAGCCCCAATCGAATCGGTAGCGCGATAGCCGCGAAATTCTAGCCTTCTCCAATGCAGACGCGGAAATCTCCGGTCTCCCTCGAACTGTCGTCGTCCATTCTGCAGCCGCAGCCCCTTCTCCTCCCTCAAGCCTATCGTCGCCGCGCCCTCCTCTCCCTCGAGATGAATCTGAGAAACTGGTTGAAAGCTTCTCCCCAGTAATCTCTCCATATTTCTCCTTTCACCCTGAAATCAGTATAGAAAAACCATGAAACACAAATACTATAAATCTGTCCAACTTCACATTCCCATATTCAAATACAACCCCCCCTTTTTTTTTTTTTGCAAGAGAGATTATCTCACCGACCTCCAGCCGCAACCCCTCCCTCAAGCGCTTTCGCCGTCTCACCGACCTCCAGCCGCAGCCCCCGCCGTCTCAAAATTCTGCACCCGTCGCCGCGCCTCTGCTGCCCATTGCTGCGTCGATCCCCATCCTTCAATTAGAATTTTTTAATGCTTCTCATTCTCATCAAATGAAAGAATTCCCATTTCGTCGATCCCTTTCCCCTAATTAAGATTAAGATTGTCTTTAATGTTTCTCATCCACATCAAATGAAAGAATATGCGTGTGCTGTGTTTAGAGAGTTAGAAGGACTTAATTTGCACAATCTAGAATATTATAAAGGTAAAATTGTCCAAAAACATTTCTCAATAGCAAACTACTTTTTAATATAGTATGGATATGTAAGTAATTCTTTAAATATTCACTTTCTCATTTTACATTTTTATATGTGAGATAAAAACTCTTTGTTTTTCTCTTTCTCATTTATTGGTTACACTATTTTTGAGAATTTAATTTCTCATTCACACCAAAATAGGCTCAATTTTTCAACTTCCTCACTAGTTAATAAGTTGAATATTTGAGCAAAGTAATAAAAAATAAAAATAAATTTAAAGTTTTCCTTAAAAGTAATAATATTTTTATTAAAAAACGATACGTGAAACGTACACACGCAAAATTTGCCTTTTCTTTATTTGGGGAAAAAATTGTCTCCTTCTAGTTCGATCTCGTTATGAGGTTTGGAATATGTCATATACTATCAATTATCATCAAGTTGTCATTAAAAAAAAATAAGCATTTGAAAATTAATCAGCACAATTAAATTGTCCAACTAAAGGTTTGACCAATCACAATCACAATCACCTTAGCACGTTTTGAGGCATGCAGAAAAGTGCTCTCTTAAGCAAACAAGTTAGCCACACACTGAAACTTAATGCTGATATATACCTGGAAATTCGTTGTTACAAATTAACCCGAATCAAGAACTTCACCGGAGATCCACCAAAATGGGCCGAAACAAAGACAATCTCCGGTGGAGGTTCTTCCGGAGAAAGCTTTTCCGATCATCTCCGTCGTCTCATCATCACCATCAGGACAGCATTGTTCTACATACCAACAATGGAAGTTTCAGCCAAGAACTCAACAGCAGCAGCTCAAATGAACAGACAACTGGCTCAGATTTCCTATCCAGGGAAGAAATGGCCGCCATCACAATACAAGCAAGCTTTAGGGGCCATCTTGTAACTATACTTTTCATGATGTTTTACTGCTTTCATTACTGTACCTGTGAGTGAATAATATGCATGGCATGTATTGACGTATGTATATGTGTATGTATAGGCGAGACGGGCTTACAGAGCGTTGAGAAGCTTGGTGAAGCTGCAAGCACTTGTGCGTGGGGTGATCGTGAGAAGACAAGCGCGCATAGCCATGGATTGCATGCATGCTCTCGCTCGTCTTCAGATCACTGTTTGGGCCCGCCAGCTGATGCTCGACAATTGACTAATAGAGCCATTTTCTTCTTCATCAAGTTTATGCATAAATGCACTTCTAATATCTTGCATTTAATCTTCAATTAAAGATGAGAGTTCTAATACAAGCTGTATATGTGTTTGATACTGAACATCTTTGTACAGATGCATCGACAGAGTAGACAAGGATTGTATATTGTTTTTTATGGTGATTGAAAGGCTAAGAGCAGAGATACAAAGAAAGAATGGATCAGATCAAATTTAATATATTTATGCAATGATGGTGCAACTAAATTTCGAAAAGTTTTGCTATCTGGTTCATCAGATTGAGGTAGGTCGACAGCGCCAGCTGGTGGCACACTTGTGTAGTTTACAGATTTAGGTCCGATAGCATTCGAGTCATCCAGTTCATAACCTGCACTCAGCTGGAAAATTCATTCACTCGTTTATTTGGTAAAGCTCAAATGAGCCAATATACAATGATTAGCCTCCTTCGAGGAAAACTTACAATCAAACTTCTTCCAACCAAGGATGAGTCTTTCCCGATCAAACACAATACGATAGCCACTCATAAAATTTTCTGTAGATTGTTTATTGCGCCAGATTGGTCATCTCAAACAAAAGATTCATAGATAGTAGAAACGATCATAGTTAATGACCTTGTGAGCAGAGAAGAATCAGAAGATTATACTAAGAAAACTTACGCCCAAGTATATTCAGTTCTTGACTCTTGACAACAGCGAGGCAATAAATAAATTCACGCTGCAAATTACAATCAGAAAACATCACTAGAGTAACATAGAGAAAAAAAGGGACAAAACAAGAAAAATGGCTGCCTCTATTTTAGATTACCTGAGTGGAGATTACAACTGCTGGATCATAGACAACCAACTGGCCTCCTCCATCCATAGTCAGGCTAATACCAGGAATCCAACTGGTAGTCGTGTTGGAGCTATTCTCATCAATGAGAAATGGGAACCAACTTAGGACATGTTCGGAAGAAACTTTGAAAGAAAGAAAGCATATTGAGGCCCTGACCTCATAATATAACAGTATTCAAAAGGCATTCTTGGATCAGGGTGACGTCGTGCATCCCGAACATGATAATGGAACTGCAAACAGATACTATTGTAAGAATGAGAATGGCTAAGTTGATGTGTCATCTTCATTTGAGGGCTTACACTGTCTGAAAACATTGTGTACAATGGGTCAACAAGATATGTAAAGGAGGTCCCAGAATCAAAAAGTGCAGTGAATTTGGAGTCGAGGACAGTTGTTCCCACTTGAACTTGAGTCACATTAACATTATATGCTGGGCTATAAGGCAACAACAATATAAACAAGAAATGGTGCATCAGGTGCTAGCTTGATGAAAGTATAAGCTATCCACAAAATACAATGTAAAATCAGAGATCACAAGCACTCACTGGAATGAGTTCATACGGAATGGGGTTTCTTCCTGGTCAAGGGTGCCGTTATCTCCAAAGTTAATCCTTCCTGTCCCATCTTGCCCGAAACACATGGAGAAAGAGTTTGATATATAACCTTCCCTAGACAATGTGCTAGGAACTGATATTTTATCAAGACCTAGTCCAAATAGGCCATTTGGAGCTGCAATATCTAAAAAGGAACCAGTTTGGACCTGTCCACAGCTGCTCAGTGAAGAGGAATGCAGAAAGATCAATCAGTTGTTGAATTGGAGGAATAAAAAACTTGTAATAGTAGTGAATCATTAGATGAGGGAGGTTTTATTAATAAAAAAAGAATTTTTTTATGGCGGATTGCTTCAGTAGTCTTTTGGTCTATTTGGTTAGAAAGGAACAGGAGGATTTTTGAGAATAGTAGTGCATCATTAGATGATGTTTGGGATAGGACTAAGTTTAAAGTTGCACTATGGTCTACAAATCATAATATCTTTAAAGGGATATCGTTGTCAGATGTAACTAGGAATTAGTGTTGTGCATTGTAAAATGTCCTTTGTAACTTCTATCGGGATCTCTCATACCTAAATTTTGCAATAAAAGTTTCTGTTTCTTGTAATAAAAAATTGGGGAAAAAACTAATGATAGTCTACAGCAGGCATTTATAAGGTTTTATTAGTTAGAGGAATTTTCAGTTTCATAGGGTTCTTAAGTATTGGATATTATGTATCTAATCACCAAAGTCAAAGTTTTGTAACAAACATGAGTTAAATGCAAATGGCTTCAAAGTTCTGGTGCAGTTACGATGGGAATAGGCAATGATTGCGACTGAATTATGAAGGAATAGCAACCCTTTAAGTGACAAGAAAATGTTTCATAGCATAGTTTTGGTCTTATAATGATGCTGATACAGCTAGAGGCGACAACTTAATATCAAGAAAGTAGGTCATAAGGTAAACAAGGGAATTCTCAAAGCAAGTGCATCAGTAATATAGGTAGAGATTGTATAAACTAACCCAAATGTAACATATTCCTTTATAAGCTCCTGATCATTGCCTTTGGCCTTTAAATGTAGGATATCCTCCAAAAGTATTCCAGAAGTTGAAGTTTCTAAGGAGACATACGACACATAGTAAGGGCAATTACTAGAAGTACCATTGCAGCTTCCGCGATAGGTACATTGGTCATCGTAGCAAGTGACATTTTTGCTAGTAGATGACTCATCTGGATCATATATGCTTAGCTGAAAATCCTGCCATGGTGAAGAAAACTAATAAACATATCATATTATCATTAGATGCAACAGCAAACAAGATTAACCTAGATAAACCAAGGGATCAACACTAAATTATCAGGAAAACAAATAGGTGAATGTAGAAGCTTAGCTGGGGATGCAAGAAAACATTGTCAATTGAGAATTGCATGTCAAGAATCCTGCAAACATGCCAAAGTATAGCATAAAGCCTATACAGACAGTTGGTTCTCTTGAGCATTGATATATTCATGGAGACTAGAAATACAATCTCCAGGCACTTCACTTTGCACTTTCAGAGTAAAAGAATACAAGAAATATCACTTTTGAAGGTTTAAACCATTATATCAAGCTAATGGCAAACAATGCCTAGTTAAAAAGAGAGAGAGAGAGAGAATCTATCTACTGGTTGGTTCCTAAATTAACTGGTGTTTTTGTAGTTTAATAGAAGTCAAAGTAGCCATTTTCAAGGGAGCAAAAAAACAATAAAAGGACAAACATAAGTACTGAAAGCAGAATATAGAAGAGCAAGCAACTAAAAAGAAGCACAAGGGAACATACAGAACTATAAGGCGAATCATCCGTTGACGAACATTGTTTACAATTACATGGAACCCAAAACAAATCACTCCCTGTATCAAGCGCCACAAGAAACTTCGTCCCTGGAGTGCCGACCGTCACCGTCGTGTAGTGCAAACTGCAGCAATCTCCATATACAAATTAAATAACTACCGGCACTCACTCCAGAAAAAGCAAAACCACATAAAAAATCAAAGAAATACTTCAGCAATTGAATATCTAAATCCTTATAACAAAGTTCATAGATCAAAAATTTGACAAAATTATACTAGTATATATTTATAAATTCACCGAAAACCTAATTAGCTTCAAGTGCATCATTTTCATCTAATAATTTCTTACAATCCCAAAGAGCTGATCCGAAAAGTGG
Organism: Stenogyne calaminthoides; assembly: GCA_037126765.1. NCBI lineage: Eukaryota > Viridiplantae > Streptophyta > Magnoliopsida > Lamiales > Lamiaceae > Stenogyne > Stenogyne calaminthoides. The sequence continues at coordinate 40,487,344 of JBBCBC010000002.1, forward strand.
CATTGCCGTCGGAGAAAGTGAGACCGCCATCGAAACTTGACAACGCCCGACCACGAATCGCGAAATCATGGCTCACAAGCAGCGCGTAGTACGCAGCACTACCCTTTTCCGGCCAATTTTGAACCGGAAAACGCGCTCCGCTCCGGTGAGACCACTCCTTGACCTGATCGGAAAACCGGTGGTGCATTTCCATAGTGAAAATCCGAGCATTGGAGAATGAAAACATCCATAATAGGCAGATTGAGATCGACGGAATGAAGCGGGAACACATTTTCTGAGAAGAAATTTAAGAGGTATTTTGCAGAAGGAAAGTAGCGACTGCAGGAAAGAATCTGGAAGTTGGAAAACTCCCTCCATTTCAACTTTTAATATATACACACGCGAAAACGGAACAATATGTGAATATTTAATTAAATACGAAAACTAAAAGGCAAAATGCATTTTTAGTTCTAAATTATTGTTTTTTGTTTCCTAAACTATTTTTATATTTTAAGAAACCCCTGAACTATTAACATTTAATTTGAAATGTCCTTAAATTATTTTTTTATTTAATGAAACCCCTGAATTATTGATTTTTATTTCACTCAGTCCTTCTTGACTATTTTTTTTAATTATCTAACAGAATCGTTAAATAAATACGCACATCATCATTCTCAAAATTGTCAATATTGACCATTTTTTTACTTAATGGTTCCATTAGATTACTTAGAAAATTTCGTTAAGAAGGACTGGTTGAAAAAAAATATTAACAGTTTAAGGACTTCATTAAATAAAAAAATAGTTTAGAGACCCTTCGAAATATAATTTAATAGTTCAGGGACCTGTTAAAACACAAAAATAGTTTAAAGACCTTTCAAAATAAAAATAATAGTTTAAAAACCTATAGATAGATGCATTTTGTCAAATTAAAATAGTTTTCAACAATAGCCGACTTTATATTATAAAAAAGGGTTAATCTGATATTCAATTATCATTTCTCACTTAAATTGTAATATAATCTAAATTTTTTAAATAATTGCTAATATATCAATAATTTTATATATTATTTTAAATTAATTTCACGAGCAGCCTATTTGTCCCAATTCGGCTTGCCGACGTGACATTTCATACTATGCAATTTAGACTTTCGGCACATCTGACGTCATATGCAAACACAAAATTTCATAATATATTATTTTATGATAAGAGTAATATTTATATTTTTTTATGACTCATATTTAGCTCAAGGACTTATTAATTAAAATAAGAGAATGTCAATTAATTATTTTTTCTAATTTAATAATCTATATATTATCTTAAATTTTCATTATGATGAATTTTAATGTACAAAATTTGAATCCTATAAAATAAGGCAAAATACAGGGTGAAAATTTTTACATAAAAAACTGTGAAAATTGTTAAGTAATGTAACGTATATATTAAAAGTATTAGTTGTGATAATTGAAAGGTATATCTTTTTACTATATAAAGGACATTACTCATAATACTGAAGAGTGTAACTTATATCACAACAGATGTATTAATAGTGATAACTAAATTATGTGACTTATATTATAAAATGGTGTTAGTCGTGATAACTAAATGATCATACATATAAATATGAAACTAATTTCATGGTGAACAAATTTCACAGGAGTCCTACTCATAAAATAATATAACTGGATAATATAAATTTATTATTACTAGATAATTATTAATATAAAAAAAGTATGAGAATAGGATCTGAAATTAGATTAAAATGAATTTTTAATAATTATAAATTAGGAAACACAGTGGAAGTGTATGTAACTTTAAAAAATATATAGGTTGAATTAATAATTAACATAAATACGGGGGTGGTAAATGTAATTCACACATTCGTCGCCGGGAATAAAGCTCGAGAACCCCCCCGTCATTTTTCTTCGTCCTCAATTTGTTGAAGTATAACTTCCTCACGCGGTTTTCCCCATAATTTCCAAAAATTTGCAGAATTCGAGCTATAATACTCATCAATACTCGGAGAAGAAGATGCACCACGAAACTGACACCACTCCGCCATCCTATTACCATCAATACTATCAGAACGCCGTCGCCGCTCCGCCCAACGATCATCCGCCGCTTAATCCAGTTTCCTCCGCCCCGTACGCCTCCGCGCCTCCTGTAATGTCTTCGCCCTCCGATTACTCAAGTTTCCCCTCCTATTACCCGCCATCCTTCCCTCCAAATCCCGATCCTGTTACTAATCCCCCTCAATACTCCTTCCCTCACCTGGAGGATACTTCTCAATATCATCAATCGTACAATCATAATCAGGCGCCTGTGAATTACGATTATGGTCCGGGAATCAGTAACCCTAATCCCGAGCCTGCGTATGATCTCGCGTTCTCGAATTCGTATCCGTATGGCTCTTCAGGTTTGCCTTATCATGATAATTCGTTTGAAAGCAATCTGAACTTTTGGAGGAGATCCGAGGATTTATGATGATGGGGTTTATAAGTATAATGGTGGTCGAGTGGAGACTTCTCATGGTGACAAAGGAGGCCGATCGACGGATTCTGGAAGCGGCGGTGGGTTGATGTTTGATGATTATGGGAGGCCGATTAATGTTCATGCAGGAAAGGAGCAGAGCGGGTTTGGAAATTCGCCGCCTAAGATTGTGAAGGCGGTTCCAAAGGCAGAGGATTCTGAGGATGTTAAGAGTGGTGTTCAGAAGTTCCGCGTCAAGCTGCTGTCTGAAGGATTTGGTCAGAATGATATGGATGTTCTTTGTCAGGTTTGTGTACACTGTTTGTTTATTCTTCTTATTGCTTGATACAGATTGATATTGGATTGGTTTCTGGTTTTCATATGTGTTCGAATCATGATAAGAATCTATGCTTTTGCAACAATTGAGTTGATAGTTCTTGTAGACTTGTAGTGGCTAGTTGTTTCTAATTTGGTAAAGCGGTTAATTGTAAGAAACTAGAGTGCAACATGGAATTACTTACGCTGCTTGTTGATGAGCTCTGATGTCTATTGACGATTTCTGTAGCTGGAATCTTGGTAATTCCATTGACTTATGTACGAGTTTTGAATTGGTTTTAGATTGGCCTGGATGGGATACGCTTTTTGGATCCAGGAACTAGTCGGACATTAAAAATATATCCACTTGATACGATTGCTAGATGGGAGGTAAGTCAGTGAAGCTGCATATGACAGTTTTTTACACTTCCAATTTTGTTTCTGAGAGATTTTATTGGGCTTATTCTTTCCTTTCCAGGTGTTAGATTCATATATCTTTGCATTTTGGGCCGAAACTAGTGTTGATCCTGAACCGAGACGGGTTAGGCTGAAATCAAATGGTTATACGACAAACAATATTTTAGATATGGTGACAGCTGCAAGCATACAGGTTGAGAGATTTCCCATATCCTATAATGTCTCTTTTACAGTCTTTGATGCAGATATTTAATGGCTTAATGGTTTTGTTATGCATGCTTACAACGTGTCTTAGTCTATTAATATCATATTTCTAGCTCTGCAGTTGATTAGGAAACTGATACTATGTCATATTTCTGTTGACGTTAGCCCTTAGTGTTAAATTAGGTGGCTTGTTTTGAGGTTGAACTTTGAGATTGAAGTACTTGCTTCTGGAGTAAAAAAAGTTTGTCGTTGGCTATCTATACTAGATACTACCTACAGTTTTGCTTTAATTCATTGACAGAGGGTTGAGTATCAGTATCTGAAACTTTCATGATATGCATGATGCATCATCCATAAGTATTAATTATGTCTTGGTTTCATATGAATTGATTGGATCATATTGTCAAATTTAAGAATCTTGTATTAGGAACCCGTTCTTTTGATTTTTGCTGCTTAAATATATTTGGCGCTTTTGTGTCTTAATTCTTTCAAATACAATCCACTCTTTGGTCTGAGTGCATGAGTTAAATTCGAGTAACCACAGGAATTCATTCTAAATCTTTGTCTCATGGGCTTTTTTCCTTAGTGGAGGCTGTTATGATTTTAATTGTTTTTCATATCTTCGAAATGATAACCTACTTTTATTATTAACTGGCATAGTAAAACTGGATGCGTATTATGTGACGCGATCTTTAGGATGTAGTATAGTTACAGTGATGTTTACTTGTATAAGTTACTAATTCAACATGAAATCATCGTACTTGACATTGTTGTATCTGCATATTTGCCTTATATGAGCAGTCCAAAGAGATAGGTGCAAGCAGCAACCATTCAGATACAATTACAGGAAGTGAGCAAGACAAAAGGAAAGGGATTATTGATTGGAGGAACTTTATAAAGCCGGCGAATGAGGAGAAAGATCACTGGGTAGATTAACATTCGTCTTGATTCTCCTTTTTCTGTTTCTCGTGGAACTGAATTTTATTTGATCCTAATGACTTACTGTTTTGCGTCTCTAACGTATAGGTTCCTGATGAAGCAGTAACCAAGTGCTCTGCTTGTCGGACAGACTTTAGTGCTTTCAATCGAAAGGTTAGCATTATTTTAATGGTAGCTACGTGTGAATCGTCAACCTTTTTGCAACCTGTGGTGTTTTTGGTTTTGATATTTTTAAGGAAGATATACTGGTGATCATCGGAACTGCAAAAAATTGTGGAAGAGTATTGAAACTAAAGTTAAATTTGAAAAATGTGAAGTCATAACAAGAATAAATTAGTTTGAGTCTATTTCTAGTTTCCATTATTTTACAATTATGGGTAAATTGATCCCTATTTCATTCAAAGAAGAAATTCTGATTTAATCTTAGAATTTTGGAGAATAAAGAACTGCTCTTAACTCTATAGTGCACCAAAGTAATAAGATTCAGAGATATTCTTTGATGAATATATTTCTTCACCATTGTACACTTTTCTGGATTAATTTCTGTTAGATTAATTTCCTTAAGTTTTCCTATCTGTGTGTCATTAGCATCACTGCCGAAACTGTGGTGAAATTTTTTGTGACAAGTGCACGCAAGGGAGAATCGCCCTCACTGCAGATGAGCATGCTCAGCCAGTTCGAGTTTGTGACCGATGCATGGTATGTGCTGTAGTATACAAAGAAAGTGTGTGTGTGTGTGTGTTTATCTTATGTACTTATTTTGAACTTAATGTTGCCCACAACCTGAAACTGGGTTGTTATGTGTAGAACTAAGTATTAGATGTGTCTTTTACTTTAGCAGTGAAAGGTAATTTTATGCATCCTCTATGCTTCAATGAGTGTGTACGCTTGCTAGACGTAAATGGGAAGATCCTTGGAAAACTAGTATATATTATGTGGTTACGCATGATACTTGTTTTCACTTCGGTAAATTTGTAGTTTGTGTATACGTGATTTATGGCATTCAAGTGACCTATGAAAATTCTAATTGTTGAATGATCTCATATTCTCTGCCTTGGAGTTCCTTTTATGAAGTACTCAACTCATATCTGTTCTGAAAACCTGTTATGGCTTTCCTTCGCATCATTTATTTTTATCTTAAAAGTTCAAGCTCTTCTCTCATAAAAATATCATATGTGATATATATTTTGTTCAGAAGTTTTGCTGTTTCCCTTATGCATGATTCCTCAATCGACAAGATCAGTTATATATTGTGATTGCAGCTTTCTTGCTTAATTAAATTTCTGAGTACCTAACAGATGCATCATGCTTCTGCAAACTGAAATTCTTTATGAAGTATCTGAATGATGCATCTAAGATTTATCTTTGTTCACTTTTAAGAAAGTCTAATGTTTCATTAGATTATTAGAACACTACATGAGGACTTTGTTGTTTTCTCTCTGAATGTCTTCCCTCTACATTGCCTTAAGTGTGTAGAACAGAGTTGATTTAAGTTAATTTTCACTGTTCCAATATGCTATGTCAAGGTTGCATAAATTGACATGTATGGCTTACTGTTTATGTTCTTTTCTATTTTGTTGTGATTTTTCTTCTTTTCTTTTTGCAGGCAGAAGTAACTCAACGACTTAGCAATAAAGCAGCACCAGGTAGAGCGTCTGGATTGCAGAGCCATGAAGACCTTGCTAGAAAACTTCAGGTAATGGAACAAGTGTGTAAGTTATGCGGCGTAGTTAATTTCGTTTCCACAAGATTTTTTATATTCCAAAGTGGAATTCTTTTTGCATGTATTGTTATATATATTTTGGCTTTGGAGTTATTTATAGTGATTCAAACAAAACCACTCAAACACAAGCTTGCTTAGCCCTATCATCTAATGCAATGTTGGTGATCAATTTCATGCCAAGTCCATGACCTAGAAGCATAGGAGGTATTACAAGAACCCTAGAGCTGTACATGTTTAGGTGTGTGTGGGTGTTGGGGGGGGGGCGGGGAACTGGATGGCCCTAATAAGCAGGATTACATACATAAATACCCTCAAGTAACTTGGTCAGTCTTGCTAATAGGTGCAACACAATAAGACATTAAAAATAAATAACTGACCTTGGGTCTCCGTTGGATGATCATTAAGTGGGAGAATTGTAGCATTTTGGCAAAGTAGTAGTTCCTCTTTTTTCAAAGGGAGGTCCTGCGAATAGTTTGAGCATGACTAATTTTTTATTTTTTTTGGTTGTTGATTCTGATTTCCCCGCTACCCCCTCCTTTTTTTAACTTCTGGAAACTTAAGGCACCTTGTTTGAGATGGTAAAGTGAAGACTGTTTTGTTATTACCTCATTAATCTAAAATGATTTGCAAGATTGTTTTATGCTTGTATCTTAGCCACGTCATTAGTGAAGTATATCTATGATCTTCAATTTCATAGCATTCTATTGTATTTTCACATATAGGATGAAGGTGCAGTCATAAATTTGACCATCTCGTGATATCTGACTTAAAATTTGTTGCTTTCTATTACAGGAGGAGATGGACAGAAAAATCAAGACAGGTAACTATCCAGAATGAAGCACTAATATAATGTTCTTGTATATTGTTTTTAATTTGTCAGCTAAAGAAACTATGCTTGTAGGAGCAAAACCGGAAGCCTCTAGCACACAACTGAGAGAAGTTGCCTGTCCAACATGCACAGTCCATTTACAGGTTTGGTTCTTTAGCAGCTCCATTGAAGTAGCTTCTCATATATGAAACCAAACTGTTCATTTATTGAAATTACTGTTCATTTTGTGTTCAGGTCCAGGTTCCAGCATCTGGCTCTGAAACCATTGAATGCAGTGTGTGCCAACATGCGTTCCTTGTCAGTGCTCATTGATATGAGTCATTATGTTCTGCGTTAACCACATTCTTGTGTGTCGTATCGTATAGGCGGCTAATTTGATTTGTATCTTCCAATCCGTTTGTGAACTAAGATGTGCATATAAGTATAGCAATTACACGTTATATACCCGTTGAGTGCAAAAGTTATTGTAATTAAATTCATATTATTATTTATCCATGTTTTGGGTTGAATGTTATTATGGATGATGACCTCCCGGTCCCACCCGCAAAAAAAAAAAAAAAATTATTCACCTTCTATTGTGTGACTTTCACTTTCAGTTTTTTATTTCTAGTTGATCTAGCGTGAGATGGTTTCACTGGGAAAGGGTTGGTGTTTATTTGTACTAATTTGTGACCTGTTTTGCCATCAAACGTCTCACACACAAGAATTTATCTTTTATATCTGACTTTTTATTTGGGATTTTTCTTGCTCCGCGTCATTGTTAAGTTTTAAGACCAAACAAAATTAGTTGATATTCAAGATAACCAAACAGCAAACACAAGCTCATCTGAGTTTTTTCTCAGGGAACATATAAGCCAAGCCTGACCAAGCTTATATTTTATTCTTACACTTCATAAGGTATAAAAAATCTTAGTTTAAGTGTTTAACAATAGCAGGGTAAATAACTTTGAACACGTGATTGAAGATTTGAGAGGATAAAAAGAGAACCTATGAAACAAAACCGATTTTCAAGCATCATGGAAACAAAATCAAAATAAGCAGTTGACTCTATTTTATATGATGTATAATATTTGCCAATAGTTGACTCAAAACTGAGGCGAGATGATACTAGATAGTTCTTCCTCACTGGGAAAAGAGATATTTCCGCAATTGAAAGGCAATCGTTTTAGGGACAACAACTGTACAAACCACTACTAACTTATTTGGATGAAAGCCATCTAAACCTTTCTAATACTAATAATTAACCCCAACTTCCCATCATAACCAAGCATTAACCACTACGAACAACTTGGGACGAGGTATATATACATTAGAAAACCCACACTAGAATCAACGAAGTTTGTTCTGAGCAACAGCCTGGCACAGCTCGTCCTCATAGAATAGAACTCTATTGGAAGCCAGGGATTTGCATATTGGCTTCTGAATAACTGAAGACACCGAAAACTTAGGTTGTGTTTGGATAGTTTCTTTGAAGAGGACAGCTGCTACTTGCTTTATCTCGGTTAACTTTAAACGTGAAGGGGGGCGGGGCCCATGCTTAGGCGCCTTTGGTGTGTGGGGACTCGCAATGAATATCCCATTTCCACCTCCTTTGCTGCACGAGGTTGTATCGTATTAGGCATCAATGTAATGTATTATCATGAGGCTAGTGATGGGACATGAGAATGCTTACCTCATAAAAGGCCAGTGTTCTGTCTGGAGTGGAGTCATTGCATTCAGCATCTCTTGCCTCGATCTATCAGGAGTGGTGAAATTGAAGTAGTATTTCCTGGCTTGAACAACCTTATATGATTAAATAAGTGTTAGTGAGATAGCTTTCCTCATTTTATTCCCAAGATCACGGGTTAGTAGTAAGAATGAAGGGTGGGGTATAGGACTTACTGCCTTCCTAATTCTCTTGGAGACATGGAAAACTGCTCTAAGCTGGTCGTGGTGCAGGTGGCAGAGTATTTTGACCTAACGACACAACATGGAACAATCAATCCAAAGACATACATGACAAAAATTTTTTTAAAAAAAAAGACAAGTATGGGTGGGTGGGCTTGTCTGTCAGAGCTGGACATATTTTAAAGTTCTGATCAACTTGACTGATACTATGGACTAATTATCATAATACCAAAACAGAAAAGGAGAAACAATGTCTACTGGCTTGTAGAGAAAAAAATGTTCCTGAAAGATCACAACGGATAAATCCTACTTCGTCAAATTTACTACCTAAAGCTTAAAGCATGTTCTTTCAAATGTAATGATACATAAATGATTCTAAGTGGCCACAGAAAGTGATTGCAAAGAAATAACTAAAGCAGAACTATCACTCTTTTTGATATCCAGAAACATCTTATGGGTTTTATGGATACCTATATAATTAAGCGAGACAGCAACTAAGTTTTAACAGACAGATGCTATGCAAAAACACAGCTTCGTTATCAGACAACAACCCATATATTTCTGATGTATTCAGAGTAAGAAAGCATAATGGTCCTAAAATCTGCATTAGCATATAAAAGTTTCAAAAAACATAAATAAGATGAGTTTGAAGATGCTAAATACCAGCAACTCAGCAGGAAGTGACTCGAGTCTTGACTCGGTCTCAGGCTCGCATTCTTCAGTTCGAGGCGTCATGTTCCCTAAATTATTCGGATCAAAGACATCAGATGGTTCAAATAAAGGAGCAAACTGAAACCTTGCAGGTGACAAACGTGTAGGGGTTTTATCAATGTTTTGGTTCTGATTCGTCTCAGAATCATCGCTTGCACTCTGCTTCGCATTATTAACTGCAACCCTTTTCTTCCCAAGATCTGTACAAGATTTTGAACCTGCTGCCCTACGCACACGGAGCTGAAGAGCACCAGGTTTCAAATACTTATTGTTTGCTTTCTTTGAAAGCCTTTTTTGTCTACCATTTTTTGATTGCCTCTCATTCTGAGAAACTTTCCCCATTTCCGAACGAAATAACTTTAGGCTTTTATATTAATACCTGATATGATACAGACAAACAAAATACAAACAAAAATCATCAGAAATCGAATCTAAAACATCATATGTACGAATATTCGCATCAAATCGCAATGGTTCTCTTAATCTGCGTCTTCACTCCATACAAATCAAAACTGCAAAGTAGAAACTGAAAAAACAAAAAGCTAGATAGCACACGAAGAACAGCTGAACACCCAAACTATAAAAAAAAATCCCAAATATGGTAAAATCATAGCTAAAAGCAAACAATAAAGCCCGAGGATTCGAAACGGATCAACTAATCTGGAATTGCAATAAAACCAGGCAACTAATTAGAGAGTCACGAACCTTGGAAAACAGCGAATAATCATTGGGATGCAGCAGATCCAGAATTTTTCCCACGAGTACCAAAAATGGAAAATACGCGGCGCTGAGAGATAAGAAAAGAGAGAGAGAGGAGGGAAATGTAAAAGGGGGGGAGGCAGGAGGCGGGCTAGGGTTTTGTTTGTGGAAAAAGTGAGTAATTTGAAATAGCAAATTTGCCCGCCAACATTTTGAGCAACAGTTACCTAAATTGAATGAATACAATAACCGCAGATAATGGTAACCCCTGCACACGCGTCGCTGTCCAATTGGATAGTGACGTGTGTGACAGAGAATCCAATGTAATTCCTATCTCAGGCATAAATTCCGGGGGCACTGATTTGAGGTGGGCCCCTATGCGTTTCTTCATTTTTATTATTACTACTTTTATTTTTTTTAAATTATTACTTGAACACTTGTCTTATTTGGACGTCCCAACATTACTTGAACACTCCCAAAATTGAAATAAATATAATATTAATACACTCACAACACCATTATTTTATTATTCAAACTCACTTTTTTTTTTTTTTGGTTTCATATTCAATTCTAGTGTTAGTCAAGCTATCATGACGGAGGGATTACTACTTTTATTAAAAATAATACTACTACTATATTAAGATCAATATACTCTCTATGATTTGGATTGTGAAATCAATATTTAGATCGTGAAATTTGGTAAAATACTCTCGTCGTCCAAGTCATTTTCTCTAATTTATTTATTAATAATATAACAATGAGTATTAATTATGTTGAAAATATAATATTTATTAAAATATATATATAATAAAAAAGTATTTATCGAATTTTTATTTTTAAAAAAAAATCTTCTTTTGATCAAAATTCATTCAATCGACGAGAAAGAATTATGATTACATACAAAAAGCCAAAAATCGGTATTATAATAAAATAAAAAAATATAGAATTATTGGGCCCGAACATTCTAGCCCATCTTAACATTGGCCCAGTAATCCATTGCCTAAAATAAAGTATATTATATTTCCTACATATTAGTGTGTAGAATTATGGATTAATTTTAAATAAATACACGACATTTAGGTTAAATATCAATTTAATCGCGACCATTATAATTATTGTATAAAAGCCCAACATTTGATTTTGTTGTAAATTAGTACACATTTTTTTCATTCGACCGTGAAGAGATGATGTAGCTCGAGCGGAACTATTGTTTTTGTCATGTCAACTGCTACGTCAGACTACGAGTAGGATGAAAAGTCCAAATCGTAAATATAAAATATATAAAAAAGGTGAATTAAAAATAAAACAAAAAATAAAATAAAATCTAAATAGAACAAAATAAAACATTTAAATCTAAATCCCAAAACTTTTAGGGATACTGGGATTTTTGTGCAAAGCTCGATTTTGGGGATGGGGTTATGTGATTATGCGATGATGAGGGTTTTGGGTTTTGCATAATCAATCGACTTTTTGGTGAAGATCCGGCGATTGAAGGATAAAGATGAAGGTATAATGAAGATGAATTGTTTGGTTTTTTATTTTTGATTTACATTTTAATTGTTTTGTTTGTTTGTTTTAGATTTTACTTTTTTTTATTTATATTTTGTGTTTTAATTTATTTCAATAATGTTAATATGATGTGGAATTATTAAAATAAAAAAATATTTAATATGTGTCATCCTAATCGTCAAGTACACACATGCTCCGGTGAGTCATGTCATCTCTTCCAAACCGAAGAAAATAAAACGTGTATTGATTTGCAACAATATCAAATGTTAGACTTTAATACAATAATCTTGAAGATCGTGATTAAATTGATATTTGACGTAAAGGTCGTGTATTTATTTGAAATTAACCCTAGAATTATCATATCAATTCCTCTGTGCCATTTTTTTATATTCCAATATTATTCTACTTCTTGGATCTTTAACACATGAACTCATGATTTTGGATATTTTTTGTCAATTTCACATGTCATTAATCTAAACTATATAATATAGAATGTAACACCATATTTGGAACAGATGATATCGTGCGTAGAAAGAATTATGTGAGTGCATAGGGCTTAAATAGGAAAAAGAAAAGACACAATCTTATTGAAATTTACAAATTACTGAATTACGTCGTGTATAGCTTAATCATTAATTAATAAAATAAAGACACCACACTAATGACAAATACTTGTGTGCATCATTTGCACAAATTTAGAATTCGTGCAATTGGATTTTAGAGATTTTTTTATTATTATATTTCAATTTTCGAACAAGACCCGGACCCAATCCGACCTGACCCGGACTCGACCCGACACAATCTTATTGAAATTTACAAATTACTGAATTACGTCGTGTATAGCTTAATCATTAATTAATAAAATAAAGACACCACACTAATGACAAATACTTGTGTGCATCATTTGCACAAATTTAGAATTCGTGCAATTGGATTTTAGGGATTTTTTTATTATTATATTTCAACTTTCGAACAAGACCCGGACCCAATCCGGCCTGACCCGATCTCAATCCGAACCCGAATGGTTCATGGCTCGGGGTTTGGATTCGGGTTCATGGTTTTGGGTTTATGGTTCGGGTTCAAGTTCAGGTTCAGAGTTCATGATTCAGGGTTTAGGGTTCATGGTTCAAAAATAGAAAAAGAAATGGAGGGTAAAATCATCCAAATTAATGTGTAATTAATCTAAATTAAAATTAAATTCAATTGCACCGAGTGCACACAAGTATCACCCCTAACTAATTCATATAGTCCCAAACTATAATAGGTCATTTGAATATACATCTTTAAGAAAAACAAAAAGTTTCTTTAAAAAAAAGTCAAAATGAGTTAATAGTTTTATAATATTTGGTTAAAAAAAACTACTATAAAATTTTATTAATAAAAATACAAAAAAAAATATTTTAAGAAAATGTTCTCTGTCGTTCCCTCTCTCATTGTCACAATGTCGCTCTCTCAATGGTTTTGATAACAAAATGTGAAAACCCCCAAACGGTGAAGGATTTAAGGCCTATCTCACTATGCAACGTATTCTACAAAATCCTTTCGAAGGTTCTGTGTAATAGGTTGAAGAAGGTGCTTCCGGGTCTTGTGAATAGAGCACAATCGGCCTTCATTGAGGGACGCTCGATACAAGACAATGTCCTGATTGCGTTTGAGGTTCTGCATAGCATGAAAAATAAGCGGTGTGGTAGAAATGGGGACATTGCTCTAAAGATTGACATCAGCAAAGCTTATGATAGGGTCGATTGGCGGTTTCTTCGTAAGATTCTTATCAGGCTGGGGTTTTCTGATCGTTGGGTAGAGTGGATGATGATGTCTGTTTCTTCGGTGAGATATTCAGTGATTGTAAATGAAGACTTAGTGGGGCCAATAAATCCTGGTCGGGGTCTGCGACAGGGGGACCCCCTCTCGCCATATCTTTTCATTTTGTGTGCGGAGGGATTATCGGCGGCCATTAATCAAGCTTGTAATTATAATCGAATTCAGTGTTACAAAGTTTGCAGTGTGGCGCCACCTATTTCTCATTTGATTTTTGCAGATGATTGTATTTTGTTTTGTCGTGCTACGGAGGCAGAGTGCTTGAATCTCAAAGGGGTTTTGAACGAGTATGAAGAGGTGTCCGGCCAAGCCGTTAACTATCAAAAATCGGGGATCTTTTTCAGCCGGAATGTGGGGCCAGAATTACGTGACTCTATTTCCAGTATTTTGGGGGTTTATAACCCTTTAAATACAGGCAAATGTCTGGGGCTCCCGTCACTTGTTGGAAGGGAAAAAGGGAGATTTTCAATTATGTGAAGGAGAGGTTATGGAAGAAACTGCAAGGATGGAGGGGGAAAAAATTATCCAAAGCGGGAAAGGAGGTTTTGATTAAATAAGCTGCTCAAGCTGTACCGTCCTATTGCATGAGTACTTTCTTATTACCATCTACGTTGCTGGAAGAACTGCATCGTATGATGAACGCTTTTTGGTGGGGGAAAGATGGTGATGGGAAATCGGGTGTTAAGTGGATGAGATGGGAAAGGATTTGTGTGCGGAAAGAGGCGGGAGGACGTGGGTTTCGTGACCTACATCTGTTCAATATCGCATTACTTGCGAAAATTGGGTGGAGATTATTGAGAAAACCGGACGCTCTCGTTTGTAGAGTACTTAAAGCTCGGTACTTTCGTAATGGTGATTTTTTGAGTGCTCGACTGGGATATAATCCGAGCTATACTTGGACTGGCATAATGGCTGCACAGCCTCTCGTTAAGAGTGGAGCTAGATGGAAGATAACGTCGGGGGATCAGATCTCGGTATGGAATGATCCTTGGCTTAACTACGAAAGGAACTTTTGGATTCAAACACCACATATTGCTGTTGTGGATACGTTGAGGGTCTCCGAGCTGATGTGGCCACATTATGGAATCGCGAACTAATTGAGGCCATCTTTGACGAGGAGGATATTGTCAAAGTATTGAGAACGCCAATTGCACCACAGGGCAGCCTTGATACGTTAATATGGCATTTTAATAGAGATGGTAACTATTTGGTTAAGTCTGGTTATAGGTTGGCGGCGTCAATAGCATTTGATCGTACGCTTGAGGTCGAAGGGGAGGGGGTTACCTTTGGAATCTGAAGGTATCTCCAAAAGTGAAGGATTGTTTGTGGAGAATTAGTCGGGATGTTTTACCCCACAAGGTGAATCTCCGTAGCAAGAATATTGTTACGGACACGAATTGTATTTTGTGTGAACGACCTATGGAAAATACTTGGCACCTGTTTTTTGACTGTTCCTATGCTCGAGATTGCTGGCAATATGCGAACCTTTGGTCTACTGTAGATGCAGCAATTTACTTGGTGGATTCAGTGTCTGACCTTATATTACGGTTGATCAGCGGCGACACTTTGCTGTGATAGCATGGGAGCGTAATAGTCAATATTGGGATGGAATTCATCGCTGTCCAGGGGTGGCGTGCAGAGCTGCTGTTAGTGAATTGGAAGAGTGGGATGCAACGCAGGTGATCCAAGAATAGGTGTTGCACGGCCTGGCATCCACCTGAACCAGGAACGTATAAAGTAAATGTGGATGCGGCGTTCTTCGAACAAACCTTTCAAACGGGAGTCGGTATGGTGCTATGTGATGAGAGTGGTAAGTTTATTCGATGCCAGTCTGTTGTTGTCCCAGACCGAATGGATGAAGATATAGGTGAGGCAATGGGGTTTGTAGAGGCATTATCATGGGCGAAGGAGATGGGATAGTTGAGGGTGATTCAAAAATAGTTGTTGATGCCATTTCCCACAGTTCCCAGGCCATTTCAGTTTTTGGTGATTACATACGAAGCTGCAGAATTATACTTTCTAGTTGTCCTTTGTTTTCAGTGAATTTTGTTAAACGTGATGCAAATGTTATGGCTCACGAATTGGCTAGGGTGTCTCGTTTATATGGGAGCCCGTCTTTATGGGATGATCCTCCGTTTATAGTGGAAGGACTTCCGATGAATAAATGTAATTGTGCTCATATAATATAAGTTCTCTTGGTTTCGAAAAAAAAAAATTAAAGTTGCTATATTTCGTTACGGTTCTGGGTCTAGTCCATATAGATCGGTATTGCTCTAATTATAATCTCTTAGGCTACGTTTGTTTTGTGATTTAAGTGTGCGGAGCAAGTCAAAGTTTTAAAATTCAGGGATTTAGAATCATTGATGAATAGTAAATGTATCTGTTTGTTTTGGAATCTAAGTAGGGTGAGATTTAACTTTATGTCAAATCAACGTTTAATAATGATTGATATTGTATTATTATATTATATTGAGAAGTGTAATAAAGTGTATAAAGTGTGATGTATTGGGAAGAATAATTATAGATTATATAGGTATTTGTAGGTGTAGATGGAATGTGAGATTTGAAAATTAGACTCTAAATCCCAAACTCGTACGAGACGGAGAGCGCAAAATCTTAAGACCATCTGTGTGAGTCCCAAAACAAACGCAGCTTAGTCTCTTTATAGTACATTGTGTATAGGCGTGTTTTGTTCACAACCGTTAAAATTTCTTGTTGACCATATCTATTGGGCAAATACTTGCAATTTAGAATTGGTGCAATTCGTACAATTGGATTTCAAAAGTTTTTTTTATTATATTTTAAATTTCAAACAAGACCCGGACCTGACCTGACCCGGACTCGACTGACCCGACCTGATTCCGACTGACCCGGACACAACCCGATACGATCCAATCTGACCCGACCCGACCCAAATGGTTCATAGTTCAGGGCTTGGGTTCGGATTCATGGTTCAGGGTTCATGTTCATGATTCTAGGTTCATGGTTCAGTGTTCGGGTTCAGAGTTCTTGGTTCAATGTTCGAGTTCGGGTTCAGGGTTCAGGGTTCATGGTTTGGGAATGGAAAAAGAAATTGAGGGTGAAATTTCTCAAGTTCTAGGTTGTGGTTAATCCAAATTAAAATTAAATCAAATTGCACCGTGTGCAATTGGTGCACACATGTATCACTCTATTTGTGGGGTGTCAAATAATATTCCACATTTATAAAACATGAAAGGATTATGGGAAAGCCCAAAAACAAATTCTTGTGGGCTTGGCCCAATGTGGACAAGTGGTAGTCTCAGGCAAAACGATGTGAAAGAGTTCCCTAGTGTCAAACGGAAAAAGACGGTGAACGAAACAGTCTTCGTGGACTATGCGGGGTTGATCTAGATAAAACAAATAGTTTGCAGTGAGCCTTGGTGAAACGAAGGGGTATTTATGGACTATGCGGTAGAGTGGATCGCATGAGGGGAGACTCAATGCTCTTTGTTTGGGGAAAGATCGTTAGTTGTCAAATAATATTCCAAATCTAATAAACATGAGAGTATCATATGAGTTTATAAGGATGGAACAAGTATTTTCATTGGTACGAGACATTTTTGGGGTAAAACAAAAAAAAAAAAATCCATGCAAATTATGCTCAAAGCGAATGATGTCATACTAATACGGAGATTAAGGTTGTTCTAAGGACATAACAATATCACCAAATCTCTCATGAGTTGAGAGCCTGATATTTATCTCCAGAGTCAAGAGCCATCATTTTGTTATTCCTTCTTTTGTCTTGTAAAGTCAATATTTTATATGAGCATTCCTAGAATCAAAGTGTGATGGTCCGATAAAAATATGAAGAAGAATTTTTTTTTCCACAAATCAGGGATTTAAAACTACTTTCATCAGCATAATATGGTTCATCTTGTTCGTAGAAGCGCTAATAATTTGGCTCAACATTTTATTAAGGTGTTTGTGTCTTTCTGATTCCTCATTATTATGGATGCCTTTTGGTAGCTCTTGTTTTTTTATTTCTTAAGTTTTAATCATTATTTTTTTAGGAAATACGCTAGTTTCTAAAATGAAAGGAGTATTTAATAATGAAATACGTGTATATAATTACTACAGCTAAATTATAGCACATAAATCTATATATAAATTGATTTTAACACAAAATGCAGGTCCTAAAGTTTTAACTACATTATTCAAAATGCTGGTTCTAAAGTTTAACTAAATTATTCGAAATGTTGGTCCTACGGTGACACTAAATTATTCAGCTCATTGGAAAGGAGATTATAAAATATTTCTCCTCTTCGATTCCAACTCTTATTAAAATAAGAGTTAATTTAATTATGAGATTATTTTTTCTTTTATAGATTTGACAAGTGAAGGAACACCTCAACAAATATAAGTAGTAAATATAATTATGTGCAATGCGACTTTTCTCACGTAGGTCCTCACTCCTTTAATCACGTCAAATAACGAGTGTGAAATTGAATGTCAAACTAGGCAATTGAGGAATTCTATTCAAATACAAAATTAATTGACAAAATTCATATGAGACATAGTATAAATTAATACAAATCACACCCGTCTTTTTTAAAATATTAAAACATTAATGACCAAATTATACTTTATTTGTGCCTCAAATTAAATGATTGTTTTTTAATTGCAGCTATGTATAGATGTAATGTAAGTTGTAAACAGATTTACTACAGATACAATTTTTATCTATATATAATGTTAATTGCCCATATTGGGAAACCAGATGAATTTTCCTATCAATTCAATTGCTTTTATCATTGCTTCTTATCATGCATCATTATGGATTGGGTGGACTATAATCTCCTTTATCTAAAATTAGACCAATTACTTAATTTACTTTAGGGCACTGGGCACAGCTATCCACTGTTTTGAGTCTGGTTTGGAAAGTTTCGGGGTGGGAAATGAGAATTAAAGACATATAATGTGTATTTTAAGGGTCCTTGTCCTTTTCATTCCTTGCAATTCTCCACCCACTTTGTCTTTTATATTTTATATTTTTTATTAAATAATTTTTTTTTAGCGCAATTTATTAAATACATCAAACATACAATTATATTCAATAAAATTAAAATTTACATCAACAATCATTAAAATACACACCTACCAATCATTAATGAATTAGTTGGCACCTAAGTCCTTATACATTTATTAGGGAATATTTTTACTAATTCTATAATGGTTCGAGTCTTCCGTTAAGTCTTAAATAAAAACAAAAAAGAACCGAAAAAAATAAGACAAATAAAGGAAAATTCGCTGAATAGTACAGAACCTGCACTTGATTAAACAAAACTGCAATATCTCTGCTATTATTTTACCCGCCTTAATAGGATGCATAAAACAACTCAAATTATAAATAATTGAATTTCCTTATATACTCATGTGTATTGTTTTAACTTTTAAGTATTCTATTAGTATTTCACCCGAGCGATGCTCGACAAGTCTCATTTACTATATTATGTAATAAATCATGAATTTGTAGAGCTTCAATTTAATTTGATAAGTACTTATGTGATCCCAATATCAAGTAAATGTTTGTCTCACGTATAAAATAATCTTATACAAAATTCTTTTTTAATATAATAATCCTATATATAATTTGTTTTTCTTATTTATGTACATTAATATTAGATTGTCAATTCATTATATATAAGATAAGGTTTAGTGTGTTGAAACTTTAATTATATATTACATTATGTAATATTTGTCAACATCAATATTGTTGTTAATTTATAGTAAGACATTTTATTATAATATATATATATATATATATATATATAATTAAGTAAATTAAATATTCTAAGAAGAAAAGAAAAATGAAGTTTAATTAAAAAATATATTTTTCTTAAATTTACTTCAATAAAATTCAACTAAAAACCAATTATTTAATGAAATAGATAGCAAAATATGCATTACATTAGTCAAATACTATTGTATCATGAGAATAACAATTATAAAACTAATAAAATTAAAAAAAGATGCACTATTTTAAAGTTATTAGGTTTATTAGAAAACTTTATATTGAGAAATTTAATAATTTATTTATATCAATTTTGTAAAATTATAATTTTATTTGTTTAATTTTATATAAAGAAGACAATTATTGTAAAGAAGAGCGAGAAAGGAGTGGGGAGAATGGACGAGAACAATTTTTGGAGGAGACTATTGTGTTTTTATATATGTATAGATTAGTGTTATTTTGACAAAAATTACATCTCTCGGCAATTTTGTATTTAGTTAATATAGTTAATGACCAGTATCATTAACAAACTAAAAAGTGATAAATTAATCAAATATGCGATAAATAACTCCTAAAAGGCTAAAACAATATTGACAAAAACTTGTATAGACCTAGTTCATGCTATGAATCCGGGTCAAACCTGACCCATACACTACAAATGGGTCAGATATATATAATCTCCACATACCATTTCTTCGTCTCCTCAATATTTCACGCGTTTACGAATCCTTTGATGAACACCGCGCACTTGTAGCTATTCACCTTCAACCCTTGTTCCACCATCTCTATTTTCTGTAATTCCAAAGCTACTGATGTCCGTTTTTTGTTCATCAAACCATTCATCCTCGAGTTTATAGCATCTCAAATCAGGAAACAACATTCTTCCACCTCATCAAATTCCACAATTTCTCCCCTTCGGAAAATTTACCAACTCACCCTCTCTTCTTCTCCTGCACCTTCCAAGTTCATTACAAAATCCTCCAACATCAGCAGTTCGTCGCCGTCAGAATCGATTAGCCTCACCGTCGCTGCAGCTCCACCAGACATATCTTCCCGTCCCCGTTTGCATTGAATCGGTTGAGAATTCGCTCGTATTGCTTGTAATTCTCCATGGAAATTTAAATGCGTATTTAATTATTCGAAATCCACCAAATAAAAATTGAGATCTAGAAAGAGAATGTGAAGAACAGTGATAGTGTTATAGCATAACAGTGAGAGTTTCATAGAATAACAGTGAGAGTTTTATTGAATAACAGTGAGGGATTTATATCGTAGCAGTGAGAGTTTTATAGAATAATAGTGATAGTTTTATAGCATAACATTGAGAGTTTTATAGCATAACAGTGATAGTCTTATAGCGTAACAGTGAGAGTTTTATAGAATGACAGTGATAGTTTTATAGAGAATGACAATTATAGTTTTATAGTGTAATAGTGAGAGTTTTATAGCATAACAGTGATAGTTTTATAGCGTAACAGTGATAGTTTTATAAAATAATAGTGACGATGCGAGAACAGGTGTAATGCGATGGCGAGAGCAGCGCGTGAGTGGGACGAAAATTTGGGTCAACCCATTCTTAAAATGGGTCATATTGAATTAGAGTTAATAGAGTGAACCTGGTTAACAGGAGTGTTACTCAACAATATTTTATGGGGGCGATCCCATGTTTTATTTAGCAAGATTTGTGTGAGATTATATGGAGACGATCCCATGTTCCTTTTTTTTTTTTTTTTTAGCGCAGACAATCCCATGTTCTAAGAGATACAATTTCATTCAAATCTTTATGTAATTTTTAATTTCTTACTTAATATTTCAAAATTAAAGTTACTCAAACATACATGAGTAGAGTTTCGTCTCACGACCGACATTTGTGTCTCACGCACACCAGACTTTTGCAACAAGAGTTAAAAAAAAAAACAGTGAACAAGGCTAAAAAATAGTACTCCCCCAAATTAATTTGCATGACCCGCACACTAAATAAAAAAGTAGAATTATGAATAGAATTTTGATTGATAATTTTATAATTTTTTATGAGGATTAATTGTCTTTTTATAAATTGTAATTTATACTATTTTTTTGAAACAAAATGCAATATATATTAATAAAAGTTGACAAATTCCAATTCCGATTCAATTTTTTGTGAAACTTTCAAGTTAGATATCGTTTACAAATGATATATTGTACTCTGAACAATGTCAAAAAGTATTTTAGCAGCATCAAATTGAAGAAATTTGATAAAAAAAAAAGTGAGCCGGTTGGAATTTATCAATTTTTACATGTTGCATTTTATTTTAAAAAATAGTACATATTTATAAAAAAACAATAGTACAAGTTGAAATTTGTTTTCAACCCTTTTTATGTATAAAGTAAGAAAATATAAGAGTGTATATATATGCGTATTAAAAAATAATACTCCATCCGTTTTATTATAAGTTTCCCACTTTCTTTTTCTACTGGTCCCACAATAAGTTTCTCCTTTCATAAATGGGAAAAAAATAACTTCACTACTCATAATTTTTAGGGTTAATTACAAATAAATACACGACATTTTGGTCAAATATCAATTTAATCACTACCTTCAAGATTTTTGTATTAAAGTCCAACCTTTGATATTGTTGCAAATTGATACACGTTTTTTTTTTTCCGGGCGCGAAGAGGTGTCGTGGCTCACCGAATCATGTGTATACTTGCCAGTTAAAATGATACATATTAAATAATATTTTTAAAATTATTCCACATAATATTACACATTTTTAAAATAAAATAAAATAAATAATTAAAAGAAGTTAAAATATAAATAAAAAATAAAATTTATATCCATTTCATAAAATTGATCAAATCTCAATAAATAATTTACAAATTTAGTTTAAAGGGGTCAACTGCAATAAGAACAATAAGTGAGGGGTTGAGGAAGTGACAATCGACAATGAGTGGATTGAAATGGGAAGAGAAACTAAGAGATTACATTTAATTTTGGAACATGTGAATATATTTAATTTTGAAACATTGACGACGAGAATTAGTTTTTAAGGTTTGGAATTTAGATTTAAACAATTTATTTTTTTATTTTGTTTTTAATTCACTTTTTAAATATTTTTATATTTATGGTTTAGACATTTCATCATACGTGTAGTCTGACATAACAAAAATAATAGTTTCGGCATCTCTTCACGGTCGTTGAAAAAACGTGTGTTAATTTGCAACAATATCAAAGGTTGGGCTTTTATACAATGATTTTGAAGATCGTGATTAAATTGATATTTGGTCTAAAGGTCGTGTATTTATTTAGAATTAACCCTAATTTTTATTATCACTTTTCACATAATATTCTCACTTTTTAATACTCAAAATTACCCTTTATTTTTATTATTTTATAATTAAAATACCCAATTGAAAGAGGAAAATTATAAGTGGGTGGAGAGGATATTTATTTTATGTAATATTATGGATACTGTGGAGGTGAAGTTTATGAAAAACTTTTCATTTTTAAAGTGTACAATTATTTTGAAACTTCGAAAAAAAATGCATAAATTATTATTCCCTCCGTCCTAATTTAGATTGACAATTTTTCCTAAATATGATTCCTAATTTAGATTGATCATTTCTTAAAAGGAAAATAAAACAAATTTCTTTACAAAATAACACCTCTTACAAATAGCCCTTATTTACACCACATGTCACTCTACTATACACACTAAATTCACTTTACATAATTTAATATTAATAAATAATATTTTTCTTAAAGTTGAATTGACATACATACCCCTCCACCAAATTCAATTTACCTCCATTTAATATTAATAAATAATATTTTTCTTAAAACTTGTGTTTATAGTAAACTAATTTAGTGCCCGCTTGTTACGCGGTTTCTAATTAAAAATTATAATATTTTCAATAAATATTATATTTAATAATTTAAAATATAAACATGTACATAAATACACTAAATATGGATTAATAATTTTTAAAAGTATATATTAATAAATTTTCTTAACCATTTTAATATAAACTTGAAACCTGCAAATGAAAACAAAATAAATCGACTAAAAAAAGACTAATAAATAAATTAATCAATATGTAATAATAAAAAAAATTAAAAATGAATGAATTATAATATAAAATATTTTTGCCACATAAAATATATTAAGATATACATAAGAGTAATTATAAAATAAAATTATTTATTAAGAAATTAATCATTAAATATAATTCACACTAAGATAAAATACATTTAAAATGAATATTTTATTTATCTTAAATTAAGTCAAACAAAAATTTTCGAAAGAAAGATAAATGAATAATCTTATATAGTTAAATAAAACATAAAGTAATAATTATGAATTACACATTTTACGTTCACACATATTTTAAATACCTAAATAATTAAAAATTAATTATACACAAAAACTTTAAGTTTCATGACACATATGATTTATTTATAAATAGAAACAAATAAAAAATGACATGTGTACTTAAATTTTTCATTGAATGACACATAGGTTAAATTAACATGGAGTTGACACATCATGAAAAAAAAAATATCCCTATTAGTATATAGAGGGATGCTCAAATAAAAATGATACGTAAAAATAGAGTATTCACTATACATTTATACAAGTTTTATACACTCCAGTGGGGATTTAAATCGATTTGGTCTCATAACTTTGGACCTTTATTGAAATGGTCCCGTATATATCACACGTTTCAATTTAGTCCCGTATGTTTTCAATTTGTGCCAATTTAGTCCCACGGCGCCGGAGACCGGTCAAACTAGCCAAAACGACGTCGTTTTTTGGGGCGTGTTTTGCACGCGCCCCTAATTTCGATCGGAAAATGCTGACTTGCATCGATTTGGACACGTGACATGCCACATGTGTATTTTACCTATTAAAAAAAATGAAAAACGAAAAATAAAATGACACATCATTTTTATTACAAATAAAAATAAATCAAAACTAAATTAAATAAATATATATATATTTAAATATCAGAATTCACTAAAATAAAACAAAAAAAAAATGAAATGCTACCTGTAATTAATAGGAAACTTCCCCACCAAATTAAATCAATACACCCCCAAATTTGTAAGAGAATTCGCGACCCAAATCTCCCAAACTGAAGAATTCGCGAAAAAAATGCCCATCCCTCGAGCTTCGAAATAGGGCAACCACACCTCAAGCAAAAACAAAGAAGATCGCCCCCCCGTTAGGCGTGAGCCATCTTCCTCAATTCGTACAATAAACACTTCAGAATGTCGGGGTTCCCATCACTTCCCCCTTTTCCATGGCAAACTCATTCACATCTCTCACCGCTTTAATTTCATCCCCTTTTCGGCAATTCCTCCCCCGCGAAGACCAAATCGAACTCCAACGCCTTCTTCAACCCTCTACACCAATTCGCCCACACCTTTCGACCTATGCCCGCAAAGATAGCTCCAAAACCCAACAAACCCCCAACAAACGACGCAGAGAACAAAGCGAAGAAAATGAACTGCGATTGGGGGTCGGAAATCAAGTGGTGGTAGAAAAGCGCAACGATCGACGAAAAAGGGGGCAAAATTAGGGCAAGGGATTGGAACAAATACGAGAAAGATGAGGTGATTAGGAACGCCGGGAGAAAAGGACGAGGATGAAAATGAGGAGGTCGAGGGGGAGGGGGAGTGGCGGGCAGAGGGAGGCGCTTTGGGGAATTCGCGTTGAGGGGTTTGGAGCTCGATGGGGACATGATGGGGTGGAGACGAGGGGGAGATGGCGGTGGAGACGAGGGGGAGTTTAAATCTCCCAAACAAATTTGGGGGTGTATTGATTTAATTTGGTGGGGGAAGTTTCCTATTAATTACAGGTAGCATTTCATTTTTTTTTGTTTTATTTTAGTGAATTCTGATATTTAAATATATATATTTATTTAATTTAGTTTTGATTTATTTTTATTTGTAATAAAAATGATGTGTCATTTTATTTTTCGTTTTTCATTTTTTTTAATAGGTAAAATACACATATTAAACACGCCATTCAATTCGACGCAAGTCAAAGATTTTTAAGAAGAAATTAGGGGCGCGTGTGAAACACGCCCCAAAAAACGACGTCGTTTTGGCTAGTTTGACCGGTCTCCGGCGCCTTGGGACTAAATTGGCACAAATTGAAAATATACGGGACTAAATTGAAACATATGATATATACGAGACCATTTCAATAAAGATCCAAAGTTATGGGACAAAATCGATTTAAATCCCCACTCTGGTGAGTGCTGGTAAACTGTGGAGGGGGTATATTCTGGGGTGTATCACTGCACTCGTAGTCGTACACGTGTGTTTGCATCATTGTATTTATTTGAGTGTAGAGGTATTCCGTGGTTTTTGCACTCAGTTTCTGTCTTTTTCTTTTCTTTCTAACTGACACTCAACCAGGTTTTTCTGCAATTCATATAATGTGTTAAGTCGATGTTTCCTTTCACCTTCACAAAATGCTAAAACCCACCTCCTAAAACTCCTTCCTCTTTCGCTGTGCAAAATCAAGAATTGTGTTCATGTTGAGCTGGTTCTGCAGAGTGTGGAGTTGTGTTTCCAGCAAAATTTTGGTGGCTTCTTTGAATCTTTAAAGGTGGGTTTATCAATTTCAGTTTAAGATTAAGATTTGGTCATTTTAATAAAAGGGATTGGTCAAAACAGTCTTTAACTTTGCAGCCTTTTTTTTTATTTGTTTGACCTTTTTCCTTTGTCGGAGAAAAGAAAGCAAGGTAAAGAGTTATGAGTTTTCTGTATTTACTTCATTTTCCATCTTGGTAGGATGCGTTTCTTCAATTCTTGAAAAACTGGGTTTTTTATTTTCGGAATGGGTTTTCAATTGTCCCTTTTCTTTGGTGGGTCACATTGTGTTGTGAAATATGCATAAAGAAGAGTTCTTTACCATAAAATGCTAAGAATGGGAAGTAAATTTAGCTAAATTGGTATTGATGAGAAAAATCTTGATTTTCCAATTTCCAGTGATCTTTTAATTCAATTTGAGGTTGAAAGACTGGTTCTTTGAAGGAAGTTTAAGAATGTCACAATGGGAGCATTTTGGGGAAATTGCCAACATAGCCCAACTGGCGGGATTAGACGCCGTTAAGCTGATCGGAATGATAGTGAAGGCTGCAAGCACGGCCCGAATGCACAAGCAAAATTGCAGGCAATTCGCACGCCATCTGAAGCTGTTAGGTAATTTGCTGGAATCACTAAAGATTTCAGAGTTCAAAAAGTATCCAGAAACTCGAGAGCCATTAGAACAGCTTGAAGATGCATTGAGGCGGTCCTACATTCTGGTTAACAGTTGTCAAGATCGGAGTTATTTCTATCTTCTTGCAATGGGATGGAACATTGTTTACCAGTTCAGAAAAGCCCAGAATGAGATTGATCGATATTTGAAGATCATTCCTCTCATTACTCTTGTTGATAATGCTCGTGTTCGGGTATTCTCTTTTTTTCTCTGATATTGATTGATCTGAAATTTATGTTATGTGTTATGTGTTCTTTGTTAATGGATCTAAATGTATATAAAGTGATGAACACTTACTGATGATTCTTGAAGTTTACTTATGTGACTTGCCTTTTCTTTTCTTTGATTTATCGTCTGCGATTTAGAGTTTTGTGGTAGGGGTAATTGTGACTGGAAATCCACATGTGGTTGAGATGTCAATTTGAAGGAGAGTTATTTCGATGTTTGTTGGAGTAGTTTTAACTTTTAAGGCACCTAATTTGTAGAAATCTTAACTTGATATGAACATCATGAAATGGCAGAATGGAATTTAGATTAATAAAGAATTTCGTGGAACTACTAGTCGATCAAATAAGTAGAGTGGCGATCAACCCCCCAGGAAAGAAAGTAACCTATTAAATCGAAAAATGAAATATGCTTTTAGTGAAACTTTAATTTTTTTTATTGTGTTGAAAGCAACTATTCCTTCTCGTTGTGCATTTTGCACGAGATAGTATATAGAATCAGCTGTAAAACTCTAGGGCATATTGTCACTAATTCGATTGTGTAATGAGACTTAGACCGTCGTCGTTTAAGGCTATAAAATTCTATCGACTGTTTTTTCCAAATATCGGTGTAATAATCCTAGATTCCCTATCCTGTCAGCACTATATCAAGAGATAATGTGAAACACTTTTTCCTCTACCATGCAGATGATTTAATTATATGTGGTCTATAAATAGTTGCTCTGAGATGATGATAGTGGTTTCTTATTTAATCTCGTCACACATGCATTCACTCTATTGTACTATCAGGAACGATTTGAAATAATAGAAAGGGACCAACATGAGTATACACTTGATGATGAGGATAAGAGGGTGCAACAGGTGATTCTCAAACGTGAGCCATCAAGGCATGATACCATTGTTTTGAAGAAATCCCTTTCTTGTTCCTACCCAAACATGCCTATTAACGAGGCCATACGAAAGGAAAACCAGAAGCTTCAGTTAGAACTGCAGAAATCACAGTCTAATTTGGATGTTAGCCAATGTGAAGTGATTCTGCTTGAAGTTACAGAAGCCGTTGCAGCAACTTCAGAAAAAAGTTCACCCGTGAAAGAATCGAAAGTGGAGAAGGTCCATAAAGATGTCAACAATGAAAAGGAACAATACGATAAAAATTACTCTAAGAACAGTGGAAAACAACCACCTTTCAAGGTTGCTTTTCTGTTACTTCTGTTTTGCAGTTTTTAATTTTTCTGTTAATTCCTAGTCATTTCTGGCGCTGTTCTCAAAACGTAGTGATTTAAAATTTTGATGTAGATGAATTGACGGGCCGCTTGGTTTAAATTCTTCAATGGGAATGGTAATGGGAATCAACAAATATTGAATTGCAACAAAAATGTATGATTACATTGTAGTGGATTGCTCTATTCTTATGATTGTTAATCGAAGAATAGTGGAATGATTGAGGATAAATGATTATAGGAGAGAAGATAGTTAATCAAAATGGATTATGATTAACCTATTTTTGAGTGTCATTACCTCGTACGAAGTATGATGAATGTGAATTAATCATCTTTTATTTTCATTAACCATCACAATTACCATATATTCATTTCCATTCTCATTCCCATTCCCATTGAAGAACTTGAATAATCATAGGTTACTTATATGATTGGTTACTTATATCTATGGTAAAGTTTCACTGCCTTCTAAAATAATCTTTCTATTCTTCCGTACAGGAACACATCATCAGTTTCATCTACGCACGAATTGCTCTCATCTAAAGGTTCACCGGACGAATAGCACTCAGATTTACTTGCCTGCTGTTCAGAACCTCTGCTTTGTATGTTCCTCCTTGCTTACTTGTTATTTTCAAGTCATTCTTAAATGAATTTGTGGATTTTGATTAATTAGAAATATTTGCTGGGAAATCATAGGTATTTTTTTTATTCTTCTCTACCATCGTGTTGAAATGGCCAGCTATTTTAGTGAAGTACAATGAGGATATCATGTATGGAGGAAGTCAATATGAGATCATATCATGTAAAATCAGATTTATCACAAATTCACAATTATTTCAAAGTATCAACTTTTGATTTTTAATGGAGCTGTTCTATGGTGGAAATTGTCTATTCTGGACTTCTCTAATTCAACTATTTTAAGAAATTGACGGTGCTAAGGCATAGCAAGATATTAGTTAATATTCCTCTGTTTATGTTAAAATTTGATGCTTGTTTTGGTTAAGTAAAGGGAGGGCTGTACTTTTTATGGGGAACTCAAATTTCGATATGTTTATAATGCCATCCTGTTATTGCTTAATCTGCTCCTCGTTCGATTTACGCATTGTTCTCATATATATGCTCAGATAGTTTATACAAACTGCAGGTATGAAAACCTTGTTTTTTCCTTGCGGCACAATATCCAGAGTTGCTTCAGCGGCAGCTAATAGACACATCTGTAAGTTGATCATATCGATATTTGATAATCAATTTCTATATAAACATCTCTATAATAGTTTAATTCCGTTTCTTCTGTGTATAGAACAGCATAGAGTTAAAGCAACAAAATTGGGATATATCCCATTATAGTCATTTTCTTAATTTCTCGGTTCAACTTTCTGTCCATCAATTTTTATTCCATAAAAGGCTACGAATAATGCTTCTGATCTGCAGCTCCTGGAGAGGCCTGTAACGACTTGATGGCTTATTCTTTGATATTATCCTGCTGCTGCTATACTTGTTGTATCAGACGGAAACTCCGTAAAACACTTAACATCAAGGTAATTACCCTATGTCCCAGCACGGAAATCTAATTCAGTTTTATATAGGCTTTGATTGTTTCATTGGAAATAGTGTTTTTCCTTACTAAGATTTGTGCATATGTATCCGTACAGGGAGGTGTAGTTGGCGATTTTCTCTCCCACCTGATGTGCTGCTGTTGTGCCCTTGTCAAAGAATCGCGAGAGGTCGAGATACGTAAAGTTAAAGGTATCATCAATCTCTACTCTACTTTTACTTGGCAAAATCTCATGTAAACTAGTTTTACTGTGCAGTTTATGTGAATTTTTAAACAGTATTAGTTGTTTCATTAAAAGGTATTAGTTTGTTAGTATTAGTTGTTTTACTGTAAAATGCGAGTTGCGACTTGCGAATCAATTGCGCAGTAAAAGTGTTTTACATACGACCAACTCTTATGATTTGGTGGGACAACCTCGATCAGCTTCTTACAATTTCAAGCTTTGCAGGTTCTGAGAAGACGATAACAAGCGCTCCGACTATACAATACATAGAATACTGAATCGATAGACAAATTTGGGTGCATTGTTCGGATCGTGTACAGGTCATGAGCTGCCGTTTCTGTTTGTACCTGTTTTTAACAATTCTGTACAGTGCTTCGTTGTGGCATCGACTTAACATGTGTTAACATTTAGTGTTAGATATTCTTTCATGTCACACAGAAATTGGGGTTACAGTTTATAATTGGATTTTGATTTGCTTCTCTGTTCCACTCACAGCTCCTTTCATATGCGTCATTGCAATAATTTGTGCACAAACCATTCAACATCTCCTATTTTAGGAAACAAAAATCATGCTGCTCATGAAAATAGTATTTACTTGTTTACCTTAACAGATAACATTTACACTTGTACTCACAAAGACTTACTAAGTTTATGTTTCTAAACAAAAAACCTCCGTAATACTTTAGTGAAAAAGTAAATAAAATTTATAACTGCCTAATCCTTTTCGCTCTACGAGAACAATTCAATTCCTCAGTGTCACTTTTTTGTGTTTCATGATTATTCCATCTTCTGGATCTTTAACACATGGACCCAGGGTAATCGTGGTTCGTTGGATGTTTTTGCTCATTACACGTGTCATTAATCTATCTTATGAAATACAGAGTGAAACACAATATATAGAACAAATGATATTGTGCGCTACGAGAATTATGTAGAATGATGTGTAAATCTGGATTAGTTAATTATTTTCAAATAACATATGCACTAAGCAATATGTAGGGGTGCTTTGGAAAAGTAGTTTGAATGTTTTGTTTATTATAGTAATTAAGGCGGCAAAAGCTATTAGCTAAAGAGTAACACTTATGTGAATCAAATTCATAAATAAATTTTATCACTATTATGTGTGAATTTATCATTATTATGTAAAAAAATTTCGTTATTTAAAAATATAAAATATTTTGTAAATAATAAAAAATTTTATACATAAAAATAATAATTTTTATATATAACAATATTAAAAAAATCGAGGGTGACAGATTGTGAAATGTACCAAAGCCCTCAAAACAAAGAGTATATACAATTTCCCAGCCCATATGATTGCCACAAAGCATATCAAAATAAAATTACAACTTATAAACATGATTTTTTTTTGTTGATATAATTATAATTTTTATTTCATAATATTATCATTTATGATTTAACTAAATAAATTTAATGATATATTGTGTGTATGTACATAATTTAATTGAGAGTCACTCTCCTGTGCACCACATGCACCAATAAAAAATGGTGCACTCTAAACCCTTAATCTCTAAATAGTGAACCCTAAATCATATTTGAACCATTTGGGTAAGAATTGAACTATGAATCACTTTTGGCCGAAAGTGAACCATGAACCACTCAGGGCCGGGTTTGGGGTCGGGTCAGGTATTAAAAAATTTAAAAAAAAACATCTAAAACTGAAATTAAAGTTAAAAGAAAATCGAATTTTAAAAAAAAAAAAAAAAGTTAAAACTAAAAAAAAAATTAGAAAGAGAGCTTTTGCAATTAAATTGCACCAATTTTATTGGTGCATATGGTGCACAAGAGAATTTGCCTTTAATTGAATATCTTAAATTTCGCTAGAATTTGTCTTATTATTATTCATTTTCTAAACATTTCTCCAATACGTGAGCTAAAAAAAAAAACATTTCTCCAATACGTTTGAAAAGTTTTCAAAGAATTATAATTTAAGCAGATAAAAACTGAAAACAGATCTGCGACAAATTAGGTCTTGACCATACATACGCACCAATAAAAAAATTAGCAAAAAAACTTTTTTTTAATTTTTTTAGTTTTAACTTTTTTTTTTTTTTTTTTTCGCTTTTTTTTCTTTTAACTTTAATTTCGCTTTTTAATTTTTTTAATTTTTAATACTAACCCGATCCCAAACCCAATTTCGAAGTGGTTCATTGGCTCAATTCGACCCAAATGATTTAAATATGATTTAGGATTCACTATTTAAAATTATGGTTTAGAGTCTTAGACTATTTTTTTATTGATCTTATATTAGTGCGAGAGAAATAATCAAAAATTGGCTGAATGTTCGATTTAGAGTGTGGATCATTGCCGAAAATGAAAGTATTTTATTATACCTTTTAAAATAGGAAGTATGGCATTACATTAGAACTACGTCATTTTTATTTATATTATTATTAATTTATTTTTCTTATTTTCTACACTGTATTCTTCTGATTTGTCCAAGTGCTACCGAGATGATCGCCGACGGAGTTGAAGACGAAGACAAATGGCTTGCCGCCGGGATCACCGGCCTTCAACAGAACGCCTTCTACATGCATCGCGCTCTAGTACTCGCATTTTCTTCCATATCCCCTTTCTTCTTCTTTTATGTAATTTCTGCGATTCAGTTAAACCCTAAATTTGGAATTGGTTTTCATTTGTAGGATTCGAACAATTTGAAGGACGCTCTCAAGTACTCCGCTCAAATGCTTTCGGAGCTTCGCACTTCAAGGCTCTCCCCTCACAAATACTATGAACTTTGTTAGTAACTAAACCTTGATTGTTCCTATTTCAACTTAATTTTGCTGGTTTCGCCTTAGTTATATCTTGAATTTGAGTTTGGTGTGTAGATATGAGGGCATTTGATGAGCTGAGGAAATTGGAAATGTTCTTCAAGGAGGAGACAGGTCGTGGTTGTTCGATCGTTGAGCTCTATGAGCTTGTGCAGCATGCTGGCAACATCTTGCCCAGACTGTAAGGATATATATTATTTGTATTGCATTTGCGTAACGTTTCTCTTTCTGTTTTGTTGCTGATTTTTGCTGCTAAGGCTGGCTTTTTGATTCATTTTATGCGCTTGTACAGAAGCAATTAGAGTCTAGATGTTGACATAAGGAACAAAAAAAATAGACTGTTCATTGGACTCTCATGTTATTGATAGTGCTTTCTGTGATTTCTTCATTTCCATTTTATTTCTAATTTTTTAGGTCCTCATGAAGAGCAGTTGCTTATATTTAAGTTCATAGATCTTTTTGTATATATGTGCATCCATTGAGGATTCAAAACTATGTGCATGGTTGTTTCATTTTGCAATTTGTTCTAAAGATGGCATATTTTGTGCATGAATCCAACATTCCATGGTTTGGAAGGTTAAACCTTGCATCTCCAAGTTAAATGTAGTTATTGCTCCATGCCTTACCTTTTTTTTAGATAGTTTATCTACATGGTGGAGTTGGGAAAACTTCTTACTCATATCTTCTTTTTTTAGATATTTACTATGTACTGTGGGTTCAGTCTACATAAAATCAAAAGATGCTCCTGCAAAGGATGTACTTAAAGATCTGGTAGAAATGTGTCGTGGCATCCAGCATCCTCTGCGTGGGCTCTTTCTAAGGAGTTACCTATCTCAAGTCAGTAAAGATAAATTGCCGGATATTGGATCTGAATATGAGGGGTAAAGATATAATGTTATTATTATGTGCTTTGGTGTTAGCTACTTAGCTTCAAGGTTATCCATTAAGGTGCATATTCATTTCTGAGGAGCTACAAGATAACCCCAAAAAACAACTTTTATAGTCATCTGCATTGTTTATTTGACTATTTGACCTTGTGCTAGTATGTTTTGGTGCAATATCAATTTCCATCCCACGCTAGGTGCACTTCCTTTTTATTTTTTAAATGTTGTTGAAATAAGTTCCTCCGAAATGGTAACATCTTAGAGTAACAGAGGGCAGCAGCTGATTTTCTGGTAATTCCATTATCAAAATATGTCTCACTAGAAATTATGATTATTAGCATGAACTTCCTTCTTTTGTTATGTAGCAAGTATTGTTTTTGCAGTTTAGTTTGTTTTCTTGCTTTTGTTAGTCTGAGAGTTAAAGAAAAGAAACCAGTGACTGATACCTAGTTCTGATATTGCTATTTTTCAGTTTTTTAAATGGAGTAGGTATATATATATTTTTTTTTTGTTGTTGTAGGGCTGATACCTAATTGTAGAGATCATTCTTTAGATACTATGAGTTGGGCTTTAAGAATTGAATAAGCTGATTCCAGGGTGTAAGTCATGATTATAGGGTTTAAATTGATGAGTTTGTACATATGTGTATTCCGACCTTATGTACTTCAAAGTGTATGAGAAATAATAATAGTATATTCTCATATATATATTTCAGGCAATCCTGAAACTTTAAGCTTAATTTTTGTTAACTTATATTAGTATTTTACCTCCCGCTGAAGGGGCCTCTGGATTTCTTCATATGATAATTTGTATGTTTTTGCACATTATTATTGATAGAATCATATTCTTAAAACTCTGGATGGATTTCATTTGCTAAATTGTTCCTTGATTCTGACAGGGATGCTGATACCGTCATGGATGCAGTTGAGTTTGTGCTCCAAAATTTCACTGAAATGAACAAACTTTGGGTTAGAATGCAACATCAGGTATGATGAAATAAAAAGATCTAGAGGCTATTCTTATTAGCTGATGCTTTT
This sequence comes from Stenogyne calaminthoides, assembly GCA_037126765.1. Lineage (NCBI taxonomy): Eukaryota > Viridiplantae > Streptophyta > Magnoliopsida > Lamiales > Lamiaceae > Stenogyne > Stenogyne calaminthoides. The sequence continues at coordinate 40,521,780 of JBBCBC010000002.1, forward strand.
GGTTTTCCCCTCATGACAATTAAGATAAATCATGATAGCAGATTTATCAAATGCAGACATTCTTCATTCCATTTTGGAATAATTCATGATTATGGCTTCCAATTCGGCTTACCTATTTGCAGGGACCAGCTCGAGAAAAGGAGAAGAGGGAAAAGGAAAGGAGTGAGCTGCGTGATCTTGTAAACATCGTCAACTATTTTTTCTTGATATCAGTGGTTGAGTGCACTTACCAAGTTTTCTTTTTTGTTCGTATTTTGGTTAGGTTGGTAAGAACCTTCATGTCCTCAGCCAGATTGAGGGCGTTGACCTTGAAATGTACAAAGAGATTGTGCTTCCCAGAGTGTTGGAGCAAGTAATGGTTGATTTAGGGGCTAGATGTTTATTACTGTTTCTGTACTTGTAATTTGATGTTATGCATCTCTGGCTTCAGGTCGTCAACTGCAAGGATGACCTTGCCCAATATTACTTGACTGATTGCATAATTCAAGTCTTTCCTGATGAATACCACATGCAGACTCTGGAAACCTTGTTGAATGCCTGCCCTCAACTTCAGGTAGTTATATTTTCGTGCTCGATTTGATGGATTGGTCCTTAAAAGTTGTAGGTTTATTCTCTATGTCCAGTGGTGTCGTGTTGTGGTTGTTTTTTGTGTCATGTGAAACTTATGTCACTTCCCTTCATGCTTTTTTGCAGCCTTCTGTTGATGTCAAAACAGTGCTTTCACGTCTAATGGAAAGGCTATCAAACTATGCTGCTTCTGGTGCAGAAGTAAGTAATGTTTATTTCCATAAATATTGGTGTGAAATATGTGCCTCATGAATTTCATGCTGCAGGTCCTACCTGAATTTTTTCAAGTTGAAGCGTTTGCAAAACTGAACAATGCCATCGGCAAGGTAAATCTATCAAGTTTTCTTCTGCAATTCAAAGATATTAAGAACTTGTAGTTGATTTGGAGTGGAGTGATTCAATAGTTATTGCTTTGTTATTGTTGTTGCATTTCAAGTTGAATGAGCAGAAACAGTGATAGTTTCAGCTGGAAAATTTTAATACAAGATCCAATACATCTTATTAATATTAATGTGATAGCAATGATTGATTCCTCTGTTGAAGCATAGAATTCCTCAATATTATTTACGCTTCTTTTTGTATTGATGCCTGATGGTCACATAAATTGTTTTGGGTTGTCTTAGATGCACAATGAGTGGGGTATTCAGAGTCCCATGATGCAAACATTAAGTTTCTTGGGTTTGATTTAAATTTTTTACCTTGTTTATATTCATATAGTTATATGAGGTTGTGATTTGTGAAATTTTAATTTGGCTATTTTTTGCGCAATCTGATCATTGAAGGTTTTATTCTTTATGTAATTCTTTACTTAAGACATCATCATGGCCTATTATTACATGCATTTTATTAATAGTTGTCCTGTGAGCTGCAAATTGATTTTCCATCCAGATGAAGTGTGGGTTTTTGTTTTTCCTCTCCCTCCCAATGAACAATGTCTGCTCTGAGTTCAGGTGATAGAAGCACAAGATAATATGCCTATTGATGGAGTAGTAACTTTGTACGCATCTCTCTTGACATTTACTCTACAAGTACATCCTGATCGGCTTGATTATGTCGACCAAATTTTGGTAAGTTTCTTTATGAATGCATTGGATCTCTTGGATTAAAGTGTAGTCATTGTTTTCACCCCCCACCCCTCTATAATGGGTAACTTGGTTGTGATACATGAGTGGATTACTTGAGTTTATGGATTGTAAAATATTGGTAGTTATGAATTAAATGTATCGTCTTTTTTAGATAAATATAAAAAAGAAAGAATAAATAGTACCATCAACTAGTAGCCCACTGGCCAGTAAATACTTTCTTATCTATCAACTGATATATGGAGAAGATCACAAGATGCAATTCTATTGAACAACTTATCTATAGAAGTTAATCTTGCTTTTCCATACCCCCCTTTTTGGTTATTTTATAATTCCTTATGAAATACCGGAAGTTTGTTGTATGAAATTGGTGAGGGGCTTTTTTTTTTCTTCATATGTACCAATTCTCCAAGCAGATCCCTCCATTTTCTGCAGGGTGCATGTGTACATAAACTATCTGGAAGAGAAAAGCTTGATGATAGCAAAGCAACAAAAAAATTGTTGCCCTTTTAAGTGCTCCGCTCGAGAAATATAAGGATATAGACACTGCACTGAAGCTGTCAAATTATCCTCGTGTCATGGAGTATCTAAATGATGGAACACATACGGAGATGGCTAATGTTATTGTACAAAATATAATGAAAAACAAGACTTCCATATCAAATGCTGAGAAGGTGTGTGTTTCATGAATTTTCTATAGTTAGTTGAAGGCATTCTGCTTTCTTTAATGTGGATTTATTGTTCTTGTAGGTCGATGCATTGTTTGAATTGATAAAGGGGCTAATTAGAGATCTAGATGGAGATCGTCACGATGAGGTGGTTTTTCCATGTTCTCTATATGTTGCTGTAACTGACATCTTTCTTTTTTGAATTTGTTTCCTTCTAAGTAGGTTGAAATATTATTTATGGTTATTTCATTAATTGCTTTGAGGTACTTTGTTTCCTCTATTCTTCAGCATGATGAGGACTTCATAGAGGAGCAGAATTATGTTGCTCGTCTTATACAAATGTTGCATAGTGATGATCCAGAAGAGATGTTGAAGGTAGTCATTTACTTATTCTTCAAATCATTATATTTTCTTATTCTCAGCTTGATGATAGCCGAATATAAACTACGCACACATCCTTTGGCTCCAGTCAACCTCAAGAATATGGGTGTACGATTGCCTTTTAAGCCTAAGACAGCATGTACATAGCAATATCACACTGCGCCTAATTTTCTTATTACATTGTGGTAAGACGAGATAGGACATCGTGTGCTTGAAGTTGAAACACTACTATTTCCTTTATAGTATTGAGTTAAAATAAAATTTTAAATTCTTTGATATGAATATCGACTTGATATAATTTCATATGACGAAATAACATTGTCAGCACATTACCAATCTGAATATAGCAGTGTTTTATTCTGTTTTGGTTGCTGTCTTTTTTCTTCATGTTGTTATAAATTTTTTGTTCAACTTTTGTATGTCTCCACCAGGAAGTGATCCTTCTGCTGTATATATAGTTTTATTGATCTGGCCTGTATTTGTGTGGCAATAACGTCTTTCTATCCATTCTGTTTTTATGCTTCCGTTTCATGACAATCATATCTATGTTGGATTTCAGATAATTCATACTGTGAGGAAGCATATTTTGACTGGTGGGCGAAAGAGGCTTCCGTATACTGTCCCTCCACTCATATTTAGTTCTCTAAAGGTATATCAACTTTTTAGGTAGTCTAACCGTTTCCAGTTCTATGCTCAAACATTAGAAGCCATCTGGAAATTACACATGATCTAGGATCAGCATGTCCATTTATGACTGTAGATGGTCATAAGCATTAAACAAAATTTATTCTTAATTTAAGGTTTTTCAGTTTGTTAATTTACATTATGACAATTCAACTAGCTAGATGTTGCTGTTATGGTTTCATGAGAAGCGCATTTATTCCCAACACTTGTGCTTGTTCGCACACACATTTATATTTTTTTTATATTTATTAACTGATATTGTAATTTTTTTTATGGAACACCATTGTGACTATCAGTGCAACAAGTCCATTTCTTAGGCATCAAAGGAACAAACTCTAAACTTTCATTTGCATAGGACAATGCTTGTTTAGATTATATTGAGAAATGTCTTGTAGGTCCATGGGAAATATGCGTAATACTTTGTCAGTTGATGTGGCCCCCTTTATTTTGTTCATAGGTGAGAAGGGGGGTTGGGTGCATAGTTATTAATGGCGCAAGCGCCACAAGGGCGGCGGCGCCTTAGCGCCTTAGGGGCCTTTTTTTTTTAGGCGCCTTTGCATCCCCTGGAAAAAAACAACATAAGACCTTGATAATTTCTTAGTAAACCTAACCATTGCTTCTGTAGCAATACCCCAAGTCAAATTTTCACCTTGGTGAACCAACTCATCTTCATCTTCCATTAGACCAACCACCCACTCATTGCTTTCATCTATATCCCTCAAAGAGATAGGATCAATGTGATTACGTGAGTCATACCGATTACCGATGCTTCAACGCACAATTATACTTGATAAAAAGTGAATCTTGAAATCCTAGATGCTTTTCACTTAAATATTAAGACTTAAGAGATAGTATTTTTTATTATTCTGATGTTATTTGACAAATAAAAAAATGTTTATTTTTATTTCAAACCCTAGATGTACGCAAGGCACGCCTTAGGCGCGCCTTTTGCCCTAGTCAAGGCGCGAAAGGCGCCCCCAGGCGAGCGCCCAGAAAATCCCAACCGCCTGGACCTATGGCAAGCGAGGTGGCTAGCGCCCCGAGCGCCGTGCTCCTTAGGCGCGCCTCGGGCGCGCCTTTAATAACTATGGTTGGGTGAGGATATGAGAAAACAGTGCATATTCTGGCAAACCTAAAGGTCAATTAATTTATTGAAACTAGACAGGCTAAAAAACTCTGCGAGCTTGTTATCATGCTTCCGTACTCTTTTTTTCTTCAAGAAATTAAAGTTGCCTGATGAAAATTACGAGATACACATTATAATTATATATTTCCCTGTTTGAAGCACTAATGCTGAGTGTGGTTTCATTTCTAGACTTAGTGTGTTAATCCGTTGGAAAAGTAAATATAAGCTACGTTAAATTTTAAATATAAAAAGAGATACTCCCTCCGTCCCGCGGTTATTTTCACACTTTCCTTATTGGGACGTCCCAAGATTATTTTCACACCCCAAAAAAGGAAACACCTTCATAAACTTCACCCTCACAATATTCACAATTTGACACAAAATGCATTACTTTTGGGCCCACATATACACACAATTCAACTTCGTTTTTATTTTATACATAAAGGTTTACAAAGTTACCCCTCAAATTCCTACTCATTATTCCATTTTCTTAAAAAGTTTGCCACTTCACATGTGAAAAAATCATGAGACGGAGTATATATTTACTGACCTATCACTTTTCTTGTCCATCGACATAATGAGATAATTTTAGAATTCTCTAATATTAAGTGGTTATGTTGCAATGTCTAATGCCTTTTTTTTTGCAGCTGGTACGGCGGCTCGAGGGTCAGGAGGAAAGTGTATCTGGCGATGAAGCAGCATCAACGACGCCAAAGAAGATCTTCCAGTTAGTGACGGAGGTATTAATGATTTAAACTTGCTGCAGCCATTGATTCTGTGTTGGCTTTTGGCTGATATTTGGCTTTGAATCGAGCATTTTGGAAGTTGGGAATATCTTCCACATCATTTCTAATATTGGATCTTTCTAACTTGTTTAATTTCCACTACAACCTTTTCACAATTTTTTCCATAATGTTCTCTCTTTTTTGTAGACAATCGAAGCCTTGTCAAGTATTCCAGTACCTGAACTGGCTCTAGGGTTGTATCTGCAATGTGCTGAGGTACTTCATTCTTAATGTGGATTGGGTGGAGTATTGCAATTTATCTGATCCACGGCTTATTTGTGACTCCAGGCTGCAAATGACTGTGACCTTGAACCTGTAGCATATGAATTTTTTACCCAAGCTTATATTTTATATGAAGAAGAAATCTCGGTAACCATACTTTCCTGTTGTCGTTTTCTTTTAACTACGTAAATTTGTTATTAAAGCTTATAGTTTTGCCTTTGCCTGAATTATTTATGTAGGATTCGAAAGCTCAGGTGACTTCCATACACCTAATAATCGGGACACTTCAGAGGATGCATGTCTTCGGGGTCGAAAATAGGGATGCTCTAACGCACAAGGCCACAGGGGTAAATTTTTATAAGCTTATATAGTCATATTTATAGCAATCATATGCTAAGTTATATTTCAGCTTTATGCAATAGCATTTTTTTTTTTATCATACTGTAGCAATGAACTTATTTAGTTCATATTTCCTTATTATGTCTTTAGTATTCTGCAAAGCTGTTGAAGAAGCCTGACCAGTGTAGAGCTGTTTATGCTTGCTCGCATCTGTTCTGGCTCGATGAACACGATAGTATCAGAGATGGGGAAAGGTATGGTGGAACAAGTTTGGAAATTTTAGGATTTATAGGAATTTGTCTTATTTCGTCTTAGCAGTTTCAATTGGTTCATTCGTGGATCTTATGTGATTTCTGAATGTTTAATCTAGGGTGTTGCTTTGCTTAAAGCGTGCATTGAGAATTGCAAATGCTGTTCAACAAATGGCCAATGCAACTAGAGGCAGTGGCGCATCAGTTTTACTCTTCATAGATATACTAAACAAGTAACGAATCAATTCATGACAGTTGACCTATTTATGCTTACTTTATCCTCATATTTTGGAGAAATATTCATTGCAACATTATTAATAGGTATCTCTACTTCAATGAGAAAGGGGTCCCACAGATTACTGTAGAGTCGATCCAGGACCTGATTGAATTGATCAGAAACGAGATGCAAGGTAACAATTCAGCATCAGATCCAGCAGCAAATGCTTTTCTTGCAAGTACATTACGGTATATAGAGTTCCAGAAAGACAAAGGCGGTGCAGTGGGAGAGAAATACAAGCTCATTACGGTGTGACTTCCACTTGTTTCTGGTATGGACTCGTTTTAACACCATGCTTTCGTTTGCTGTTGCCTGAATGAATTGCTGAGCTCAATATATACCGGGATGGTTTACTTGATAATTGAAGTGAAATTCATGAATCAAAATACCAACTCACTAATTGACACCGTTTGGGACGATTATGTCCGAGTTGTTAAAATTAAAACATGTTGGTTCTCAATAAGCGAGTGGTATACATACACAATTTGTCTGTAATTAATTTCCTCGCTAACCCTACTTTTTTATACTACCACCCCAAACAATCCTCTTGCTTTAGATGAGGCATCGGAAGACACGTTTCATCTCTGTAATGAGATTTTGTACGTATGCTTGTTTTTTGGCAGCTTTTTTAGTCGACCTTGCCTCTCGATATTGTATTTTTTCTTTCTTCGTGGGATTTCGAGTAAGGTCTCAACGTTAGTCGATTAAGAAGAAATTATTTGTGTTGATTAAAGATTATATAACGGAATTCAGGATCCCGCTGTCTTAATTTCTTCAAATTTGAGATGCACTCCAATCAATTTAACAGCATATAAGTGGACTAGTTCGACTTCTGGTAATTCAAGTAAGAGTTATTTAAAATCTTGATCTCGGTTTATGAACAAGAAGATTATTTGTAGTTAATGGATTTAACATTTAGATGTAATTCAGCTTGCAATGATGCGATTACTCTTTTTCTTAGTAGGAGTGAGCAAAAAATTGGAAAACTACCAGAATAATAAAATCAATGTAAACCGCCGTTTATAAACACGAATAAAGAACCAAATCGCATTACAGATGCGATTATTTTAAAAAAATGTTCCATATAAATTCTAATTCAAGCCATCAATAAATCTGTTTAATTTATTTATTTTCAAGTGAAAAGAGCATTTGTGAATTTGTTAGAGCTTTACATAGTTATAAACCAAATTTAAAAACTTGCTAGAATGTTACATTTCATGTGAATTTGCGATGTTTAAAGAACCATTGTTTGCCTCTTTTTTTTCCTCTTGTTTTTAAGTGATTTTAATAATTATTCACAATATATTTTTAACAAGTTAAACTGTGCAAATCAATCAAAATCATAAACTTCCTATTGGTTAAAACCACGATTTGAAATATACATTTAATAAAACTGTCTAATTGAAGCTACTAAAAGAATGGCAAAATTGAATCGGGACCCACCCAGGTTACCATGGTGGGACGCTGTGTTATGCAGAAAAAATATTATTGTTATACAGTAAAAATTCTATACAGTCATATTGTCGGGACCGGGAAAAAATATTACTATGAGGAGTTTATTCTTTAATATAGTTTTACATAGAAAAATGATTTTTTTTAAATAATACATTAAATATAATACATACTATGTTTTAAAAATCGGAACCGAAAGTTGAGCCGGATGACCCCCAAAAAAGGCTGGACTTAGGTCGGATCGGTTGGATCGGATTGAGTCGGATTAAATCGGTGTGACGTCATAATAAATATTATATATATAGTATGCATGATTTTTTTTTAAATTCAAAATATAAAATATATTAAATAAATAAATATTGAATGTGAGCTGGAATTATAAAAATAAGAAGTTACTAAAGCTACAGCTAGATGTTTACATTGTAGGCTGTGTAAATAAATACAATTTGATCTGTACGTTTCCACTACTTTCAATTATTATTATATTATTAAAGTTATCATTATCCCCAAAATCACTCTCAAAGGTCAAATTCCAATAATGGGTAAATGGTAGATTTTGTCCCAAGAGATTGAGTCAAAAACAGTTTTGGTCCCATGGTTTCAAAATGGTTATTTTTTGAGCAATTTTGGTCCCAATCGTTAGTCAAATGGATGGAAACTGTTAGTTGACCAAAAAAATTATGGGACTAAATTTGCAAAATTGATGGAAATTATACTAAAATATAATTAATTATATATGTTATCAAATTGAATTCATAAATTACAAATTAATTATAAAACTGTATATATGATTTAAATATGACTACAAAATACAAAAAACAATAAATCTGTAAACTAAATAATAACTTATGTAAAATTATTGAAATTAATATATATATATATATAATCCACATATAATTTTAAAAATAATGAGTAAACTTTTGTAAATCAAATAATAATATGTAACATCTAAAAATTAAAAAATATATATATAATACGTATACACTTAATGTAAAATCTAAGAAATTTAAAAAATATATCTATAATCTTTATATAATTTAAAAAAAAATCAAACCAAATAATATACATAATTTGAATGTAATTTAAAAATATTTTATCATGCACTGCTTCATAACAAATACTTATGTTAGAACATTTGATACTCTCTAATGAAATAACTAATTTTTTCATTAAACAACTAATACTAATTGAAAGAATACACACGAAATGCAAACCAGTTGCACAACACGACTTTCTCTGCAATCGCCATTGCCACCAGCCCATCCCACCACACTACCAGTCAGCACTCATCGTCACGAAAAAATAGCAAAATTAAAATAAAATTCGATATCTTTTTATCACGTAGATCAATATCAAACACATAAAAATCATAATTGTTGCAACCTATAAACTCCAGTATGATTTTTACTGCTTCTTCAATGTGATTTCAATGAATTTCTGGGGCGATTTTGGAGGGGGAGGGGAAAGAGGGTTCCATTTTTAAACCAAGTAATAGTTTGTAGATAATTTAAAAAATAAAAAATATACATATAATCCATATATAATCTTAATTTATGTTAAATCGAAATAAATAAATAATATATATATTCTTATATAGTTTAAAATAAAATAATAAATATTTTAAAATAAAATAAAAATTTATGTATAATCTAAAAAAATTTAAAAAATATATAGAATCTCTAATATCAAGTGGAATTCAAAAATGCTAATTACATTTTTATGAAGTTATTAATACTTTCTGAATTACAAATTAATAATATAAATTTAAATCTCAAATTTACACTAAATAAATTATAAATTAATTATAAAGGTGTAATTAATAAATTATATATTAATTTAGGAAAATTTAAAAATTATAGTAAAAAAATAAAAAATTGATTTTTTGGGACAAAAAATGCAATTTTATGAGACCAAATCTACAATTTTTTGGGACCAAATCTGTAATTAATGACGCGTGTGACTCACTTCCATTAAAAATGGACGAAAAATCTTATGGGACCAAATTTGTTGAAAAAAATGATCACTTTGCAATTGACATATTCTCTTGGAAAAAAAATGCAATTCCCCCCCAATCATCTCTCCCCAAAATCATTCTCATCTCACAAACTCAGTTTTAATTTCTGAATACTGGGCTAAATCCCAATCATCTATCCCCAAAATCACTCTCATCTCACAAACTCAGTTCTGATTTCTGAATACTGAACGACCTACAGTGTCGCGCAGCCGCGAGGGTGAAGGGCAGCGAGCGGCCTGCAGAGTCGCACAGCGGTGAGAGCGGCGAGCGGCCTGCAGCGTCACGCAGCGGTAGGAGAGCGGCGGCGAGCGACCTGCAGCGTCACGCAGCGGGAGGAGAGCGGCGGAGAGCGACTTGCAGCATCACGCAGCGGGAGGAGAGCGGCGGCGATGCAGGTTGGCCGTGGGCGGCGGTCGCGATGGCGACCGTGAATTTAAAAAGCCCAGTTTTTTTTTTTTTTTTGATGAAATTCGGTGAAAACCTGCTGTTCACCGGTTCCGGTTTTCACCCGGTTTTTTGGGGGCGATTTAAATAGCGATTCTATACACCTCTATTGAGCCGCTGGCAGGCGGTTTTTCGAGTCCGACCGATCGGTCGGACCCGAATTTTAAAACAGAGTACTATACTATATGTATGTAAATTTATTAACAAATTCATATATCTAATTAATATGAATTTGACTAAAATAAATACATACACTTTCAAAGTATATAAAATACATATGTATCAACTAATATGCATGTATTTAGGAACTAAACAATAGTTATTGCTCACATGTGTATAAATATTTGTTCAATACATGTATATTTTTCATAAAATTAATACAGTTTTTCTATTTCAAGAAAATACACCCATGGGTGTCTATGCGGACGAGTTATTACGTACACGCAAGTTGAATGATGTAGTGACAAACTATAAAATTAAGATGTGTTACAATTAGCCATAGATAAATATTTTAGGTCATTTTAATTGTAATGATGTATACATTTTTATATATAATGTAATTTATTCTTTTATGGAAGCATAAATCCTTAAGATGAGATCGGAAAAAAAATATGTCTTATTATAATGTGGGGTTTATTCTTAAATATAACTGGTCCCGAGTTGGGATCGTAATTTTTTATTACTATAGGGAGTTTATTCCTTTATAGAGTATTCTTATAGAGAGTTTTTACTGTATATACATTCGTTATACATAAAAATATAATGATAATTTTTATTTATAATAGTGGTAATTTTTTTTATAATAATAATATTAAAAAAATAGAGTACATCATAAACTCTAACACAATTTTTTTTTTTTAAAGGGTGGGACACTCTGGACTTATGTTATAAAAAATTGTCCGGAACCTAAAATGAACTTATATATTTTAGTTTACAAAAAAATATTTGTACATCCTCTGTCCTAACAATATCCAATTTCAAGATAAAATAAAATCGTGTATTTGTTTGTTCAAGTGCAAGTGCCAAGTACATGTATGTAAGACGAAACAAATCTTATTACATCATGAGAAATAGCATTCAGTCCACAAAATGTAGAGCATATTACTTGGATACAATATTACAAGAAACAAAAATCCGACCTCGCCGAAATAAATTCAATACAAGAAAATGGACCTCGCTCCACAAGAAATTAAAGTGATTGTTTCCATTATTAAAATTGGTTTATATATATTTGTTAAGGTTGGTGAAATAGTGTCTAACTGGCATACTTTTGGGTCCATGAGCGAGCCATAGAGTCATACTTTGACTTATCAGTTTTATACATATGGGCTATCTCTGGAACTAGTGGATCATCTGGGTTTGGATCTGTTAGCAACGAACATATTGATAGCAGTACCTGCAATTGCAAAACCCCAATACATTAAATTAGATATTGTTTCCAATTTTGATTTTTTGGTACAAAATAAAGGAGATTAATACATACCTTGGAAATGGTGAGAGCTGGACTCCACTGATCTTTGAGGATATCCAAACATATGTTCCCATTGTTGTTTATATTTGGATGGAATACTTTTGTCCTGAAGGCTACCTGCATCCATTTAATTATTTTATTAACCAACAATAATCATAAACTATATATATGTATGTATGTATAAGAGAGAGAACCTTGGGAGGTTTAAAAGGATAATCAGGAGGGAAATGAATGGTAACTTGGAAAACACCACCAGCATAAGGGCTATCATTTGGTCCAATTATGGTTGCTTGCCAATGGAACATATCTTGTGCCACAGGCCCTGCAATTGCAAATCATTCATTTATGGATATCAAATTTACTAACATTCACGTATGGAGTTATTGCAGAATTCATCTCACAACAAATTTTTCATTGTAACACGATCCCACAAGAACTTATTTTTGCACGTTTGGAATTAATGATGTTATTCTTGTGGAACCACTTTTGCAATAAACCCAAACATACAGATGGTACTACTACACGTACCTGCGCTGCACGAAGTAGGAGGGTCCCTTTGCAGCTCTCTAAGCTCCTTCAAAATTCTTCTGGATGCCATTTTCGATCTAGTGATGTATGTAGAAAGGGAGAAAATCAATGTAATCTATGCCTGGATATCCCAACTTGTGCTCAATACAATCTTTATATAGAAGGTGGTGATGAAGATGGGAGAAAATTAGTGGGTTGAGGTACAAATTCTATTAGGGGACCCTACCTATCTTTTCTTCACAAGGGACCATTTGACTTGGTGATAATCCACTAATTTTGTCTACTTTTCAACAGCATCAAATCCCATCCTGATTAACTAGCATATCCAAATGGTTAATGGAGTAGATCATTTTCATTACTAAATTTGGAGAATTTATTCCTCTTATTTTAATCTACTTTTATAGATGGGAAGATGGGGTGAGCACCATTTCTGACTTAACACACAAATTGAAACGGTAGGGTAGGCCGTAATATTCCTTTCAAAAGCAACTAGTTGTCCCTTTCTTCCGTTGTACAAGCATTATTGTTCAAGAATCTTTTGATAAAAATAACAAAAACGAAAGAACGAAAATGAACGATGCATATATGCAGAAAGTGTCCAAGTTAAGCTAATCCACATATGGTGGATTCATGGAAGTACCAAACGCCAAAAATAGCTCTTGAGTCGTGTGGCTCTGTGCACACAGCTAGTCAACAAGTTGGGACACAATAACAAAGGAATCTAATCCCCAAGTTCAGACAGCTTTATGGCACATCAATCAGTGAAGATTATGCGAATGAAGCGTACAGAAACAGTAAGGAGAACGCGTGATAATTAAGTAATACGAGGAGGGATGCTCAAAATGGTGAAAAGTATATATATATAGGGAATCATAGCTGTAAGAGAATCAAAGTGAATACTTACAAAGATATGAGTATATAAAGACAACGTAAGAACCCTTAACATTAGCCAACATCATAAAAAATATTTGTCTGATTAATAAACGAAAAACAACAAATCGAAACAGGGAGAGGGCACAAGGTGGTGCCCTAATGTGTGACTAAAACCCTGGATTATCGTAAGGACAGTACCGAATATCTAAGCCACCAATTGTGATTGCTAGATCAAGGCATGCAAGGGCGTACTCCTATTTCTTTCGAGGCAAAAGAAGCGGAAAAGGACGTAAACGGGGAGGAGCAAAACGATGAGTGGTGGGCGTATCCCGTTACACCTAATGCTGATCACAATATGGAACAAGCCTTTTGACCCTTTCCCTTCTTTTTCTTTTCCTTCGGCGGTTGAAGCACCACTTTAATGGCAGCATCAAAAACTGATTTAACATTCTGTCGTACAAACACATCAACAATCTCAGTCCAAAGCCCCAAAAACATGATGAAAAAGGTGTATACACACACACACACACACACATATATATATAGAGAGAGATCCATAAGAACCTGTTGCGTCTTTGAACTACATTCAACGTAAGCAGGTGATGCAATCAACTTCCTCAGCTCTTCCCCCTGGATGTATTAAAGGTCACATAACATGCAAAAAGGGAAAAGAAATAAACCCAAGGCAAAAAGGAAATAGTTCAAAGTGGATTCTCACCTGTACTGCAGTGATTGGTACAGCACCTGGATGGTCGGTAAAGAAATCCTTGTCATCCCGAAGATCTGAAATCATATAAGTAAATCACCACATGGAAAACATTATTTGAACAGATCAATCCAAGATTAATTATGTGTGCATGAGCGGAAATTTTATGTATTGTACTTATATCCCTGATAACAAATGTTGCCAATTATCCATAGGAATTTATCCTACTTAATATCCCACTTTTTAACGTACTTTTCATCGTAACATGGTTCATAAACCTATTAGAACAGATGAATCATTCAAGAGTTTGAAACAAGAGATAATTCCATGGTTTTATGCACCAATAAACAAGCTGTAATGTGATTGATAGATAATTTATACATGAAAAAGAACATAACAATGATCATTCGAAAGAGCACTGAAATCTGGGCACAGCATAAAAACATCAACGGAGGCAAGATTGATCAAAATAGATGGATGCTTCCCCTCAATTCCATAATGTTGTTTTAGAGACAACTTCCAATAGGGGAAAAGAAAATGCGAACACATCATTTTAAGGGCCAGAAGCAGCTATAACTTGAGCACTAAAAAGCTTTAAACAGATTATGGGGGTGTTTGCAAGAAATTATAAGTGATTTTAGTCACCTAGAATTGTGTGCATAATCAATTTGGAGTCTTTTATTTCTCCTTTATTAGATTAAATAAGCTCTCAAAAGCTATAAGCTAAAAGTTGAAAGGGGGTACTTTTGGTAGCTTATGAGCATTTTTTAAGTATTACTATTAATTTATTTTGCAAACACTATCAACTTTTCTTTGAGTTTTTTACAAACACCATCAACTTCTATCATTAATCAATTTTCTCATAATCACTAATTTTAATCACTTCTTCAAAAGGATAATTTTTTGCAAACACCCCCCTATACCTCCTCATCAGTGAAATCATATGCTTTGACATATGTAATATTCACAAGAAAGAGGTAACAAAGCCAAGAATGGCACTAAGCCACTTCTAGTTATTACTGAGATTGACAGTCTCTGTCCATCAATGCTCTTTAAATATCTAACTCTATATCATGCCATTAAAAGATTAATCAGGCATCTCACCCAGTTTTGTGCCAACAAGAACAATAGGGACACCAGGGGCATAATGCTTCAATTCAGGGATCCACTGGAAAAAGAGCGAGGGAAAATTTCATAAGACAAGGATCTTGTGCCAGAAAAAATAGAATGTCGAAACAGTCTGACAAAATTAAAGAGCAAAGAAATCCTTGCCTTCTTGGAAACATTTTCATAGCTAGCCTTGCTAATGAGAGAGAATGCCAAAATGAAAACATCAGCTCCGCGATAACTCAATGGTCTCAATCTATTGTAGTCCTCCTGTCCTGTTCAATAAAATGACAAAATATAGGTTTTATAAACCTATAGCAGTAACTTAGAAAGATTAAAATGAACCAAACCCCATAAATAATTATGCTAACACACATATTAGCAGATATTGAAATACAGGTGCCAGTGAGAGATATTTCGAGTAATTACCAGCAGTATCCCACAGGCCTAGGTTAACGGTAGCACCATTAACGACAACATTTGCACTGAAATTATCAAATACAGTAGGTACATAATCCTGTTTCATTCCACACATAAAGAAAATTGTTAAATATTAATAACCATGTAGCAAAGTGCAAGCGATACAGAATATCATCAGATCCCAGTAACATGTTACATCCAAGAGAAACTTGTTTTGGTATCAAACTAATTGCCTTGCTTTGACTCTCATCCTGAATAAGAGAGAGAGAGAGAGCTACAAGGATAAACAGGAATGAAATTACCTAATAAGTTGGACGAGACATGTGGCCAGAACAAAATGGTTAAATTAAATGGTAATTTACAGAAGAAGGATTAGAGAGTACACATAAAAATTTACACACAAGCAAATAGTTGATTTATCTCATTAGCAGCACAAACATTCATCAAACCAGTTGATCCTTCTAATTTATCCGACATAGGAGTTGCAAAACTGACAAATTCAATGATTTGCAAGGATAACGTTTGAATGTAAAATCTTCAGTGAGTAAATTATATCACACAGACTGATTTTGTTTCACTTTTCCAACTGCCGTGGATAGAATAGAAATTCTCACTCAGAATGAAATAGCTCAAAACCAATAATAACAAAAGCCGGTGGGTCTTCATATGTTCACTTCTCTCCTCTCATTCTATTCACCCAAGATAATCAGAGAAATCATATTAATATGGTCCACTATCATATTAAGAAGGGGAAATATCAAGCTTTATGTTTCCAATTCACCATACATTTCAGATAAAACAGAATTTTAAAAAAGAGAAAGAAAAGAAAAAGGCAAAAGACACGTATACAAATTTGTAGTTTGATAAAAGCTCATAGCTAAAAAACAAATACACGAAATACCGCATTACAATCACAATAACAACATCAAGAAATAAAATTCACCAAAGAGGCTCACCGTAGGGAAGGTATTGCTGGTGTAGGAAATCAAGAGGCAGGTCTTCCCTACGGCACCGTCGCCTACAGTAACGCACTTTATGAATCTCGAAGCGCTCATTCTTCCAAACGTATAACTCCCCTCCCTTTTCTCACTCTGTGTTCCTCTCTGTTACTCAGATCTTCTCTTGAAGACCTGATGCAATGCGCAATTACGTACACACTTAATCACACGTAAACGAACATCGTACAATCAGGACAAAAAAAAAAACGAAAATGACAAAAACACAAAGCTTTTGCACTCCGGTAGCAAAAAAATCAAACCCTAACCAACAAAATTAGAAAAATAAAGGAAATGTATGTATGGGGGAGAAGAGAAAATGGGGGATCGAGATCTAGAGAGAGAAACGAAGGTGAGGAATTCGTGCGTTGTAGGTAGGAGTGGGTGAGAGAGAGAGTAATGGGTGGGCAGTAATACTAATACCTTTGTGTTAGCCGGGAAATACTGCAACGAAACGTTCCCAATTCCTTCCCCTCTTCAATCTCACTCTCTCTCTCTCCAACAATTTTCTCGCTCTCCGAATTGAAATGCATTCACTCACTTCGGAAATTTTTGCGATATATTTAATTTATTATTATTTTAATTTTAATGAAAAAAACGTTTTGAGTAGAAATAGGAATAATAATGTTCCTGTATTTTCAATTCTTTTTTAACTATTGTACCTGCACTTTCTAAATTTTACACTTTCGTGCTTTTATTTTCTTGATTTTCTCACATTACTGACGAAGAGTAGAAACATTGCTAAATCATTAGATTAACGCACATTTAGATTAATTGTTTTGCTAAAAAATTTATTGAAAAAATTATGCACAATATTGATTCACATGAGTATTATTTATAAATATATTATTATATTTTCCCAGCTTGTACATGACATTTTCGACATCTTAAAATGTCTTTTTAATTTAAAATTTGAATTTTTAAACCGCCAAACACGTTTATCCATTTCTATATGTTCTTATGTTACTATTTGATCATCCATTCAGTACATAAATAATACTCTCTCCCTCTCAATTTTTTTTTTCACATTATCTATTTTCTCATATTTTAGAGAACGGGTTATTTATTAATATTTAAAATGATAAAGTAATTTTTAAGAAGAAGTATGATAAATCTACCTCTTTTTTATTGTATATTTTTAAAAAATTATTTTATTATTTTAAATACTTATAAAAAATTTGGTTATTTCATATCATTCAAATCTTTTAATATTAATGTCGTGTTCTCGCTATCTCCTTCAGATCCTGTACAAATTTTTCATTAAAAAAAAAAAAAAAAAAAAATTCCCAGCAAATTGCTTCCGAAAGGCCCAAAAGGCCCCAAGGCCCAAACAAACATCCCTAATATTTACGTTATTTTTTGAGCCTACACCTTTTTTGGAATATGATGGGCCTATGATTGACGATGACACCTTTATAATGGTTGGGCCCGCGATTTTAAATAAAAGTTGTACTTTGATGGTTTCTTTTCTCAAAATTTAGGCTCTTCAATTTTATCTTTTACATATTTTATTTTTTGTGTTTTATTTACATTAAAATAATTTCAGTACTTAAGTTGGGCTTATAGGTCCGATGTGAAAGGGACGACTCAATTTATCTAATTGATATATTAGAAGAATATACATAATTACAAATATTATAAAGAGATTTTTTTTTTTTTTTATTCCAGTAACTTATCATTCTTTTTAAAATTGGTCATATTGTTTTGATTTTAGTCCAGTACATTTGTAAAAAATTTAAAACTAGTCCATCACCGATCAATGCACGTGTGTTCTGTTTGACCTTTTTTTACGTGATTGGAGTTTTATGTTAACGTGACATTATTTGTACTACTGCACCGATAAACATAGATAAACTGATTATTGTGTATCGATTGAAGCTTTTGTGCTTTACCTATCTCATTTAAATGAGAGCTTTTCTTTTCCCCAGTATTTACCACTGCACTGATAACTATTATCAAGGTGAAAATAACTAAATCACCAAAGGGAGTTATTTTCGAGAATACCGATCAATCAATAGGTTCTCACTAGCTATTAGTGAGGTTTGTACAACATGTTATTAAACAAGTTCTTGTAATTGTACACGAAAAGCCTTATGGTATACTTTGGATAACAAACAAATAAACAAAATACATACACGATGACAGAAGCCAATAACTTAAAAGAAAACTCAACTAAGATTTGCAGAACGCACGCAGTGTGTCATCGAGGGCTTGTCTATCATAATCACCGGTGAAAACACAATTTCCTAGAGGACCTTTCAAAAGGATGAGCCTTAGCAGACCATCTGCTACCTTTTTATCCACCTGAATTTCAAAATACAATTAGACTAAACACCAAATGTGTGTTTTGTGTGTGTGTGAGAGAGAGAGAGAGATCTTACCGCCATGACAGACTTGAACATGTCAACTGTCATCATTTCAGGGGTGTTGTAGGTAATTTAGCCTGTTCCAAGATCTTATGCACCCGCTTTACCAATGATTCGTCAATCCAGCCTAGCCGGTAAGACATATCGACTGCCATTACCTGAAAATATGCACATAGCAATTTAACAACAACAAAAAATACACGGATCAAGAAGAAAATCAGTCCTGGTCCATAGAGTAACTTACTGTGCCAGCAGCAACAGCTTCACCATGAAGCCACTGCCCATATCCAAAACTAGTCTCAATTGCCTGAAAAATTCCCATAGAAAAATATTAGGTACATGACTATCTTAAATAAAATCCACATTTTCAGAAGGATCACCATTTTTCTGAGTAGAGAGGATATAATAACTATTTTTAAAACTGCAACATATTATATATAGTTGAGGCAATAGGGAAGAGCATGCATTGTGTTGGTCGTTTGAAAGAGCAGTTTTATACTGATCATTGAGAAATTGATACTCACATGACCAAAAGTGTGCCCCAAGTTTAATGTTGCCCTCAATCCACTCTCCTTCTCATCTAAAGACACAACCTCAGCCTTATTTTGACACGAGCGCTTGATAGCATAAGCAAATGCACTTGGGTCCCTGCAGAGGGAAAAACACTGTATAATTACAAATTAAATTTCATTAGGAAACAAAGTGCACAAAGGATGAAATAATTAAACAAATGACTGACACAAGGGGTACCTGCTAACTGAAAGGGCTATTTTCTTTAGGTTCGGTTTATTTTAATACGTGTGAAGCTAATTCCTCATCTTATCACACCTATGTTCTTTAGTTTCAAGTTCCAAAGTTCAAAATATTTAGATTAACAGGGAGGAGAATGACATTAAGTAGAACCAGATTATCATAATATCCAGGAATAAAGGGGACATCATATGACTACATATATTTACCTTGCAAGCAGTGCAGGCATATTAGTTTCCTGCCACTCAAAAAATTCCGCATCTTTAATAAGTCCATACTTAATGACTTCTGCAAGTCCTGATGCTAATTCTCTTTCCGGCAATGTGTTCAATGTATCAGTGTCTATGAGCACACATTGTGGTTGGTAAAATGCTCCAATCAAGTTTTTCCCAAGACGGTGGTTTATTCCAGTTTTACCCCCAACGGACGAATCTACCTATATAAGAATATAATAAATTTATCAAAAAAATATCTAACACCATCTATCAATCACATCAATTAAGATGCTTGTCATTCTGACTTATACCTGTGCCATAACAGTAGTCGGAATCTGAATAAAATTCACTCCCCGAAGAAAAGAAGCCGCAGCATACCCACACATGTCACCAATGACTCCACCGCCAAGGGCAACAAATGTACATCGTCGGTCCAATCTCGACTCAATTGCTTTGTCAAAGACTTTCATTAGTGTATCCTGTGAAAGCATCAAATAGTCATGCTCACTGGAGTAAATTATCAACTATTGTCAGATAATAATGCTCGGCAGAGCTTAGGATACCCACCATGTCCTTAAATTTCTCTCCATCTGGCAAAATGACACTCTCAACTTTGACATTAGGATTTCCTTCCGTTAAAGCCCAAATAGTTTTCTCAAGATATAATGGTGCGATTGTTGTGTTCGTGACCACAAGGACTTGCTTGCCATGAACATGCCTATCACACAATATTAATTTGACAATTATCAGACAAGCTGATGAAAAAAAAAAAAAGAAGAAGAAGATAAAATTTAAAAGTGAAGTTATCTTTACATGTGATGAATGGAATTAGGAAAGAAAAGGGCAGATCATAATTTTGGCTTAAAACAGAAAGTCAAACAAGCATTAATATTATACTGTTCTACAAGTACTATTACACAATCAATCATTTTCATTCTCTCTGAATCAGGTATATATTGGAAAAAAGACATGGATTAATCGATGCCCCTTAAAAAATGCATGCATGGACTTTTGATCATGAATCGTAAAATCAGGGAACAAATAAACTTTTATGATGTTCAAGTAACTAGGCAATAAAGGTAGTGATGAGCATGAGGCATATAGGAACTACAGAATGGTAACCAGTATAGCAATATCAGGTAACTCTTAAAATGGAAAGCCACAATCAACACTCTTTGAAACAACGAATCATGCTGAAGCACATCTAAGTTCTAACAGCTTAGGCAAACACCCAAACCACAAAGGTGGACCATATGGCCTACGAGGCACCTATAATGTACCATGGCCCACATAATTATGTAAGCAGGCTCTAACCAAATATACAAACTCAAAGCAGCAGCAGTTAGAAAACGATGGAACTGTTATTAAGTTCCACCAATACTAATAAATTGAACAAATTCAGCCAACTATTCTATTCTCAAGATATGCTGCATCATGTATATCCGGTGTAAAATATAATTACTGCGAACACTCAATGGGGATCAACATATTAAACAGCAAAAATTACCAATCAAATCGTTCAATGTTCACGCCCGTGCAAACAAGCTATTGAGTAAGGTTCACTTAAACAACTTGTAGCTTAACCCACTAATATACCATCCAATATAGAAAGTAATTAGAACATACGCATAATACAGCAATTAAATAAATTCAAATACGAGATGTAGACCGAAAAACAGCAAACAAATGCACTCAATTAAGAAAATTAACTACCTCTGCAGCAACTCGGGTTGATTTA
Source organism: Stenogyne calaminthoides (assembly GCA_037126765.1). Taxonomy (NCBI): domain Eukaryota; kingdom Viridiplantae; phylum Streptophyta; class Magnoliopsida; order Lamiales; family Lamiaceae; genus Stenogyne; species Stenogyne calaminthoides. Next base: position 40,543,241 of record JBBCBC010000002.1, read on the forward strand.
GAAGGCCGGAGCCTATATAGATCGGATAGCTACGGTTCCCCAAATCGACTTCTACAATTGTAGGAACTGTAGGAGAAGACGAAGTGGACTGATCCATCACCGGAGCAGCAGGAGCGGCCGTAGCTTTCACCGCAAAGCTACGATTATTAAAATCAAAGCATAAACGAGAACGCGAAGGAATGGAGGAAGCGGAGGCAGGGAAGCGTAAAAGAGGTTGAAGTGAGGTCTTGTGGTTGTTGGCAGCGGTGGAGAGAGAAAGAGCTCGGTTAGGGCAAAAAGAGGACGGTGCAGCTGCCATTCTGGCGGCGGCGGAGAGAATTTGTAGGCGGCTCAATCCGAATTCAGTCGCCGATGATTAAACTGTCTGAATGGATTGTGAAAATTGTGAATTATATTTGATTGCTGGTTAGTTGTTCAGGGATGTTTGGTGGTCAGTGGTAGGTGAAATCGAGTGCGTGTAACTTGTTTCAATTTTCATTTTTAATTCAAATAAAGTGTCTCTCTAATTTTTTATTGGCCAAATAACTAAATCTAAGCATATGTACTTCAGTTTCTTGTCAATTTCTCACTCCAAATCTAAGCATATACTTTTAATTTTTTTATTAATTTTATCACATATTTTTTCTCAACAAATTTAACACATACTTTTATTATAATAATATTTAAAAAATATCTTAGTTCACTATTTTCGACAAGATCCGATGTGGACATCATGTCTTGCTAACAATTAAATATTAAATTTAAAAAAAAAATCACCACGCTAAAATTATTGATCATGTTTCTATAGGTTCGTATAGTCCACACATTTCAATCTTGCATGGTGATTTTTTTTATTTATTTAATGTTTACACCTGCAAACAAGTATATTTCGGTGTCCAGTTAGATAGATTTTTCCAAAAATGGTGAATTGATGAAATGGAGCATAATATGGTCATGACGTTTTAACATTTTGAAAAAAGTGAATATTAATTTATACTAGTTTGTAATTCAGCTCATGTATAAAATTACCTCATATGAATTTTTATCTTTTAATTTTCTTTTAAAACGTAAATTTAAGCTCATTCAAATTTTGATAGGAGCATATTTACTTAAAATACATTTACTTTCATAGGATAAAAATAATGTTACTGACTAACAATAACAAAAATCTTTTCTTTTTTTATTTCATCACACTTATTTTTCTCAATCTCCAACCAAACACGAATTTATTATAATTTTATCATATTAACCCTTTTCCATCTTTATTCTTATCCTATCCATCATCATTCATATCCAAACATCAAGGCAATGTTTGGTTTCGGCTGGAGGTGGATAAAGTACATCTGGATGGGACAAAACCTTGTCATAACAAATTTATATTTGATTTGTGTTGGATGAAGTACGATAAATAAAATTTTATGTCAAATCAATACTTTTGAGTGATGTCGATGTATTATTTTCAATTAATGAGAAATTAAAATCATAACGATATAATTTACAACATACAATGTGACTATAATTTTCATATCCGATCTTCAAATCTTTTCAACAAAGCACCTTCATAATTTTTAAATTGAGGCGCTCATTAAAAATTAAATAATCTTTTCCATTTTAAACCAAATCATAGAAAGAGTTGGCCGTCACAATTAAATAGTCTTTTCCAATTTAAATCAAATAACCAAAAGTTAATCTCACATAAAACAATTTTCCAACAACTAATATACTTTTGTGAAACAAGTAATATTATTTAAAAATACACATAAAATATAAATCAAATGCACAATAAAACTAATTTATACAAAACTTTGTCAATTGCAAAATATTATAATAGACTAACAAAGGTTTTTTTTTAAGATTATAATAATGGCATTTTATAAAATTATAAGTATTTCACCATTTTCAACATAATACATTCAATGAAATAATCTTATGTAAATTTTGATTTTTTTAAAAGCATTACAAAATTTGATATTTTTTTAAAGAAAAAAAAATCAATATCATTTAACAATTTGTAAATCGGTTTCACCTGTTGCAACAACGAAATTTGATACCCGAATTAAAAAGAATACAGAAACGCTAGAAAAAAAAGTACAAAAAGTAAGTCTTTAAGCTATAAAATTCTCAGCGCTCTCCTTGTCCATGAGTTGGTTATCTCCAAAATATATCGAATAACACTTCCCACATAATTGAAATCATGCTTCGGGTTAAGAAGATCATAGATCACCATTTGAGCATCGAACTCAATTTTCACCACTCTACCCTCTACTCAACCTCATGCTATGGCCTCAATAACATCAACCTTGTTGCGAGTCATTTTTTGTGAAGAGTATTATGTGGCTAATTTGGTAACAACTCACAAACAAAACATGTACGTGTACGATAAGCTGTAAATAAGATGAATTTGTTGACCCAGTTAGTCGGGAAATGACTACTCTGGGGGCATACCAAGCCAGGATGTGGTATTGCGAGCTTTACACGTACAATATTTGATACACCATATGAAGATGAATCATTACAGATGAAGATAGTTTGGAGAGTTCGTCTCCGGGTGCTAGGGTTTTTAGTAGGAATAAATGATCACTCGAATTTTTTTTTTTGTTCCTCACCTCTCAAGCATGGGTATGACTTTTTGGGAGATTTTTTCTGAACCCTTTTCTTCTTCTTTTTTCTTCCTTCTATAGTACTCCTAAAAGCGAAATTTGGGTTGGCAAGCATGAAATTTGGAGACTTGGTCATGCAAGAACTCACGTATCTGCCACGCGTTTTCAACCGTCTTTTTGGTTGATCTTGGAACTTACTTGTTTGTAAAAGCACTCTTTTGGTCGTCAAATTAATCTTTTACTTTCGGTTGGGCGCTTTGTTCGCCCCTTTAAACCATGTCGGTTTATCTTTGGATCATTGTCTCCTCGAGCCCTCGGGATGTTGTCGCCGGGATATCGAGTGTCGGGGCACTCGACCGCCGGGATACGAGGTCTGCGGACATCTTGATCCTCGGGATATCCGAGGTGCGAACATCTTGACCCTCGGGATATCCGGAGGTCTTTGAACATCTACCGACCCTCGGGATATCTGAGGTGCGAACATACTGACCCTCAGGATATCTTGCGAACATCTTGACCCTCGGGATATCTCGAGGTCTTGAATATCTTGACCCTCGGGGATATCGAGGTCTTGAACATCTTGACCCTCGGGATATCGAGGTCGCGAATATCTTGACCCTCAGGATATCTGAGGTCTTCGAACATACTGACCCTCAGGATATCTGAGGTCTTTCAGGATTTCTGAGTATTTTGGCCTCCTGAGTCCTCAGATTTGCTCATGGCCTTCTTGACTTAGCTCATCTGATTCATTTTTTCCTGACCTGAGTGGCGAATAATTGTCCATTGGGCATGTAATATTTAAATAATACACATGTCGTTCTTACGTGTTCGATTAAGCCTGAGTTACTATATCGAACACAACAATACCCCCCACCAGGGTCGCTTTGTATTCGACATGGGCCCGACTGTTAAAATCTTATTAGGCCATAGTCGATGTCTTTTCGTATTCTGTGTCGGATTTTCGAAATCGAATCCAACATTTATATATACCTTGTTTCTCCGCCTTAAACCCTTTTTTTCCTCCTCTTTCAATCAATTTTTACGTATCGAAAATTTTCCGGTGAGGGTTTCATCATTCCGGCGAAGAGTTTTACTCAGGTAACCGTTGCATTCTTTTTCTAATTGTGATTATGGCCTCTTGCTCGAACTCTTCTGTTCCCCTAGAATCAGACCACCATAGTTCCTCTTCTTCCCCCCTCTGTCGATAGAATCCCAAGTGGCGGCATAAATCTTGGGGAGCGAATGTCTCGGGTTCGAGGAATTTGTTGGCAAATTCGCAACCGCTTGCCGTTCTTTCCTCGATTACGATGAAGCCCTACATGAATTGGATAGGGACTTGGTCCGTAATGATTCTTCGGACAATTCAGGTGACAATTTTTGCCCCAAATTCAAATTGGGTCTAGGGCTGTTGACAATGTTAATGTAGATAGGAAGCGACAATGTTGTGGGGAAATTTTGGTAATTTGTAAAATATAACCGAATCGAACATAGGGGGTAGTTGGCGAGCAAATTTCGAGCTTGATATACTGTTGGTGTCCTCATAGTCAACGTATATACTTGAGTATAAGGCTTTCGTTATAGTTTTGATTGGCCCGAAGCAACCTCATAGGATTGGGGTTGAGAATGAGTACCAAGCCAAGCAAGATAGCGAGCATAATTGATTTGATAGGCTCCTTTCATTTGCATTGGATTTATGAAACTCCAAAAGATGTCTTTTTTCGGGCACGAGGTTCGATGGTGGGCCGACCAACCCCCGAGGGTTGTGTCATTTGAATTTAGACACAATGGAAGGCGGCCTTCGATTTCCCCTCCATCCGGCCATCACCCGTTTACTCGTGGGTGGAACATCACCATTACGTAGCTAAAGCCAAGCGGGTGGCATATGATCATGAGTTTTCGACTTTGTTCGGCAAAATGAAGCGAATCTTTATCCCGTGAGTTGAGCTTGCTCGATTGGTGCACTTTGACGTCGTCCGAGAGGTGAACACGGGTGGTTGTTCATGCAAGCTAATGCCAAGTGTAAAATTATTGAGGGCGTGCGAACAAAATCGGTGATTGGAAGGAAAAGTTTTTGGTTCGTTGAAATTTATTGGAAAAGCCCGGCCTCTGGAAGGCGAACCAAATGCTCATTTAGATATCCCTAATCGACTGACCGGGGTGCAAAGTAAGTGATTTTGTGTCTTTCGTCCTTCGATTTGAACCGATTTTAACTTTTTTTTTTTTTTGAGAATTTAATTTGCGACGAACAAGGAGACAAACGACAATTTATTTTAAAGCGTTTTTGCAAATTGATCTGAGTCTCGTTGGAGCGATCTGTGAGAACTCTAAATCTTCTTGTCGAGAAAGAAAGGAGGTTTGTTCGTGCCTCCTCATCATCTTGTTGTTGTTAATCCTACTGGTAAGGATTGCCTCTTGTATTTGTATAAGTTTTGTGCAATTTTGTTCGTTATTACCCTTCTGTTCGTATTGAAATATTTTGTTTATAGCCTTCCCCGCTGTGACCATTGCTGTGAGTACATCCGAGGGAGTGGCATGCATGCTTTGGATCAATGCCAACCATGTCTTCGTATGCGACCATGCGAACACATCCAAGTTTGCTTGAAGATAAGCAATAATTTATGTTGAATTGGTTCAGTAATTATGAACCAATGAACACTTCTAACTTTCTCGGTCCGTTGAATTCGATTTTGATGGACTCAGGTTGTTCGACTGGTGTTGCTCACTTTCTTTTTTGCTTCCACCGAGGATCTTGGATGGACCCCCGGTGCTCGTCATCAACCTCCATGGGTTCAAAACCTATGCAAGGCTCTAGGTCCGTTTGCTCGTTCGGCTGATCAATATTCATTTGATCTAGGAGATCTGGGGAATTAGTTGTCACCCCAGAGTCCGTGTTGGCGCGATTCGTGCTTTCGCGCGAAGAGCTATGCTCATCGAACTTATGTTAATGCGGAAGATCTTTAAGGGGGGTATTTGCTTTCGCTCGGGTTGCTCACAGATCTCCCATGTTTGCTCCATCATATTGACGATGCTTTGTTTTTCTAGTGCATATGATAGCAAACAATCTCGAGCTTTCTTCTGATCTCCTTTTACGCTTCCTGTTCCATCTTGTGTCAGAAATTTAACATAATAGTAATACGTAGAACAGGCCGCTTTGAATTCTTGAATAAACGGGCGACCTAGGAACCCATTATAAGTAGACGGAGCATCGACGATTACAAAATCTAGCATTCTAGTTCGTCGGATGTCCGGATTCAGAGTTGATTCTAACTCGACTCCTAACCTAATCATACCATAGGGTCGGGTTACAAATTTCCCAAAACCCATTATGGTATGATTACACGGTTCAATATAACTGTTCAAGTCTCCAACTTGTTTTTCCATCTGGCGAAGGGTGTTGACGAACAGAATGTTCGCATAAGCTCTGGTGTCAACCAGGAGGCGGTGCACCTTCAACCCGAGGAGACGAGCACTGATGGTTAAGGAGTCATTGTGGGGAGTTATTCGTCGAGATCGTCTTCTGAAAACATAATCTGGTGGGAGGGTGGCGTGCTAGCTGATGTGCTCGCTACCTTCACTTGATGGATGCTTTGCATGGCATGCATCTCCATCTTTTTTCGTCTGTTTGATAATGTTGGTGCCTGGTAACATCCACCTACTGGTCCATATTCAGGATGTATCATGTGAATCTCTTGACTTTCTCGACCTCTTCCCACAGTAGGAGGCCCTCTTCTAGATAACTCGGACCTCTTACGTGACTCTTCGGGATCACTGTCAGATGTTTGTTCGGCTTTTCGCTTACCCCTTCGATCTTCTATTTTTTCAGTTCGGGAGTCTCTGCTCACCGGCTTTTTTAAGAATTGGGTAAGACAATTATCTTCGTATAGCTTCCAAAGTTGGCGGAGTAAATCGCGACATTCTTCAGTATTGTGCCCGATGTACTCGTGGTAGTTACAATATTTGGAAGCGTTGAGCCGATGTTTTATCCATTATAATTCTTCTCGGCCTTTCCAACATGTCCCGATCTCTGATTTGGTTAAAGATTGTCTCCGCTGAAACGCCCAAAAGACTTCGTAGGGCATTTGCTCCTGCTCTTTCTTCTAATGGTTTGAAAGAGCTTGGGGGTTTGTACCCCCCTTCATTCATCACTTTCTTCCCAAAAACTCTTCTAGTGGTTGGTTCTTGACCTAATCGTGATTGGGCGAGCAAATCTTGCATGGTTATAATTTTAGTTGCTCGCTCTCGGAACTCTGAATATGTGTTCGGCCAGTCTTGATGCATGGCCTTCCACATATCAGTATTTAGAGTCAGGCCCCCGACCACCGCAAGGATTTTGGCGTCCTCTTCAACTGGGGCCCCATCATATAGACATTTATCGAATCTTTCTATGTACGATCGATCAGACTCACCTTTTAATTGGGAAAAATGTGCCAATCTTTGTTTTGGCGCTGGGCGAGCACACATGGACGAAAAGTGGGATAGAAATTGTTGTCCCAATTGAGCGAAAGATGTGATCGACGCAGCGGGCAAAGTAGAAAACCACCGATGTGCCCGATCACCCAAAGTCATGGGGAATGATCGGCCAAGATCGCATCAGCGTCTGTGGGCCCCATCGCGATCATAAAGTCTGAATACTTTGCGAGATGGACATGAGGTCGGGACTCAACATCAAATCACGGAATTGGCGGTCGGGACTTCGCCACTTTTCTCTGATATTCGGCCGCCATGATCGCCCGGTGACAATGGCGAAGCAGTGGTATTGCTTTCGCTCGAGGTTGCCTTTTGGTCGCGGCAGGTTGGGCTGTAAATCCTCGATGGCCTTTTGCATTCCCGCAAATTTTGTGGGATTGACAGACTTAGATTGGGGCAGTCCCCATCTCCAAGTTCGTCCTTGATGGGTCATGCTCGTGATGGGGCAGTCCCCATCTCCAAGTTCGTCCTTGACTACCCAATCGATGATGGATAGACAATTTTGTTCCCGCCGATTTTTGTTCGGCATGCGGATGATCATGAAGATCTGAAGGTGCGGGTATTTTTATTGGTTGTTCCTTTCTTGGATCCTGTCGCCTATTATTGCTGATTCGATCTTTGGCGGAGAGCCTCAAACGTCCAAACGCTGATGGTCTAGATCCTTGAGGTTGTTCGTCATCAGACGTGTCATCGGTTTTTTTACTTGCTCGCTTCACAATTTTCTTTTTAACTTGTTCACTATCAGGTGTACGTGAGTGTCGCTCTTCACGATCTTGAGTTTCTAATTTGGCCAATTCTTTCTCAGCCCTCTCTTTCTGCGCTTGCAGTAAGAAAGTGATGGCCCTGGTTGTGGCCGCCGGATCATTCACAATATCCTCGAGATTGGTAATCTCCACTCCCTGATCTTTATAAGGCTGGCGCTGAGCCTCTTTCAGGTCATGTGGTCGGCTTTGTCCCGACCTCTCCGTTTGTGTATTCCTAGATTGAGGCATTTTATTTATTTTTTCTGCCTCGGTTCTCTAAGGGTTCGTATATGGGTTGGTTTTTGGGTGAAGGACCCTCCTTCTAGCGCCAGTTGTTGCGAGTCGTTTTTTGTGAAGAGTATTATGTGGCTAATTTGGTAACAACTCACAAACAAAACATGTACGTGTACGATAAGCTGTAAATAAGATGAATTTGTTGACCCAGTTCGTCGGGAAATGACTACTCTGGGGGCATACCAAGCCAGGATGTGGTATTGCGAGCTTTACACGTACAATATTTGATACACCTTATGAAGATGAATCATTACAGATGAAGATAATTTGGAGAGCTCATCTCCGGGTGCTAGGGTTTCTAGTAGGAATAAATGATCACTCGATTTTTTTTTGTTCCTCACCTCTCAAGCATGGGTATGACTTTTTGGGAGATTTTTTCTGAACCCTTTTCTTCTTCTTTTTTCTTCCTTCTATAGTACTCAAACGCAAGCATAATTTGGGTTGGCAAGCATAATTTGGAGACTTGGTCATGCAAGAACTCACGTAATGCTGCCACGTTTTCAACTTCGTCTTCTTGGTTGATCTTGGAACTTACTTGTTTGTAAAGCACTCTTTTGGTCGTCCAAATTAATCTTTTACTCGGTTGGATGCTTTGTTCGCCCCTTTAACCATGTCAGTTTTATGCTAGATCATTGTCCTCCTCGAGCCCTCAGGATGTTCGGGTCTTCGTGATATCTGAGTGTCGGGCACTCTCGACCGCCGGGGGGGATACCGACAGGTCTGATCCATCTTGATCCTCGGGATATCGAGGTCTTTGAACATACTGACCCTCAGGATATCTGAGGTGCGAACATACTGACCCTCAGGATATCTGAGGTGCGAACATACTGACCCTCAGGATATCTGAGGTCTTGAATCTTGACCCTCGGGATGTCGAGGTCTTGAACATGACCTTGGGACGAGGTCGGGATCGGGATATCGAGGTCTTCAAATATCTTGACCCTCCGGGATATCCGAGGTATTTTGGCGAGTATTTCGGAGTCTGAGTCCTCGGTTGCTCATGGCCTTCTTGACTTAGCTCATCTGATTCTTTTTTTCCTGACTTGAGTGGCGAATACTTGTCCATTGGGCATGTAATATTTAAATAATACACGTGTCGCTCTTACATGTTCGATTAAGCCTGAGTTACTATATCGAACACAACAAACCTCTATAACCGAACACTTAAATTTTTGACAAACCAAATAATCCACAACATCTATAACTATATAATACACCTACATATTACCATTTTTGTTTTTCCGCTCTTTTTCCTCCACCGTTAGATCTTCAACAATCAATCTCAACCATACATTTGTTACACAATTTATTCATAGTAGTTTTGATAAATACATAAATAAAATTAATTGCCTCTTTACAATTTTTTGGTTCTCCAACCTGTATAAAGAGAAGTACACTCCATGTTTTACACTCCATTTTTTTCAATCTCATTAGTAGTAGTTTCATTTTGTTTTTTTGTGTATTAAGATTTATATTTTTTTTACTCTTAATCTTAGGACAATTCTCAATGAGTTAGAAATTCTGTCAGTTTTATATGATACTAATGAGATTGGAACTGAGCGTGTTCCTATTTCCAAGCAAATTGTTTATCTCAATGACATTTCAAGCCAATTATTTATCTCAACGACATTGACGATTTGCATGTCGTATATGGTGAACTGTGTGGATCCTCTGAAGAAGTTGAAGAAAATTAAATACTTGAAGGAAGTCTGTAATATTAGGGTTATAAATTTTAATTTTTATTAATGTTACTGCCCAACAATCGTATTTATAAAAATAATCTTATCATGATGCTTTTTTATTTTAGCAAAGATTATAGCTGTGTAGAAGGAATTAGACAATTATGTTACTTTTGATAATTAGTTTATTTTTATAGCATTACTATTGTAGTTGTTTTTACTGAATATCATTACTACTCCATATCAATAGATTTGTTTGTACACCATTTATGATTATAGTTGTGAAGATTTGGAAAAGAAAGAACATATCAAATTCTAAACAAAGATTTTCATAAATTTACCGAAACATATTTGGTCACAAATTCTTAATTCACAAAATACTCGAGCTTCTATTGTATGATAAAATCAAGCAATTCATTTTGTTTGTGTATATGGTAAATCAACCAATTCATCCTCTAATACTAATTGATTATTGGTTGGATTCAATCAAACAAATCATTATGCCACATATTATTTTATGAAAATTTTATGTAGATTAATTCTTAACAAAAGCATTTGATGATCATTATTAGTTAGCTTCAATCAAGCAACTCATTTTGTTTGTGTATATGATGAACCTTATAAAATTAAAGTAGTTAAGCTTTTAAGATTTTATATATTTGTCAAACTTATAGTATTATTTAGGTGTTTAAACATTGTTAGCATAGTCATATTTCAGATTTCATTACTTGATTTATTTAAAAAGTATATTATTCTTAATAATAAAAATTATAAATTTTGATTTAGTGATATATAATTATTTTCCTAAGTTTTCATTTTATGCATCTCATCCTCTAATACTAATTGATTATTAGTTTGATACAATCAAGCAAATAATTATGCCAAGTATTATTTTATGAAAATTGTATGTAGATTAATTCTTATAAACAGAAGTTGATGATCATTATTGGTTGACTTCAATCAAGTAACTTATTTTGTTTGTGTATATGGTAAACCTTATAACATTAAAGTAGTTAAGTTTTTAAGATTTTATATATTTCATAAATTTATAGTATTATTTAGGTGTTTAAACATTGTTAGAATTGTCATATTTTAGATTGAATTGCTTGATTCATTTAAAATTTATATTATTCTTAATATTAAAAACTGTAAAATTTGATTTAGTTATATATGATTATTTGCCTAGATTTTGATTTTTTGCATCTTATTCTCTAATACTAATTTAGTATTGGTTCTCTTTAATCAAGCAACTCATTATGCCATGAATTATTTTACGAAAATTGTATGTAGATTAATTCTTATAAAAAATGAAAAAAGTGAGTTGATGATCATTATTGGTTGGCTTCAATCACACAACTCATTTTGTTTGTTTATATGGTAAACTTTATAATATTAAAGTTGTTAAGTTTTTAAAATTTTATATATTTCTCAAACTTATAGTATTATTTAGGTGTTTAAACATTGTTAGAATTGTCATATTTTAGATTGAATTGCTTGACTAATTTAAAATTTATATTATTCTTAATACTAAAAAGGGTAAATTTTGATTTAGTGATATATAATTATTTTCCTAAATTTTTATTTTATGCATCTCATCCTCTAATACTAATTGATTACAAACAAGCAACTCATTATGCCACGTATTATTTTATGAAAATGTATGTAGATAAATTCTTATAAAAAGAAATTGATGATCATTATTGGTTGCTTCTATCAAGCAACTCATTTTATATGTGTGGATGACAAACCTTATAATATTAAAGTAGTTAAGTTTTTAAGATTTTATATATTTCTCAAATTATAGTATTATTTAATTGTTTAAACATTGTTAGAATTGTCATATTTTAGATTGGATTGATTGATTCATTTAAAAATTATATTATTCTTAATATTAAAAACTATAATTTTTTTGTTTATATATAATTTTTTTTCCTATATTTTCATTTTATGCATCTCATCCTCTAATACTAATTGATTATTAGTTGGATTCAATAAAGCAAATAATTATGCCAAGTATTATTTTATGAAAATTGTATGTAGATTAATTCTTATAAACAGAAGTTGATGATCATTATTGGTTGGCTTCAATCAAGTAACTTATTTTGTTTGTGTATATGGTAAACCTTATAATATTAAAGTAGTTAAGTTTTTAAAATTTTATATATTTCTCAAACTTATAGTATTATTAAGGTGATTAAACATTGTTAGAATTGTCATAATTTAGATTGAATTGTTTGATTCATTTAAAAATTATATTATTTTTAATATTAAAAGTTGTAAAATTTGATTTAGTGATATATAATTATTTTCCTAGATTTTCATTTTATGCATCTCATCCTCTAATACTAATTGATTATTGGTTGGATCCAATCAAACAAATCATTATGCCATGTATTATTTTATGAAAATTGTATGTAGATTAAGTGTCCTTGAATAAATAACCACCTATTAAAAAAAAGTAATGTATTTAAATATAAATTTTATATAATTTATTTTGTTTTAACATTTTTAAAACTTTCAACACTGAAAAAATTATTATTAATTAAATTAAATTAAACTTATAAAACTATGAAATTTTAGTTAGAAAATTTAACTACCAATGAGTAGGTAAATCATTGAAAATATTATAGAGTATATTTTCACAAAAGTTTCACATAAACTGATTTAAATCGTAAATATTAAAAAAAAGTTGTATAAAAGACATATATCTAAATGAATTAATTGAAAGACAATAAATATTTTTTTATTTCAGCAATAAAATATTATTTATTATACATATAGCTTATATAATATGTGATTATTCCAAGTATTATCAAATTAAGTAATACATACATTTAGTTTTTATTTTATGTAGAATTGACGACGACCGGTGAAAAAAAAGAACAGTTGTCTTATAGAAACAAACAAAATGTTGAGGGTTGTAAGCAAGGCTCTACAGTAGTACTTTGAAGGTATGTCTATAGCGGACTCCAACCCTAATTATTCGCCTCGAAATAGATTATTAATGATGAAGTTTGCATATAATAGATCAAATTTGAAGAATGATTTTGAGTATTTGATGAGTAGACTTAATGATGAACAACACAAAGTTTATGAATCAATAATCAAGACCGTTCATTCTGGAAAATTAAAGATGAAATATTTTTTGTGTACGGATACGGTGGAACCAGAATAATATTAATTTGGAAGACATTGTCTGCAAGTTTAAGGTCTAATGGGAGAATTATTTTTAATGTAGCATCCAGTGGTATAACTTCACTTCTTCTTCTAGGGGGACGTACTGCTCATTCTAGGTTTGTCATCCCAATAAAGATAATAAACTTTAATTCAATAAAATCACCAAATGGGATCATATCATTTAAACACCATGTAATATGCAAACAACCATATTAAATTTAATACTACATATTAAACATAATTATTTCTAAATGATATTCATGGAGACAAAATTTTGTGCATTAAATTTGTCTTAATACTTTCTTTATACCAATTTTCAATTTTTATAATGCAAGATAACAAACCACTTAATATTTTTTTATATAAAATTGTTCAATTTTTAATAATTTAAAATTAACAAATGTTTTAATTTTTTTTTTGATCTTGATTAATGTTTATTGATATAATCCTTTCACGCTATAGCAGTCACCAATCAGGTAACAACCATTAGTGGCTTATTTTTTTTTTTTAAAGAATACAATGTCTCTAAACTTTTTAATTTGATTTGACAATCCGGAATCTTCTTTCCATATAATTTTTTCTCAATTTGTTTATTTATTTATTTGATTATAGTATTTCTTAGTTTATTGGTTTTAATTCATTTGTTATATTCGGATAAAAAATCGACTAAGATTTTGGGATTAAAAAGTTAAAATTAAATAGAATAACAAAAAATTACAATGGATTTTTCTTTGCATATGAATTTCAAATGTTCATCTAGATTCAAAAAAATTTAAAACTTATGGACCAAAATCAAAAAATCTTCGGGACTTTTGCTTAAAAAGCGTCTCAAAAAATTTAATCCCATATTTTTTGATCTTGATTTGTTTATTGATATAATCATTGAATCTTCTAAAAACATTGGCGTGGCTATTCTCTATTGATTTAGGTCCAATTTTGCTCTGGGTATAATTTTTTATAATGTCATTTTTTAATGGAATGTAGTTTTTTTTGAATTCATTTGTTATATTTCCGATTTGGGTTTAAAGCTTAAATTTGAGAATTGTAATAGATGTTAAATGCAATTAAAAAATTGTTAAAACGATTTAGTAATGTGATCATTGATAATTTTATGTGGTTATTTATTGTTGTCGTAAAATCTCTTGGAATGTATTTTTTTAATGTTATTTTTGGAATATATGTATATATGATTTTTTTGTTAAATTTGAGAATTGTAATAGATGTTAAATGCAATTAAAAATTATTTATTTTGCGTTTTGAGATTTGTGTTTTTTTTTTACCATTTTGTAATAGTATATATGAAATTTTTGTGTCTCTATTTTTTTTTTCTTCGTTTTTAATTTTTTTTTGGAGGCAATATATTGCTAAGAAATTATGAGTCAATCAACTGTCAAAATAGACTAAAATTTTGCTCTTTGTAAAAATAATTATTTTGTTGTAAGAATTATATATTGTTATTTTTTAAAATTAAATAATCATAGGAATATGTTATTATTAGTTAGTCTTATTTAATACAATACTATAATTTTGAGCATAAAATTAAATTCTGCAAAATAGCCTATAAATATGTTTATTATTAATGATATATGTAAAATATTGCCCTATTATCCTCTTAATCCTATATTTGGGACATATGTTTTTTTTTTTATATAAAGTTTCACCAATAAATGTTCATTAGATTCTTGAATTGTAAAAATATACATAAAGAGAATTCAAATTTCATATGGGTGTTAATTGACTGATAATTTATCATTAAACATTTGCACTCATGATTTTTCTAACAAAATTGAAGCAAGTTTTGGTCTCATTTAAGTTCTTTTATTATTTTCAATTTAGTCAGTTTTTAGCCTTCTTTTTTTCCATTTTGGTCCAAAAGGACCAAAATTGAGTGCAAATTGTATAAGATCATCAAATGGCATTCTAAATTGGAGAATTTTCTTAAAAATATATTTTCTAATGTGAAAGCAAATAAAAATAGGAAAAAAGGTTGAAAATGGAGGGCAATAAGACAACATATATAGATGAAGTGTGACTAATTAAAAATTGGGGAAGATTCCATACAAAATTTTGCTGAAAGAATGTGATCGTCAAGAATCCAAATTTTTGCTGATGATCAACGCGTTGACCAGTCTAAAATGAACATTGCCAAAAATTTATAGTTGTTCAACAATTGTTTGATAAATTATTTAATTAAAAAAAAACCTACACCAAACCTCTATGATTGTTTGTTAATTTTTTTTTTTGAAGAGTTTTGTTGATTTGGTTATTATTTTTCTTGCGAGATGTAAAACTTAAGATGTCAAATATTTATTAATTTTATTTATTGGGTATCAATCTTTTTTATTTGTTTGTATTATAATAAAAAAACTAAATATAATGATTATAATGTATAAGTACTTAAAAATATAATTATAACTTATACAATACTATTAAATATGTATTGAAATAATACTTTAATAAAGTGAATACAACAAATGTTGAACCAAAATGATATACAATTGCATATATATTATATTTAAGAATACATTTAGTTTATAAATTAGAATAAGAAATTTAAATATATTGCATGCACAATATTAAAAAATAGTATATATGTTTTTTTTTCCTTTTCTTTCATTAATTTTGATTTAAGTCCGCTAGCTTTTTTTAACTTTTTAAATATCCCTTAAATTTACCAAATTCAATATTTTTGTTCTTGAACTAGCTAAAATAGGTTTATCGAATTCAACTTTTTCGTCCTAAATTCTAACCAACTAAAAGGACGAAAAAGTTGAACTTGGTCTTTAATTTCCATCCATGTTAAATATTTTTCCCCTTTTTATTTTCATTATTTTTTTATTTATTTTGTTGGATTAAATAAGATATGTCGACGATTGATTTTTCATATAAAATAAGATCAAGGTTCAGGATTATAATAATCATAAATTTTCTTCATTTTTTTTACTTTTTTTTATATACCTAAGAAATTAGTTTATGTAAAAAAATTAGTCAAGTGCAGTTCTTTATGAAAAAAATTTATTTGAAACTTAACATAAGATTCACAATCTAACTTTAGGTGTTAAAGACTAATTATTTTGTTTCTATCATGAAATTTTTTCATACATTTCACCTTATTAAGCATTCACAGAAAGACTCTATAAGAAATTTAAAATTGAAATGTCTTTGGATCAATTAGGGTGGGAGAAATAAACAACACAAGAAAATTCAGATTTTTTTTTCTCTTAATTTGCCTCTAAAATAAATGTGAGACTTTTACATTCTTGCAAATTCATGACGCTTGATTTTAACTCTTATTCTTTAACAACCAAATATTTTGAAAATTTCAATGTTTATGATTACAAGTATTTTTTAATGTCAATGTCGCAGCTTAAGTTCTTACTGGGCGATGAAAAATTGTTCCAAATTTGAAAATGGACACACTTAATTTCATCTTTGTATGTTTCTTTATGATTTTTTAAATCATTTATGCGTAAATTTGTGTTTCCAATTTTAACACATAAATTGAATTTTTTTTTCCGATTTTGTGGTTTATTTGACACATGGCATGAGATTTTGGCCCTTTAGACGTACACTAAGAAAATATGCAAGTGACACTTGGTTGGTTGAGCCCTTGAAAAAGAGATGCAAGTGCATGATTTGATCTCCAAATGGATGTTTGTTGGTGTTGGTGAGTCCGCGAGAGAAGCCAACACTTTTACTATTTTTTTTTTTGGAAAGTATGATGAAGTATCATTTAAATCATTCAAAATTGACGTTGTTTTTTGTACAATTAAGTTTATCAACATATGTAATTTTTTTCTATATAGTTACTCACTTTCATAACTTGGTTATTACTTATTAGTAGGTTTTGTAGTAAGTTGTTCCAATTATCACAATAACTATTAAACTGGGGGAGTATGTCTTATGAATATTTCAATGTTCTTAAATCAATATTTCTATGAAAAATAAGTCAAAGTGAAATAGTAATATATATACTAAATGGTTTTAATTTACAAGACTTTTATCTCGCAAACACTCTGAACTGATGTCATCTTTTAGTAACAAGGTCTACTCAGTATTTTCTAAAATCTCTACTTAAAATGAAAAAATGTCGATATACATAAATTTTAATGTTCATAATTAATTGTGTCTTTCTAAATTTGGTATTGTTAGATAGTATCAAGATTTATTTAATCTATGTCGCTACAAAGGAAATAATTACACAAGGGAATCAAGATCTCGAACATCTTCAAATTCAAGATGTATGATGCAACATTATATTTTTATTGAATTTTATGGAAAATAATTTGAATTCTTTATTCTGAATAATTATATCTTTTAATGGTGCCCAGTTTGGTTATGGCTTAAGTTTTTCTTAAATAGAACGCTAAATACAATCTCATATTAAAAAAAAATTTAGAATCAAAATTCCTCACAGTGAGCTTGAAGAATGTGTCTGTGAATAATTCCAGAAAAAAAAGAGCAGCATTTGTTGGTGAAGTTGTCCTGATTACTGACACAAGAATTAGTTTATGGATCCTCGCTTTTCCAAAGCAAATGTCACCATTGGTAACTTTTTTTTTCAGTATTGTGGGGTTCATTTATTTTATATTTTCTCGAAAAGAAGAGAGATATGAAAAAGATTTTACTTATAACACAAAAAACATTAAATTATGAGAAGACGGAATGAAGAATTGCGGGTATAACCAAATTAAGAATTTGGATTATTCATCAACTATTTTCAATTGCACATCCATTATAGATTTCAGTTACATGTTTTTTCATGTTATTCTTTGTGAATGATTTCAATTGCCTACTTTTCTATTTATGAATCGTGTATCTTTCATTTTGTTAGATCAGTGTACTAAGTGAATTTTTTTTTCCACCTAATACCATATTAGTTGCGCATTTCTATCCACCATTGTTACATTACATTCATCCTAAAAAGTGATATCCGCATAAATCTTCTCAATTTGTTCATTTTTTTTATAAAAAAAAAGCTTGATTGTCTTAAAAAACTAACAACATTCATTTTAACGTTTAGTATTCTCCTTAAATATTTGCACTCATGATTTTGTAACAAATTTGAAGCAAATTTTGGTGTAATTTTTATTCTTTTATGATTTTCAATTTTAGTCCATTTTACATTATATTTTTTCATTTTTGGTCCAAAAGGACCAAAATTGTGAGCAAAATGTACAAAGACCTTTGAATGATATTTTGCATTTTGAAGAATTTGCATTAAAAAATATTTTCTAGTGCGAAAGCAAACAACAAATAGAAAAAAAAGGATGAAATTAGAAGATGGACAAGAAGACATCATATATAAATGAAGTCTGACTAACCAAAAAAATAGGGAAGGTTCCATACAATTTTTTGCTGAAAGAAATTTGATCGTAAAAAAATAAAAAATTTCAGGATGATGTTCGACGAGTTGATCAACCTGAAATGGACACTGACTTGAAATTGATAGTTGATCACTAAGTGTTCAATAAATTATTTAATTAAACAAAAGTTCCGACAACCTTTATGATATTTTGTTAATATTTTTTTTTTAGTTTTGGAGTTACATGTTATTTGGTTACTATTTTCCTATGCGGGTTTAAAACTTAAGATGACATGTGCAACACAAATAAAATACATTTTAGATATTTATTGGTTTTTCATTGTTTATTTTTTTATAATTTAAATTAAAATATAATGATGATAAAACATGAGCATTTAAAATTATAATTATAAATTATACAATATTATTAATTATGTATTGAAATAATATTTTAATAATGTGAATATAACAAACATTGAACTAACATAATGTACAGTTGTATATACATTGTATTTAAGAATACATTTAGTTTATAAATTAGAATAAAAAATGTAAATATATTGCAAATTTACAATATTAAAAAATGGTATAAAAATGCTTTTTTTTTTTCTTTAACTTTCATTAATTTTGATTTTAGTCCGCTAACTTTTTTCGACTTTAGATATAATCCCTTAAGTTTACCAAATTCAATTGTTTAACCTGGAACTAGCTAAGATAGATTTACCAAATTCAATTTTTTCGTCCTTAATTCTAACTGACTAATAGGCGAAAAAGCTGAGTTTGGTCCTTAATTTTCTCCCATATTGATTAATTTTTTTCCTTTCCATTTTCAATTATATTTTTATTTCTTTTGCTGAATTCAATATGATATGATAATAATTGCATTTTCCTATAAATTGAGATTAATAATCAGGATTATAATAATCACAATTCTCTTTTTTTTTTTTACCTTTTTTCCCCAATTACCTAAAGAATCCATTTATGCACAAAAGTTTAGTCAAGTGCACGTTCTTTTTAGTAAGATGTCCATTTGAGACTCAAAAAATAATAATCCCGATCTGATTTTAGGTACTCAAGACTAATTTGGTTCCGTCATGAAAAATGTTCATATTATTCACCTTATTGAGTCTTCATAGAAAGATACTCAAAGAAATCTAAAGTTGGAAAGTCTTGGAATCAATCATGGTGATAGAAATGAACTCAAAATAGTTCATATATATATATATATATATATATATATATATATTTTAAATCTGCCTCTAAGATAAACATGAGACTTCTACATTCTTGAGAATTCATGACACTTGATTTTAACTCTTATTGTTGAACAATCAATAGCTTGGAAGTTTCGATGAATATATTTACAAGCTTTTTTTAAAGTCAAAATCGCACTTGAGGTTCTTACTAGATGATGAAATGATATAAATTGCGTCAAATTTGAGAATAAATACACTTAATCTCATTTGTGTACGTTTCTTTTTTATTTTGGTAATCATGTATGTGTCGATTTGTGTTTTCAATATCAGTACATAAATTGATGTTTTTTTTTCTTCGATTTTTTGATTTATTTGTCGCATGGATCGGGGGATTTTGGTATTTTAGACACTAAGAAAATATTCAAGTTACACTAGGTTGGTTGTGCCCATGAATAGGAGAGACAAGTGCACGATTTGGTCTTCTAAATGGATGTTGGTTGGTGAGTCCGCAATTCTAGGTTTGTCATTCCAATTAGGGCTACCAAAGATTCTATTTGCAATATTAATCAGTATAACCTCTTGCCGAGCTTTCGACTGAGAATGATCTCATTATATAGGATGAAGCTCGATGGTAAATATATATTGTATTGAAGCCCTTTATACTACTTTGAAGGATATTATGCAGATGGTCGATCCGTTATCTTTTGGATTACTTTTTGGTGATAAGATTGTTGTGTTTGGAGACGATTTTGACATATATTCCAGGTTATTCCAAAAGGAATGAGGCATTATTTTGTTCACGTTACAATAAGTTCATATCTTTTGTGGAAATGATTGTATCTTACTGAAACTTACAAGGAGTATGGTGTTGTAGAATTTAGAATCGGCTAATGGTTTACGCAAATTGAGAGTTTTTATCTAATTGGCTAACATCTATAGGAGATTGAAGTGTAGAATCACAAACTGAGTATGATTTTGATGTACAAATTCCGGATGATACTCTTTTTAGAGGTAGTGTTGATCAGATCGGTCCTATTGTTGATACTTGATAGTATTTATCCTGATTCTTAATCCCACATTAGATGTTGTTAGGTCCATAAACTATCACATGATTCAGGTTAATTAAAATGAATCCATATTTATTTGAGCTTTGATAGTCATTGACATGCTGATTTAGACGTTGATCATCTTTCTGATGTGCATACTCCTGAATTCTTGAATAATGTATAGTGTTCGGGTGTTTTTGATCATGAACTGAATCTAAAAATTGAAACACCGATAATGTTATCTAGAAATATTGATCACTCAAGGAATTTGTACAATGAAACAAGGTTTGGACTTTTAATATTATATTTTTTTTCCTCATCATTTAAAGGTTGAATATGTATTATTTCATTAAATTTGTAATGAAATATTTTTGTCCAATATATAGGTTGGTTATTACGAGAATGAGTGATATATTCTTCAAGCTAAGGTTCTAACGGGAAGTAATGATGAATAATTAAATTTGATACCTGAGCTTACGTTAACTCATTCTGGTCATAGATTGTCATTCAAATTTTCAACGGAGATAGTTTTGGTTGATTATTTTATATGATATGTATATATATAAAGGTTAAGGACAATCATTTACTCAAGTAGGATAATTTTTTTGCAAAAGTTCATTTTTATTCATAGACAATTGTGTGTAGTTTTTTCCGAATAATAAACCTCTAAGGTTTGGTTTCGAAGATCCTATTGTGTCATGATGATAATCGTGATTGTAGTATCAAGAAAAATGTAATTTTTCATGAAATTTTTAGGAATTATATAATTTTAAAATACTTTGTACACTTTCCTTATTGGGACGTCCCTCAACACTTTGCATATCCTATAAAAAGAAACTCCTCATTAAATCTCACCCTCACAATATTCACATATTTACACAAAATGTTCTCGCTTTGGAACTCACTTATACACTCAATAAAACTACTTTATTTACGTTATACATAAAAATTACAAAATTAACCTCCAACACTCCACACATTATATCTTTTTCTTAGTTTTTGTGCCATAAATATGGCGGAAAGTCATCCGGAACGGACATAGTAATAAATATTAAAATGTTACAACTTTTTCATGACATTTTATTTTTTGTTAAACTCCTTTTTATATAGGATTTTACAATATTAATTATTTCTCTAAAATGTAAATATTATATATCTTATATACGTTAATATATTTTTTATGAATTTTTATATTATAACAATATACTAATATAAGTTATTTGTTGTAAATTTCCTAAATTTAATTTAGTAAAATATAATTGTTGTGGAATAAGAAGCCTTCGTATCTTAATGCACATATTTAATTTATTTGGGGCCATGTGCAGATAATGAAGAACCATAAGACTGAATTACCTGGGATGCTTGTGCCCATAAGAACTCCCGGAGGAACTCTCCATGAAATTCATAGTTGCATTACTTATAGCTGAAATTATATATTTTTAAAATTAATCGATATTTTTATCATGAATATAAATATTACATCAAATGTTAAAAAAAAGGATTAATTGCAAAAATAAAAAATTACCATCAATTACAACATATTAATTTTTTTCCATTGCAATTCAAGACATCACCTTTTTAAAATTTTGCAATTTGAAGCGTTTGCCCATTTTCTGGCAACAATTAAATAAGGTGGTTACTGGAACTGCTAAATAGGTGTCCATGTAAGATGTCACGACTGATGAATAAAATATATTTTTTCTTTATTTTTCTTAACAAAAACAATACCTAAAAAATGTTTATAAAATTTAGGAATGAATCCTCAAAACTCATCCTAACAAGAAATAAGCTCTTATTATTTCTCCCCAAAAACTTAAAAAAGAACACTAAATCGTCCACCATATCGCAATTCCAAATTCTTGAATATTTAAAAAATATTTTTTTTTCTTAAAACTAAATTTTCAATAAAAAGAAGTCATTTTATTCAGCAGTCTTGACATCCTACGTGGACATTTATGTCAACTCCAGCAGCCACGATACTTAATTATTGCCGAAAAATTGAAAATGCTTTTAATAACATAACTTTAAAATGTGGTGTCGAAAAATTGCAAAGTAAAAATAATATGTTGTAATTGATAAAAACCTTAAGGGTGGTGATATTTTTTGCAATTAACCCAAAAAAATTTATAAAGTGAAGAATATTAATGGGATTAAAAATTTTATAGTCCAGTAACTTTCCATCGTTTTAAAATTGATCCCGATTGTTTTGACTTTTTAATTTTGGGTCCTGTAAGTTTTCAAAAACCTGCTGTGGTAGGTCACCAAATAGGTAAACGTCACATGTGTAATTATTTTATTTTTTACTTTAATTATGAAGCATCACCTGAACTTTTTTAATTCTAATAATTTTGGATCGAGTATTGGGTCGGATTTAAAGACAACCTGAATATTAAATGACAAAGAAAATTGGGTTGGTTTATGATGAGGGTCATAATTGCTTGTTTTATGATCATTTTGTGTGTCTTATTTGATGTGATTTGAGTTCATTTGCAATAAAAAGTGCTACTAATCCCGTTTATTTGAGTATGTGATAAAGTGTTAGGAAATGGGTGAAAACAAACAAAAAGTGGTGCAAAACTGATCTGATCTAAAAAATTGTTTGAGAAGATGGCTGAACCATTAGAAGCGCATTGAAAAGATGATTCCAAGAAAAAAAAATCATCTCAATTGGAGTTCGAAAGCTCATGTTATGAGCGAAACAAAATGACTGCTCAGCTGAAAAATGAGCACTCGGCCCAATTCGCGAAAATAGAAAAGCAGGCCCAATAACCCAAAATTTTAGTAATATAATTGGCCCATGTTGAGCAGCCCAATTCGAAGACATTGACGTGAGAATTTTCAAGGAATCCACCTTTATTATTAATTGAGAGTTATTTATTCTGATGTGTCAGCACTCATGATTTGGCCTATATGTCATTATAAGAATAAGAGTTGAATCCGCATCATCTTTTTTTTCCGTGATATGTCTGCCACGTCTAATAAGAGTTGAATCCACGTCTCTCTGAAGTCTAATAAACCCTATTTCACTAAAAAAAATCTACATCGCCGCTCGCCATCGCCATCGCCGTCGCTCCTCGCCATCGTCGCTGCTCGCCATCGCCAACGCTGCTCGCCGTCGCTGCTCGCCGTCGCCAACGCTGCTCGCCGATAATGGTTATTCTCATAAAGAGGGATTATTTCATTTACCGATTCTTTTCGCCGCTCAATCTCATCCCTCGCTGCTAAATTTGAATGATATGTGAAGAATTGGAACAGAACTCCAGTGGTCTGTTCTCGCCGGTAAGATCGAAGCGGCGATTGAAAGACAAATCGACGCCGATGCAGACGCTGACACAAGCCTAGAATTCAACTGATTTCTCGCATCTCATGCGTCTCATTGGCCAGCCATCTCGATTTTGGATTTTTCTGGTTTGATTTTCTGACTTTTAATTTCTAGGGTTTGTATGTATGTAAGAGATTTGTGGTTTGAATTTTTCGATAAAATATATTAATTTTAAGCTGTGTTTCAGTTATCTGACTAATTTAGATGAGTTGATCATATAGCACGACAACAAAAAAGTTTTCTTCTGACTAATTTAGATGAGTTAATCATATAGCACGACAACAAAAAAGTTTTCTTCTAGGATGATAATAATTTTATCAAAAGGACTCTTAAAGTTTTATCTCAATTATATTTCCCCTGCTTTGAATATTTAGTTTTAAGTGACACTGTTTAACTTCAGTTAGCTCTTCACATCTAGCTTATATCCAACAATTGATTTTGATGACACTCTCTCCCTAGATGAAGAGAATCAGGAAAGTATATGATGCTCGACCATTACCAAATAAACTAATAAATAGATGGGAAGCTCATGCAAAATTATACAATAAGGTACTGTTCAGTGTACATGCACTTGATTCCTGAAAATTAATGTATAATTAGTGCCTGCCGTTCTCCGTCTCTATTTCCAAGCCCTAGATTTGACAGTTCAATTTTAATTATCATTTTCGTGTTCCTTGTGATGCTTTATTTTGCAATTGCTGATGTACTATTTCTTTTCATTTTATACCTTTAAACAATGGTTTATATATAACAAATTTATGTTTCAGTTAATAAAAAAAGCATCAAAACTGTAAAATGAATTGTCTGAAAGATTGATAGATGGCATTGACTAGCCTGAATTTGTATTTAGCAAATGAAAATTCCTTATATTTCCCTTTATAGTTACTGAATGATCTGCTTGACTGGTGAATTTGAGTTATGTGAGATTGTTGGCTAGACATTGTTTCTTTTTCATTTATTTAGTTTCAATGAAGTAGGATAAACATATTTAAAGTAGTACAACTCCTCCATCCCCCCCCCCATAACTAAATCTAATCATTTTCAAGGTATTGGAACAATGCTGGTTGAACCGGGATATGGAGATTGATGTACACTCTCTGTTGAGATGGTTTATACCACAAGGTGTGCATGCATCTTTTGTGTAGTCTATATTTTGTTTGTTTCATAAAATGGGCATGGTTTGTGTTCACTACTTCATGAATAGAATGTAAGCCTATGTGAGGTTTAGAAATGCTCATGCTGTGGAAATTGTCGTCTTTCTTAGTGTAAGTCCAGTTTCTCTATATATTGTGATTTTAAATTAATGTAACAGTTGAATATAGGTATGTTTATACCAATAGAAAGTACATATGCCTTTGACATATATAGTTTTCGTATCCTCAATGCAATTTCTGCTATCTATTTACTGATTTTTCAATTTTCAGTAAAATTTTTATTATTTCTAGGTTATATTTCATTCCTGAATATGTTTGCGTTTTCTGTGTGTTTAATATGTTAGTTCATGCATGAGTTTTTTCCCTAATGCTAAATGATTAATACCTAAGCTTAATTCTTTAATCACACACCATTAATCTGATTTTCCTAATCTAATACATGGGATTGCAGTTTTTTATACTTAGATATTATGGGATGTTCCAATTTGTTGTTGTTTCCACATAGGTTTTGGGACATGAGACATTGCGATCGTTCGAAAACGAGAAGAATGGCTCTGGAAATCCTGCATGGAGTGAGAAGAATGGGTTTTCAGGTAAATTGGAGTGAGTTCATAGTTTTTTTGAATGTTGCATAATGTGGTATTTTCAATTGCATAATGTGGTACTTCAAATTTTAACGCTCATCACACACTATTAATCTGATTTTCCTAATCTAATACATGGGATTGCAGTTTTTTATACTTAGATATTATGGGATGTTCCAATTTGTTGTTGTTTCCACATAGGTTTTGGGACAGGAGACATTGCAATCGTTCGAAAACGAGAAGCATGGCTCTAGAAATCCTGCATGGAGTGAGAAGAATGGGTTTTCAGGTAAATTGGATTGAGTTCATAGTGTTTTTGAATGTTGCATAATGTGGTATTTTCAATTGCATAATGTGGTACTTCAAATTTTTGAATGTTGCATAATGTGGTATTTTCCATTGCATAATGTGGTACTTCAAATTATAAGGAATAGTTGAAATCAAATCATTACACATATGAGTTAGGATGTACCAAAATTAATATTCACATTATTATTTACCACATTATTCTTTCCTTATTTTAGTTTTCAATTATATTAATTATATATTCACCTTTCCTTCTCTATTATCTTTTAATTTATTTTGATTTACTTTGGATTGCATAATTTATGCTAAATCTAATCTAAACATTTCCATAAGTTTTAGATTAGAACTTTCCAAATCTTTTCCAGATGCATAATTTATTCTTAATTTATGCATAATTTATGCTTACTAAATTGCTTTTTAATTAATTGCAAAATTCATGCTTAATTAATATTAATAAGTCAATATCACACATAAACTTATCCCCTATATATATGTGATAATAATCTCTACCTTTTCATACGAAAGCACGAATACATAGTTTGCTTTCATATATTGGTTGTTTTTCATTTTCATATAGGTTGTTTTCAATTATTATGTATATATAAAAAACTATGAATGGATTGCCATTTGTAATCAGATTCTTTATCATTATTATTTTTAATATATTTTTTTTTTTATCATCTTTATAGATCATGGCGTATAACTACTCTGCGGTATCAACAATAACACCGGAGAAAGAGACCTGGAATATTAGGGCGAAAGTTCTTCGTCACTGGATTGTTCATGATCAGTTCATGCTGAATCAGCAAAAATATTTGGAACTCATCTTAATAGATGAGGAGGTATTTATCATTTATTATTTATTTTAATAATTATTGATTTTTTTTTATTATTATTATTATTTATCAACCATGCCTAATTTTATGAAATATATATTTATAGGGAACCAAGATTGGAGCAACAATCATGAGGAAGTTTATCAGGAAGTTCGAGCCCATCATTCGACAAGGATTGTTCTACATTGTATCCAATGTTAGTGTAGCTCATAATGAAGGTACTGTGTTGACAACAAAACATCCATACAAATTGTGGTTCCATAATCATACCAACATGCAAAGATGCTCTGGATTCATGTTCAAAAGTCTGAATATGATTTCACTTTTTTTGATGAAATACAAAGGCAGTCTAGACAAGAAGATATTATCCTCAGAGGTAATCATTTTGTAAAAAGTATTATGCATTCTAATATTCATAATTATTTAATCCACAAATTAAATTGATAAGCCACAATTTAAACTCATTCTTTTGTATTTGTAGATATAATTGGATTCGTGGTTCGAATTTCTGATGTCGAGACAGTTGATGTTAAGGGCATCGACAAATAGAAACAATTATAGTACAAACAATTATATCTATATCAATTTATGTTTAACCTTATAATACTAATTTTTTGTTACAATATTGTTATAATAATTTATCATACAAAATGATAAATTTTAAAATTTATATTAACTAATTTTATAGTAAAATATAATATTAAAACTTAAAATATTTATTTTATTTAAAATCCCGTGTATTACACGGGTTCTAAACTAGTGAAAAATGTTTGGAAGCATACAGCAGCAAGTCAACAACCTCCATTTCTCATCAGCCGCAACATTTGACCGAAGGAGAGTTAAATTGAGCAGGCTGGATTCAACATCTCAATGGGCCGATTATTAATTATGCTTGGCTTTCGTCCATTAAATTCTCGGTGGCCCAATTCGTTTAGAAAAAAGAAACAGAGAGCCGAAGGATAAAAAAAAAAGAGGAGAGCAGCGGAGGGAGGCAGAATTCAACAGAAGGAAAAAAAAAGGGAGCCATTAGAGGTTTTGGAGAGTTTTCTATGGTTTAAGCTTTTGAGCATTTTTCTTTCAAACATGTGTTTCCAAGTGATACTTTTCATTTTTCTATGTGTTTTTTAGTGTAGATTTCTTTAGAAATTCATAGTTTAGCTAAATTTAAGAGTTATTTGCATTTACAAGCAAGATTGAAGGAGTTTATGTTTTATATTTTAAGTTTTCTTTCTATTTCATCATTTGAGGTAATATCTTTCTATAATTTCTTGTTTAATCATCATTTTAATATGGGTTTATCATATTACTTCATTTTAGTCATGGGTTTCTCTTCTAGAACCATGGACTAAGCTTATTTGCTTTGGGTGTTGGATATATGTTGAGAAATTGATGGGTATGTGAACTAATTTCTTGATTATGTCTATGTGAGTGATTTCCTATAGTTTCTATTGTTGTGAGCTTAATGCTTCAAATATCTTGTTGATTCTATTAGCTAGCATTCTTATTTTTGTGTATTACAACTAGGGTTGGATATGCATGATTAGGTTGTGAGTGTGAGTATCAATTTGAGTATTTTGATGTTACGTAGTAGCTAGTTCAATCAAAAGTTGGCTAGTGGCTAGAACGGCAACAATAGACATTAATCGAGTAGAGGTCGTCTATGAGGTTGGTGAGGAGACGATGTCTAAGAATTAGTAACCGTGTTGAAACTTTCTATTCGTCACAATCTTAGGAGATTATGGGATTAATTAGGTGGTAGTTAATTCACGTTGTTCACCTAGGCCTCAAAAGGGATTGATCTACCCATTTTAGTGATTGCTCCTAGCTAAATCACCACTTATGACATAATTGAGTAGTTGGTTTGTGAACTTGTTAGTGACCCCACATAAGGAAAGCACCCGAAGCAATTCTCTCACCCTTGCACTTTCCATCGAAAGTTAGTTTTAATTGCTTGATTACTTTTTGTTCTTATTTTACTTGATTAGTAGTTAATTGTTAGTTTTAATTCTTGTTGTCTTTAGTTGAAAATTGGTACTTGAGTTAACTTGCTTTTAAAATTCAAAAACTTTAATCACTTCTATAATATCATGGATACGTGTAACTTTGGGGGTCCACTCCTCTCCTAGTCTCTTGGGTTCGATAAATACTTGGTCAAATTACTTACACTACTACGACGATCCCGTACTCTTGCGGGGGAGTAGGAAAATATTTTTAACCAAAAATTTCGATCAAGTCAGTTCACTGGGTCTAAACTGACCCGAAAATTTAAAAATAAGCCAAAGTACGCAAGAATCACTCTTCCTCTTTAAAAAAACGCATAAAAATCCCGATCCAAAATTATTAGGACTAAAAAAGTCTAGGTGACATTTCTAAATTAAAAGAAAAAATAATAATTACACATTTGATGGTTACAGTGACCTGCTGCAGCAGATTAAATGACTAATTTAAAAAATATATATATTACAGGACGAAAATCATAAAACTAAAACAATTAGGATCAATTTCAAAACGAAATAAAGTTAATGGTCTACAAAAAATTTAAACCTAATATTAACCTTTCTTTTCAAAGAATTTTCTTTAATAGATCACAATTCTATGAAAAAAAATCAAATGTAATTAAAAAATATTAAAATTCTTAATTAATGAATATAAATATTATAATAAGATGGTAATATAAAATTTAAATTTTATATTAATCCAAAATAATAGTTTAATATCTAAAATGTTTGGTAACAATAATGACTGTGCGTTAACACAAGTGCAATACTAGTAAAAACAAAGACACTAGTGTTATAGATTTTGAGATATTTTTATTTTGAAGTATAAAATCATCAAGATGTTAAATATCAAGGATCAGTCTTTTTAATTGGAAAAACAAATTCACACTTTACACGTTTTTTCGATTATATTACGAATAATTTAGTTTTATAATAAGATATATAATTTTTTTAACTATATAATTACGCTTGGAGCCAATTTTCAAGAACGTATGCAATTGGTATTGTAAAAATAAATAAATAAAATCGTGATTAAATTAAAATATAATAGAAAATATATAATTTATTTGTAATTTGTTGAAAGAGTTACGATTGTCATTGTTGTAAAACTATGATGCACAGATTCTTCTAAAAAACTCACCGCACCGTATCGAATACTTTTAGGGTGCGGGTGCGATTCACGTGGAATTCTCGCCTGATACGCCACGTGGCGAATCCGTGAATAATAAAAAAATAATAATTAGGATGCACGTATCCGGTCCGGGAAGGGTGTGTGAGTGGTTATTTTTTTAGAAAAAAACATTTGTATTTTCATTTTTTTTTTTTTTTTTGCAAATTTTAAAGACTTAAAACTCTATATGATCATGATATTAAGTACTAAATGTGTTATTTGAATTGAACATTATTATGTAATATAATTTAAATTGAAAATATATCACTTTTTTTATTGAATTCCTTAATATAACTTATGTATTGAGCTGATGTTATTTGAATTAATATTTTGATACTTAATTATATTAAATTAATAAAAATGCTTAAGTTTTAGGTAAATTACATGCATTTGATATATTAATTTTAAAATTTTTATATATTTTATAGGTGTTATATATAATAAAATATAAATAAACAAACGTATTCTTATCGTATCGCATCTTAATTTTTTTAAAAATTCATATCTCATACCCGTATCTTATCGCCCTCGTACCCCTGCAACCCACACCGATGCAACATAGTTGTAAAATAATTCCATGATAAATTTGCAAAACTAAAAGAAAATGTATCAAATCAAATTGTAAATATAAAAAAAATCATAATAGAACTAAAAAAAATGAAAATGTCATTAATTTTTATGCAATTAACAATTTATTTAATTGTAAGAAAAACATATCGTTAATTACAAATTCTGCCTCAAAACTCGTGGGTCACAAATGCAAAGAATTTAATTTCATGGGTAAGAGAATAATTTCATCATACTAAAAGGTCAGTAACAACAATGACAAAAATAGGATCGAAAAGATCAATAAATACAGCAAAATTATATAAAAACCCCCAATCAAAGAGAGACGAAACCTCAAGCCTCCAATTTATTCGCCCATGAAATTCTCTCCTTCGCAGAGGTAAACACACTCCTCAATTGCACTCTATTAAGCGGAAAAAGAAATGTATTAATTTGATGATCTATACCGAATATCCGAAAATGAATATCTATGCGTTTATGTGACACTGTGATTCTGTATGTGTGGGCTTGTAGTGTGTTCGATTATTCTTATGCTATCGTTTTTTGAGTTATTTTCTGTGATTGAATGGTCCTTTCAGATTTTTACGAAGAAGAGTTAACAGTTCAGGGATTTAATGGATTATGTGCAGCTCTTTAGTTGACGATAAAACTGGGTAGAATCCTGTGGCAAAATGTAAAACCATTTTTTTGTTTCCCCATTCCATTCCAATGCAATTTTAATTTTATTTTCCAATTTATTTTCTATATTGTAATTCAAGTTTACAGAACTTTACTTTAGGTACATATCAAGTCGAACTTTTGGTTAAATTTTGGGTAGTGCAAGTTCTGCTTTTCTTCATTTCCTGGACCCTGTATTGTTTTTAAATTGACATGATATTGGTTGTAAAATTAGGCTGGGCAGCTTGATCATCAAGGTACTGTTCAAAGAATTGTTTTTGTTTTTCATATCCAATATAAATATATGACGGGAAATTTCAGTGCTGAGGTTGTAGTACTCCATGATAGCCCTGTTTAGTTTCATGCCATTGTTATTCTCTATTGTATTAAGATAATGTGTATACCTTGTGTCCTATTTGTTTCTCATTTGGTTTATGAACTGGTAGATGGCAAGCCGCACAACTCGATCAAAGAAAGCTCAATTGGTGCAGCAGCCCGAGAATCAGTCGCGTGCTAAGTGGACAGCATCTTTGACTAAGGAGTTGGTAGACTTGATGGTAGAAGAGATTCAGAAGGGAAATAAATCAAACAAATCTTTTAGCAAGAAAGGGTGGAAATTCATTTGTGATAACTTCCGTATTCAAACAGGGTACTGGTGGGACAATGAGCAACTAAAGAGCCGGTATGTTGTGTTAAGAAAGCAGTATATTAATGTAACTTTACTTCTGGAGCAACCTGATTTCAAGTGGGATGAGACAACAGGTGCAATCATGGCTTTGGATGAAGTATGGGATAGATACATCAAGGTATATATTTGTATCTTTCATGGCATACTCATCTGAGCTACAAAATCTCCCATTTAAAGTGTTTCATTACATCAACTTGATTAGTGTTGACACATGAGTTTCTTTATCTTATAAATATTTATTAACGTACTGTGAATTTGCATCGGAAAAAAATGAGGGGCATAGAAAATTAAAGAAATGTGCTTTGTATGGTTTTGATACACATAGGAGACGTTAATATGCTCCAAGTACGGCAAGTGTGTGTGGAGAATTATTAAATAAAATAGATGTGTTATACTTGATATGAATGAGAAAACGTGTCTTGAATGGAATACAATGGTGAGATATGATCCATATGGCCAACCCCACATAGTGGATTGAGGGCTTAGGGCCTTAGGCTAATGCTGTAGTATATTTTATAGTTTGCATATAAAGCATTCTAAGTTTCCCCATTGAAGGAAGATTTTTAGGTGGTGCTTGCAAACTCTTTAAAAAAGTGGGGCAGAATCACATTTTTTCAAACTCACAGCTTTAGAAAAAAAAAAAAAAAAAGTGATTTCTCGAAGCTATTAGTAGAGTTGCAAACACACCATTAATTCAAACAAGAAACTCTAATAAAGCATGCAAATCAGGAACATCCAGATGCTGAAACATTGAGGAGCACAGGCTGCCCAATATACAATCAGTTGAAAATAATATTTGCAGAACCGACATATGAGAAGCAAAATGGATCAACTGACCATATTGAAGGAATTCCCAGCTCATTTCCTTCTCCAGGAAATCCGAATGTAAAACTGGAGGAGCTCTCGCCATCAGAGTTTGAGAAATTTGCAGATCTAGCTGGTCGAAAGAGGGGCAGAAAAGGAATCGAAGATGCTATTGCTCGGGGGATACTGGAGATGGCTGCTGCTACAAAACTGAGAGGTGAAGCTATAAAGAAGTTAAATAGTAAGTTTTCTATCACAGATTGTGTTGGGGCGTTGGATGAATTGCCAGGTGTCGATGACCAAGTTTATTTTGCTGCTTTGGATTTATTCAACAACCGTAATGCGAGGGAGACGTTCTTGACTCTGAAAGTCGACAAACGTTTGATCTGGTTGCAAAGGAAGTGTATGATCTGTAGTCTTTCATAGGCTTAGAAGAAATTCTCAATCTCAACTAGGTGATTATTTTGCATTGTACATATGCTCAACTTGCATATCTTTTTTGTGCTGAAATGAGAAATTAACCGATTTTCATTTATGTTCTCTCTAAAGTTTAGATAGGATCAGTTTTGCACTGCTACTTTAGGACAAGTAAAGTCATAGAAGGGCTCAATGCCATTTGAGATGAGTTTCTAAGTTTGGAAAATGTTCATCACATGATTTTCTTCGTTATTATCAATTTATTTGAAATTTGATAGTGCTCCTTGTATTATTTTTGGTAACCATTTTGTTGCTCGCTGTGAGCACTCTCTTCAATCATTTTACTTTTCCTTGATTTTTTTTTTTTTTTTTTTTGTATTTTTGGGCATTCCCAAAGGAGCACTACATCTTGGTGTAAAACTCAACACTACATGTGAAGGGTACTATTCACCCACACTACATCTTTTCTTTTTTTGTTTTCACTTATTTTTAATACAGTTTATATCAGTGTTGTTGTAATCGGGTTGAACGGTAAACCAGTTAAAAAATATGCATAAAATCGTTTTTAAGGTTGAACAGGTTTGAACCAGTCAAAAATCGATTCAACCGGTCAACCGGAAAAAACCTGTTTCCCTTTTTTTTTAAATAATTTTAAAATATTTTTTCTCACATTTTCCTCCAACACTTTTGAGGTGGAATAAATGTATGAGGTGAGATAACCCTTTTATAATATTTTCTTTCACATTTTCTTCTAATACTTTCGATGTGGGATAAATGTATGAGGCGGGATAATATGAACCAAGATCCACATTCACCCCTTTTATAATACTTCATCTCACATTTTTCTCCAACACTTTCAATGTGGGATAAATATATGAGGTGAGATAAATATATGAATCAAGGTCCACCTTCATCCTCTTTTATAATACTTCCTCTCATATTTTCCTTCAACACTTTCGATGTGGGACAAATATATGAGATGAGGTACACTTTTTCCCATTTTATATTGTTTTCTCTCACATTTTCGATGTGGGACAAAATTATGAGATTTTACTTTCTCTTACATTTTTCTTTAATATTTACTCGATGTGAGTTAAAAATATAAGGTTCACTTTTCCCTTTTAAGTTACTCTCTCATATTATTGTGTTATTTTTTATTATGATCATGACTCTATTGTGTTTTCTTAAATATGAAAAGTTATAAGATATATGTTTAAATTAGGTGTATATTTATTTTATTTTTTTAACTAAATATAAGAAATATTGAAAAAAATTAGGCAGAAATCATTTCAACGGTTGAACCACCGGTTGAACCGGTCCGACCGTGTTGAACCACTGACCGGTTATCTGTCTGGTTCGATCACTGGTTCAATTATGAAAACACTAGTTTACATTTTATTATTTATTCTTTTCGTTATTATTATTTGTGAAAAATTATTATTTATTACATTTATACAATATAAAAGTATTTTTAACTAAATAATAAAGTTCTAGCGCAATAATTTTTTTTTCTTTTATTACATGTATTCTCTTCATTATTTTTTCTATTATTACATTTTATTATTTTTTCTTTTATTTTTTTAACTAAATAATAAAGTTCTAGTGCAAAAAAATTATACAACTCGCTCACAAAAACTCGATAATAAAGTACCTGCACGCTTTTATGGGACGGAGGGAGTATTTGATAATAAGAGTATAAAATGTATTAAGTTTAAAAGTGTATTATCTATTAATTAAATTTAGATTGTATAATTTAATTTAATAAAAAATAAAAAATAATATATGTAGTGTAGAATGCAGCGTTAACGATTGGAGACAAAATTGCACTAGTGTAGTGTAAACGGTTGGGAATACTCTTGATTATAACATTGCACTAACAATGTAATCATAATTTTTGTTATAATTCATTATTAGATGATTTTCATAGTGTAGTGTAAACGGTTTGGAATACGGCTGAAGGCCATAGCATAGAAAAGTTCAAGAAAATTAGATATCTCCATAATATTATATAAAAATGAAAAATATTTCTTTAAAAGTATTTTTTTTTAGAAAAGTGCAACAAAGTTCTTGAAAATATATACTCCACAATATTATATAAAAATGAAAATTATTTCTTTAAAAATAAAAAAATTATTACTGAATTATGATGATGATATTAGGATACTGGTTCACATTCTGAACCAGTGACAGCATTAAAAACTTGTACTGAAATATGATTTCATTTCAAACAATTTTCAACACAGAAATGCCAATCATAAAAAACATTCCAAAAGATAAGTTAAAAAGTCTACAACCAAACTAAGCATCCATCATGTTTCTCACAATTATCTGTCAAAAGAAATGTGAATAATTTTCTTCACCAAGGACACAAACAAAAGTAGAATCAAGTGAAAAAAATCTAGGACCTATAACTCAATCTAAGTCACCTAGATAATTACACAGGCTGAAAATTGTTTAAGGCCTGGCCTTCTTCACCACCTACAAAATGTACCAGAATGCCTTTATACATGAAGTTAACTTAAATCTTTCAATGTGCGTCTGCATATCGTTCAAGGTAATATCATTTTCACACAATGCAGATCCTCGGTACTTTTAGCCTGATTGTGCATCGATTCAAACGCCTGTGTGCACACATTAGCAAAACCAGTCATTGCCTGAAAAACGTGGGGCAACCCCATCTGCAGGTTATTCATAGTCATTGCCCTAGTAACACCGATTGATTTTTCATACTTAGTCTTTTCATCCTCAGCCTTAGATCTTAAAGCCTCCACCTTTGCTCGTTTCTCTCTTACAGGATCCTTACTTGCATCTCCCAACCCTTCTGGTATAGAATACGGGCCATGCTTGCTTTCCAATGATCTAAGTTCACCTACTTTCTTATCGAGCTCCTTAAATACCGATTCTGACCTCCTCTTCTGTTTCTGCTCTTCTGCTTGTTGGACTACGATTGCATGGATAACCGTTAGGAAACTCTTGATTCCCTCTGATGCCACTTTATCAGGGGCATTGTTGACCGAGAGTTGCCATTCTTCACAGAAGGAGTAAAAGGCGGAGTCTTGCTTAGTTTTGTGGGTTGGTTTGCTGCCGACTTGGAAGAGGCTGAGACGGAGCCATCCTGTCAACGATTGAATATAGTCACGCTGAGCCTTGATGAGATTACAGAACGATAGGTGCCATTGTTGGGCTTCGAGCTCAAGTTGAAGGGTTGATTGACGATGAATTTCAGAGGTGGGCTCCATGGATGGAATGCAGTTGAGATACTTGAGCTGCTGGACTATGTGTGTTTGGACCTGGTGGAATTCATACATGCTTCTCCACATGCTCATTAACCTGAAATATGATAATTGCTTATAGAACAAGGAAACTATGAGCAATTGTTAATTACTAAGTGTGCTCAATATTATTAAGATTAAAAGAGCAATGGCGATATGATAACAGTAGCAATTAAAAGTTTCTGTGATAAATTTTAAAAAATATATATTTATAGCAGACAAATTTTCCGACCAGAATCTATTATCTGTCCCTAGCACAAGGTCCTTTTTTGACATCATATAAAAGAGCAGTATAAAGGGACAAGTATTCCCTACAAAGAAGGTCAAGTATAACCTAAAGAGCACAACTCCAGCCCTTGTCTAAATCTGTAAATATGATAGTGAAGGTAAAAAGATATGAATCCATACAAAATACGGACAAAGTCTTGTATGCACCAGGTGAATATTAAAACTTAAGTGCATTTTCAAACGGTATTAGTTGTTTTCACTGAAAAGTATTAGGTGCACTAGATACTAGTTAGCTTTTCAGGAATCAACCTCTACATAGTTCATAGTTTTAGAGCCATGTTATAAAACTAGGAAATTTATGTTGATATGTATGGAGAGGACTAACCCCTCAACAAGCCGAAGAAGTTGTGGATAAAGCTGCGATTCTCTCAATTTGATAATCTCTGAGGAGGTAGCCTCAATCGCTTGCAGAGCAACCATAATCTGGGATTCCAGTTTCTCAACGTCTTTTTTGGCCTTCTCAGACTTGAAATAATCAGCACTCTTCATCTCTAGCTTCCTCAGAACTGCTGCCTTTTTGTCATGCTCTACTTTCAAATTCTCAGCATTCTACAGTGTCCAAGAAAGTATTTGACTTAAGACATTATACATATAAGACGAAAGGTTTTCATTCGGTGCTGACAATCTACTGAGATTATACAGAACCCTGAGAAACAACAGATTAAAACGATTTATGCTAGGAAAAGATTCAGCCTTGATCGTAATTTTATACCTTAACCTCCTGGAAGAGTTTCTTTTCCCATGCATATAACCTCTCCACTGTTGAACAATGGGTGGCATTGCCATTAACTAGGTTACTGACAGTATTTCCCATGGGATCCTCACAGAACTTCCCAAACGCATTCCATTTCGCACTGCTCGAACCCCATGTCCACAATAAAGGACTCGAATTCTTTCCATAACTGCAATCCTTACCTGCAGCAAGACAAATTCTTTTAAGAATAAAAAAAATACAATTTAACAGCTCAATGTCGTTTAGCAAAAGACATATGATAATGGCAACCGGATCAAATGTTTAATCTTACATTATATAGGGAGTAGGAAAATAACTATTCTAACCTCCATAATCCTTTTTCATACATATAACATTCATTTCATATATAAATGAACAGCCAGAAAATTAACATAAGCATAACTGAGAAAGAGATAGCAATCAACGATCCAAAGTGGAACCTTTCAATTTCTTGATCACGTGACGGTAAAAAGATCACCAAATTAGTTGTGTGAAGTCTCATCCCCATCCAAAAAAATCACAGAATCTATAGTCGTGTGGTTTTTATAATTGCATAAGCACTCAATCATCCTATCTAAGTTGCAAGATCAACTTCGTTAAAAAATGTGCATGTGTGTGTGTTGAGGCATGTAAAAATAAAATATATTGCAAACAAGATCAATTGCTAACTATTTACCTAAAGAAGCTTGTCGATTGAAACTACAAATCGGAACCTCCAATAACCCCGAGAGCGGACCACCAGCATTGGCAGCCTTAAGGAAGTAGTCATCCAGCTCTTGAATGATCACAACCAGATCTTTCCCCTTAGTAGACACCACCACCGCAAGATCACCACCGCCAGCGGTGGTGCCCGTCACCGCTGAAGGCGGAGCAGCAACATTCTTCGCCACGGTGGTGGGGGTGGTCGGCATCTCAGATGGACAAGTGCTATCCTCCCATTCCTCATCAACCGGCCTCCCCGAATTTGGCATGAAAGGGTCCCAAAAGTCCCAGGTGGTCGCCGACGGACCCGGCGGCGGAGGGGGCGGCGGCGGTGGCCGGATAGCAGAGGAGGGGGTTGTAGATGAGGTGATCCAGGAAATGGGGCTCATTGGGGGCGGCAGGTTGGGCGCCGGCTGAGGCGGCGGAGATGGGTTCGCCGGCGGGAGGTGATGCAGGCTGGTCTCGGCGGTGGCGAATTGAAGAAGGGCGGCGCCGGTGTTGCGAAGAGACCTTAAATACATGCTGTGGGCGGCGGAAAAAGCGTGCCTAGCTTTAACAAATTGCTTCATGTACCTCTTTCGAGCCTTGCATCTAGAAACCATTTCTTTGCTGTCTAACCTTGAGTACCAACACCCCATTTTTCTCCCTCTACTGCGTGTTTGTGCGTGAGAGACGGAAAAAATTTAACCCAACTTTACTCTATTTTTGAAATTCGCATAACATTCAAAAAAAATTCTCCCCTCTTTTTCTGCATTAATAATCATCTTATCATCAGAGGTAAACGCCACAAAATAACGGAAATTGAAATTCAAATTCAAATTAAAAAGTAGAATTGAATCGATTTGGTTATAATACGTACGAATGATCTGAATCAAACAGAGAGATCAGAAGCCAAAAATAAGTACGATTCCAGCTCAAGTCAAACAAATAGTGCAAAATCAAAAATCACAATGAACATTCATTCACCTGCAAAAAAAAACATCGATTTTTTTGTTTTTTTTACTCAGATTCGCTAATTTATCAATCCAATTAATTCCGCCACATTCATTCTCCAACAAAAAATTAACTAAATAAGCATAAAGAGGAAAAAAACCTGGTGTTTACAGCTTTTCTTCAACATTCATCGCCGAGTAATGGAAGAAGAATAAAGAGAGGGCGAAATGTATATATGAAGTTGTTGTTGGGTGGAGTGCCTTAATTTTTATTTAACACACTTTATATATGACTGTTTTCCTCACTGTTTCACCATAATGCCCTTTACTTATACTATTTATTTTGCTAAATAATTTATTCGCTTTTTCATTAATTGAGGTACATCCCATTTCAAATTTGATAAAAACTCGAAATTAATTTCTATAAACAGTAACGAAATACTTTTTGCTGTTATAAATAATTCACAGTTTTCGATGTATTTGGGGCATGCAAGGATGTATCTAATTGGGAAATAGTGGTCATTTAAAGTAGCGCTGAGGGCATTTTCGGAAAGTGAAAAAACCAACGGACTGGATATAATATTAAGGTAATAATAAATTCAAAATGGAGAAGTGGCGGAATGGTCAGCATTTTAAGGATTAAAATGTAACGAAAAATTGTGAAACGGTAAAAGGTTAAAACCAAAGGGGAAAATTG
Organism: Stenogyne calaminthoides; assembly: GCA_037126765.1. Taxonomy (NCBI): domain Eukaryota; kingdom Viridiplantae; phylum Streptophyta; class Magnoliopsida; order Lamiales; family Lamiaceae; genus Stenogyne; species Stenogyne calaminthoides. The sequence continues at coordinate 40,582,854 of JBBCBC010000002.1, forward strand.
ATTTGTAAAATGGAGTAATGTTAATAATAATATCAACAGTCCAATTTTTGTAATCTTTTGAGGACAGATTTAATGGCACAGCTGATTTAGTACTTTTTAAGGATTAATTTCTCGTGCTTTCAACGGGCAAATGCTTTTTAATTTGTTGTTTTCCGTATTGGGATTAATGGCTAATTAATTACTGGTTTTTTTTAAAAAATTACTGTTATTAAGTTAATGAAAGGTGAATATGAGAAACAAAATTCGCAATCTCATTTGGTTTAACTAGGGAAAATCTCAAATTCATTACTTACTAAAATATTTTAAAAAATGAATATTGACTGATTGACTAAAATAGACTTTGACCTTTCAAAGTGGACACTTAGGGTGTGTTTTGTTTATTAGATAAGGTATGATAGATCAATTAGTGGATCTTTGTAAGTTGTTTTGTATGACTTATTAAAGTCCGTCTGGATACATGGGCCCAGGTCCATTTCTCGAATTTAACCCACAACCAAAAGATAATTGATCCAGTGGTAAGTGGTGAGATTAGTAATCAAGGAAAATCTGTCCAAATTGGGTAGACATGAATTGTCAGAAATGTCCTTCAAACTTTAATGAAAATTACGTTAATGCCATTAATCTATTGGGCAATTTTGTATCGGCCCAGTACTATTAACCAACGTCATACAATAACAAAACATATTAAATTATTCAATGAAAAATTCAGACTGATAAATATGAATGCCTGAAGAAAAACAAAAGATTCAAATCTGTTCAAAAATTCGACGTCGGAGCTCCGCGACATTGCGATTGGCGGCTGGGGAGATGGTGAGAGAGATGGTCGTGGTGGTGGTGGCGATGGCCGCACTTCAAAACCAGATCTGCAACGCCGGCGATTCTCCGGCACGTGGCGGAAATCGACGGCGATAATTACAAAACCAGATCTGCCTGCACATTCTAGCCCCAAATTTCGAACAAAACAGGAACTCGACACCCAGAAATTTGAATCAAAACCAGTCAAGTTCTTCATCATCACTTTCGACGGCGGCGGTGCAAAAAATTGAATCGGGCACGGCGGTATTGAGGAACCACCGGCGCTGTAAAGGAGAAAAAAGAGTAAGGAGCAAGAAAAAGGGATGAGAAGGTTGGGTGTGAAATAGAGAGAGAAAGGGTTTGAAAAGATATGAGATGGGTGGAAGACGGCTATTATTGATAAATAGGGTATTTTAAAAATGAATGGGTTATCGAAATAAATGTTATCAAATAAATGTAAAAGGGTATTTTGGGAAATATAAATTGTATAAGAAACTATCATACAAACCAAACCACTTTCAAATTAAATTGTGGAATAGTATCACAATGGAAATCCCACAAACCAATCAACTGTTATAAGTTTAAAAAAGCATATCCAAATAGTGCAATCCTATATAATCCACAAGAAATTAATCAAACCTGACTCGAAATCCAAACACACCCTTAGTTTTTTAAGCAATTTATAAGATTTAAAGTTGACATTGTGTATATTTTTAGTTTTTGTTAATTATAATATGAACTTGAGTTTACATAATTTTTATCCTTCAAATGTCACTGTTATGAATATATGTTATAACTATTGAGTATATATATGTATTTTTTGGGTTTTTTAATATACAAAATATAAGGTTATATTATAAATATAATGGGTAGGAGTTAACTAGATTCCATGAATCGAAAAAAGAAAAATTAAGCGGACATGAGTATGAACACTTGTTATATTATTTCTAAAAGATTGCTTGTTGGTTTTTCAATGAAAAACCCTTACATATATACAAACGAAAATAACCTATTTGTACTATCAAACAAAATAACTAATCTAGTTAGGTTAAAAGTCTTGTATAGCAAAAGAAAAGGTGGCCAAAATATATTCGTGGCCTACAAAGAAAATAAGAAAAGATACTTATGAACACTTGATATATTATTTCTAAAAGATTGCTGGTGGTTTTTTCAATGAAAAACCCTTACATATATACAAACGAAAATAGTCTATTTGTACTATCAAACAAAATAGCTAATCTAGCTAGGCTAAAAGTCTTGTATAGCAAAAGAAAAAGTGACCAAAAGATATTCGTGGTCTACAAAGAAAATAAGGAAAGATACATACTGTTAAAAAATGCACACAAAATGGGAAAGATCTCTTTGAATTTAGATTATATCTTTTTTTTCTTTCATGTTTGAAAAATCTCCTTGTTTGTTTTATTTTTTTTTTTGTTAATTTCTCCAAAGTCTTCCAAAATCTTTAAAATTTATAATTAGTTATACAATTTTTATTAGCTAGATAATCGAATCATATACTACGATGAATTATATTTGCTATTGAGCATAACTCAACTGGTTAGATGTAAGAGTTAGAATGCTTTTTAAGTTTTAATTCAACAATTAGAATAATTATTTGCAAAAGTGAGTTAAAAATAAAATTCTTGATTCAACTTTCTGTAGTTACATTCCACAATTTACATTTCTATCAATTTTCAAGATGTAAAGATAAATGTCATAAGCAATGAGGATACACATTCTCTATCCTTCATAAAAAGTTATAGATATCCTTTTTATTAGATAGATAATTTAACTATATACTACGATGAATTATATTTGTATATATTGATGTTAACTCAACTGGTAAAAGATGTAAGTAGGGTTAGAATGCTTTTTAAGTTTTAATTCAACATTTAAGAATTTTTTATTTGCAAAATGGTATTTGAGTTAAAAATAAAATTCTTGATTCAACTTTGAGTAGTTACATTACACTATTTAATTTAGTCATCAAGTACTTTTTTTTCAAACATAAATTCTCACTAAAAATAAAGGTGTCTTGAGTAATGAGGATACACCATTTATTCCTTAAAAAAAAAAATTTTCATATAATGATATCCATTTTAATATTATAGCTATAAATCATTTAAACAATTAATATTAAGAAAATTACGGTTTATCAATTTGAATCTTTTTTTTTTTCAAACAAAGTAGTTTGAATGATATTTTATAAAGAATATGACGACCAAAATATTTACTTGTTATAAAAACATAAAGAACGAATGCAGAATATGCTCCTATAAGTACACCATCGCAGAGGAATGGGACCCAGGTGACAAGGTTACTTTGGGAACTCCTCGCACTTAATATTCCAGAATCTATTCTGTCCTGACCAAACTACCCTTCACAACATAAAACATTATGGCTCAGTATGGGTTGCCATCCTATGGGGAAACAGTGATCAGTAATAATTTGCAAGCCTACTTGGTAACCAATATATCATCTGTATTATTTAGTAATGATTCGAAATTTATACAACTAACTCGGCACGTAATACGTCAATTTTTATAAATTTCACTGTAGCCTTCAACACAAATTAATACCTTCTCCCCTGGTATTCGGCAAAGAAGGGTTCTACAGTACATTTTCAGGTCCAAATTACCCTCTCCCCACAATATTCATATCATATTTCTCAATTTCTATTTGTTCATATCTCTCCAATCGTCGTCGTCTTCTTCTTCTTTGTGGCGATTCTCGATGTTGGCCCTTGTAAGTTCGATTCTCGCCGCCAATCGCACTCCAATTGCCGGAAAACATGGTTGAAACGCGGCGGAGTTCTTCATCCTCGAAGCGCCCCTTCCAAGCGATCGAAGTTAGGGTTATCGTCGGAAAATGGAAGCAACCGTAAAGTGGCTGGGTGCTCGGGGTGTAAGTCTTCGACCTGTTTAATTTTTACTCCAAACGTTAATTATTCTGAATCTCCAGGTAAAACGAACACTGATAACCAAATTGTAAGTGAAGCAATTCTCGAGATTTCCCAGTTCAAATGGGAGGCCAGAAGGTTTACCTAGCACAAGTAAAGTTGAAGCTGCAGAGTAAAATACACAGCTAGAGATGGGAACAAGAGTAAACATGTCATGTATGAAATCTTTGATTCGCTATATTCTTTGTGTTACTAATTTCGTGGGGACTTATTTAGATCTGTATATTGTTTTGGAGGAAGCTTATCCAATTGATAGGAAAAAATCCACTGAAACCTACATGTCCATTTTCTAACTTGCAGGGTTATACTGAATTAGGTTCTATACAGTAATAAAACTAATTTGTAGTGAAAAATCATCATGTGTGTTCATACATAGTGTCTGTGTTGGTTGTTATTCCTTTAATTCTTCATCATGGAAGGATATGTGGCATAAGTATATATCTGCGGCGGTTTATTCGTGTGTGGGTTGGGTGTTTATGTGAGTAATTTTTTATTTAGCTGGGAATTGGGTTTTTTTTTTTTGTATTTTCAATTTCCCACTACAATATAACCTCCAACTTTTTATTCTTTACACGGGATCTCCTATTGCTGCAAAAATTTAGTGGGAATGATTATCTATTGTTTAATTTTTAGTTAGTTTTTGGATTCTGGATTTAGAATAGCCAATGATATATAGGGTCAACAGCAATGTGGTTGCTAATGAGAGATGAAGTTCATGATTTGATAAGGATGTTCTATGTTTGAGGTTTTGCCAATTGCTAGCTAATGTGTATCAAATGTACCAAGCTCCAAACATAATTATGCCTACATGTAATAACTGTTTTCTTATAATAATGAAGCAGAATTTGATGAAACATGGATGCATTTTCTATGCTTTTCTTCTGTGTTCTTATGAAATAGTTGTGGTTAGAGAGATAGTATTCTTTATGCCTATTGGTTTTGCCACTCGTTTACTTCTGTTCATTGTTCTTGTCCTATATTTCTTCATTGGATGACCACTTATTGCCTGTAACCTTCCATGTTATTGATGTGTATGGCTATTGATGTGCTGAGATGGAAGTGATTAATGTGCTGCTTGAGCAGTTGCGGAAAAATGGACTTTCAAGGAAAGAGGCCGCATTAAAATTTCAGAGTGCATGCATACTGTATGTGCTGCTTGAGCAGAGTGCGTGCATATTATCATCTCACTCTCTTCTTTTATTGCACATCACAACAAATGAGAACCTCAAGCTCTTCAAATTTTAAACAAATTGTGGGCTCATCTTTATCTTATCCCTTTGAGTGTTTTTGGAGATTTTTTGAAATTTTATGTTTTCTTTTTTGGAAAAGGATTTTTTTTTTAAGTGATAATCATGATGAAAGCATTTGACTTGATTTGATGGTGTATTAAATATAGGGGAGCTAAAAAATTAGTAGTTTCGATCTATCATATGGGAACTGTATTGCATTGCTCTGATCTGCATAAATTATTTTGGTGAAATGTTTGTTTCTTCACAGGTTTATCCTGCCAAGCAATCACCATTGAAGCTGAGTCCCGAGCCGAGAGGATTGGAGCAGACACACAATAAGGTATATACTCTTTCCATGCTATGTTTGTGTATATCACTATTTGATACATTGTGTGATAATTAAGATTTGAGAGTGCATTTCCAATGTTAAGCACATTTCTTTTCATTCAATTATCAATACTTGTATTTTTTAAAGAAGGTGAACAAGTCTCAGATCCTTGGTTTGGCTGTTCTTCCTTTGATTAAGTTGATTGACTATATTGGTTTGATAAGACATGGCTTGAAACAGATTTAACTTGGTAATAGCATTTTTTATGAATGTGAATGTTGCATTGTAGTTAGATAAAACAGCCCTCATTTTAGCTGGATTAAAGCTGCCCATAGTTATGGCGAAGATAGATGCTGACAAGTACAAAAAGCTTGGTTCTAAGCATGATATTGAGTATGTGGCCTCATTATCCTTGCTTTTCTTAACATGAAAAGTACTGAATTTCTTTTCTAAATGTAGTGGGTACCTAGCTCTAAACAAATTTCATGCATGGAGTTCCTACAGAATATTTTGGACCACGGAAACCTGATGCTGGCAAAGATCAAGAGAGCTGGTATTGTCTTACAAGAGCTTGCTAAGCTAAAGAAAGAGACTACTGCTTGAGTGTTATAGTTTCTGGTTTCATGTGGACTTTGATGTAGGATTTTTTAACATGTATTGATTTCTTATGCAGACCTTGATTTATGAATTCTATTATACCAACTTGTTGGAAGGCCACTGTTCTATCTTCATCAGTTTTGGCTGTTAAATTTGAGAACTATTCTTATATGAGTTGCTCCATTCATTAGATTATTTCTAATATCTCCAAAATTTAATAAACTTGAGTCAAAATTTATTCTTAAAAAGTCTAGTCATATTTCTAATTAAAAATGAAGCAAAAAACAAAATTGTCAAAAGCATGGGGTCGAAGGATGCCTCTTTGCCCAGAAAGAGCTTTTAGGTTCTTCATGTTCGTCCAATTCCCTCTCAGATATGGTGCAAGAATCTTGGGAACAATATATTGAACATGGTAAAAAATATGGACATGACTACTATTAATATCACATGTTAGCCAACAATTAAAAAGATGAGACTTTTATGTTTGGGGATAAGGGGTAAATCGGTACTTTCATGAAATCCACAATTTTATAAATGTTTATTACCTTCTACCAAGTGACACTACTAATTTTATACAAGTTTATTACCTCATACCAAGTTGAATACTAATTTTATCTTATCATCTTTTTTACGACGTACCAAACGATGTAATACGATCAACCCATATTATATTATACCAATCTCTTTTATCCTACCCTTTTTTATTACCCCTCCCAATTCCTACCTATAGATAACGTTTTCCAAGAACTATTTTATGTCCAAAATTCATCGATTAATCTTGGGACAATTGCAAAATAAATCCCATCCATAAAAATTCAAATTTATAAAAAAAGTGAAATTAATCTGTTTATATTATTTCACATATACAGTTTGGACTGGACTTTGAATTCTATTCCACGCCTCCGGTTTTTTTTTTAATCTAAAATGATGTTTCTTTTTATTAGTTCCTCTACTCTTTTTAATGTAAATTTATCTTTGTTCTTCCAACTAATAAATGGTACCAACATAATCAATGTGCACCAACATTCAAAGATAACATGATTGTGATATATTAATATATAAGGGTACAAGAGTTTTAATACCTTAATAATGAGAAAATTAGTTGAGACACATTTGCATTATATACGGTTTCACGATGAGACGAAACATAATTTAAGCATGATGGTATAACAACACTTTGAAAGATATGAATGTTGATTTGTGACAAATCTAATAATGCAAGTTTTTGTCAATTTTTAGTTTGTGTGAATGAATGAATAGAATGAGATGAATTTCTTTGTATTTCTTAAAATACTAGATGACCTATCGGTTTCAATAGTGCACCAATAATTTTTAGACAGTAAAGTGTTGCACTTTTCAGATCTTGTACAAGAGGAAAAAGTGGACACATTAAAAATATTTTTGCAGCATCACAACACACTGAACTTCGATACCATTTGTACAAGGAACCTGTTTATTAATTGAGATGATCTGTGTATCAAATTTTCTAATTAAGTTGTGATCTTTTTGACATTTCATTTCGTTTTATTAGTAGTTATTTCGACATTTCATTAAACTTCAATTTTTAGCTTAAAAAGATGCCGAGTTGGTAAAAGATAAAAACACTGAAAAAATAACAGACTTTTTATTGATCATAAATAATTAGAACCATTTATTCTGGTGGACTCCCTCCCTCCCTCCCTCCCACACAAGAACAAAAAGAATCTAAATTCAGGAGAACAAGTTCATCTCCAATAATCAAGACTATAACAACATATTAAAATCATGAATAACTAAAATAATTAGCTTAAGTCATTAAATTATAATCTCTGATGCTAAATAAGTTAGGCTTTAGGACTCAAAGAGTGAGTAATATCCTGAAAAACCTTCAGCCTCTTATCCACCTTCTTTTGACCAATATCATCAGCCTTTTTTTCTTGATCAAACCCCAAAACTGCAGCAATTATAGCATCCTCAAAATCCTTGCTATCAGGCAAGAAATCGGCCCACCTTTTCTCGGGCGAAATCGACTGCTTTCGCACCTTGTTTTCGGGCTCAATGGAGGCCGTTTTCTGCTCCAAATTCGACACATTTCCGGATCTACTCCTCTTAAGACTCTCGGGCAATACTTCCTTTCCGAATTTCGACGAATAGAAAGGCTGTGCAGCACTGTTGAGTGAGTTCATCATCATGTTCTTATGATGAATTTGGTTCATTCTCATGACATTTGAATTGGCATTTTCATCAGAAATTCCATCACTGCTGTGTGAGTTCATCATCATGTTCTTATGATTTGCTCTCATAATGTTCGAAATTGAATTCGAATTCTCATCACCAAATCCATCATCTTGAACCTTAGATGATGATCCCTTTGAAATTGGGTGGTTGTTTTCCATGCAGGGTTGAGGCTGCCAGATTGCAGAGTTTCCCAAAAATGCGTCGAAAAGTTTGCTTTGTTGAACCCGATCTTCGCCCCCTCTGTTCATCATTTCGGATTCGAGATCCCTGAGCATTTGCTGGGCTCTCTCGTAGGCCTTGAGATGGGAATCAGTGCCTCTTGGGCCGTCTGCCACGGCTGGTTTCACTCTCCGAAGGGTCTCTTTGGCCTCGACTATTCGGCCTTGCTTCATTAGGCATATTCCGAGGTTGCACATCTTGTTGTTATCTGGTGCTAGCAAAAGGGCTCTTCTGTATGCCTCCTCTGCTTCTATGTAGTTGTTCTGCTGCATTAACGCCCACCCTAAGTTCCCCTGCACACCCATCAACATTCAATGTCAGCAAATCATTTGAAAATGCAATCAAGATTCAATCTTTCAATGCCAATTGATTCAACAACGAAGTAAAGATTCAATCTTCAATGCCTATTGATTCAAAAACGCAATCAAGATTCAGTCTTTCGATGCCTATTGATTCAACAATGCAATCAAGATTCAATCTTTAAATTACAAATGATTAAAGAGTTTAAATTAGGGACAAGTAGTATGTTGCAATCAAGATTCAATCTTTCAATGCCAATTGATTCAACAATGCAATCAAGATTCAATCTTTAAATGACAAATGATTCGAGAGTTTAAGTTAGGGACAAGTAGCATGTTGCAATCAAGATTCAATCTTTCAATGCCAATTGATTTTACAACTCGATTTATGAATAAGTAGTAATGTTTATTACCAGCAATCGCGTCGCCTCTTGCTCGACGGAGACCTGAAATTTCTTCCCCTGAGATCTAGCCGTTTTGGTCCTCTTCCCATTAAAGGCCATTCCTTGTTGAATTAGGAACAATTTGTGCCTCAACAAAGCTATCTGATCATCTAATCTTCCACATCTCTGCAAATTACACAATGTCAAATCACCACTTTCAAGATTCATACTTCAAAACATAGAAAAACAACAAGCAAACTGAACCAACCTTGTACAAATCCAACAAAATATTATCAAGAGATTCCTGGGCTTGATCAGAACAACGGCTACGCAGCGATTTAATCGCCTCAACAGCCTCTTCAGCCCTGTTTTGCTGCTTCATAACAATGGCCATATCTTTTAAAGCACTATCCACTCTATCTCCAGCATTAATAGCAGCCCAAAATAAAGGTATCGCCCTCTCAGGATCTTTATCAACAAGCTAATTAAACAAAACCACCATCAATCAATTAAACCCCCCCAAAAAAACACACACAAATTGAAATTGAACTCACTTGAACATTCTTGGCACGAACATAAGGGCTGTCTCCAACTGGGACTTTGTGGGCCACATGGAAAGTCTCCGACCGGGATCTCGACACGCCGAGGGGCTTCGCAGGGGAAGACGGGGCTGATTTCGTGGGTCGAAAACCGGGAGGCGCATTCCGCATCTCTTTCATCATCTTTACTTTAGATTTGCTTGTAGTTTTGATGAAGAAAAGAGAGTGGAATTGCAGAAATGGAAGGATAAAGAAGAGCAGAACAACTTTTAGAGATGAACAGTATTGGAGAGAGAATGAGGGGGAAAGATAGGAGGCAGGAAAGAAGAGGGGGCAGGCTTAAGACTGTGAGGGAGGAACTTTTTGAAAATTTAGACCGTTGGAGTTTACCGTTTCAGAACTAGCCGTTGTGATATATGTTGGGTATTTGCGTCTCTTCATGTTGTGATTTTTCGTTTATTATTTTCGTTGACGATATGGGCAATAAATGTGTTAACTAAATTAGATTTTTTATATGGTAAATTGAGTATCCGTAATACGAATTTGAAATTAATTGGACATTATGGAATCTTTGCACAATCTTACTATAGTAAATTTCCACAAGCATTATTATTCAAATAATGAAATCTTAGAAAATCTCATTTTTTAATTTAACTGTCGTTTTTCATACGTAATTTAAAAAAAAAAAAAAAAACTGTTGTTTCTTAACAAAATTGTTCCAAATATAATTTTGTTTTTCAGGAGAAAGTATACATATAAATATATATTTACCATTGTTCTAATTTTATTATATGTTCATTTATTGAAATATATGAATCTATGTGACCAAAAGGATATTTTAATCGTTATATGAATCTAAGGGAAATATCAAATGCACAATGCACTCAATATTGTATTTTAAAAATTTACAACTTGTTGCGTTGAAACTTGCTATTTATTATATTGAAATGTGTAACTATATTTTACAAATAAAAAGTTGTATATTTCAGTATAACAAATAGCAAGTTTAATAACTTTCTTAATGCATGTGAAAAACCAAAAAATGATCGTTAAATTGGAGCAGTTCTTTTCGTTTATATTCTGTTATTATGAAATCCTAAGTTGATGTTTGTTTGAGGCTTGGGATGGCAATAGGTCGAGTCGGGTACTTAGATACCCAGACCCGCCCTACTCTTTAAACGGGACGAGGCGACCCATATTAAATATCTTTATATATATATATATATTTTACAATTTAAAATGTCGATATTAATAGATAATTTTAATTAAAATAACATATTATATTTCATTTAGACCTAAAAAATATCTATAAAGTTGAATTGTTGTTATATATATATTAATAAATATGAAAAATGTAAAAATGTATTATATTTGCATATATTAAATAACATATATTTTGATTTTTAATATATGAAACAGGGCACAGGTCCGGGGAGCGGGTCTTGAGTAATACCCAGACCCGCCCCATTTCACTATGGGACCGGTTCGGGGTGGGTCCGACCCAAATAGTGCGGGTCAGGGTGGGTCGAGGCAAGCCGGGCCGGGGTGATATTGCCATCCCTATTTGAGGCTTTAAAAATCAATCTTGAATTTTGAAACTTAAAATCAATTTTAGTTCGGTATAATGAAAATCGATTTTTAAGAAATCATCACTGCAACACCTTTAAATATACTATCACATTTTTCAATACAATCAGTTATCTTTTCTAATACTTAATATATTTAAATCACAAATCACTACTTCAATCGTTCCAATCACTAAACAGTATAATACGACTTTCTTCACTTTTAAACACTGGTTTTTTTCTAAAGTTTGTTGATTCTCGATTTGTTTGATTGGATTTACGGAATGGAATGTGGCTTTAATGTTTGCTCATCTAACCAATAATCATATAAATATGAAATAAATGCTTGAGATGTTAAAGGATTAGACAGAACTTAGGAAAAATTATGAACTCCTCACTTAAATGTAGTTTACTCGTGTATTGATTATGTTATGAATGTCGAGACTATTTATTTTTAGGTCAAGTGCTCTATTTATGGTGGATACAATTTGTTTTTTGACTGTGCCTATCTCGACCCTTGAATTTAGGTTTGAGGTCGTGGTCTTACATGTGTCATGGGACAAAAGAGGGGTAAGTTGTGAGGTCTCCCCGTTTCAGATCTATCCTCGTCGCCCTATTGGATGCAGGCCCATCGTCCAATCGTAAAGCTCAAAACTCTGTCGGAGCATTAAATGGTGAGTACAGACGCTTGACTACAGACCTGTTATCTAATTGTTGAGCTGGTAGTTGTGTCAGAGCATTTAACGGTATGCACGACCAAATTAAATACATGTACGTTTAATATTTTTTTGTCTATTGCGTCATCATATTACGAGGTCGACATTGTCTTCCGGCCTAAAGAAGGTTGAAAATCCGAACTAAGGTGTAAACACTGAGTTTATCCTAATCTGAACTTGTCAATAATTTAAAGCTATGGCGAATGGTTTGTTAATCTCGAAGGACCGGTAAATAAATGTCCAATTAACTCGACTTATTCGCACCAAGCATTTACAAAATTAAATCTCATTCTACTCAAAAAAAAAAAACATATATTTTACTATATATATATAGGAGTATTAGGAATTCAAAATCTCCTAAAATTTAAAAATCACTTATAATTCAAAACAAATATTCTCAAAATTTATCCTGCACAAGTCTCGTCGTACTATATGACATCGATGAATAAAGAATTGATAATGAATTTCATATTTCATACCATTCAATTACATATATCAAGTTTTCCTACAAAAATTACATATTGTTTAATATGAATCCATTCAATGACCACGAGGCATATATGGTATGAACTACTTAAACCCTAATTAATTTGTTTAAATCACAGATACAATCCTAAACATAGAAAATGTGATTAATGATGAAGACAAGCTTTCAGGAAACAAGATGTACTTCTTCAATCTAACAGAGTGCCGGTAACAAACTGATGAAGACGAGATCGCCTTAAAAGCGATCTTGATTAATTATAATAATAATTTAATTAGGAAATTAGTTTAATTAGAATCTTTAATTTATGTATATTATTTTTCGTGTTTATCTTTTAGTTTTTCACTCTTATTTATAGAGTCCAATTGTAAACGTTTTACTCAGTTATTTTATGAATTGAAAAATATTATTGAGAGATTTATCATGTTCCTCTTTGCCGGTATTCCAATGACTGGAATCAACGAAGATTGAGAATATTGTTTGTTGTAGTACACGCTTCTCCCTGCATCACAAACACTAAAGCATATAGCTAAAGTTGTATGATTAAACAAACACAAGATCCAGCAGCATTACATATGTAGGCTATCACAAGCAAACGAGGTAAAATCACAAGCAAGCCAAGCCGGTACAATGAACTAGGCTATCAAAAGCACCAGAAATGAAAACTTTAAAGTCCTCTAAAACTGTCCACTTTGTCAAGTCTTGCAGTGCCTGAGCTCGAAGACTCTCCCATAACATCCAGAGAAGCAACTGTGTGAGATGGTGCCTTTCTCAACGAAGTTGGCAAACCAGAAATCTCCTGTAGATAATGAAGATAACTTATTCAGTACATGAGAAATCATCTTTGTTTCTGTTATTCAGCTTTAGCTAATTTATTGGTGACATCAAGAAATCTATATATGAACATAAATACACCTAGTGCATTGATATTTTTAGTCAGTGGCACTTTTATTGAGTCATCCTTTTCCACAAGAAGTTCTCAAATCCTGGGAGACCATGAAATATTCATACATTATATACTTAAAGCCAGAAACATGAATCCTACATAATGGAGAGATGACTAAATAATTGAGCTCACTTCTCTTAAGGGAGAGAATATATTTGAGCTTGTTGAATATACACGGTTTTCTTGACTGCCTTCTGTAACCAGCGAGGGGGAGACAGAGAGAGAGAGAGAGAGATGTTGGTTCAGATTTTTTTTCTGGGTTATATAGAGATCATCAGCTAGAGCACAATGAGCTTGGAATGCGCCAGCAGTCGCAGAATTCAAAATAAAAAATCATAATTAAAGAAAAGAGAAAATAAGATTCAGTTCCATTGAGTACCTTCATCAAATGCAACCTCAAGTCACAAGGCCGAGCCTGATTTCCAAGACATGCCAAAGCAAATTTAGAATATTGAAACAGGACATCTGCAGCAGCTTGCTTCTTTTCTTCAATCTAAAACATATTCCATGGTCATGAAAGAATAAGATTTAAATAAAGGAAATTTCAATACAAGCACCCAAATGAGATAAGACATGTAATACTTTAGAACAGACTTTGAAAAATGATGGTAAACGCTATGATGCCCTATTCCACTACTGGATTAGTGTCTCAATAAAGGTTTACATTTTCTGTGTCTACTATACTTTTTCCGAGTTTTGAGAGTCAAAATCTTATACAAATTGCAATGTTTCAGTAGATAAACTGATAAACTTGTTACATAATTATCTTACAAAAAAAAAAGTACAAAAACAAGCAAATATCAAATTATTAGATACATCGAGTATCATTTTATCCTCTTGTTTATAACAAAAAACTTTTAAGGAAACATTTTCTTTGGTGTACATGCATCTTCTGGGGATTCTTCAACCCATTCAGGATCATGGATAATTAGCTGATATATTGTTTTTCAGTTGTCTTAGTTCAACAGTATCTTTACCAGCTGCACTTTTTACAAACTTCAGCTTTTAGATTTTCTTAGTGTAGAAATAGCATAAGGAGAGGCATCTACTATCAAGCTCGACGTTCTCTTCTAGCATACTATTTTCACATCATATGGGTTAAATTTAATATAGTCTCAAGTTCTGGAAGTATTACCTAGGCATTTATATTTACAAGATTATTCTCAAAAGTAAAACACAAACAGCTAATTACACTGTCTCAGAGCTGTATTCTGTAGACATGTTGTTAAGAGCTTCTGATACCACATATACATCATGGAAAATCCTCATAAAAAACTAAGTTAGTAGCTATCTGACACCAGCATACTTTCTCTTCTAGTAATAATAACCCATACTTAATGCCAAGTTCAAGATGATCCAAAATGCATGATCTTCAAAAAGTGAAATTTTCCATAATAAACCATTTCTCCTTATCCAATATATCTCAACCCTACCCCATCCACCAATATAAATCCCTCAAGAAGAATTTTATTTAACTTAACCAGCTTAATATGGTCACAATGAAGCGACCACACGATGAGAATAACGCAGTCACACACGACAGTACCAACAACTCTATTAACTTGAGATCGTGAACATAATTTTTCTACACAGAACAAACAGAGAGCTAAGTAATCATTTGATTATTCACAAATCTATGTTACATATTTTATATTAATCTAAGTACAAAGATTCACTGCCACATACTATAGAATACGGAGAATATCAAAATCATATGCAGTAAACAATTATCGAAGTGATTACAGGTTTTTCGAGGAAATCAATCATGCCAGAGAGTTCTAAATTCCCCTAATTTCAAATTAAGTTCGAAATTGAACCAGAGATCTCATTTACCCAATTCCAAATACATCACGAAAGAAACAACGCAAAAAAGAAAGAAAATAAGACGCGTTTCAACAATTAATCATCAGAGAGCAAATACGATGAAGCTACAAAAAGTTTTCGAACCTAACAAAACCAAAATTTATACGATGGTTACCCAGGGACAAACATTTCCAAATTTCAATATTTGATATTAACTATTGAAGATAGGTAGATGAGAGTACCTCGTAGTCTTTCATGGATGAAGCTCTGTACCCTATATACGATCTCACCGAAGAGGTAAGTGGTAACTATTTGAAATTCCTGCTTCACCAACCCACCCACCTCAAATTCAATATTTCTCAAATTATAATATCATAAAGATAACCATTAGTAAAACCTAATAACGCGAAGATAAATTAATTAGACTAATAAAACTAAAGCATTAAGGCCCATTAGCTCAGCTGGTTAGAGCGTCGTGCTAATAACGCGAAGGTCGCAGGTTCGAGACCTGCATGGGCCAAATTGTTTTTATTTTTATGGGCCGGACCTTTTGTTGGGCCATTTTTGTTTTTAAAGGGCCTAGGGTTCAGTTTTGGGCCAATTCTCCATTTTTTTTTATGGACCGGACCTTCTGTTCGGCCTATTACTAACGTTTTTCTGATTATTTCTTTATGGGCAGACTGCTACTTCCTTATTTACTTTACTTGTTGACAACGTTTTTCTGATTATTTCTTTATGGGCAGACTGCTACTTCCTTATTTACTTTACTTGTTGAGAATGTCTTGTGTGAAATATTGCACACTAATGTTATGTGTAAAATACAATTAAAAATAAAAAAAAAGATTGATCAAAATTTGCGGGTCAACATGGGGAGGGCAGGTTGGGCGAGGGGGGCGGACGGGTTGTGGGCTTCAGTTTGGGAGGACACATATATATTTATAGAAGGATATCTTTATTAAGTATGTGTTGTAGCAGTGGTTCAAACATATTGTTAATGTATGTGGTTGCAGGTTTGATTTCTATTGAGAACATAAATTTTTAAATATTTTTTTTTATGTGTTACTACATGAAACAAAATGTGATACTTATAGAAATAAAATATGTTACTACGTGAAATAAAAATTACATTATCATTTTTAAAAAAAAAATTTTTTTTTATGTGTTACTACATGAAACAAAATGTGATACTTATAGAAACAAAATGTGTTACTACGTGAAATAAAAATTACATTATCATTTAAAAAAAATACATTATTATATGATAACACATTGTTGTTCATATGGTAACACATGAATATTTATTTAATATCACGACGACATGTGTACAGTGTTACATATTATTAAAAAAACATGTGTTACCCTATGAAGAAAAACGTGTTACCACATGAACAAAACCATTACAAGAGCGAAAAGAAAACCTGAGTACAAAATTACAGATTTAAAGAACAACTTGATGTGTTACTACATGAACAAAAGAGTGTAACCCTATGAGCAAAAGAGTGTTACTACATGAACAAAAACCAGTACAAGCGCGACACATGAACAAAACTAGTACAAGTGCAAAAAGAAAACCTGAGTCCAAAATTACAGATATAAAAAACAACTTGATGTGTTACTACATGAACAAAAGAGTGTTACCCCATTAAAAAAAGAGTGTTACTACATGAACAAAAACCAGTACAAGCGCGAAAAAAAAAATTCCTCAGTCCAAAATAGAAGACCTTGCTGCAGAATTTACATTTAAATATCCGATTATCCGTACACAATTTCCAGCAGCTAAAAACTATAGCAGCATCAGAAGCCATTAACACACTGCAATTTCTTTTCTTTGCCGGCCTTATTTCAAAGTACACGATTCATGCCACAAGAAATTACTCACCTTCGTTTATACTTTGATCTTAATTTGGTCTTCTTATCTATTATATTCTGGAGATGGAAAGTAGCAGATCGATGTCAAGGCGTAATAGTAGAGACGCTGTCGTTGGAATTGAAGATTTGATGACAATAAAGGAGCGGCTGATAAACACGAGGAAGAAGAAAACCTTACCCCAACCCGTTGCAGACCCACGAAAATATAGTAAAAACTCAATTAAATTGTAATTGCACATATATCTTTAATGTAATATTGCATACAAATTTTTACCTTAGTCGTTTAGGTTTGGGGCGCCCCCTTCTTTATTTGATTCAGAAAGACCTGTTCACTTATATTTTTTTTTCTTGAGATCCATAGTGTTCAATTTTTTTTCTTGAGAGCCATACTGTTCAAACCGTGCGATTTTTGGTACTCTGTTTTTCGTAACTTGATATATATTCATTTTTTAATTTATCATAATTTATGGAGGAATTATACTATAATTAGTTGAGTAAAACCAAACTAGATTTCGTGAAAAATATGGATTGATTTTGTCTCAAAAGAGGCCATGAATCAACAACCATGCAAGATTTGTTAGCCTTACGAAATGGGACAACTGCTAGACTGACAGACAACAATGAATGCTAACGAATAAAAATGAGGCAAACAAAAAAAAAAAGAGCAAAAAGATATTTACATAAGACAAGAAATTAGTGTATCACTTGGATTTTTTCCCCATCTTTTCAGATAAATAAGATTGAGCAGCAGACTTGGTTAGAGCAGTAGGCTTGAAGACGGCTTTGGGGTTAAGGGCTTGCCTCATTTTGAATACAGCCCAAGCTGTTCCCACCGCATGCCCTGCTGCTTCCATTCCCTCACTCGCTGCCTTACCCGCCTCTTCACCATACCTTCAAACAACTAATACTTTTCAGTAAAACAACTAATACCCTTTTTCCGGAAATGAAACAAACATACATATTCAAAACTCAGATTCAATGAAGATGATTACCTGTGAGTGACGAGGCCAGTTGTGACGGTGTTAGAGGTTTCCATCACATTCTTTCCCGCTACTTCAGCAGCATCACAGATTTTGCCTGTCAGCAATGAGATGCAACTTTATTTAACAAGTTCGAATATGTAATGACTTTCATCTATCTCTACCTATAGTTCTGCTAATGTCATTCTAAATTTAGTTTATTGGAAAGATATCAAGTGACTTGAGTATCATTGACGATATAACCTACAGTAGTGATTCTCATCAGGTGTTGAATGAAAAAATATACCATAATAAACCCGTCATTCAAACAGCAGAACACTTATGGAGATAAAAAGATATATAACATACTGAATCCATCGAGAGAAGCGAGGACCATTTCCCCTGGCAATAGACCAAAGAACTTCTTTCCTGCTTTAGAGTTTGCAACTGAACTAGTAAAGTATCCCGACACCTTCACAACTCCTGATAGCACCCCTGTTGCTACCTTTTCAGTCATCTTAGTCACCTTTTTCACTCTGCAAATGAAACACATAACAACACCAACATCACCACCAATTTCATATAATACATATACGTACATCATATGGCTTGAAGTCAATAAATTAGAGGAAAACAAGCACATAAAACAAGAATACATGAAAAACATACATGTCAACCTCAATTCATGACGCATATAACATTTTAAGGCATGGCAACATGGGATTCAACCACATTTCCAAGATAACTAAAGAACAAGCTCACTGCAGAAGTTCAACACCACTTTCACCCCACATATCTTACTCATATTAATGATTACATCTTCTTTTCTTTTTAACCCAAGTGATTAATAACTCATATTTGCAAAGACAAATACTTATATGCACCAGTTGCCCCTTGCAATTCAAGTGCATTTTAAATGTGGTATTAGTTTTTTTTACTAAAAAGTATTAGTTGGTCAGTAGTACCTAGCTGTTTTCACTGAACAATATTAGTTGTGTACTTTGGTGCACCCAAGTGTTACTTCTAAACCAATCTTGCAAGAACACACATTATCTATGAAAGCAACTATCAATGGAGGTAGATACTAATCAAGTAAAATGAAGAACAAACCGTTTAATCCTCTTCAACGTATTAGGATCGATTTCTTGTTTTTGATCACCGGGAGCCATCCTCTGCCTCAGCACCTCGTCTCCCCACTTCAATCGATCCGCAGTCACATCTCCACACCACAATATTCCCTTAACCAGCTGCCCCGACCCTTTGGCGATCAGCCTGGCAGCCGTCCCACTATACTCCTCCACATTCGGCGCCAGAGTCGTCCAATAAGCTGCGCACTGCCCCTCCACTTCCTCCATCTTCTTCTCGTCCCTTTTCAGTTCCCCTGCAGTGATATCTCCTGCATTAGCTCCAACAACCGCCATTGCCGCCTTCTCCTCCACCTTATGCACCGAGAAATTACTGAAATTATCGAGAATCTCGTCCAATTCCTTCAGCATCTCTTCCTGCCCCTTGGAAACTATCGTCAATCCATAGCTCAAAACCTCGTTTTCTTCCCCCTCTTTTTTCTTCTTCTTTTTCGTTTTCTTCGTCATCTTATCGTCCTCGTCGCTGGAATCGGAATCGCCTGATTCGCGCGGCGCTCGGAATGAGAAGAAGTAATGCGAGGAATCGAGCTTAACGGAGGTTAGGCCTTTGGTTAACGGCCACTGGACGTCGTCGGAGACCGCGGCGAGGGCGGCGATGGTGTTGTCGCCCTGGTAAAGGCAGAGGATCCGTAGATCGCCTGTGGCGAGCTCGACGGAGTATTGCTTGTCGATTAGGTGGAGGATTGCGCCGGGGATAGTGAGGAGTGATTCCTCGGAGGAATCCGGCGGGGCGGACGGCGTACAGCCTTGTGGACGCGGGGAAATTCCTTGATTTGAGTCGGGAAAGAGGTTTATCAACAGATCGTTCATTTCGACGGTGGGATAGAGAGAGGGAGAGGAGGAGGAAGTGTTGAGGCGAGGGGCAGTGGGTGGGTATGGGTCGATTTGGGGGTACATGGGTGTCCGATTAGGGTTAGGATCTTGGGACGCCATTGTTGCCCTGATTTGAGCTCTGTAATTTCGATTTTTGGTAAAGCGAAGAAAATAAATAAAAGAGGAAATTGGAATTTGGAACGCGTTGAAAAAAGCAGTTCTGGAAATTAAGAAATCTCCCGCGCGAAAAACGGTGATTTATTTACGATTTTCCTTGTACAGTTTTCAGTTAGGTCTACTCATTTCTGAGAGCAATGTTTTCTAATTCTTAATTTTATTTTCATAATAACTTTATTAGGGGTGTGTAGAATTAGGTGAAAACCGAATTAACCGACCGAACCATTTTTTTTAAAAAAATTTGGTTCGATTATTCGATTTTCAATTTGGTTATGGTTTCTAATATTATATAATTTCGATTTTCGGTTCGGTGTGATTCGATTCGGTGAAGGACAAAAATCGAATAACTGAAATATAATTATTAATTTATTATATAAATAATCTTTTTTAATACATGATCAATTGATTACATCGCGTTCGTATGTACTCAATATGACTTTTATTTAATCATCTTGTGGGTTGTTATTTAGTGTATGGAATTTATGGATTGTATTTTTCTATTGAAAATTTTAGGTTATTTTTATTCATGTATGGTTTAAAAAGTCAAAAAAATAAAATATCAAAAAATTTGGTCGGTTCGGTTAAAAATCAAAACCGAACCGAAAATTTCGGTTCGATTACAATTCGGTTTTCTCGGTTATTCGGTCGGTTCGGTTACCAATAATAAAATTTCGGTTTAGTTTGGTTTTGCTTATTCGATTTGGTACCAAACCGACCGATGCTCACTCCTAAACTTTATGAAAAAAACTTGTGTGAACTCGATTTCACAGTGAACTCGATTTTTTTAGTATGATTGTTATTTGTAAAAACTATCACTATTATGCATAAAAATATTCACTGTTTTTAGACCTAGTTTACAGGAGTGTTACTCTAATTTTATCTACTCCACCGTTTGTCCCCAACTTTTGTTTTCTATGGCCCCACCTACATGTACAAGGGGGTGTTTGCAAAAACTTATGATTTAAAAAAAAATGATTATGGAAAAAGTGATTAATAGTAGAAGTTGATAGTGTTTATAAAATAATTCAAAGAAAAGTTGATAGTGTTTGAAAAAAAAATAAAAGTTTTTTAAAAAGACTAATAAAGCTACTAAATGCACCCTATTTTAAGATTCTAGCTTATAGCTAATGAGAATTTATTTAAGCTACTAAAAGAGAAATAAAATACTTTAAATTTATTCTGCACACAATTCTAGATGACTATAATCACTTATAAGTTTTTACAAACACCCCCTAAGTCTACATTCTTGCAAATACGGTATATCAAGTGAATTTTTCAAATGAGAATTGACAGGTTTCTTATTTAAAAAATAAATGAGAATTGACTTTTTTAAGTGAGAAGTATTACTTTAATTAGTGATTTTGTTTTCAATCAATGTATTTTAATTAGGATTATCTCAAACAAAGGAAAAAAAACTGGATTTATGGTTGGCTTTGAAGTTGTTAATTTGACTTCGATTTGACAAAAGATGGGCTTGGATGATGGGCTTGGGGAGTTATTTCATGGGCTCGGTCCATTTGGAGTGGAATTAATTATGCCATAATATTAACTAAAATCTAATTAGTATACAAATTTTATTTATGCTCTCCACAGCAAAAATGGAAATTTATTCCATCAAAAACACTACACGAATCCCTCCATTCTAAAACAACAATTTGCCAAATTTCAACTTCAAAACAGTCCTTATTTTCTTATTCAACGCAACATTTATTCAGTTATTTATTGAGGGAAGCAAGTAGACAATGATTAATAATGAACCATGAATGACAAACCAACTACAATAACTCCAAGAAATTAAGCAGCAGATGCAGCTTCTTCTTCTTAAGTCTCTAGCTGATTCAGAATGTTACGACGAATGTGCGAATCTCCATGGGACCAAGCTCGACAACAAGACTCGATATGTCCACGGGACGACCTTTTACTGGAGTCGAACTGTTCTGAGTACCACTGTCCACAGGATGGCCTCTTTTTGAAGTCAGCCTGTTCTGAGTTTTATCTTCAATTTTCCAAGTCATCGTCTTTGTTTCAGACTTGTCCTGATTTGCTGATAAGCTTGTTTCCTTGATCTTCTTTATCTGAAAATAAGCAAAGAACAAGCAAAGTTTGACGACATATAGCAGAAAAAGAAATGTCTGTCATTCTTGAAATTAGGAAGAATACATACTCTTTTTCCAGCAAACATCTTTTTCAGTTCAACTTTGGCAAGTCTCGAGTATTCAGGATCTTCACCCGCCTACAACATAGTATAATATGGAAGAGAAAATTGGTGATTTTGAACACTAGATTTGGATATTTATAGGATTTTATTTCAATGTAGTACGCTTATAAACGGAGAAACTGTAACAGGATCGATGGAATTCACCTCGTACAGATTTGCTAAACGAAGGAGTACGCTTCCATCAACCAAGTCCTGATTAAAAATACCCAGAAAATCTCAGTGGGAAGAAATCTCACGGTAAATCATGGGATCAGAAGTGATCACCTGAAGAGTAATCAACGCAACGTTTAAAGGTAAAGTATAGTTTGATTCCATGGTTGTGGCCTTTGTCAAATGAGAAGATTTCCATTTATCTGAGTCCTGCAACAGTTTAATATGTGTAATCAGATAACAGGTGTGGTTGATATTCGGTATTTATGCACAATGTACCTCGTGTGAGAAAGCTAAAAGAAGGGGCGAATATATTTCTTGGCCGGTTGTTCGTCTCCAACGGGCCCCAGCTCCAAGTTCATTGACACTGATGTAATAATTTCCTCGAACCTAAATAGAAAACCGTAAATAAGTCTGAAATTAGTTTCAAAATTTGTTTGCTAACTGAAGTAATGCAAAGTCAAATCATACTGTGAGTCCTTCACATGTATTGTTGTTGTTGATGCATACAGTCTCGTCAAGGGGTTCACCTACTCCTCTACCGTCGTCCTTCAGAATACGCCTGGATATATAGTATCGATTAGACGTGTTGTGCAAAGGGAAACAGTAAAATTAACTTATAAAGTTGCAGAAGCAGGGTGAAAGGTTTTTTTTTTTCAAGTCCTGAAAGTTTGCCCATTTCTTCTTTCAGCACACTCCACTTTCCTGAATTGAAACTTTGTCTTGTTAACTCTCAAAATTCAACTTTTTAGTCCTTTGACCAGATACAACGGGCTAATAGTCGGCTTCGAGCTGATGTGGCATTTAAAAAATATATATATAATTTTTTATATTTCAGAAGGGTTACTTAAAAATCTTGTTATTAACCCACTGTAGCTGTTCAAAGGACTAAAAATTTATTTTTGAAAGTTAACAGACGAAAACCGATTTGGAAAAGTGTTCAACTTACATGACTTAAAAAACATTTCCTACAAATTTTTGAAGATCCAATTGAGATGCTTCAACTCAAGGGTTAAAAAGCAAACCTGGAACAAAAATTATTATTTTGATTAAATTATTTTTTTATAATACCTGTGTAGCATCACTTCGATTTCACCGTCTTTGATGCTGGATCCTCCAGTGGCCCGATCAACCAGGATAGAAAATTCAGACTTTTTATCCTCCACATAAATTCCAAGATTAATCTGAAAGCAACAAATAATCCAGAGAAAATTCATTTTCTCAGGGCCACAGGCTCTTTATAAATGTCAGAATTTATGGTTTCAAATATAGCTTTGAGATAAGATGAAAGGGAATCCACTGATTTGGTTTCGAAATTGCATTCACCTTCAGATATAATTCATTACGAGGAAGGTATAAGTTAGAAAATTTTGGTTTTACGTATAGAGAAACTTCAACAACGGCATTTCTAGCATGGATAAACAATAACTCCTGTTGTTTGAAGATTTTAACAATGCTCGACTAAGTGCATATAATTTGCATGACTTTTTAGGGGCTAAGTCGGAATCCCATTGTATAGCGCAACAGCGGCGTAGCTGTCTATTTAAGAAAATCTACATATTGCAGTGAGTTAAAGAGTTGAGGAAGTTACTGGATAGTAATTCCCTGCTACAGGTTGAGTAACTTTGAGAGGCCAGTCGGCTCTGTAATCTCTGACCTGAAATTTTGGAGGATATGAGTTCAAAACTCTCAAGAAATGAAAACAGATTGGCAATGTATAAATCTCTCAAATGTATCAAGTATACTTCACATTGATTTGTAATTGGGTAATAAACTTTTTCGTTATTGGCATGATATATAGTGCACAATTTTGTTAATTTAAAAACAGAAGCAAACTTTTCTTTCTACACAATCATATTGGACCTTAACCTGCCGAATAATCAGATATACAATAATATATCAAGAAAAAGTAAAAAGAGAGAGATCACTGGATTCAGCTAAAGTTAACTTACGAAAGGCTTAAAAATTGGTGCCCATATTACATCTTTCAGAATTTATCTCAAGAAGTAACTAACTGCAAATTCAATCTACATATTTAAAGTAATAAATCCTTAAATCTTGTTAATGATCAAGGTAAATGCACAATATGATCATGTGATATTTAAACTCACCATCTCTAGAGGAGTTTTTAGTTTCACCAACAAAAGCTTCTTTCAAACATAAATGTCCAGTACGGCTATATATATGTATGTATATATAGGATTGAGCTAGGAGGTATTTATTTTTAAGGCTTTCCTTTTCATTTACCTATGACTTTCCAACTTTCAGGAGTACAATTTCTTATTTAATTCTTCCTGCAGTCTTTTATGGTAATTAGTAATAAGCACAGCATGCAATATACTATATCGTGTTTACTTTTGCCAAAATTCTTGTAGCCTCTTTTACTCTCTTACACAAGCAGTAGCATACAATATCATTGCCCGACATTATTAACTCACACTAATGCTTTTGAATGATTATCATACTCTAATAATTTCATCTCCTAGTATATGCATTTAGAGAAATTCAGAGCACAGAATAATAAGTTTCACAACTTCAGTTTAAGATATAATTTACCATATTTTCTTTCAAATAGATATATTCTACTTCAGAGGCCAGTCCTTAACATCACTAGATAGAGGCTTCCATGATTAATAAGTAACTAAGAGCAAAAATAAAGAAATATAGAAAATTCAAACACTACATCTGCTCTTGACTATTTTTCTTTTGACGCTCACTGTTCTTCAAATTAGAATAACTAATAAGATGGACCGCCCAACACTATCAGGAGTGAAAGAAAAGAGGTTCTCTCACATTTCAAGAAACTTATATCAGAATGGAAGACGTACCCGTTTGAGAAAGTCCCTTCCATTTGAATCAGTATAGAACACTTTATTAGTGGCCATATTAGATGACAGTCTTGTGATAACCTCTTTTCCTATACCATCGTCCGTTGGAATAGGCCCAATCTTTTGATGGATCGTACATCAGATTTACAACAAAAGTGGCATAAAAAACAATAAGTGATCAGAAAGGTTATAATCATACGAACAAATAATGAAACATTTGTATACTTTAGTGGTGTAACAAAGAGTAAACAAGAATCACTAACCGTGAATTCAACTTCAGCGTGATCTTTGTCTTTGTAAACTCTAATTATCTGTAAATGAGACGAGGAATGACACAGAATGGGGTTATAATAAAAACAGAGGTTAAATAACATTTAAGATTCGTAAAATTATATACAGTTGCTTGAAAAAAACAAAATTAATATTTTTGAATGTAAAAGGTGGTACTGATTGCAAATGCATGACTTTTAAACTTTCACAAACTATTACTCCCTCCGTCCTGTTTTTGTTTGGCCATTTTTAAATGGCAGGTTTTAATAAAAGTGTTGTTTATTAGTATTAAATGGTGTAAAGTGGGTTTGATAGAGGGGTAAATGGATGTCCTTTAAGTGGTAAGTGGGTTTTCTTTATTAAGGGTGTGTAATATAATGGCATGTAGTGTGAATAAGAGATGTTTGTAAGGGGTATTTAAGGAAATGGCCAATCAAAATCAAGACGGAGGTAGTACTAGATATTTCAAGCTACAGACAACTAATCTCTTTCACGGAAAAAATAAAAGCATAGAAACAGAAAAAAGAAAACAATCTAACACTGAACCTGGTATATCCATGAACTGAATTGCTGATGAACTTCATCAACTAGTGGTCCTTGAATGATCTTCAGAGGAACCTGCAAACAGCAAACCAAAACAAGAAAAGATTTCAAACAATCAGATATCTGTATTTCTTGAATAAAAGATTAATCAATCAGATAGTTGATTGGAAACACTATGTCACTCACTGATCTAGAGACGACTGAAGGCGTCGATCCAGTAGGACGGAAAATGTATGCACCAGAAGCCTGTAAGTTTAGATATGACTCAACGCTTAGCAGTTGTTGCATTAATGGAAAAGATAGAAGTATAAGAGAAACCTAATAAAATACCATCAAGTGTATATACCTGAGCATCGGCATCCCCCTCGCTTGAAGCATACCAAAGATAGCTTTGTTGTACTGGTACATCAATCTGGTATAAACATATTGATTGTGTTCAGAAGAAAACATTTGACTAGAGGTCTTTTAGATTGAGAAAATTGAAGATCGGAAAAATTTGCACAAAATTTTGTTTATTTGGAAATTCAATCAATCTTACCCCTGTTTTAGAATTAAAAATGCGTTTAAGTTGCCCCGATGA
Source organism: Stenogyne calaminthoides (assembly GCA_037126765.1). Classification (NCBI taxonomy): domain Eukaryota; kingdom Viridiplantae; phylum Streptophyta; class Magnoliopsida; order Lamiales; family Lamiaceae; genus Stenogyne; species Stenogyne calaminthoides. Next base: position 40,609,485 of record JBBCBC010000002.1, read on the forward strand.
AGAGGAAAATGACAGTTTTAAGTTTCCGGGTCCAATTTCAATAGTTTCTTTCTGTGGAAGATCAGTCGTCGAAACAAAACTACTCGTTTTTCCTGCATAAAAAAATACAATAACAGATAGATATGGTGAGGGAACCTTGTTCTCGAGCTTCGGAACATATGACTAATCAAAATGATGCACGCTTGCATGAGACGGTCTCACGGTGAGAAGGGGTATAAGTTGGGCATTGGCACTTAAACACTTTGGGAGGGGTGGGTGTAATTTGTGCTAGGTTGTACCCCGTCTCATGCATGAGACCGTCTCATATGAGTTTTTGTCAATCAAAAGAACATCTGTCCTCAGTTATATCAAGAGATCAAAGTACACATTGGAATTTTCTTATGTTACCTTGAGATTCTTTGGAAATGAAGTAAGTATTCCAACCCAAAGGCGGCACAGAAGCTGGAAAAATAAGCCAATATTTGGACTCCTTTTTATCTGAAATTCCAGTATATGCCTCCACATAGAACTTCTTCAATTTTTGGGTCACAATATCCACTTCTACATATTGAGACTTGACAACATTTCCCGTGGAATCTTTCACAACAAGATTTTGGTCATTAACCTGTAGTGTGAATTTATTAGTTCACCTAAAATAGAAAAAGAAACCAAATTTCTAACACGTCTGTAACACGGAAAAACTCCAGTTATGCAAGAATTATATAATTGGAAACAGTAGCTGGTTCCCGTAGATATAGTAGATAATTTACATACAACAGTGGCCTGATTATAATGCACTTTCTCTAAAGAAACAGAAGATTTGGAAAGTAAAAATATTTTAACTCACGGGAATCCTGATATAATCAGTTCGGTTCCATCCAAGTGAATTGTATGCCACAACAACCTGAAATGAAAGCCAGACATGATCAAGTAACATTTTTCTAGAGTCGTGCGAGCTGAAAAGGTGCAAAAGCAGAAAATATTATTACCAAACTCTTCTTCTGGGGAATATCTTCTTCTGTCGATGGACAGTAACTTATGTTGAGCAACTGACACTGTACACAATCAAATGGTTAAAAAAAGGGTTCATGTAAGTAAAATAGGTACAAGGGAAATTTCTAGTAAAGTGTTTGCAGCCTATTCATGAAAGATAAAGAAAACCCCAAATATGCTTAGTTAAGGGAAAAGAAGAATAACAAAATATAAAACAATTTATAAAATGGTAAACAGAAACCTGGCTAAATTTCACTGTAGATGCAGTACAGTCACCACTCGGCTTTGAATCAATCAGGCATGATAAAGCTGAATCAACAACAGTCTCTGCCTGCTTAATCAAACATTTTTTACAGCAATTGCAAAGTTAAATTTTGTTTATAGAAGATAAGAAAGAAAGAAGGAAAGATGTTATGGTATGATTATTGAGAAAAATTGGATAAAATCTCACCTCTGAAGTTCCAATAGCCAAGCGTTTTGCATAATCATTCGTGGTATGCTGTTTAGCAGTACCAGTAACTGCATCGTGGTGCTGTGCAACTCCTAAAGCGTCACCTAAGCCATCAGTATTATTTGATCTCCTTCCCACCAGAAATTCAAGTTGACGAGCTGCCTATGAATTCATAAACTAAACATGATTCAGAATTTTTTTAAAGATAGTACAGGAAGCTGACATGAGACGAAATTATTTTAACAATATAATTATGCAGTACTGCATGTTTTCAATAATTAAATCAAAGGAAAATTAAAAAGCACATATTATAAGGGGAAATAGCTTGCTTGATATGCATCCCACTAAAGCTACTGCATGAAAATTACCAGATAATATCCACTCAGCAATCGGACATATCTTTTTAAGGCTGGGCGACTTGTAAAATAGCCAGTCCAATAAGCATTAGAACTATCTGCATACCTACCAAATAACAGAAATACATATGTAGGCATCTTTGATCAGATTAAACAGAAATGTTGAAATAAGTGAAATCAAATTAAGCTTATTTAATGCTCACGGGAAATAATCATCGAGTTTCAGAGGCCATGTTTCATTGGCAGCTTGTTTTGCATCTGTGTACATGGATGGCGTTGAATATAATGCATTGACCCGACCATCCTGTTTCAGTAAGCTCTGTTACTATGATTGAATGAGAACTGAAATTTTGCATCCAAATAATTGCAAATGAGATAATCCAGTATAAATATTTATAACAAAACAAACAAAACGAGCCTTTAATCCCAAATAATTGGGGTAGGCTACATGAACCAATAAACAAATCACGGTGGGATAGGCTACATAAATATTTATATAAATGTTTATGTAAGTAAAAATCACTATTAAAATAAAAAAGGGAGAACAAGCATCCATCTATCAGCTTTTCCCAATTTAAAAGATATAAATACCTTGTTAACATAATGAATGAGTTTGTCCATCTGCTTGAACCAGGTCTCAGCATATTGATATTGGAAGTCATCTCCCATAGTCCACATAATATGATTAGTTCTTGTAACATTTGCCTGTGTTTTCAAGGACAAATGATTTTTAGTGATCTTCATTATGTTCCTTTCATGAAAATAAATATGAAATATTCGTTGCTACCTGAGTCATGGCAGCAGCAATAAAATCATTTACACGTTGGTCAATATTAAAGTCAAATAGGAGAGGATTATCCTGCAGTTAAGTGATCCAATAACTTTAAGCAAGAATTTAATAGAGAATAGCTACAAATTTAGTACTGACTACTAATTCTAATTCATTGGACCTGAACTGGCACCGTGTCATCATCTATTTCAAAATGAAACCCATCGGGTGGGCTATAGTGACGAGGAAACACATTGGTAAAAATCTGCAAGAAAACAGACCTCAAAGATGAGAGCAACACTTGGGTGCACCAGTTGCATCATGCAACTGGTGTACAACTAGTAATGTTCAATGAAAATAACTAATACAATTCAGTGAAAATGGATAATACTGATCAACTAATACCTTTTAGTAATGCAACTAAAACTATTTGAAAATGCACTTGAGTTGCATGGTGCAACAGTTTCTTTACCTGAGAAGAGGAACCAAATGTCCTGGAACCCTGCCATATGACTTCGAGAGATTTATCGTCCTTTCGCTTTGCTCTATCTTGGTAATCAATCCGTGCAAAATGCATAGAGTCAAATCCTAGCTACAATGATCCATAAATATTAAATATAAGATCATTTCAAAATGAGTAGAAAATAATAGCATCATAGATTTGAATAAACTAAAACTTGGAGACTAATATTAGTTTATCAGTTAAACTTCAAAACCAATTATATATTGTATACCTCAGCCCCCAATAGGTAACCTTGCACTGCAGAGTGCCCAAATGGATCTATCTGCCATCCAGCACGAGGAGTCGTATTAAATTGACTCTTTATCAATTGATGGCCTAGAGTTGTTTGGTCGATCATGTCGATATAATGAGTAGCTGCTTCATCATGCATGCACCATCCACCATTTCTGAAGAAACGGATGCTTGATAAACATCATGTTCTAATTCTAGATGTAAGTGTCCAATTTAATTATCAATTTAGAGAAAAAAAAAAGTTCTAAAATGTCTAAAATGTCTGTTGTGTTTGGTTTTTCAAGAGAAATCTCCAACTTAGCCTTTTTCTTAATTTTTGTGATAGATGAATATAAATGATTCAGTGATAATCTGTAGAAGGTATATTAGTCATTTTATACAAATAATTATAGGTATTAAACGACTATCTTAATATGTGTGAAACACCCAAAAACAACAGTTAAATTGGAAAGAAGAGAGTATTAAGTTCACAAGAAATCATCATACACGAATTCCAATCGGCCACCATGAACCAGCTTTCTTACTATGTCTTGAATTTCTGGATTTTGCTCTTCCCACCATCTACTGAAAAACGCCTATTTGGATTCCCAAATTACAGACAAGTTAATAACATTCATAAAATATTTGAAACTGAAGTAATGACATTTATTCCTATATCTGAATATAACACTATAGCAAATTTGAATTTTTTTAATATGAGAGTCATACTGAAGAACAGGGATAGTTCATGGCGTCAAGATAATGATAAATTTTAGACCTCTAGAGCAGAAACTACATAGTTAAAGTTACTAAGCCTTTACATGCATTCAATACAACAATGTGTACCAAAACTAATACTACAATAAAAGAAAAACTGTTATACAGATGCTAGTCATTAAACCTGATAGATGCCACAGAAGAGATTTGCTTTCTTAAGAACACCAGAAACCACTCTCTAGTCAATAATTTGAATTCCGCTTTTGCAAATACTTTTGATTAAATAATCCCATTTTTCCACTGTAAAGACAGCAGACAATTACCTCAAGTAAATTAAGCAATATAAGAAATAGCCATTTATTTACAGCAATGCTCATATGTTTATTCGCCAATTCAAAAAGGTAATACAAAAGATCAAATACGAACACAAACATATAGCTACCATTTCAGCAAATATGAACTTCCTATTAGGGTCACGGAGCAATGCGACGACAACAGAGTCAAGAACATTTTCCACACATGCACCCTGCATTAATAAGCATAAAAAGAAAAATTAACAAAAATGCTCACACTAATCAGTCTGAAATGAAACAAGCATTCATAAAGTCAAAACACTCCACTTAAACAGGATTAAAATCAACCTGAATAGAGTTATTGGATCCAACATAGTACTGATCAATTGTTTTGAGCCAACCAACATCATCATGAGAGTGAGCAACGAAGTGAACATTCAATTTCCCATTCACAATGCCACTCCCAGTATTATATTTGATGTACCCATTAACACCCACAGCTCCATATGAACATAAAACTGCTGCAATCCACAAGAAAACAGAAAAGGACAGTGATAAACCTCTCATCCCAACTTCAACCAATAATTACAATTTCTACTAGGACACAAATTGGCACATGAAAATACCAAATACAAAGCACAGAATCAGTATGAAGTAATCAAGAAAGAAAAGGGGGCAATTTCTCATTGGTTTCTTCTTTGGAATTTAGGAGCCGGCCTGCAATTCAGAAACGTTTCAGAACAAGTTTGTCTCATCCTGAAATTAAATAAAGGGGAGGGTGGAAAAGCTGTTCTTGCAAAAATTGATCCAAGTATTTAAGAATTTACCATGTTTGTAAACATAGTTAATAATGTTGGGGTTATACTGGAAAGTATGTTTTTACTTTATATAACTAAATTGAATTTTTTGTCTTATTTACTGAAATAAATTATTTATCATTGATGCTTTAAATATCATTGAATGTTACATATATTTATTGCATAATTATTCAATAAAAAGTGTGTGTTACATTGTAGTTAATTTAGTGATACCGGATCACGTAAGATTAAATTAACAAATTCCTCAGAACTAAAAGTATGCGGTTCACGACCTAGATGGAAATGAACAATCCATCCATGAAAGGTTGAAGTGTAAGGCTCAGATTGACTTGTTTTGACCAAGAGATTACTGTTTAGTGCATGGTGATGATTGAACAAGGACCTACATGAGGAGGATAAATTCTTCAAAGATTGAACCGGGAAGAATTAGACCTCGGTGGTTCGTTATTTTTTAATCTTCGTCCCTTAAATAGGATCGTGTGTGGTTAGTAATTATTACTTTGACTTATGACGGTAGAGAATCAATGAGATTCAATACTTTTATATCTTGGGCAATATTACTGGTCACACGCGATCGATTGCTAAGATTTAATCTGAAGAATCGTGTGTGAAAGTATTTCGTTTGATTTGCCCCTTGAGAGGTTCATAAGATTTATCATACCAAATCTTGCAAGTGAAATATGTTTCCGGTATGGATAATAATGTTGAATCGTTCCTTAACTAAGGATAAAAGATATTAATTAATGGAAAACTATTTTAGTGGCTTAAATTAATTAATGGGCTAGATAATCTTAAACACGAGAAATAATAACCGGGAGCCATATTAACAGTAATATGGGTTAAGATGGATAGTGCAATATTAATTATGTAGTGGGATTAATTAATATTTATGGGCTTGAATAATATTGTGGCTCAATATTGATAATTCAAGATCCATTGGAAGGTCCAATCTTAATTCTCCTAAAGGCCCCTCAAGTAGCCCAAACATAAAGTCCAATAACTGAAAAAATGTGTTTAAAAATAAAATAAATTTTGTTGCCTAATTTTTCTATTTTTTGAAAATAATAAATAAAAGAGGGAGAAATATTTTCTTTGAATTTTGTTATGGAATGAGGATAAGTATTCTTGGAATACAAGATTATCTCATTAAATTCAAGAAATCTCACACTTGGATATTTGTTAAGGGATTTTCGAAAATTTTGATTAAATAAGGGAAGGAAGGATTTTTTTGATTTTCTTGAAAATATATTATGGAAGATATGTATTCTTGGAATACAAGAATATCTCATAAATTCAAGAAGATCCAAATCTTGGATTCCTACTCCTTATTTTGAAAAAAAATACCATAACAAGAGGAGTTGAGATTTTTGTGGAATATTTAATTATGGAGAAAAGAATATATGAGATATATTCAAGATTTCTTGGAGATCAAGAAAAAGATTTTCCCATCTTTATTTCCACCTAAAATTTCGACCAACACCTCATTATAAATAGGGGATGAATGTTTCATCCCTGGAGAACACTAAAATTGGTTTTTGGAAAAAATATCGTCGTCGATAAAATATCAAATATTTTGAAACGTCGACAAATTGTGTATTTTCGAAAATTTTCAATTGTGAGTGGGCAATTCCATGTGTTGGAAAAATTAGAAATCCACAAAGGTGGTGCAACAAATAATTTATTTTCCCTTTTGTTAATTGTTCGCGAGTTTCCTTCCACCGGATTGACGAGCAAGGGCTAGGGAATACTTGGGAAGGCTTTTTGGTGTGTTCTTATCAACCGAGTCCATTGACATTCCAAACAGGTTAGTTCACGTAAACCCGTAGCAATTCCGCATGCGTAGGATTTATGTGAACTGTTTATATGCATGATTTGTTGTTGAATTATTATTTGAATTAATATAGGATTAATTCATGCTAGTAATAATTTGTTAGAATTAAATTTGTATTTAAATATTCATCCCGAATAGATCCGGACAATTAATTCCCCAACAACTGGTATCAGAGCCGGGCTCTGAGTTTTAAATTGTAATTTAATTCGTTTACATTAAATTTGAAATTTGATAGTAGAATTGCTAAATCTTTTTTGCAAGTATCCAATTGTCATGGTATTTGATGAATGTTCATATTTATGCATGCATATAAATTGTGGTTTTTTTTTAATTTGATTCGTTCGAATTCGTTTTGCCTCGTGAGAAAATCAACGAGTAGATTAGGATTTGTTTTATTCGTTCAATGTAATAGACTAGTCTAGATCTATTTATTTTTTGTAAATAAATTGTAACCGGATCGAAAATGGAGGCGGAGACGAAGAATTAAAAGACGGGATCCGAATCGGTGCAAGCGGTGGCGTCGTCGTCTTAAAACGATGCCAAGGGAGGCACGCGCGATGCGGGACACGCCAGCAGTACACACGGTGTGGGGCGAGGGTCGGCGGCCGAAGGCCAAGCGTGAAGGCCGATGCTGACGCTGATTGAAGCGAGAGGCTGGGCGGCGATGCGCGGCGCAGTCGGAAAGAAAGGTAATTCTCATTCACTAGTTGTTGAAACTTGTTTAGCTGCAGATACTTCTCATTCGTGGGTAGTTGATACGGGATCCACTTATCATGTTTGCTTCACGGGTTCAAAACGACCCGACAACTTAGGGGGAGTGAGATCCTCATCACACCGGGCGACAAGCGAGTAGAGCGGTGAAGCATGGGAGAAGTGCACTGTCTTTTAAAAGACGAAGTTTTAATTTTAAGAGACGTTCTTTATGTTCCCAGTTTTAGAAAGAATTCACTTTCGTTTCTAAAATTTCATTAATGGATACTTAGTTTCTTCTAATGAGAATGACATCATTTTCTAAATGATGAGTATGTATCTCATATGGGACATTGATGGACAATCTCTATACAATTAATGCTGCACACCACTCTTTAAATGCATCCTATAACACATCGATCAAGTTTCCGATAAAAGAAAAAACGTTCATCGACGTGAGCGAGACACTTCTATGGCATCTTAGATTGTGACATATTAATCCAAAAAGGATTCAAAGGTTGGTAGAAGATGGTTCATTGGAGTCTCTCGGGTTGAACCAATCCCAAACTCGCGAATCATGCTTGGAGGGTAAAATGACCAAGAGGGCATTCGGAGCCAAGGGGAATAGAGCCAAAGAAGTGTTAGAAATCGTTCAAACAGACGTATGTGGTCCAATGTCAATCAAAGTAAGAGGAGGTTATGAGTATTTCGTCACTTTTATTGATGACTTTACTCAAGGCACGACTATATTTTCCTTATGAAGCATAAACTCGAGACCTTTGAGAAATTCAAAGAATTTAAGGCTCAAGCAGAGAATCATAGGGAAAAACGATCAAGTCTCTACGATCCGATCGTGGGGCGAAAGTACCTCAGCGATGAGTTTTTGAACTACTTGTCAGATGAAGGGATTGTATCCCAGCTAACTGCACCCGGAACCCCTCAATAAAACGGGTTGCAGAGCGAAAAAACCGAACTCTTTTATAAATGGTTAGATCAATGATGAGTTATGCGGATCTACCAAAGTCGTTCTGGGGTCTGTTGGGGAATAAGTTGCACAGATCTATTCGAGATGAATATTTAAATACAAATTTAATTCTTATAATTATTACTAGCATGAATTAATCATATATTAATTCAAATAATAATCCAACAACAAATCATTCATATAATTAATTCACGTAAATCCTACGCATGCGGAATTCTACGAGTTTACGTGAACGTACCTCTTGGGATGACAATGGCTTGATTGATTAGACTCACCAAAAGAACTTCCCAAGTATTCCCTTAATCCTTGCTAGACTATCCGGTGGTAGGATACTTGCGAACAATTAACAAAAAAGAAAATAAATTATGTTGCACCACCTTTGTGGATTTACTAATTTTTCCAGCACATGGAATTATACTTGGGAATGAAAGAGTCATCCCCTATTTATAGAGCATAGGTGGTCGAAAATTTTGGGCAAAAATAATGAGGGAAAATCTTTTCTTGATCTCCAAGAAATCTTGAATATATCTCCTATATTCTTTTTTCCATAATTATAATATCCCACAAAATCCCACCTACTCTTTGTTATGGATATTTTCGAAATTATAGGTCAAGATTCCAAGATTTGGATCTTCTTGAATTTATGAGATATTCTTGTATTTCAAGAAATACATATCTTCCATAATATTTTTTTCAAGAAAATCTTTCTTGCCCTTTATATTTCAAAAATTCGAAATTTCCTTCATGAATAACCAAGTGGGAGATTTCTTGAATTTAATGAGATAATCTTGTATTCCAAGAATACATATCTTCATTCCATAACAAAATTCAAAGAAAATATTTCTCCCCTTTTTATCCATAAATTTTGAAAATAATAGGAAAAAATAAGCAACAATATTTATTTTATTTTAAACACATTTTTTCAGTTATTTGACTATATGTTGGGCTACTTAGGGGGCCTTTAGGAGAATTAAGATTGGACCTTCCAATGGATCTTGAATTATCAATATTGAGCCACAATATTATTCAAGCCCATAAATATTAATTAATCCTACTACATAATTAATATTACACTATCCATCTTAACCCATATTACAGTCAATATGGCTCCCGGTTATTATTTCCCGTGTTTAAGATTATCTAGCCCATTAATTAATTCAAGCCACTTAAATAGCTTTCCATTAATTAATATATTTTGTCCTTGGTCAAGGAACGGTTCAACATTATTATCCATACCGGAAACTAATTCTACTTGCAAGATTTGGTATGATAAACCTTATGAACCTCCCAAGGGGCAAATCGAACAAAGCGTTTTGCACACGATTCTCCGTATTAAATCTTAGCAATCACATGTGACCAATAATATTGTCCAAGATAAAAGTATTGAATCTCGTTGATTCTCTACCCATGATAAGTCAAAGCAATAGTTACCAACCACACGTGATCCTATTTAAGGAACGAAGATTAAGAAATAACGAACCACTGAGGTCTAATTCTTCCTTGTTCAGTTCTGAAGAATTTATCCTCTTGTAGGTCCTATTCAGTGCATCAGTCATGCACTAGTGTAATCTCTTGGTCAAGACAATCCAATCCAAGCCTTACACTTCAACCTTTCACGATGGATTGTTCATTTCCATCTAGGTCGTGAATGATGTACTTTTAGTTACAAGGGACTGTTAATTTAATCTTTCGTGATCGGTATCACTAAATTAACTACAATGTAACACGACTATTTATTGAACAATTATGCAAAGAAATATATGTAACATTCGATGATATTTAAAGCATCATTGATAAACAATTTATTTCAATAAATAAGTTGAAATTGAGTTTTGATTATACAAAGTAAAAGCATACTTTCTAGTATAATCCCAACAATCTCCCATTTATACTCAACGTCTGCTTTTAAGTATACTACAACATGTCTCGTAGTAGTTCCTAATTCGTGACATCTAATGTCACCTACACGAACCTAATAATTTCTCCCACTTATACCCAAAGCAGACGCAAGCGGTCTTGACACCCATTCCTTCCACATGTCTCTCGAATGTATTCAGAGACGCACTTTGTGAATGGATCTCGCCAGGTTGTCTTCGCACGCTATCTTTGCCACATCTATATCTCCTCTCTTAACGATATCTCGTATAAGATGGTATTTCCTTTCAATGTGTTTTTGGCCTTGTGGGCTCTTGGTTTCCTTGAATTTGCAAATCGCTCCGGCATTGTCACAATAAACAAAGTGATTCTCACTGGGCAAATTCGAACTACATTCAAGTCCACTAGGAAGTTCTTGAGCCAAACCGCTTCTTTTCATCGCCTCGCAGTTAGCCTACATATTCGCTTCCATGGTAGAATCTGCGATGCATTTCGCTTGACGCTTCTCCATGTCACACCTCCTCCCCATGCAAAACACACTACCGAGGTAGATTTTTTTGAGTCTATGTTTGATTGGAAATCCGAGTCCGTGTGGCCGATGGGGGATTGGACTATCGATCGATAAATTAACATTCTATCCCAAGTTCTTTTCGGATACTTCGGAATGTTTTTAATCGCCATTCAATGTTCTTTCCCGGGTTACTTTGATATCTTGCCACCATGCCAACGGCAAAACAGATATCCGGTCTCAGACATACAAACATTGCATACATAAGTCTTCCGACCGAAGCATAAGGAATGCCTCTCATGTCATCTATCTCCTTTTCAAGCGTCTTAGGGCACATTTTCTTGGATAGATGGATTCCATGTCCGAAAAGGCACGAAGCCTTTCTTGGAATCAAGATCTTTGAATCGTTTCAAGACATTGTCTATATATGAGGCTTGCGATAAGCCTATCATCATTTTCTTGCGATCTCGAAAGTGATCTTGATCCCAAGGATGTGCGCGGCTTCCCTAAGTCCTTCATATCAAACTGTTTTTGAAAGCCATGCCCTTACGTCCGATAACACCTTTACATCGTTCTCGATGATCGAATGTAAATCTCACGATAATACTAAGAATACCAATGCGATTCGACATGCTTTTTGTACACACAACTTTCGAACTTCGTTTTGATCGAACCCATAAGACTTTATAACATGACCAAAACATTGGTTCCAAGCTCTGGATGCCTGTTTGAGTCCGTAAATGGACTTCATGAGCTTACAAACTAGGTGTTCTTGGCCTTTTTCAATGAAGCCTTGAGGTTGTTGATATAGATCTCTTCATCAAGACTTAGTTAAGGAAAAGTCGTCTTAACATCCATTTGCAGATTTCAAAATCGAGATGCCCAACAATCGATAAGAGAATTCGGATGGACTTAAGCATGGCTACGGGCGAAAAAGTTTCCTCATAATCGATCCCTTCTTTCTGAGTATAACCTTTCGCCACAAGTCTTGCATTGAAGGTTTCCACCTTCCCGTCCGGTCCTCTTTTTCTCTTATACACCCACTTGCAACCAATGGGTTTGACCCCATTAAGTGGTTCGACTAGCTCCCACACTCTGTTATGAAACATAGAACCCATTTCGGCTTTCATTGTTGTTTGCCAAGAATCAGATCCTTGTCTTGGATTGCCTCGTCATATGTCCATGGATCTCGATTCGTCTTGTCAGGAATCAAGTCCGAGGACTCTCCTATTCCCATGAATCTCTCGGGCTGTTTCACAACCCTCCCACTACGACGAGGCTCCGGTTGTGTAAGTGTATCATTTGGTATGTCACCTTGTACAGTTGGCATTGAGGTTAGCCCCCTTAGCTCTTTTAAGGTAATCTCACTTCTGGGTCTTCTTTCGTTCATATAGTTTTCTTCCAAAAATCTAAAGTGGGTGCTTATTACCACCTTTTGATCTTCGGGACCATAGAACATGTATCCTTTTGTTCCCTCGGTATGTACAAAAAAATTTTAATTTCGATCGAGGATCCAATTTTTCGGCTTCCTTGTCCAACACGAGTAGGACACCCCAAAAATCCTCATGTGTCTCATACTAGGCTTGCGCTTGGGTCCACAATTCTTTGGAAGTTTTGGGAACCAATTTGGATGGCACCAAGTTCAGAATGTAGGTCATTGTTTCAAGGCATGACCCCGTAAGCGACTTGGGAAGATCCAAGATAACTCATCATAGATCTAACCATTTCCAAAAGAGTTACGTTTTTCGCTCTGCAACCCCGTTTTGTTGAGGGGTTCCGGGTGCAGTAAGCTGGGATGCAATCCCTTCATCAGATAAGTAGTTCAAAAACTCATCGCTGAGGTATTCGCCTCCACGATCGGATCGTAGGGACTTGATACATTTTTCCCTATGATTCTCTGCTTGAGCCTTGAATTCTTTGAATTTCTCAAAGGTCTCAGATTTATGCTTCATAAGGAAAATATAACCGTACCTTGAGTAATCATCAATAAAAGTGACAAAATCTTCATAACCTCCTCTTGCTTTGGTTGACATTGGACCACATACATCTATGTGAACGATCTCTAACACTTCTTTGGCTCTATTCCCCTTGGCTCCAAATGCCCTCTTGGTCATTTTACCCTCCAAACATGGTTCGCAGGTTGGAATTGGTTCAACTTGGAGAAACTCCAGTAAACCGTCTTTCACCAACCTTTGGATCCTCTTTGGATTTATATGACCCAATCTTAGATGCCATAGAAGTGTCTCGTTCACATCTGATGAACGTTTTCTTTTATCGGAAACAGTTGATGTGTTATAGGATGCATTTCGTGAGTGGTGTGCACAGTTAATTGTATAGAGATTATTCGATAATGTTCCATGATAGATAAATTTATCAAAAAGAGAAATGGTAACAACTTTATTAAAAGTAACCGAATATCCGTCAAGAAAAAGTTTAGAAATTGAAATTAAATTCTTTCTAAAACTCGGAAAGTAAAGAACATCTTTTAAAATTAAAACTCTGTCTTCAAAAGACAGGTGCACCTCTCCCACTGCTTCAGCTGCCACTCTCGTAGCATCGCCCAGTGTGATGAGGATCTCACTCCCACTAAGTTGCCGGGTCCGCTTGAACCCCTGTAAAGTGAAACAAACATGATCAGTGGACCCCGTATCCACTACCCATAAATGGGAGGCATACGTCGCTAAACAAGTTTCAACAACTAGTGCGTGAGAATTACCTTTCTTTCAATTCCTTTTGGGATTGGAACAGGCTGCCCTCGAATGTCCTACTCTCCCGCTTTCCAAAACTTTCCTCATGCTTGAGTCTGCTTGGTTCAACTTTCTTCTCTTTCCATAATCCTTATCACCATTTGACCTAGGATGAAAAGAAGATTTTGTTTTTCCAAGTTCTTTTCCTCAAGGCCCCTTTCCCTTTCAACCAAAGTGAGAGCATTTACAAGATCATCCATTTGTGAAAATCTAGATCTTCCATTAGATACTCAAGATAGTGGTGATTATAGCTCTTTGGTAAGGATTGGAGAATGAAATCAATCTTAGTCTTGAAATTACATTTTTTGCCGAGGATCTCAAGTTCCTCGAATAGCACCATAACCCTAAGGACGTGTTGCGCTGCAGTCGTCCCTTTTTCCATTTTTAATTCGGCAATTTCTTGCTTCACACTTTGGATTGCCATATGGGTCTGATGTGCGAACATCGCTTCGAGATTCTGTAAGATGTCTGCAGCTGACTCATATTCTTGATGAAGGTGTTTCAACACATCTGACATATGTGCCAGAATTGTATCCTTCATCAATTCATTTGCCGACTCCCCATTCACCATAAATCATCTCATCCCATATTCCGGCGTCCTTAGTTGGTTTTTCGGGTTTTGGTGTATCAAGTACCCATTTTGAAGGTGATGCGGTTAGGACAGGTTTTAGTTTGTATTTCCAATCAAAATAGTTTTCACTAGTAAGCAAATTGTCTTTAAGTATATTGGACAGTGGATTAGAAGGTTGAGACATGATGAACTGAAATAAACAATAATATGCATAAGCACAAATATATCACAAGGTTCGATCACATGCATCATATTAAAATCTCAAAAAAAAAAATGAACATGGATCAGCCAACATCTCAAAAACAGGTTTTAAATAAGCCGTGGGGTGGGTCATTATTTAAACGCGATTCAAGCAAAAGTTACAAACAAGAACAATTACAAACCTTTAATATCCAGATTAATAGTTGGCTCCCACTTGACCAATATAAAATCGACAGGACTTGAGGAAGTATATGCATATCAATTTTATACCTAAGTAATAACCATGATTAAATACATGATTATTATTTCGCTTTGAACGAGCCTCGTGGGGAGGGTCATCGTCGCAACTAGTAATAATCCACAATCATCCATTTGGAATTCATTCATGTGAAAGCTAACTTTTGATCGTCCGGTGGGGATTTCTCCAAAAGAATTCACAAATAAATAAATCATGGAGGTCAAAATTTATTCAATTTTATTATCCCAAATAAAATTGTCAATTAATTATTTAAACATACTTAGTAATTTTTACGGTGAGATTTTTTCATTGGGCAACTCTCATGCAAACACATTTAAACAAATTAAATAAAGCATAAGATAACCACAATAATAAATCAAGCAAAGCGTAAAAATAAACATATTGAGCACAAATTATCCAATTGTCATGGTTTAATTTTTTTGGCTTGATCTTGAAGAAACGCCTTCTTGAATTTCTCCCACTCGATCGTCTTAAAAGAACTCCATCTCAAACGCCACGCTAAGTAGCTCGCTTGGCCGGGATGCACGCCAAGATCCGGCCGTAAACCATTGCCGAAAGCAACCACGCCGCGGCGCCTTGGCGCAGCCATCAAGACGCTTCGGCCGCGGCGTTTCGGCAGTATCGCCAACGTTAGCCTCGGCGAGGTTTCGAGGTTTCGGCGCGATCACAGCGTACCAGACTTCATCCGTAGCAGCGGGCTACCGCTCGCCGGCCCGCAGAACTTCGGCGATCTGCCGTCGTCCCCGCCCGCGCCGTCGCGTCGCCGCGCGATCCCCGCGTGCGTGCTTGCGCATTTCGCCTTCGCCTCCGTCCACTAGCCATTTCCAGACGGGCGCCACGGTCGCTTAGCGCCCGCCTCGTGGCGTGGCGATCTCGCCCTCGGCCCTCTTTTTGGGATTATTTGAAAAAGTATGCTTTTACTTTGTATAATCGAAACCGAATTTTCAGACTTATTTATTGAAATAAATTGTTTATCATCGATGCTTTAAATATGATTGAATGTTATATATTTCTCAAGATAACTGTTGTTCAATAATTAAAGCGTTGTTACATTGTAGTTAATTTAGTGATACCGGATCACATAAGATTAAATTAATAAATCCCTTTTGTAAAAAAAGTACGCCATTCACAACCTAGATGGAAATGAACAACCATCGCGAAAGGTTGAGGTGTAAGGCTCGGATTGGTTTGTCTTGACCAAGAGATTACACTAGTGCATGATCTTGTTGAATAGGACCTCTGAGGAGGATAAATTCTTCATAATCGAACAAGGAAGAATTTGACCAAATGGTTCGTTATTTCTTAACCTTCGTCCCCTTAAATAGGATCACGTGGGATTGGTAACTATTGCTTTGACTTATCATGGGTAGCTTAATCGAGAGAGAGATTCAATACTTTTTATCTTGGGCAATATTATTGGTCACATGTGATTGCTAAGATTTAATACTGAAGAATCGTGTGAAAGCACGCTTGCTTGATTTGCCCCTTGGGAGGTTCATAAGTTTTATCATACCAAATCTTGCAAGTGGAATTAGTTTCCGGTATGGATAATAATGTTGAACCATTCTCGACCAAGGACAAAAGATATTAATTAACGGAAAGCTATTTCGATTGGCTTGAATTAATTAATGGGCTAGATAATCTTAAACACGGAAATAATGACCGGAGCCATATTGTTTGTAATATGGGTTAAGATGGATGGTGCAATATTAATTATGTAGTGGGATTAATTAATATTTATGGGCTTGAATTATATTGTGGCTCAATATTAGATATTCAAGATCCATTAGAAGGTCCAATCTTAATTCTCCTAAAGGCCCCCTGAGTAGCCCAACATATAGTCCAATAACTGAAAAGGTGATTAAAATAAAATAAATATTGTTGCTTATATTTCCTCTAAATTTTCGAAAATTATGGATAAAAGAGGGATAAAGATTTTCTTTGAATTTTGTTATGGAATGAAGATATGTATTCTTGGAATACAAGATTATCTCATTAAATTCAAGAAATCTCCCACTTGGTTATTCATAGTGATATTTCGAAATTTTTGAAAATAGAGGGCAAGAAAGATTTTCTTGATTTTCTTGAAAAGATATTATGGAAGATATGTATTTCTTGAAATACAAGAATATCTCATAAATTCAAGAAGATCCAAATCTTGGATTCTTGCTTCATCAAATTTTCGAAAATAATGCCATAAAATAGAGGAGGTGGAATTTTGTGGAATATTTTAATTATGGGAAAAAGAATATATGGGATATATTCAAGATTTCTTGGTGATCAAGAAAAGTATTTTCCCACATTGAAAAATCACTAAAATTTCGACCACCCTCCCTCTTATAAATAGGGGATGATTAGTTCATTCCCAAGTACAATTCCATGTGTTGGAAATATTAGCAAATCCACATAAGTGGTGCAACAAAGTTTATTTTTTCCTTTTGTTAATTGTTCGCGAGTATCCTTCCACCGGATTGTCGAGCAAGGGCTAAGGGAATACTTGGGAAGTCCTTTTGGTTAGTTCGTCCGACCAAAGCAATCGCCATCCCGAGAGGTAACGTTCACGTAAACCCGTAGATTCCGATTAAGAGGTTTTTTATATGGCTTTTTATATGCATGATATGTTGTTGCAATTATTATTTGAATTAATATAGGATTAATTCATGCTAGTAATAATTAATGAATTAAATTTGTATTTAAATATTCACCCCGAATAGATCTGCGGCAACTCATTCCCCAACAACGGTATCGAGCCTTTGTTTGAGCTCAATTTTTTAAATTGTAATTTAATTCGTGGACATTAAATTTGAAATTGGATAGTAGAATCGTTGGATCTGCTTTTGCGGTATCCAATTGTCATGTATTTTAATGTTTTATTTTGCATGCATATAAACCGTGGTTTTTATTTAATTCGATTCGATTCGATTTGTTTTGCCTCGTGAGAAAATCCACGAGTAGACTAGATTTGTTTAATTTGATCAATGTAATAGACTAGTCTAGATCTAGGTTTATTTATTTTTGTAAATAAATTGTAACCGGATCGGAACGAAGAGACGAAGAATTAAAGGACGAAATCCGATAAGGCGTAGAGGCTTGGGGCCTTATACCGCACGCTTTGGGCGCAAGGCGAGGCCGGGCGGCCGAAGACGACGCGAGATGAAGGCCACGCCAAGACGACGGTGGTGCGCGCTTCCAGCCGAAGTGGACAGGGGCGGATCACGCGGGAACGTGTGAGACGCAAAAAAGGCGGAGGCGGGGGCGGCGCGTCGTGCCGCCGAGATCTGCCGACGCCGCCGACACCGCCGAGGAGGTGTCGAGGCATGAGGGGCGCGGGCGCGCCGGGGCGTGCCGAGGTCGCCCTAGGCCAAGTGGGCCGCCGGATGCGGGCGTGCATCCGGCTGCGAAGTCGCTTTGGGCATGGCGTTCGAGATTTAAGTATTTTTTCGAGACGAACGAGTGGGGAGAAATTCGAGACGTGTTTCTTCAAGATCAAGTCAAGAAAAATCAAACCAACCATGTTGGATAATTTGTGCCCAATATTTTTTTTTTTTCGCTTTTGCTTGATTTAATTTGTGCTTTTTTATGCTTTATTTAATTTGTTTAAATGTGTTTGCATGAGGGTTGCCAAATGAAAAAATCTCAACTTCAAAATTACTAAGTATGTTTAAATAATTAATTGACAATTTTATTCCCGATAATAAAATTGAATTAATTTTGACCTCCATGATTTATTTATTTGTGAATTCTTTTGGAGAAATTTCCACTTGGGACGGTCAAAAGATAGGTTTCACATGAATGAATTCCAAACGGATGATTGTGGGTTATTACTAGTGGCGACGATTACCCTCCCCACGAGGCTCGATCAAAGCGAAATAGTAATCCTGTATTTAATCATGGTTATTACTTAGGTATAAAATTGATATGCATATACTTCCCCGAAGTCCCTGTCAATTTTATATTGGTCAAGTGGGAGCCAACTATTAACTGGATATTAAAGGTTTGTAATGTTCTTGTTTGTAACTCGCTTGAATGTGTTTAAATAATGACCCACCCCACGTGGCTTATTTTAAACTGTTTTTGAGATGTTGGGTGATGCATGTTCATATTTTTTTTGAGATTTTAAATATGATAAAATGTGATCGAACCTTGTGATATACTTGTGCTATTGCATATAGTTGTTTATTCGATTCAAAGATGTCGCTACCTTTTTATCCACGTTATTATACTTAAAGTCAATACAATATGTATGGAAACTATATTGATTGGAAAATTATAATTGTCCTAATCGCACAAAAGCACAAGTGGATTTTTGACACACAAAAAATCGATGAGCCAACCGACGAGTCAAAACATGCGGGACTCGCGGATCATCCTCAGGAAAAGAGATGTCGCCGCCGCCCAAAAATGGTGAAGGAAAAACCCGTGTAAGGGATTACGTCCTCAAAATAGATGGCCCATCCGAACAAACTTGAGATTCTCGAGTGCAGATTATGATCCGAGACTCGGATGAATTTGGTACTTCATTCTGACACTAAGTTTTTCTTAAAGGTTTTTGAGCATTTTGCCTCCTAGCTAATTAATTTATTGCAAACTTTTGGACTCGGCAGAAATGATGATAAGGCACCAAACTCAAGCTTTGACGACAAGTGGTTGTATCCCAACTCACTGCACCCGGAACCCCTCACAAAATGGGGTTTTCAGAGCGAAGCAACATAATTCTTTTGGAAATGGTTAGATCAATGATGAGTTATTGATGGATCTTTAAGTCGTGAAATGTATCCTATAACACATCAAGTCGCTCGGGGTTATGCCTTGGAAAATCCAAAGAGGATCCAAAGGTTTGAATGACTTACATTATCAAGTTTGGAGGGAACTTGGTGCTATCCAAATCGAGTTCCCCAAAACCCCAAAGAATTGTGGACCAGACCTTTGAGAAATTCTAAGAATTTAAGCCTAGTATGAGACACATGAGAACTTTGGGGTGTCCCGCCTAACCCCCAACAAAACGTGTTGGACAAGGAAACCGGTAAATTGGATCCTCGATTAGAATTAAGGTTGTATTGTAGGATACCCCGAGGGAACAAAAGGGTGTATGTTCTATAGTTCCGAAGATCAAAAGGTGGACATCCGCACCCACTTTAGTTTTTTGGAAGAAGACTATATGAACCAAAGAAAACCCAGAAGTGAGATTACCTTAAATGAGCTTAGAGGGCAAACCTCAGTGCCAACTGTACTAGATGATATACCAAACAATACGTTTTCACAACCGGAGCCTTGTCATAGTGGGAGGGTTGTTTTGACAGCCCAAGAGATTCATGGGAGTAGGAGAGTCCTCGGACTTGATTCCCGGAATCAGACCCATGAACATATGACGAGGCACTCCAAGATAAGGATGCAGGTTCTTGGCAAACGACAATGAAAGCCGAAATGGGTTCTATGTTTCATAATAGAATGTGGGAGCTAGTCGAACCACTTAATGGGGTCAAACCCATTGGATGCAAGTGGGTATATAAGAGGAAAAGAGGACTGGACGTGAAGGTTGAAACTTTTAAAGCAAGACTAATGGCGAAAGGTTATACTCAGAAAGAAAGGGATCGATTATGAGGAAACTTTTTTCGCCCGTAGCCATGCTTAAGTCCATCCGTATTCTCTTATCGATTGCTGCGCATTTCGACGTTGAAATCTGGCAAATGGATGTCAATACTGTTTTCCTTAACTGAAGTCTTGATGAAGAGATCTATATGCAACAACCCAAAGGTTTCATTTGAACAGGCCAAGAACATCTTGTTTGTAAGCTCAAGAAGTCCATTTACGGACTCAAACAGGCATCCAGAGCTTGGAACCAATCATGTTATAAAGTCTTATGGGTTTGATCAAGACGTTTTTGAAAGTTGTGTGTATAAAAGTGTGTCGGGACTGCATTGGTATTCTTAGTATTGTACGTAGATAACATTGTGATCATCGGGAACGATGTGAAGTTGTGATCAGACGTAAGGGCATGTTTTTCAAAACAGTTTGATATGAAAGACTTAGGGAAAGCCGGACAAATCCTTGGGATCAAAACCATTCGAGATCGCAAGATAAGGATGATCGGGTTATCGCAAGTTTCATACATAGACACTGTCTTGAAATGTTTCAGTATGCAAGATTCCAAGAAAGGATTCGTACCTTTCAGGCATGGAATCCATCTATCCAAGAAAATGTCCCCTAAGACGAAAGAGGAGATAGATGACATGAAAGGCATTCCTTATGCTTCTACCGCCGGAAGTCTTATGTATGCAATGTCAGGTACGAGACCGGATATCCGCTTTACGTAGGCATGGTGGCAAGATATCAAAGTAACCCCGGAAAGAGCATTCGACTACAGATTAAAAACATCTCAAGTATCGAAAAAAGAACTCGGGATAGAATGTTGGTTTATCATCGAGAAGTCCAATCCCCAGGATTTACACGGACTCGCATTTCCAATCGCACATAAACTCGGAAAAAATCTAGCTCCATTAGTGTGTTTTGCATGGGGGAGCAAATGCGACATGGAGAAGTCAAAAGCGTAAATGCATCGCAGATTCTACCATGGAAGCCGAATATGTAAATGCTAATGAGGCAAATAAAGAAGCGGTTTAGCTCAAGCACTTCCTTGTGGACTTAGATGTGGGTTCGAATTTGCCCAGCCATAATCATCGCTTATTTATTGTGACAATGCCGAGGAATTTTGCAAAATTTCATTTGGGGAATGATTCGCATGAGATCTATTCGGGGTGAATATTTAAATACAAATTTAATTCATTAATTATTACTAGCATGAATTAATCCTATATTAATTCAAATAATAATTGCAATAACATATCATGCATATAAAAAGCCACGTAAAACCTACGCATGCGGAATCTACGGGTTTACGTGAACGTACCTCTCGAGATGGCAGTGGCTTTGGTCGGACGGACTAACCAAAAGGACTTCCCAAGTATTCCCTTAGCCCTTGCTCGACAATCCGGTGGAAGGATACTCGCGAACAATTAACAAAAGGAAAAAATAAACTTTGTTGCACCACTTATGTGGATTTGCTAATATTTCCAGCACATGGAATTGTACTTGGGAATGAACTAATCATCCCCTATTTATAGGAAGGAGGGTGGACGAAATTTATGTGATTTTTCAATGTGGAAAAAGACTTTTCTTGGTCACCAAGAAATCTTGAATATATCCCATATATTCTTTTTCCCATAATTAAAATATTCCACAAAAATCCACCTCCTCTATTTTATGGATGATTTTCGAAAATTAAGTGATGCAAGAATCCAAGATTTGGATCTTCTTGAATTTATGAGATATTCTTGTATTTCAAGAAATACATATCTTCCATAATATCTTTTCAAGAAAATCAAGAAAATATTTCTTGCCCACTATATTTTCAAAATTTTGAAATTTACCTCATGAATAACCAAGTGGGAGATTTCTTGAATTTAATGAGATAATCTTGTATTCCAAGAATACATATCTTCATTCCATAACAAAATTCAAAGAAAATCTTTCTCCCTCTTTTATCCATAATTTTCAAAAATTTAGAGGAAATATAAGCAACAATATTTATTTTATTTTAATCACCTTTTCAGTTATTGGACTATATGTTGGGCTACCTAGGGGGACCTTTAGGAGAATTAAGATTGAACCTTCTAATGGATCTTGAATATCTAATATTGAGCCACAATATAATTCAAGCCCATAAATATTAATTAATCCCACTACATAATTAATATTGCACCATCCATCTTAACCCATATTACAAATAATATGGCTCCCCGGTCATTATTTTCCGTGTTTAAGATTATCTAGCCCATTAATTAATTCAAGCCCATTGAAATAGCTTTCGATTTAATTAATATCTTTTGGCCTTGGTCGAGGAACGGTTCAACATTATTATCCATACCTAAAACTAATTCCACTTGCAAGATTTGGTATGATAAAACTTATGAACCTCCCAAGGGCAAATCAAGAAAGCGTGATTTGCACACGATTCTTCAGATAAATCTTAAGAATCACACGTGACCAATAATATTGCCCAAGATAAAAAGTATTGAATCTCACCGATTCGCTACCCATGATAAGTCAAAGCAATAGTTACCGATCCCACGTGATCCTATTTAAGGGACGAAGGTTAAGAAACAACTAACCACCGAGGTCTAATTCTTCCTTGTTCGGTTCTAAAGAATTTATCCTCCTCAGAGGTCCTATTCAACAAGATCACCATGCACTAGTGTAATCTCTTGGTCAAGACAAACCAATCGAGCCTTTTACACCTCAACCTTTCGCGATGGTTGTTCATTTCCATCTAGGTCGTGAATGGCGCATTACTTTTTAGTTACAAGCGGATTTGTTAATTTAATCTTTCGTGATCGGTATCACTAAATTAAACTGATGTAACACGCATTTAATTATTGAACAGCTTATGCAAAGAAATATATATAACATTCAATCATATTTAAAGCATCGATGATAAACAATTTATTCAAGAAATAAGTCCGAAAATTCGGTTTCGATTATACAAAGTAAAAGCATACTTTTCAAAGATAATCCCAACAATCTTCCACTTATACTCAAAGTCCGCTTTTAAGTATACTACAACACGTCTCGAGTAGTCCGTGACATCTAATGTCACCTACACTAACCTAATAATTTCTCCCACTTATACTCAAAGCAGATTGGCAATCTGGCTTGACACCCATTCCACTCACATGTCTCTCTAATGTATTCAGAGGCGACACTTTGTGAATGGATCGGCCAGGGTCGCCCTCGACGCTATCTTTGCCACATCTATATCTCCTCTCTTAACGATTTCTCGATAAGATGTCTTTCCTTTAATGTGTTTGTTTGACTTGTGGACTCTTGGTTCTCTTGAATTTGCAACTACCCCAAAGCAGATATTGCTAGTCAAATTCGTAACACCATCCAAGTCCACTAAGAAGATCTAGAGCCCAATCGGTTTTTTCACCGCTTCACAAGCAGCCTACTTACCCGAGTCCCATGGTTGAGTCGTTGATGCATTTGCTTCACACTCGTCCATTTGATGGCTACACTTCCCAAATGGAAACACACTAATCGAGGCGTATAATTTCGGAATCTATATCTCGATTGGAATTCGAGTCCACAGAAATTGGCGATGGGGATCGAGTATTCGATCGATAAATCAACATTCTATCCCGAGTTCTTTTCGGACACTTCGTAATGTTTTTAATCGTCATTCAATGCGCTTTTTTCGGTTACTTCGATAGCTTGCTATCATGCCTATGGCAAAAGTAGATATCCGGGTCTTGTAAAGATTGCAGATACATAAAGTTTTTCCGACAAAATTAAATACCTAAATACCTTTCATGTCATCTATCTCTCAAGCGCCTTAGGGGACATTTTCTTGGATAGATGGATTCCAAGTATGAAAGGTACTTAATCCTTTCTTGGAATCTTGCATCTCAATCGTTTCAAAAACCGGTGTCTATGTATGAAACTTGGCGATAACCCGATCATCCTTTTTCGGGCGATCTCGAAGTTATCTTGATCCCAAGGATATGTCCGCTTTCCCTAAGTCTTTCATATCAAACTATTTTGAAACCATGCCCTTACGCCCGATCACACCTTCACATCATTCCCGATGATCACAATGTCATCTACGATAGTACTAAGAATACCAATGCGATTCCGACACGCTTTTTATACATAACTTTCAAACTTGTTTTGATCAAACCCATAAGACTTTATTACATGATCAAAACTTTGGTTCCAAGCTCTGGATGCCTGTTTGAGTCCGTAAATGGACCTCTTGAGCTTACAAACTAGGTGTTCTTGGCCCGTTTTAATGAAACCTCGTGTCTTTGTTGCACATAGATCTCTTTATCAAGACTTCCGTTAATGAAAGTCGCCTTTGACATCTATTTGCCAGATTTCAAGGTCGAAGTCTAAAGAATCGATAAGAGAATACGGATGGACTTAAGCATGGCTATGGGTGAAAAAAGTTTCCTCATAATGTATCCCTTTCTTTCCGAAAGTATAACCTTTCGCCATTAGTCTTGCTTTTAAAGGTTTCAACCTTCCCGTCCGATCCTCTTTTTCCTCTTATATACCCACTTGCATCTAATGGGTTTGACCCCATTAAGTGGTTCGACTAGCCCCACACTCTATTATGAAACATAGAACCCACTTTTGGCTTTTCATTGTTGTTTGCCAAGAAACCAAGATCCTTATCTTGGAGTGCCTCGTTATATGTCCATGGGTCCGATTCGGGGAATCAAGTCCGAGGACTCTCCTATTCCCATGAATCTCTCGGTCGTCTAACAACCCTCCCACTAAAAACGAGGCTCGGCCAGGAAAACGATCGTTTGGTATATCATCTAAGACTGATCCAAGACCGAGGTTTGCCCTCTAAGCTCATTTAAGGTAATCTCATTCGGGTTTTTTTTGGTTCATATAGTTTTCTTCCAAAATCTAAAGTGGGTGCGGATGTCCACCTTTTGATCTTCTAACTATAGAACATACACCATTTTGTTCCTCGGGGTATCCTACAAAAAAAATTTTAATTCTCGATCGAGGATCCAATTTACAGTTCCCTTGTCAAACACGTAGGGTAGGACACCCCAAAGTTCTCATGTGTCTCATACTAGGTTTCATTTGGGTCCACAATTCTTTGGGGTTTTGGGAACCGATTTGGATAACACCAAGTTCAGAATGTAAGTCAGTCGTTACCAAGGAATGACCCGTAACGATTTCGGGAAGATCCGCGATAACTCATCATTGATCTAACCGTTTCAAAAAGAATTATGTTTTTTGCTTCTCGCAACCCCGCTTTGGTGAGGGGTTCGGTGCGATGAGTTGGGATACAATCCCCTTCATCGATAAGTTAGATTCAAAAACTCATCATTTGAGGTATTCGCCCACGATCGGATCGTAGAGACTTGATACGCTTTTTTCCATATGATTCTCTACTTGATCCTTAAATTCTTTAGAATTTTCAAAGGTCCTGATTCATGCTTCATAAGGAAAATGTACCTTGAGTAATTGTTGGGAAATTTATAGTTTTGATGAAAGTTCCAAACACACATGTAATAGACCATCGGACTTTATTGGACCGATGTTTACATTCTCGCTATAGGAGACCGGGTTGATAATGATTGTATAGAAAAACTGATGTAATAGATAGGTCACATATTGAGGGGGAACTCAATATGTAAAGGTCGAATCGGAAGATTCGTAAGAAAGTCGATATCCGACAGAGAGCGTAACGCTAAAACTGAATCGGAAGATCGATCGAATCGATCTAGTCGATAACTGTGCCGAAGTCATAAAGCTCAAACCTCTATACTAGAAGATCGATGACTTCCGGAAGATAAGACCGTAAGACCTACATCGCCGAGTCACAAATTGAAGCTAAGTCAACAGCACCGAAGACTCCATCAGTAGATCGGCCAGATCGACGATCGCTCATAAGATGAAAACCGATGTTTCATCTTATCATACGCCTCCGCGATCGAACAAGATGAATACCCACCTTAGTTGGAGGAACAACACCGCAGCAAGGCTTTTCATCCAATAAGGAAGAGACACGATGAACAGAGTCGACATCATGGGATTCGACATGTTGTTCTCTCAAACGGGCTTTTATAAACTTTCAGCCATGTCGCTCTCAAGACGCCACATCAAGCCCAAGAACTCCATTTAAAATAGCACGAGATTCAAATTGCTCTCCAACGGCTATTTGATCTCAAGGTCTATAAATATGGGATCACACTTCGAGAGTGAAAAACGGAAATGCTTGGACAAACAACATAATCAAAGAAGCTCAAACTATAGTCGATTTCCGCATCGAAGAACACAACTACAAGCTTATTTTATATTGTGTTCATCCCATAAGTTCTTAGCAAGAAATCTTTTCATCTAGCTATCAGTCGCATTACGCGAAGGAAAGATTTCATAGTTGGAACCTCAACAATCTTACCCAAACCCCAAGTTAGGATAAGTTGTTTAGAAGATCTCGATCCAGGGTTCTAAAGATCGATTTTCGGGATCGGTTGAGTGAGAACTCTTAAAACATCTGTTGGTGTAATGTGTTGGACTAACACACTAATCTAAGTCCAATCGGTTAAATTCGGTTAAGTTGGTGCCCCTTTGTGAAAGGGAAGAGTGGACGTAGGACTGGTTTGTCCGAACCACTATAAATCTTAGGTGCCTTTTATCGCTTTGATTAATCGCTCACTCATCGCGACAAATCTTAAAGCAAGATACATTCTAAGTTAAGATCGACAAAGACTAAGCTTCGATCCGATCGAATCAAATCTCTATCATCCGCTTAAAAAGATAAAACTTGGAATCGATTTATAAAACCGGTTTTCACGGTAAAAACTTAAAGCTTCCGCACACATCGATTAACCGATAGTTACCGAATCGATCCGCTTTTCCAAGGCGTTCAAGAAGTTGGTTATCGACACAACCGATTCATTTCAAGACTCGACAAAGCATTCCTTTCTCACACGATTCACAGACGAAAAGTTTTTCGTAAGTCTATTCACCCTCCCCTCTAGACTTCGCCTCACTTAACCCGCTCGGGACCTACAAGTGGTATCGAGCGGTTGGTTCTTCCGACTAATCGACTCGTGTCATTGTGGTCATCCTGAATCGATCTTGAAAAACGATTTAAAAAACTCATTCATTTTCCAAAATCACTCAAAGATGGATAACACGCCCCAGATGTATCATGATCTACCCGGTTCTCTATTGATGAGTATGCAGATTGGGCATATATATATGTCCAACCATCTAGGCTCGACAAGCGAGAATGATGGAAGTCATCGAGAGGACCCATCATCATTTACTACGACAATCCCGCAAGTCGGAGGAGATCCGGATTTTCCTACGTGAAGTCTTGTACGAAAAAGCCAAACGATGGACACGTAAGAAAGAAAACCGCATACTGGACACCATTGCAAGACATATCATCATGAAGACAATGGATAAGGTCACCAAAGAGAAGATTAAGTATCTCAAATCATGAAAAGCAATGTGGGATACTGGGCCGAGATCCGCGAGGGAAATGAACAGATAAAAGATACCGCCTTCAAGCCAAACCGGTGAAGTTCGAGAAATCAAGATGTCGCTTTAAAACTAAAACCATCAACGAACTCGATGGAAGAATTACAATGTCTATAAACAAGCTTCGAGAACTTGGTAGAGAGATGTCCGATAAAGATATCAACTATAAGATCCTAAGGTCTCTCACCAAGAAGTGGGACATGAAGGTCACGGTAATCAAAGATTGCCGGACATTTCAAGAATGAAACCTAGTAGCTTGTTCTTGAGTCTCAAAGCTCACGAAGTTCGACCCGATTGAAAGAGGTCAAGCCGATGAAGACGAGGTCCTATTTGAAACCTCGACTTCAAAATCGCTTGCTTTCAAGGCAACCAAGGCAGAACAAAGGCCAATGAACCCATTGGAAATATATTAAGTCAGTAATGAAGATCGCGTTGCTTACTGGAAGCTTGAGAAGTCGATATACAACTTGGTAAGTATCGAAGATTCTACAAGGACTATCAACATACCGAGGGGCGAGATAGGAGATCGGACAATAGATCTCCGAGAAAGAACCAGATCCGATGATCGGAGGGATCTGAGAGATGAAAGGGAAAGAGATAGTCGACGAAGGAAGGTAGAGATAACCAATCGATAGAAGAAACTCCGGACTACTATCGAAGGAAATCACCGATAGGTCATATGTATGAGTGATTCACCGAAGGAAAGCGAACGGATCCAGAGAGCCACTTTCAGTGGCGAGAAGTTCAGTCACTATAAAGACAGCCGCCCTGACACTTTGACGCAGAGAGAGGGAAGAAAAGAGGAACAAAAGAGAGCAACGGTTTAGAGACAGAAGAGCTATGGTTGCCGATACATCGTGAATCGACGATTCTTATCTCGCCTCCGGAGGACTCCGGATACTCCTCGTAGAAGACTTGGTCGGACGAAGTGCTGCCGACTTCTACGAAAGTGAAGATCCGATATTCTCGTCGACGATAATGAACTCGCCGATGGCGGGGGAGGACCAAATCGAGGTAACCTCCAAACCCCTTCGCTTCGCTTTACACCCGCTATTATTAGCACACCTGTTTGAGATTGACCTCGCGGCTACTCAGAGTAATTGCTTTGACGATCTCTCCAATGCAAAAGAGAAACTTATGCTATTGTGAAGCCGAGAATGATAAGTCGAGGATCGTAAATAATCGACTTTTGTCAAGAAAATGATCTCGGAAAAACCCTTCAACTTAGATCAAATTTAAACCGCCGAAGGTAACCGAGAATTTAAAATTCTCGGTTAAAGCTTCGATCAGAAAAGCAGATCAAAGAACAGATGGAAATTAACAGACAGCAAAGTCGATGACTTCAAAATCTTGCAAGCAAAATTCGATGAGCTATTTAATGCATGAAAGTCGAAAAATCCTCCGAGGACAATCTGCGTAAGAAAAAATAGATGTGTTTTCAAAATCATCTCAAACCGTTAAAGACATGAACGCCTATTTTCGTGTAAAGATTGATAAGGGAGGACTTGGCTCTGAGAAACCCTCCACATCCTCAAAAGCCCCGATCGATTCATCTCGGAAAAGGTGTAATCGCATCAATTTCAAAAAAAGATACACCAAAAGCTAAACTTGTATCTAATAGGGGTAAGAGACCAGTTGAGGTGTAAGGCAAGTGCCCAACCGTAAAGGGAACAGAAATGGACCCTAACCGGTAAAGCATCGGTAGGAATCAACGGAAGAACCAGTTCTCGAAGAAAACCTCAACTCGATCAACAGATCGTGAATCGTAAAAAAGACAACCTACTAAAGGGAAGTCTAATCGAGACCCGGCCAAGGTCGGTACATTTAATAAGCATGCTTCGTAAAAACCGCGAAAACCATCTATGCGAAAAAGGATATGAATCTTTTGATGGTAGCAATGTATCTACCCCTATAGTCGTAAATTTAGGCTATCTTTTTTGAACCACACCGATAAAAAGAAGACAAACCGAAAAGCTAAATCATAAGTCTTCTAAGTCATCCAAGGTTCACACAAGTAATCATACAAATCGAAAGATATGAGGATAAGTATGATTATGTTGACATGTACGGAGACAAATCGCCTTCGATCCGACCGATCACCATAGAAGTGCTCTGCTTTGTATGGATCCCCAAACCAAACCTAACCCTCAGACCCAATCCGAAAAGGGTACCTAAAACCGATCCGATTGCGGTGTTCGCGTGGGTCCGGGCTAACAAAGGAGGTGTGCAAGCAACTATCCGGTACATCGATAGTGGATGCTCAAGGCACATGACCGAAGCAAACATCTCCTCGTTCTACATAGAACGAAAAGGCCAGCGTGTCTTTTCTTCGGTGATGATAACTTTGGTTATACCAAAGGGTTCTAACCTTAGAGAATGATGATGTACAAATAACCTCGAGTCTCAGATGTCGAAGGTCCAAGCACAACCTATTATCGGTTTCACAATTTCTCGCGATAACGGATTCGGTGTTGAGTTCTCGATCGATCAATGCACTATCAAGAATCGAAGTCACTCAACGAGATATTGCTAATCGGTTCAAGAAAAGGGACGATCTACGGTGATTGGAACAGTTGTCCAAGAAATGCATGCCCGATTGTTAAGAGTTCCAAAAAGTAGCGATTGGCTCGCACAAAAGAATGAGCCATCCGAACTTTAAAACTCTTAATAAGATAGCTAGGATGTCTCTAGTGGAAGGACTTCCGAATGAAGTATTCTCAAAGGATCGCATATGTTGTTCGCATGTCGGAAGGGAAAATGTGTCAAGGCTTCATTCAAAGGAATTTCCGGACCAGCATCCAGCAGAGTTCTGCAGCTGCTTCATATGGATCTGTTTGGACCAGTTACACCAGTCAGTCTCAACGGACGCAAATACACTCGTAATCGTGGATGACTATTCCAAGTTTAATTCGGGTTATATTCTTACATAAGAAGAATGAGACGATAAACCAAGATACCCGAGCTACTAAGAAGATTACAAAATGAGAAGGGTGTCAGCGTAGTAAAAATCAGATCAGATAAAGGTACAGAATTTCTGAACTCTTTTATAACTGATTTTTGCTCTAAGTTTGGTATACAAAGATGAAACATCATTGCGAGGACGCCACAACAAAATGGAGAAATTGAACGGAGAAACAGAAACTCTCAAAGAAGTTCGCCGAACAATGTTAATTAACATGCGATACCAAACCGTTTTCGGGCGTATAATCAACACCGCATGCCATACGCAGTAACGATGTCTCCCGACTAAGGCTCACTACAAAACACCCTATGAACTCCGGGAAGGCGTAAAACCTCGTGGTTTTTACTTCCATGTTTTTGGTGCAAGTGTTTCATACATAACAATGGGAAAAGTCGCTTGAAAACCTTTGAGGCTAAGTCGATGAGGGTATATTTTCTAGGGTATTCCTCATCTAGCAAAGCCTTCGTGGTCTACAACAAACGAACCCTTGTTGTGGAAGAAACACCTCATGTAGCTTTTGATGAAGCATCTTCGATCAAGAGAAATCATTTACTCGTAACAAGAAGTACTGATCTACCGTAACCCGATATTCTAAAATGAATCAATTAACCATCAAGGATAACGGATCGTAAAACCAGATCAATCTACATTCCGCATCTAGTCGATTCACCGCATCAATCGATCCTAAGGTACGAATAACTGCCGATGAAAAAAGTTCGATTCACCGAGATAAGAAGAATCGAACCATCCGGCCTGGGGGAACTGGTTCTCACTTAACGACATCACATATGATGATTCCAACATCACCGAGACTTGTTCTTATCAAGTGGACCATAACCTCGCACCACTCCCAATCACTAAGAATAAGATTTTATCGTAAACGGACGATGTTCTCAAATCGGTTTAAATCGTAATGAAAGGACTGGATAAACCACCATCCAACCGATCCGATAATTGGAGACCCGTCTCGATAAAAATTAAAACTAGACATCGATTGGTGAAAGTGCCATGTATTGTCATATCTGTCTATGAAGGAACCGACTACAATCGGGAAGCATTACAAGACTCTAAACCGGATTCTAAATCTTTACGCAGGAGGAGTCGAACAGCCGAGAGAAATGAAGTATGGGAACTAGTAGACGCACTCAGTCATCAAGACGAATTGGCAATTTAAATGGATCTTCAAGAACAAGAGAGATGAGAAAAATGTTATCACCGTAAATAAGGCAAGACTTGTTGCTAAGGGGTATTCACAATCGAAGGAATTGATTACGATGAGACCTTTGCACCGCCGCCGTCTTTGAAGCCATTCGGGTCAAGCTTTCGCTTATGCTTCCTACGAGGGTTCATCGGTATCGATGGACGAAAGAGTGCTTTCTTAAACGGGTACTAGCGGAGGAAGTTTATGTTTAACAACCTCCGTGCTTTGAAAAAGGGCAACCAAGTGTATCGTTTAAGGAAAGCTCTTTATGAGTTCAAACAGTTCATGAAGTTCGGTATGATACACTCTCTCGCTTCTTGATCGAAAGTGGGTTCACTAAAGGAAAAAGTGGATTTAACCTTATTCGTAATAGAAGATGGAGAAGATATTCGATGGTTCGATTTACGTGGACGACATCATCTTCTGGATCTCCTAACAAGAGCCTATGTGAAAGATTCAAAGAACCGATGCAAGGGAAATTCGAGATGTCCATGATGGGTCGATGAATTACTTTCTAGGTCTCCAAGTTAAACAAAGTTGGAAAGAGATATTCATCGCCAAGCAAAGTACACTAGAATCTTTTGGCTAAGTTTGGAATTCAAAATAGTAAGGAAGCCAAAATTCCTATGATGATCGGATTCAAGATGGATCCAGATGAGGCCGGGTCGTAAAACAAATCGAAGGAATATAGGGCTCTCATTGGATCTTTATTATACCCGACCGCCAGAGACGGATATCACTTTCGCGAAGAGGGGTGTATGTGCCGGATTCGAGCAAATCCAATGGTCATCACCTAGAAGTTGTTTAAGCGATTTTTAATATCTGAAGGAACAATAAACCTTGGTTTATTCTACCCATCGATGATAATCTAGAGCTTAGTGGGTATTCGATTCGATTATGGAGGTTGCAAGATCGACGGAAAAAATCAACCTCGAGAACATGTCGTTTTAGGAAGTAAACCGATCTCGTGGTTTTCAAAAGAAGGCACATCGCCAAGCGACATCAACAACCAAGCGTAATATATGGTCTGCAGGAAGTCGTTGTTCCCAATCGCTCGCCTCGGCCAAGAAATGGGATTACAACATTGAAGCTAAGAACGTACCTATATTCTCGCGACAAAGATAATATGCTATTGCAATCACTCGTAATCGGTTCTACATACAAGATGCAAGCATGTGGATGTCGACACCACTTCATAAGAGATCATGTTGAAAAGAAGAATATCGAATGGAAAAGATTCATACCGATATACAAAAGGTCGATATTCTAACCAAGCCACAAGCCGAGATCGATTCAGAGATCTATGCAATGAGCTAGACTTCTAGATCTTGGAGAAATGTCACCGAAAAATGTTTGATGGAATGCTTTCTAACTAACCATTTGGTTAAGAGATTCAACCAGATCGAGAGAAATCGGTTGAGTTTTGGTATCTTAACTGATCTCAAGAGATCGATATGCAAAAATCGACGACATACACGCTACCGGATCCAAAGGAATCGATCGATTTTAGTGTATCGATTTAAAGTCTATCGATTTTAAAGGAACCGACGATTCAAGGTTAATCGATTTAAGGAAAATGCTCGGCTTTAAAGGATTATCCGATTAAATCAATTTGGTTATAGTAGTTCTTTGTGATTCGTTTTAACCGATATTCAACAAGCAAGATTCGGAGATTAAGAAGCTATCAATCGCATAAGAAAGGTGAATTTACACAACAAAATGAAATAATGTAACTTTTCATTGATAAAACCCCAAGGTGAGGTTACATTACGAGATACAAGTACAAGAAGACCAGGAGGTCAAGACATAAATGTTAACCAAAAATCCTAAACCTAGGACCCTAAACCAAGATCCAAACCCAAACCCGAACTCATAAGTTAAATGTTAATGAAGGGAAGAGAGAGATTTTATGAAATCGACGCTTCTCATTTTTTCCCCACTTAACAAGGGGGAGGGGGAAGGTTTGAAAAGGTAATCCCATGCCAAGAACCGATGGACTCTCCAAGTGGAGTGAGAGCGGCATTGACGGGATTCTTAAGCCCGGAGCCAAAAAGGAGGAGTAGTAGGGCTCTCCAAAATTGTTGAATGGAGCACGTGTGCCAAAGAGTTGGTCATCGGGATCACATGGGCACATGTGCTACATATTTTATACCGTGACTAAGTCCGATGGTTACGTTACGTCATCCGAGATAGACACACAAGGTGCATACGGTTAGGAGAAGTGTCTTCTCGGTTTGCAACAAACAGATCCGCCATACGGTGGTAGAGAAGCTTTGCAAAGAATCGATGTGAAATCGAAGATGATGAAGAAAAAACAAAGAATAAGGGATGCAATGGGTTGATTTGAGAAGATGAAACCATATAAAAGGGTGTAAAAAATGTTTTTAGGAAGTCTCAATTAGGAAACAAGGGTTCACCAAGATACATGTTTCTTACAAAGAAGATAAGTATGGTGAATGGGTGATGTTGTGTAAAACATTGGTCCAATTTATAGAGGCCAAGCAAGGATGCAAATGCAATTTCCATTTCAAGAAGCCTATCCGAGTAATTTGCATCAAAAGGACAACGTAGAAATCAGAAATCACGCCGACCGATAATTGGATAAATTTACGGTTGATTGACATATCGAGAGATTCGCATTTATATTTACGCATGTCAATCACGCCTACTTAGGGAATAGAAGCTACTACTCTAGACTAAGTTTTGGCGGTAACACTTATCCCAAGAATTGGCTTAATCGAAAAGAATCGATGAGGTCAACCAAAATCGATTACTTACGAAAGCATGACCGGATAGAGAGATCACGAGCTTGAAACTTCAATAAATCGATATATCGGTCTTATGTCGAAATATCGGTTGAAGGGGGAACTTCAACTAATCAAGGAGGATCAAAGGGAAATCGACGTATTTCAAGGAAAGATCATTTAAGTTCGAAGTTTCAACAAATCGATGCAACCGGAGAAGATCGGTTGAAAGGATCGATTGGGAAATTTCTTAAGGCTTTAGCGTAATGATTAAGATCAACAAGTGGAACCAACATTGACAAGTAATATTGACCGATTATAACATCACCAACCAGACACGATCTCCTTCTCTTGTTCTTTACATATTTTTGGATCGATCCGATTTTATTTGCTTTTACTGCATCTACCATTATCCTTGTGGACGTGTACTCGCAAATCATTTAATGCGGACGTGGGGTACATGTATTAACTTGCTACTTGATCGTGCTTTTTTAAATCCAAAAGTTTTTGTGTACGCGTTTTCCCAACCCTACGATCAAAACCGCTAAACTGAGCGCATAATCTTTTCAAAACGATTGATCTTCAAAATCTTGTCTTATTGTACCCTCCGCCTCTATATAAGATTCATCTAACCTTACCGAGTTTTTTCGCTTCACAAACTTGCATTACTCTCATTGAAAAACTTCAAATTTTTCTTCGTTTCAAAACGATTTAGAGTTCAAAATCTTCTCTCAAAATTTGATTTCGGTAATATTTTCTTTTTAAGCTTAATGATGAATCTTTCTTTCCGCTAAAAACTTTGTTTTTCAAAAGTTGTTTTTCGGAATTTATGCTTCATTGCCTTTTGTTTTCCGCGCAGATGATATTGATATTGATTATGCACAAATTTAATGAGTCTATCTCACTTTGTAGATGGCCACTCATGGACTTGGAAAGATCATGTGCAATTATGCGGAATCGCAACTAAGATC
This sequence comes from Stenogyne calaminthoides, assembly GCA_037126765.1. Taxonomy (NCBI): domain Eukaryota; kingdom Viridiplantae; phylum Streptophyta; class Magnoliopsida; order Lamiales; family Lamiaceae; genus Stenogyne; species Stenogyne calaminthoides. Next base: position 40,645,207 of record JBBCBC010000002.1, read on the forward strand.
TTTGAGGATAAGTTCGTTCATTTGGAACCATCGAGGATTCTCAATCCATGGAGGTGGGAACAAATTTCAAGAAGGCCGGATCGAAACATATTGCTCGCTTCACCGCAATCCGTTGATGCAAGATGAAGCACTTCAATTCTGCAAAATTTGGAGTGTGGATACAAAAACCGGGTGAGATTTAACCGATGTCGCCACCAACGGAGAAGAAATCGATCGACAAATGCAGACATCACTGTCTGCTCAAATTTTGCCAAAAGGCTTAATCTCTCCTGCACACTACGGAGAATGAGGATGAAGAAATCGAGAGGAGCTCTTCGGAGAGGCGCATAAACATCGACAACCGGATTCATCGTGCCAATGCTCAAAAGAAAGACAGATCTTTGCTTTGACATTCTTTAAGAACGATCATGGGAATTCATTTAGCGAGATGCTCTCACATCACCAAAATGTACAAAGATGGCCGCAATAATTGACGGGGCTTCAACATCAATCGCACGCTTCCCGAAAAGCCATCTTGCTCCAAGAACACGAAAAATTTGGAGTCAATGAATCCAGCGTGTCTTTCTCGAAAAAGAGAGTCACAATCTCAACAAGGTTGCAGCTTTATATTGAAAGACAAACCGCCAAACCGAATGGAATCGAATGGATCAAGTCCTACAATGCCTTCCTTCTCATCAACTTCGGTTATATATGGGCCACCAGACGATGACAAGGAGCCCACTCCAACAAAAATCAAGAAAGGAAAGAGCAAAGAAGTTTCCGCCTCATCCACACCAGCTTGCTCCACGTAAAAAGAAACGAAAACCGTGAAGGCCCAAGAGAAGAGGCCAAAGAAAGAAAGAACCTACCCCGACTCTAAAGACTAGAAGATGAAGTCAAGAGGAAAAAGCACCAAAACGATCTGTTGGCGCAACAAAGAATGTAATCGCACAAGCAAGCTTCTCAACCCGAGGGCTCGCTGTAACAACTGGCGCAGAGAAGCACAAGTCGATAAATGCTTCTCCTCAACCTCAAGCCGATTCACCTCAGACTAAAGGTCGCAGAGTATGTCTCATCGCTAGTTCAATTGCTCATGAACTCCGAACCAGATATAATCGCCACTACTGGCCAGAATCCATCGCAGAAGTCGAACTAATCAGATAACTTCCGCCGACTCAAGCACAACCGGTTTTCCACATCTCATCCAATGTAACTGGATGATAATTCTCAGATCCAGATCAAGAAAGACCATCACCGAAAATGGTCGACTAAGAATTGAGCGAGAAATTGATGAGACGATCCACAACCGGGTCGCCCATCCTACTATCGAGAAGAAGTCATGGAGATCCTCACCGGAGAGATCTCAGATTAAAAAGCCTTCTCAGATCTTATCTTACTTGTTGAACAGATGGGTGGTGCGGATGAGTTCGGCAGATTTTGACTTCGAGCATGGGAAGTCCGCCAAAGTGGGATCACCAAATGAGCTCATATCCGATAAATCTGGAAAGCTCGATCCACGTGAAGTTGGAATTGCCGGAAGAAGAGAAGTCGAGATCGCCAAGAAGCTCCGCAAATGACGCCGAAATGGTGAATGCCGGAGTCGCTGACGAAAGTGGAACCGGTGCCGCAGATTCACGACCAACCACCGGAGGCAATAAACAATCGAACCCGATCAAGTGATGGATCCAATTCCTACATCTCAAGTCACCACCGATCAACTTCGTGAGATCGATCTTGTCTCAAAGATCTCCCGAAAGAAGAGATTGAGGAATGTTAACCGATCGAGACAAATCCGCCTCAAACAAAACGGCAATCAGAGATCGTTCTCCCAATCCATGTCCACCATATCGCCGAGCTCACAAAATCAATTGATGATAAGTCAAACAGTGGATGAAATTCAATCTTCTTTTTTCGACGCCATCGAGAAAAGGCTCGAAAGTTATCGAAGAGAAATTTGACAAAATGATTTCGACTCTTCGCAACAATGGAAATCGCCAAGAAAGAGCCGACATAACTGCTCGTAATCTAACGGCCAATCTTCGTGTTTATCTCGCTAATGATCTAAATCGCATTGTCGGTCAACTTTGGGTCTCGACTTCCCACTCAACGCGCTTTTTTTTGATCAAACCAAAAGGGGAAGGATCTCGAGAAACCAACCGACACATCGATGACAAGGCCCATGGACAAAGCTCAATTGCAAGAAAGTCAGCCATGGTCTTTGAACATCAAAACTGACCGCTTACTCGCATCAGAAAGCCACCCGAAGAAGCCTAGTCGTGATACAAAAATGATAAGGAGCTAGTCAGAAATTGTCCAAAGAACGTATAATCAAGAAGAAAAAGGACGTAAAAACGGCACAAGCGTAAGGGTTGAAAAAAGTTCAAATCAAGGGCTAAGAAAGGATTGATCGAAAAATCGCACTGTAACCTCAAATTTGACAAGAGTCGCCGAGATCATACCAAAAATCGCTTTGACACGCCAAGAGGTTTGAGGAATGGAATAAGATCAAGTGAATGGCTTTGATGCCTTTGTCCTTGATCTTGTCCTAAAAGAAGAATCACCGGATGATGAGTTCCTCAACCTGTTCTTGAATAAATATCCGCACTTTTTCAAGTATTCGGAAAATGAAGCCAAGCTTATAAATGTAAAGATATCTCGCCAAGAGTATGATCTCGTTAATATACTCAAAGAAGGCAGATGGCTCATTTGACAGACCGGCATTTGAGAGATTCTACTTTTGACATCTTGAGCAAATCACGGATAATCGATCAAGTGCGCATAACCGATGTCAAATGGAAACTCTATCGATTTTCAACATTCCACAAGATCGAGAGAAATGCCGTATGATACAAGCCCGAGGAGTGAAGATTCGTAAGACATCAGGGATCACCGCTTTTAAATTCAACTTTTTCGATGTAACATGTAATCATCTTATCTAATGAAAAGTTTATTTTTTCGATCCCAAGACAAAAATCTTTGTTTCTCTCGACATTGCTCTTTAATCGTTTCTATACTTATCAACTGTTTGGTTTCTCAAGTGTTTTGGTTTCATCAAAAAGGGAAATTGTTGGGAAATTTATAGTTTTGATGAAAGTTCCAAACACACATGTAATAGACCGGTCGGACTGTTAGTCGATCGATGTTTACATTATCGCTATAGAGACCGCTTGATAATGATTGTATAGAAAAACCGATGTAATAGATAGGTCACATATTGAGGGGAAACTCAATATGTAAAGGTCGAATCAAGATTCGTAAGAAAGTTCGATATCCGACGGAGCGTAACGCTAAAAGCGTAACGGAAGATCGAGATCGAATCGATCTAGTCGATAACTCAAATGGAAGTCATAAAGCTCAAACCTCTATACTAGAAGATCGATGACTTCAAGATAAGACCGTAAGACCTACATCACCGAGTCGGCCGGTTTGTGGGTTAAGTCAACAGCACCGTAAGACTCCATCAGTAGATCGATTCGGGCCAGATCGACCGATCGGGCTCATAAGATGAAAACCGATGTTTCATCTTATCATACGCTCGCGATCCGAACAAGATGAATACCCACCTTAGTTGGAGGAACAACACCGCAGCAAGGCTTTCATCCAATAAGGAAGAGACACGCATGAACAGAGCCGACATCATGGATTGATGTTGCTCTCTCAAACGGCTTATAAACTTTCACCATGCCGTTCCTCAAGCACGCCACATCAAGCTCAAGAAACTCTATTTAAAAATAGCCCGAGATTCAAATTGCTCTCCAACGGCTATTTGATCTCAAGGTCTATAAATATGGGATCACACTTCAGAAAGTGAAAAAACGGAAATGCTTCGACAAACAACATAATCAAGAAGCTCAAACTATAGTCGATTTCGCACGAAGAACACAACTACAAGCTTATTTTATATTGTGTTCATCCCATAAGTTCTTAGCAAGAAATCTTTTCATCTTGCTATCAGTCAACTTACATAAAGGAAAGATTTCATAGTTGGAACCTCAACAATCTTACCCAAACCCCAAGTTAGGATAAGTTGTTTTAGCAAGATCTCGTCTAGGGTTTCTAAGATTGATTGACGGGATCGGTTGAGTGAGAACTCTTAAAACATCTGTTGGTGTCTTCGCGGTTGGACTAACACACTAATCTAAGTCCAAATCGGTTAAGTCGGTTAAGTTGGTGCCCCTTGTGAAAGGGAAGAGTGGACGTAGGATTCGGGTTTGTCCGAACCACTATAAATCTTGTGTGCCTTATCGCTTTTGATTAACTCGCCACTCATCGCACAAATCTTAAAGCGCATACATTCTAAGTTAAGATCGACAAAGACACTAAGCTTCGATCCGATCGATCTCAAAATCTCTATCATCTGCTTAAAAGATAAAACTTGGAATCGATTTATAAAAAACTGGTTTTTCACGGGTAAAACTTAAGCTTCCGCACACATCAGTTAATCTGATAGTTACCGAACTGATCTGCCTTCTGGCGTTCAGTAAGTTGGTTATCAGACCGAACTGATTCACTCACACTGATCAAAGCTATCCGCTCTCACACCTGATCTGACGAAAAAGTTTTTCAAGTCTATTCACCCTCCTCTAGACTTTGCCTCGCTTAACCCGTTAAGGACCTACAAGAATCATCAATAAAATTACTCATAACCTCCTCTTGCTTTGGTTAACATTGAACTACGTACATCTATGTGAACGATCTCTAACACTTCTTTAGCCCCATTCCCCTTGGCTCCAAATGCCATCTTGGTCATATTACCCTCCAAACATGATTCACAGGTTGGAATTTGTTCAACTTGGAGACGCTCCAGTGAACCATCTTTCACCAACCTTTGGATCCTCTTTGGATTTATATGACCTAATCTTAGATGCCAAAGAAGTGTCTCGTTCACGTCTGATGAACGTTTTCTTTTCTCGAAGCTTGATTGATGTGTTATAGGATACATTTCGTGAGTGGTGTGCACAGTTAATTTGCATAGAGATCATTCAACAACGTTCCATGATAGATAAATTCATCAACAAGAAAAATGGTAACAACTTTATTAAAAAGTAACCGAATATCTATCATAAAAGTTTAGAAACTGAAAACGAATTCTTTCTAAAAATTCGGAACGTAAAGAATATCTCAAAATTAAAACACTGTCTTCAAAAGACAGGTGCACTTCTCCCACTGCTTCAGCTGCCACTCTCGTAGCATCGCCCAGTGTGATGAGGACCTCACTCCCACTAAGTTCGGGTCCGAATTTGAACCCCTGTAATGTGAAACAAACATGATTAGTGGATCCCGTATCCACCACCCACAAAATGGGAGGCATCCGCTAAACAAGTTTCAACAACTAGTGCGTGAGAATTACCTTTTCTTTTCATCCCTCTTAGGTCCGGAACAGCTGACCTCCAATGTCCCTTTCTCACCGCAGGGTTGAAGCACTTCCCTTAGGCTGGCTTGTTCACTCCACCACCCTTCTTCACCTTATCTTTGCCATTGGCAACACTTGAGTTCACTTGCTTGTGGCCTTTGTTTCTTTTCTTGTTCTTACCACCCCTTGGTCTAGAAGAAGAAGAAGGTCCGTTTGCCACCAAGGCTTGGCTTTTCTGCCCCAATATCGCCTCTGCCGAGACTAAAGCTTGCAACAGATCAGGCATCGAGAACTTCTGATTATTCATCTGGTAGTTCAACCTGAATTGTTCAAAGCTTTTCGGCAGAGAATGGAGCACGAAATCGATTTGGGTCTCGATATCGTATTCAGCGCCAAGTACCTCAAGTTTATTAAGGTGAGCCATCATCTGGAGAACGTGCTCCCTTACAGGCATTCCCTCCACCATTTTCATAGAGAGCAAGTCCCTCATGGTGATCTGACGAGCCACACGGTTCTGATGTTGAAACATCGCTTTAAGACTAGTCATGATTTCCGCAGCGGTCTCAACGTTCTGGTGTTGGTGTTGCAACACATCTGACATAGAAGCCAAGATGGTACACTTAGCCATTTCGTTAGACCGCTCAGTCAGCATACTCTTTCTTAACCGTTTTAGTGGACTCATCGATGGTTTATCCGGTTTAGGTGTGGTCAGAACCCGATTGGGCTTTGTGCAAAGTGAGGACAATAGTGAGTTTTCGATTCAATCAATAAATTTTTCCAGTGAGCAAATTGTCTTTTCAAAGATATTGAGCAGTGGATTAAATGGTCATGACATGATGAACTCGAAATAAACAATAATATGCATAAGCACAAAATTATCATAAGGTTTGATCACATGCATCATATTAAAATCTCAAAAAAAATATGAACATCATCGCCCAACATCTCAAAAAGGTTTTAAATAAGCCACGTTGGGTGGGTCATTATTTAAACACATTCAAGCGGGTTACAAACAAGAACAGTTACAAACCCTTAATGTCCAGATTAATAGTTGGCTCCCACTTGACCAATATAAAATTGACAGGGACTTCGGAGAAGTATATGCATATCAATTTTATACCTAAGTAATAACCATGATTAAATACAGGATTACTATTTCGCTTTGATCGAGCCTCATTGGGAGGGTCATCGTCGCCACTAGTAATAACCCACAATCATCCGTTTGGAATTCATTCATGTGAAACCTATCTTTTGACCGTCCCCGTGGGGGAATTTCTCCAAAAGAATTCACAAATAAATAAATCATGGAGGTCAAAATTAATTCAATTTTATTATCCGGAATAAAATTGTCAATTAATTATTTAAACATACTTAGTAATTTTGAAGTTGAGATTTTTCCATTTGGCAACCCTCATGCAAAACACATTTAAACAAATTAAATAAAAGCATAAGATAGCACAAATAAATCAAGCAAAAACAGAAAAAAATAAACATATTGGGCACAAACTATCCAATTATCATGGTTTGATTTTTTCGCTTGATCTTGAAGAAACACGCCTCAATTTCTCCCACTCGTTCGTCTCAAGAAAAAATACTTCGTCTCGAACCGCCACGCCAGCAACTCACAAATGATGCACACCAGATCCGGTAGCCATTGCTCGGGACAGCCTTTAGTAACCTAAGACCGCCCGGTGGTCCGGCCCGCCAAAGGTTTTGGCACGCCTAAGGTATCGCCGGTCCCATAGCTTTCTCGGCGACGGCACAAGATCGCTGGCAGCACGCTGCCGTCGCCTCCGCCCGCGCCATGAGTGCCAATACGCTTACGCCTCGGGTTCTCGATTTCGCCCTTAATTCTTCATCTCTTCGTTCTCGATCCGGTTCCAATTTATTTACAAAAATAAATAAACCTAGATCTAGACTAATCTATTACATTGATCAAATCAAACAAATCCTAGTCTACTCGTGGATTTTCTCACGAGGCAAAAACAAATCCGAACGAATCGAATTAAAAAAAACCACGTTTTATATGCATGCAAAATAAAACATTAAAATCCATGACAATTGGATACTGCGCAAAACAGATCTAACAGTTCTACTATCCAATTTCAAATTTAATGTCCATTTAATTAAATTACAATTTAAAAAATTCAGAGTCTCAAAAATGGGCTTTGATATCTTTTGTTGGGGAATGATTCACACAGATTTATTAAGGTGAATATTTAAATACAAATTTAATTCATTAATTATTACTAGCATGAATTAATCCTATATTAATTCAAATAATAATTGCAATAACATATCATGCATATAAAAAGCCACGTAAAACCTACGACGCGGAATCTACGGGTTTACGTGAGCGTACCTCTCGGGACGGCAAGTGGCTTTGGTCGGACGGACTAACCAAAAGGACTTCCCAAGTATTCCGTTAGCCCCTTTCGACAATCCGATTGGAAGGATACTCGCGAACAATTAACAAAAGGAAAAAATAAACTTTGTTGCACCACTTATGTGGATTTGCTAATATTTCCAAAGACATGAAATTGTACTTGGGAATGAACTAATCATCCCCTATTTATAGGAAGGAGGGTGGGCTTAAATTTATGTGATTTTTCAATGTGGGAAAAAGACTTTTTCTTGGTCACTAAGAAATCTTGAATATATCCCATATATTCTTTTTTCCCATAATTAAAATATTCCACAAAAAATCCACCTCCTCTATTTTATGGATGATTTTCAAAAATTAAGTGATGCAAGAATCCAAGATTTGGATCTTCTTGAATTTATGAGATATTCTTGTATTTCAAGAAATACATATCTTCCATAATATATTTTCAAGAAAATCAAGAAAATCTTTCTTGCCCACTATATTTTCAAAATTTAAAATTTACCTCATGAATAACCAAGTGGGAGATTTCTTGAATTTAATGAGATAATCTTGTATTCCAAGAATACATATCTTCATTCCATAACAAAATTCAAAGAAAATCTTTTTCCTCTTTTTATCCATAATTTTTGAAAATTTAGAGGAAATAAACAACAATATTTATTTTATTTTAATCACCTTTTCAGGTTATTGGACTATATGTTGGGCTACTCAGGGCCTTTTAGGAGAATTAAGATTTGACCTTCTAATGGATCTTGAATATCTAATATTGAGCCACAATATAATTCAAGCCCATAAATATTAATTAATCCCACTACATAATTAATATTAGACTATCCATCTTAACCCATATTACAGTCAATATGGCTCCGGTCATTATTTCTCGTGTTTAAGATTATCTAGCCCATTAATTAATTCAAGCCACCAAATAGCTTTCCGTTAATTAATATCTTTTGGCCTTGGTCGAGGAACGGTTCAACATTATTATCCATACCAAAACTAATTCCACTTGCAAGATTTGGTATGATAAAACTTATGAACCTCCCGGGGGGCAAATCAAGCAAGAGTACTTGCACACGATTCTTCGTAGATTAAATCTTAGCAATCACATGTGACCAATAATATTGTCCAAGATAAAAGTATTGATTCTCACCGATTCGCTACCCATGATAAGTCAAAGCAATAGTTACCGATCTCACGTGATCCTATTTAAGGGATGAAGGTTAAGAAACAACGAACCACTGAGGTCTAATTCTTCCTTGTTCGCTTATGAAGAATTTATCCTCCTCAGGGTCCTATTCAACAAGATCGGTCATGCACTAGTGTAATCTCTTGGTCAAGACAAACCAATCTCGAGCCTTACACCTCAACCTTTTCGCGATGGTTGTTCATTTCCATCTAGGTCGTGAATGGCTTACTTTTTTTAGTTACAAGGGTTAATTTAATCTTCCGTGATCGGTATCACTAAATTAACTGATGTAACACGCATTTAATTATTGAACAGCTTATGCAAAGAAATATATATAACATTCAATCATATTTAAAGCATCTGTGATAAACAATTTATTTCAAAGAATAAGTTCGGAAAATTCATTTCGATTATACAAAGTAAAAGCATACTTTTCAAAAGATAATCCCAACAAATTCAAGGGAACCAAGAGCCCACAAAGCCGCAGAAACACATTGAAAGGAAATACCATCTTATACGAAGTCATCGTTAAGAGAGTGAGATATAGATGTGGCAAAGCGAGGACAACCCAATCCATTCACAAATATAATACATTCGAGAGACATGTGGAAGGAATGGGTGTAAAGCACAGATTTGCTAACTCTTTGAGTATAAGTGGAGAAATTATTAGGTTTAGGTGACATTAGATGTCACGGACTACTCGAGACGTGTTGTAGTATACTTAAAAGCGGACTTTTGAGTATAAGTGGGAGATTGTTGGGATTATATTGAAAAGTAGCTTTAAGCATACGAATTTTCAGACTTATTTATTAAATAAATTGTTTATCATCGATGCTTTAAATATGATTCAATGTTATATATTTCCGCATAAATCGTTTCAATAATTCGACGTGTTACTCAGAGTTAATTTTAGTGATACCGGATCACGAAGATTAAATTAAGCTTGTAACTAAAAAAAGCCATTCACGCACCTAGATGGAAATGAACAACCATCGCGAAAGGTTGAGGTGTAAGGCTCGGGGATTGGTTTTGTCTTGACCAAGAGATTACACTAGTGCATGACTGATCTTGTCAATAGGACCTATAGGAGGATAAATTCTTCATAACCCGAACAAGGAAGAATTAGACCTCAAGTACGTTCGTTATTTCTAACCTTCGATCCTTAAATAGGGGGATTGGTAACTATTGCTTTGACTTATCATGGGTACAATCCTAGAGATTCAATACTTTTTATCTTGGGCAATATTATTGGTCATGTGATTGCTTAAGATTTAAAAGAAAACGCAAGCACGCTTTTGCTTGATTTGCCCCTGGGAGGTTCATAAGTTTTATCATACCAAATCTTGCAAGTGGAATTAGTTTCCATGATGGATAATAATGTTGAACCGCTCTCGACCAAGGCCAAAAGATATTAATTAACGGAAAGCTATTTCAGGGCTTGAATTAATTAATGGGCTAGATAATCTTAAACACGGAAATAATGACCGGAGCCATATAAGTAATACGGGTTAAGATGGAGCAATATTAATTATGTAGGTTTAATTAATATTTATGGGCTTGAATTATATTATGGCTCAATATTAGATATTCAAGATCCATTAGAAGGTCCAACTAATTCTCCTAAAGGCCCCCGAGTAGCCCAACATATAGTCCAATAACGAAAAAGGTGATTAAAATAAAATAAATATTGTTGCTTATATTTTCTAAATTTTCGAAAATTATGGATAAAAGAGGAGAAAATTTTTTTGAATTTTGTTATGGAATGAGGATATGTATTCTTGGAATACAAGATTATCTCATTAAATTCAAGAAATCTCCCACTTGGTTATTCATAGTGATATTTCAATTTTTTTTGAAAATAGAGGGCAAGAAAGATTTTCTTGATTTTCTTGAAAAGATATTATGGAAGATATGTATTTCTTGAAATACAAGAATATCTCATAAATTCAAGAAGATCCAAATCTGGATTCTCGCTTCATCAAATTTTAGAAAATAATGCCATAAAATAAAAGAGAGGTGGAATTTTGTGGAATATTTTAATTATGGGAAAAAGAATATATGAGATATATTCAAGATTTCTTGGTGATCAAGATAAGTCTTTTCCCACATTGAAAAATCACTAAAATTTTGACCACCCTCCCTCTTATAAATAGGGATGATTAGTTCATTCCCAAGTACAATTCCATGCGGCCGGAAATATTAGCAAATCCACATGTTGGTGCAACAAAGTTTATTTTTTTTCCTTTTGTTAATTGTTCATGCAGTATCCTTCCAACGGATTGTCGAAAGCAAGGCTAAGGAATACTTGGGAAGTCCTTTTGGTTAGTCCGTCCGACCAAAGCAAATCGCCATCCCGAGAGGGTACGTTCACGAACCCGCAGATTCCCGTCGTAGGTTTTACGTGGCTTTTTATATGCATGATATGTTGTTGCAATTATTATTTGAATTAATATAGGATTAATTCATGCTAGTAATAATTAATGAATTAAATTTGTATTTAAATATTCACCCAGAATAGATCGGTGCAACTCATTCCCCAACACCCGCCTCGTCACGCCCATAACATGCGTCCGTCAAGATCGCTGGCGTGCCTCTCTTGGCAACGCACGCCACGCCATTCTCGATTTTATCCTTTAATTCTTTCGTCGCCTCGTTTTCGATCCGTTACAATTTATTTATAAAAAATAAATAAATCTAGATCTAGACTAGTCTATTACATTGATCAAATCAAACAAATTCTAATCTACTCGTGGATTTTCTCACGAGGCAAAACGAATCCGAACTAATCAATTAAAACCACAATTTATATGCATGCATAAATAAACACATTAAATTACATGACAATTGGATACCGCAAAAAAGATCTAGCAGTTCTACTATCCAATTTCAAATTTAATGACAACGAATTAAATTACAATTTAAAAATTGAGTCGAAAACCGTAGCTCGATTCTAGCTTGTTGGGGAATAAGTTGCATTGATCTATTCGGGATGAATATTTAAATACAAATTTAATTCTTATAATTATTACTAGCATGAATTAATCCTATATTAATTCAAATAATAATCCAACAACAAATCATGCATATAATTAATTCACGACATCCCACGACGCGAATTCTACGAGTTTATGTGAACGCACCTCTTGGGATGACAATGGCTTGGTTGATTAGATTCACCAAAAGAACTTCTCAAGTATTCCTTAATCTCGCTTTCGATTATCCGGTGGTAGGATCTTAAGTAACAATTAACAAAAAAGGAAAATAAATTATGTTGCACCACCTTTGTGGATTTTACTAATTTTCAAAGACATGGAATTGTACTTGGGAATGAAAAGAGTCATCCCAGATTTATAGAGCATAGGTGGTCTAAAAAATTTTGGGGCAAAAAATAATGTGGGGAAAATCTTTTTGATCTCCAAGAAATCTTGAATATATCTCCTATATTCTTTTTCCCATAATTATAATATCCCACAAAATCCCACCTACTCTTTGTTATGGATATTTTCGAAATTATAGGTCAAGATTCCAAGATTTGGATCTTCTTGAATTTATGAGATATTCTTGTATTTCAAGAAATACATATCTTCCATAATATATTTTTCAAGAAAATCAAGAAAATCTTTCTTGCCCTTTATATTTCAAAATTTTGAAATTTCCTTCATGAATAACCAAGTGGGAGATTTCTTGAATTTAATGAGATAATCTTGTATTCCAAGAATACATATCTTCATTCCATAACAAAATTCAAAGAAAATCTTTTCTCCCTTTTTATCCATAAATTTCGAAAATAGTAGGAAAAAATAAGCAACAGTATTTATTTTATTTTAAACACCTTTTTTCAGTTATTGGACTATATGTTGGGCTACTTAGGGGGCCCTTTAGGAGAATTAAGATTGGAACTTCCAATGGATCTTGAATTATCAATATTGAGCCACAATATTATTCAAGCCCATAAATATTAATTAATCCCACTACATAATTAATATTGCACTATCCATCTTAACCCATATTACGATCAATATGACTCCTTGTTATTATTTCCGTGTTTAAGATTATCTAGCCCATTAGTTAATTCAAGCCACTTAAATAGCTTTCCATTAATTAATATCTTTTGTCCTTGGTCAAGGAACGGTTCAACATTATTATCCATACCGGAAACTAATTCTACTTGTAAGATTTGGTATGATAAAGATTATGAACCTCCCAAGGGGGCAAATCGAACAAGCGCACTTGCACACGATTCTCTCCGATTAAATCTTAGCAATCACATGTGACCAATAATATTGCCCAAGATAAAAAGTAATGAATCTCGTTGATTCTCTACCCATGATAAGTCAAAGCAATAGTTACCAACCACACGTGATCCTATTTAAGGAACGAAGATTAAGAAATAACGAACCACTGAGGTCTAATTCTTCCTTGTTCGATTCAAGAATTTGTCCTCCGTAGGTCCTATTCAATTAAGATCGGGTCATACACTAGTGTAATCTCTTGGTCAAGACAAGCCAATCCGAGTCTTACACTTCAACCTTTCACGATGGATTGTTCATTTCTATCTAGGTCGTGAATGGTGTACTTTTAGTTACAAGAAACTGTTAATTTAATCTTCTGTGATCTGGTATCACTAAATTAACTATAATGTAACATGTACTATTTATTGAACAGTTATGCAGTAAATATATGTAACATTCGATGATATTTAAAGCATCAGTGATAAACAATTTATTTCAGTAAATAAGTTCGAAATTCAGTTTTGATTATACAAAGTAAAAGCATACTTTCTAGTATAATCCCAACAGGGTCATGCCTTGGAAACAACGGCTTACATTCTGAACTTAGTGCCATCCAAATCGATTCCCAAAACTCCCAAAGAATTATGGACCAAAGCAAGCCCAGTTTGAGACACATGAAAATTTGGGGGTGTCCGACCTACGTGTTGGACAAGGAAGCCGGAAAATTGGATCCTCGATCAGAATTAAGGTTGTTTATAGGATACCCCGAGGGAACAAAATGGTGTATGTTCTATGGTCCCGAAGATCAAAAGGTGGTAATAAGCACCCACTTTAGATTTTTAGAAGAAGACTATATGAGCGAAAAGAAGACCTGAAGTGAGATTACCTTAAATGAGCTGGGGGGGCTAACCTCGATGCCAATGCACAAGATGACATACCAAACGACACACTTACACAACGGAACCTCGTCAGTAGTGGGAGGGTTGTGAGACAAACCGAGAGATTCATGGGGATAGGAGAGTCCTCGGACTTGATTCCCGGACAAGATTTAATCGGACCATGGACATATGACGAGGCAATCCAAGACAAGGATGCGGTTTCTTGGCAAACAACAATGAAAGCCGAAATGGGTTCTATGAATCATAACAGAGTGTGGGAGCTAGTTGAACCACTTAATGGGGTCAAACCCATTGGTTGCAAGTGGGTGTACAAGAGAAAAATAAGACCGGACGGGAAGGTGGAAACCTTGAGGCAAGGCTTGTGGCATAAAAAGGTTATACTCGTAGAAAAGAAGGGATCGACTATGAGGAAACTTTTTTCACCAGAAGAATGCTCAAGTCCATCCGAATTCTCTTGTCGATTCTTTGCAAGATCTCGACTTTGAAATCTGGCAAATGGATGTCAAGACGACTTTCCTTAACGGAAGTCTTGATGAAGAAATCTATATGCAACAACCCCAAGGCTTCATTGAAAAAGGCCAAGAACACCTAGTTTGTAAGCTCAAGAAGTCCATTTACGGACTCAAACAAGCATCCAGAGCTTGGAACCAATGTTTTGATCAAGTAATAAAGTCTTATGGGTTTGATCAAAACGAGTTAAAAAAGTTGTGTGTACAAAAAGCGTGTCGAATCGCATTGGTATTCTTAGTACTATCGTAGATGACATTACGCTTCATCGGGAACGATGTAAAGGTGTTATCAGATGTAAGGACATGACTTTCAAAATAGTTTGATATGAAGGACTTAGGGGAAGCCGGGCACATCCTTGGGATCAAGATTACTCAAGATCGCAAGAAAAGGATGATAGTTTATCGCAAGATTCATACATAGAATCGTCTTGAAGGCGATTCAAAGATGCAGATTCCAAGAAAGGATTCGTACCTTTCAGGCATGGAATCCATCTATCCAAGGAAATGTGCCCTAAGACACAAAAAGAGATAGATGACATTGTTGTGTTCGATACAATTACCCAATTTATTCGTACACATCAGAGGGACACGGGTATTAATCAACTATTAAAATAACCATGCTCGATGGACAAGTGTACTCACTAGCTTGCCGACCAAGCGTGTTTGTTCGCCAGTTCGCCAACTAGTTGACCAAGTTTAGTATGCTCGCCAACTTGCCAACTAAGCAAGTATGCTCGCCACTTCGTCGTAAATGCTTAGTATGCTCGCCACTTGCCGACCAAGTTTAGTATGCTCGCCACTTGTTTAACCAAGCAAGTATGCTCGCCCAATCCGCAAGCATTATAGTCATTCTTATATGCTCGATGAGGACAAAGTGATCCGATATAAAATTGATATGGTCAAAAGGCTTAACAAAGGACGATAAAATCGAGCAAAAAGTTGATATGGACGACAAAAAGAGTGCCTTGTAAACAAGTAAAACCAAAGGTCAACCAGGAAGACGAAGTTGAAAACGTGGCAGCATCACATGAGTTCTTGCAAGACACAAAGTCTCCAGCTCATGCTTGCTAAACCAGCTCATGCTTGTCAAAGTACTATAAATAGAAGAAAATAGAACAAGAGAAAGGTTCTTAAATTTCCAGGGATGCTAAAAAATTTCCAGAGTGGTTCGTAAAAATCCCAAAGACTCGCACACTTACTCTCCAAATCATCTTCTTTCATAAGAGTTTTCCCCATGAGAAGTATTGTGTACTGTATATGTAAAACTCTCAATATGACATCCCTAGCTTGGAATGCCCCCAGAGTAGTCATTTACTGACGAACTGGGTCAACAATTTCTTATTATTTACCGTATATCGTACACGTACTTATTTTGTTTGTGAGTTATTATCAAATTAGCCACATAATATTCTCCATAAAAAACGACTCGCAACAATTGGCGCTAGAAGGAGGGTAGAAAAAACCAACCCATACACAATCCCGTAGATAGCCGAGGCAGAAAAAAGAAATATAATGCCTCTATCTAGGAATACTCAGACGGAGAGGTCGGGACAGAGCCGACCTCATGCTCAGAAAGATGCTCAGCATCAGCCTCACAAAAATCAGACCGCGGAAACCATCAATCTGGAAGATATCGCCAACGATTCGGCGGCCACAACAAAAGCTATCACTTTCTTGTTGCGAGCACAGAAAGAGAGGGCCGAAAAGGAATTGGCCAAGTTGAAAGTTCAATATGATGATGATCGATGCTTGCATACACCTGATAGCGAGCAAGTTAAGTTGAAAGTCTGGAAGCGGCCAACAAAAAGGTTGATGATATGTCGGGACGATTTCAAGGTCTGCCTCAAGCGGTCTAGACCATTGACTCTCCGTTTGGACGTTTGAGGAGGCGATAGGATTAGGGAGGAACAAGCGATTTAACATGCCGGCTCCTCGGATCCTCATGATCGCCTCGCGATCCCGAAAAGACAACAGGAACAACAAAAAATCGGGTAAAACTAAATTTTCTATCCATTATCGGTTGGGTAGTCAAGGACGAACATGGAAAGGGGGACTGCCCCATCATGAGCATGACCCCCCGGGTCCTCATGATGGGACACAGCCTCGATCCAAGTCTGTCGGCCCACAAAGTTTGCGTAAATGCAGAAAGCAATTGAGGGTTTACAGAGCCGACTTCGCCGCAAACAAAAGGACTCCGCCGGCGAGCACAATGCCCGCTCGCCGCCATTAACACCCAGCGATCATGGCAAAATTAAGTACAGAAAAAGTAGCAAAGATCCGACCACCAATCCTTTATGTGTCGGCGTCGAGTCCGACCCACATGTTCACCTCAAAGAAATATTCAGATTTTACGACGCCATGGGTGCCATCGACGCAATGCAAAGGCCGATCATTTCCCATGACGTTGGGTGACCGCGACTCACAGATGGTTTTTACTACTCCCACAAGCGCCCATCGTCTCTTCGCCCGGTTTGGGACAGATATTCTCCTATCCCATTTCTCATCCATGTGTGCTCGCCCAGCACCAAAACAGAGGTTGGCACATTTCTCTCAGCTAAAGGGTGAGTCAGATCGAGCATACATTGAAAGATTTGACAAATATTTGTACGATGGAGCCCCAGTTGAAGAGGATGCCAAGATCCTCACGGTGGTCGGAGGCCCTGACCCTGAATACGGATATGTGGAAAGCCATGCATCAGGATTGGCCGAACACATATGCCAAATTTCGAGAGCGAACAGCCAAGATTATAGCTATGCAGGATCTGCTCGCCCAATCACGATTAGGTCAGGAAACAACAACAAAAAGAGTTTTTGGTAAAAAAGTAATGAATGAGGGGGGGTATAAACCCCCAGGATCTTTTAAACCATTTGAAGAAGGAGCAGAAGCGCATGCCCTACGAAGTCTTCGGGCGTTTCAACATGAAACAATATTTAATCAAATTAAAGATCGGGACATGTTGGATAAGCCACGAAGAATCATAATGGATAAAAATCAGCTTAACGCTTCCAAGTTTTGCAATTATCATGAGTACATCGGACATAATACCGAAGAATGTCGCGATTTACTTCGTCAACTTTGAAAGTTATATGAAGAGAATCGTCTTACGCAATTCCTCAAAAAGCCGACGAGCAGAGACTCCCGAACAGAAAAATTAGGTGATCGTAGGGGTAAGCGTAAGGCCGAAGAGGCATCTGATAGTGATCCCGAGGAATCCCACAAGAGGTTGGAATTACCCAAAAGAGGGGCTCCTACCATGAGCAGAGGTCGAGAGAGTCAAGAAATCAACATGATTCGTCCTGATTATGGTCCAGTGGGTGGATGCTATCAGGCACCGACATTATCGAACAGGCGAAAGAAGATGGAGATGCGTGCCATGCAAAGCATCCATCAGGTGAAGGTGGCGAGCACATCAGCTAGCATGCCACCCTCTCACCATGTTCTCGGAAGATGGTCTCGACGGCATAATCACCCCCCACAATGACTCTCTAACCATCAGCTCTCGTCTTCTCGGTTTGAAGGTGCATCGCCTCCTAGTCGACAATCGGAGCATATCGAACATTCTGCTCGTTAACACTTTTCGACCAAATGGAGAAGCGGGGTTGGGGACCCCACGCTTTTATATAGAACCATGTGATCACACCATCACGGGTTTCGGGAATCTATAACCCGCCCTATGGTATGATCAAATTTGCAGGAGAGTCGAGCTAGAGTCAACTTTAAACTGGAGATTCCAACGAACTAGAATGCTAGACTTTGTAATCGTCGATGCTCCATCTACTTATAACGGATTTTTTAGGTCGCCTGTTTATTCAGAATTTAAAAATTTGCTCGTTTATTACTATTGTGTTAAATTTCCAACTCAAGAGGAACATGTAGCGTAAAAAGGTGACCGAAAAAAGTTTCGAGATTGTTTGTCGTCATCATGCGCTTTTAAAAGCAAAATATCATTAACATGATGGAGCAAACATGGGAGACCGGAGAATCAAGCCAACAGACGAATATATTGTCGAGGATGCTTATACCTCCTCTGTCGAGCACATCTCCACGGGCAAACACAAAACCGGGATGATAACTCATGTCCCAGATCTAATGAACATTGATCCACCAAACGAGTTACCGGACCTAGAACCTCGTATAGGTTTTGATCCTATGGAGATAGTTGACTAGCACCGGGGGTCGATTGAAGATCCTCGATGGAAGCAAAAAAAGAGGTGAGCAATGCCTGTTGAACAATTGGATTCTGTCAGTATCGACTCGATTAGACAAGAATTAGAAGTGTTAGTTGGTTCAGAATTACCGAAACCATTCCGAACAGAAATAATCGCATATCTTCAAGCAAACTTGGATGTGTTTGCTTGGTCACACGAGGACATGGTCGGCATTGATCCTAATCATGCATGTCACTCTCTTAACCTTGACCCAACACAAATTCCAATAATCCAGAAGCGCAGAAAATTCAGTCCGGAGAAATATGCAGCTATGGATAGTGAAATCAAAAAATTGCTCGATAATAAATTGATTCGAGAAGTAAAGTGCCCAAGATGGCTCGCTAACCCTGTGCTCGTCCGCAAATCTAACGGAACTTGGAGGTTATGCATAGATTTCACTGACTTAAACAAGGCATGCCCGAAAGATAATTTCCCGATGCCACATATCGATTATTTGGTCGATAACACAGGAGGACATGATCTCATGACCTTCATGGATGCATTTACTGGCTATCACCAAATACCCATGCATCCAGACGATCAAAACAATACGGCTTTCTGCAACGAAAAGAATATGTATTGTTAGCGACGAATGCCATTCAGATTAAAGAATGCTGGAGCAACGTATCAACGTTTGGTGAACAAGATGTTCGACGAACACATAGGTCGAACAGTTGAGGTGTACATTGATGACATTGTGGTAAAAAGCGAGCACAAGGAAGACCACATCACCCACCTAGCACAAACGTTTGATATTCTCAGGGGGTATAACATGAAATTAAATCCGAAGAAATGCAGCTTTGGGGTTCATTCAGGAAAATTCCTTGGGCATATGGTCAGTCAACGAGGGATTGAAGCGAACCCATCAAAGATTCAAGTCATGCTCGACATGCAGGCCCCCAGAAGTTTGAAAGAAGTCCAAAAATTAACTGGACGTTTGGCTTCTGTAAGCCGGTTTATATCACGAACTGGAGACAAATGCAAACCTTTCTTTGACGCATTAAAGAAAGGGAAATTCCAGTGGACAGAGCATTGCCAAAATGCATTCGAGTCATTAAAGCAATACCTTGCAGATACTCAAACATTATCTAAGCTTGTTCCAGACGAACAACTTTATTTGTATCTTGCCGCATCCGAGCATGCAATTAGCGATGTGCTCGTTCGAGCAGAGGGGACGACACATTTGCCTATTTACTATATAAGTCAGGTGCTTAAAGAAGATGAGCTCCGGTACCCTCCACTGGAAAAACTCGCCTATGCTCTCGTTATGAGTGTCCGAAAACTACGACCATACTTTTTCGATCACTCAATCGAGATATTAACCACTTTCCCATTGTGGCAAGTTCTCCACCGACCAGACACTGCGGGCAGATTACTCAAGTGGGCGGTGGAGTTAGGCCAATTTGGCATTACGTTCGCACCACGAACCGCAATGAAGGGCCAGGCTATGGTCGATTTCATGGTTGAACTGACATACCCGCAAATACCCGAAAGAGGTGTCGACCAACCATGATACATGTATGTAGACGGCTCATCAACAAGTTCAAGAGCCGGAGCGGGAGTGGTTCTCATCAGCCCAACTCGACAAACTTTCACAACAGTCATCCGTTTTGATTTCCCAGCCACAAATAATGAAGCCGAGTACGAAGCTTTGATCGCTGGACTACACATGGCTATGACAATGGGAATTCAGAGGCTAATGATTTATAGCGATTCTCAAATAATTGTATATCAAGTATTAGGCGAGTACGAAGCCCGAGGCGAACAAATGACACAATATCAACAACTAGCAAAGGAGCTGCTTGAACAATTCGAACAAGTTTACATAGAACAATTACCACGATTGGATAATTCGTTCGCTGATGCCTTGGCACGATTGGTAACAAAGATAAGGAGTGATTTAACGCGACGGACATTGTGGTCGCTACAACTTGTTCGCCATCAATTTCAGAGTTGTGGTCGCCCATGTCCGACAAAGTAGCAAGAAACCCGATGACTCAATTTTAAGTTACTTACAAAAAGGACTTCTCCCCGAAAATAAAGCACAAGTTACTCGCCTCAGACATAAGTCGCCGATATACTATCCTAGACGGGCATTTGTACAAAAGAAGTTTCTCTCTTCCATTATTAAAGTGTATTACTCCTGAAGAGGGTCATGTAATTCTGGAACAGATTCATGAGGGGGTATGTGGAAACCATACAGGTGGACTTGTCCTGACACATAAAACTGTCAAACAAGGTTACTACTGGCCGACTCTCAAGAAAGATTCGCTCGCGTATGCCCGCACATGTCATAAGTGTCAGGTACATGCCCCACTTATCCATAGCCCACCAGAAGAACTAGTGTCAGTTTACAGCCCGTGGCCATTTGCTAAATGGGGAATCGATTTGATCGGCCCATTTCCTACTGGCACATCGGGAGTAAAATATGCCGTGGTTGTCGTTGATTACTACACTAAATGGGCGGAAGCTGAAGCTATTGTTAAAGCCACCGAACAAAGAATGTGGAATTTTGTTTGGAAAAATATCATTTGTCGTTTTGGGCTTCCCCAATCATTGGTAACAAATAATAGCAAACAGTTCGATGGAAGTGAGTTCCGACAAAATTGTGCTCGTTGGGGCATAAAAAAACATTACTCCACTCCGTATTACCCCCAGTCAAACGGACAAGTAGAAGCTGTCATTAAAATTATCAAGCATACCCTCAAGGCTAAACTTGATAATTCCAAGGGGGGAGGATGAGCTGAAGAGTTACCAGAAATATTATGGGCCTATCGTACTACTTTCAGAACATCCCCGTTTGCCCTGGCGTTTGGTGCGGAATCTGTTATACCGGCAGAAGTAAAGATTCGAGCCATCGGACGATGACTTTTGGAGAGCACATCAACGACCAGGTTCTCGCCCTAAGTGCAGACTTGTTGGAAGAAAGAAGGATGGAGGCCGATTTCAGGAACGCCATGTATAAAAAAAGATCAGAAAAATACTACAACTCCAAAGTCTGAACACGCAGGTTCAATGTGGGTGAGCTGGTTCTCAGACGAGCAACGGGGGTGCCAAGTGGTGTGTTTGACCGAGCATGGGAAGGACCATTCAGAGTTACAGAACGTTTGTTAAACGGGGCATATGATTTGGAAGACCTGAATGGAGTTCCGTTGTCCTATTCATGGAATGCGTCAAATCTAAAAAAATATTATCAATAATGACGAGCATAACTGGCCGAGCATAATCAGCCATTTGGTTAAGACGAGCAGGACAAGCATGAAGGAAGAACACACCATGTTCGACACAAACTTTTGAAATCTTCTAGAAGAAATTCTGGCCAGCACTATTAAAAGATAGAAGATACGTGTCAAAACAAGATGAGAAGTGGCAACCAAAAAAGGTACGTGTCAATAATAAGATCTGGCAAAAACAAGGACAGATGCCAAAATGAGGATTTAAAGCAAGAAGGCCAACACCAACTAGCTATGCCAACACTGTTTGGGATAGTGGTATAAATAGGCGTATTGATAGCTGAAGAAGGTGGAAGAAAAACACAGAAAAAAGAAAAAAATATTGCAAACATAGTAGAAGAGAATTCAGTTATCGGGAGATAGTTGGTTTGGTATGCCTCCAGACGAAGTTTTCGACACTCGATTCAGCAATCATTTTGCTGACTCAATCATGTGTCCTGGCGCTTGCTCTAGTACGAGCTTTATACCCCGTAAGACACTCCGAGCAAAGGTTGGTGCTCGTTACGGACTCAAGATGCTCGACAGAGTCATGGTTGCCACTCCACGTTACTCACTGCTTATGCAGTAGTAAATCACTAGTCCCATACGCATCCCTAAAATCTCCTCCGAGGGGGTGGGATGTCGTGGCATCCGCACAAAACGACATATGGATGCTGATGCTCAGGCATCTACAGAAGGGGATAAAAAGGTGCGAGCAGAGGCTTTTGCTCAAGGTTTAATATAGACGAAAGCAAAGGCGTTTCGCCACATGCTCATGTCCACGACAGCCCGCATAATCACAACTTGTCCAGGAGGGGCAAACGCTTATGTTGCTGCTGCTTGAGCATATTACTTGAAGAAGAGTAGACAGGCTGATCCGCCTCATGCTTGTCAATTCAATTCCGCGGACGAGATGAGGTCAGCTCATGTCTATTTCAAGACAAGGTTTTGAATTTAGCAAAACCATAGATGTCTATAATTATGTGTAATAGAAACAGTCTTCTTAAAATGTAAAAGTTGTAATAGAATACAACGTGTTGCAAAACATTTTTGTTTGTTAAGTTTTTCTAGTTGAAGCCTATCAGAGGTCGCACCTAAGCCGGACGACCCAAACAAAGACGAACGAGCAGAAGTTTATGTTCACCGAAAAACAACAGATTTTAGATACCCACAAGAAAGTTGAATGATGGGTACGCAATCAAGAACTAAATAAGACGACTAGTACTTACAGATACCCACAACAAAGCGAGTGATGAGTACGGGGTCGCAGCTAAATAAGACGACCCGAGTAAGAATAGTGATCGCAACTAAATAAGACAATCACGAAACAAGAAAGGGGGGGTTGCACATAAGTTAACCCATCTGGTCGCAGCTAAATAAGACGATCAACCTGATTGCACCTCAATAAGACAATCAAAAAACCAAAGAAGTCAGGGTGGAACATAGACACAGATCATGTTCGAATTCATTCAGAAGAAAAGATGGCATAAACTAGGAAGCAAAACAAACATCAACAGTTCATCAGCAACAAAATTCATCCTCTATGATAGAATCAGAGGAAATTATCAAACAAGCAAATTCAATGGAGACAGCAAAATTGTCAACAAGCAAATTCAATGGAAACAGCAAAATTGTTCAACAAGTAAGTTCAGCAAGACAAAAATTACACGGTAGTTCAGAAGAAATTGTTCAGCAAAGCAAAATCAAGGAATAAATTCATTATTGGGGGTGGGCGGAAGAGATGTGTCTAACAAGTCCTGCCTCGTCTGCTCGGCCCCTTCAGGAGCAACTCCTCCAGCATCATCGTGCCTTGTCTGCTCGCCAGGTAGCACATTCTGCTCATCTTCGGGAGGACCACTTTGTTAGCTCTGCACCTGATCGAACCCGTGCTCAGCTCGGTGGGTTTGGTCGATAGCACCTTCAACATCCACATCTGAACCATCTTCCTCATCCAAAATAGGGTCATCAATCTCGACCCCATCAGGAAGATTAGAGAAATCACATAGATCACTCAAATCAGATATTGGAAGGTTGCGATCCGGGGGGTTGTCGATCAGGTACTTCTCAAAATGGGTTACGAGAGGGGTAATCTGGTCGGCAGTAAGTGTGTGTCTAGCAGAACGGATGGCATCGGCAAAGGCGCATATATAAGAGAAATTGGACATGGAATCAACATACTCCTCAGTGTGCAATTTCGAATTTTCAAGACCCATACGAGTATTAGTCTCTTTAGCAGTGAGGAGTTGTTGGGCGAGCAGACTCTTCTCGCATTCTGCGGTCTCGATGCCAGTTCTGAGTTTCCGGAGCTCAACGTTCAGCTCGTCTTGAACTCTCCTAATACCAGCCACCTCTTCTCGATTGTGGTGCAGCTCCTCCCGAGCAAGGCCTAACTCCTCTCTAGCCTGGCGAGCATCTTCCCAAGCTTGACGAGTATCCTCTTGAGCTTTGCGAGCCTCTTCTTGGGCTGAGGATACTTGTCCCTGAGCCAACTTCATTTCATCTTGAGTTTTGGTCAGCTCGTTCACCTTCTCTTCGAAACTTTTAATAAGAGCCACGTAGTTGGCATGAAGATTGGCGGACTAAGCGTAAGCTTTCTCAAGGAGAACCAAAGATTGGCCATGGTGCACTAGGCCACTTCGCATGGTTTCCAAAGGTGTTGGACCCTTAGTGGCCTCTTCGAGCTCTGTAGTCCATGCTCGGATGGGGGTCTCGCACGCTTTCTGGACATGCTCGGGAAGGCCAGGAACATTGCGAACACTTGGAGAGCAGTAATAATCTTTCAATTCTGGCATCAGAGGCGCCAATCTGTTCAACCTGCATGTTCACCCGAGCAAATAAATATGATTAAGCGACCAAATTAGATGGAACAAAGAAATACTCCAACAAAGCGAAGCAAACGCACTGCTCACCCGAAAGGTGGTCCCATCCCAAAATGATTTGTCCCTGGAGAACGCGAGTGGGAACTCATAGGGTCTGTGTTTGGGGTCCTGCAGGAGGTGGAGAAGATGTACCGACCTCCATTTCGACGATTTGTGCGATTGGACCGACCCACTACGAGGGCATTTATTCGGGTCGCCAAAGAAAGGGGGGTCGCCTTAACGACATAGATGCTCGTCTCGAGCTATCGGATTTTGCTCGTCCGTGCCCTCCTCGATCTCTTTTGGCGAGGGGGCTTGGTCGCCGCTTCGCCTTGAATTAAACGAAGTTGTCCTCTTTCGCCGACTTGACCGCCCGGTCCGGGCGCTGGCCGGGTTGGCTCGCTTTTTTCACTTACTCACCTCCCTCAATTTGCTCGGCGGGCATCTCTCTCGCTTGAATTGAGCAAGCTCTTGAGGTATTTTAGTTCGAGCCATTTCAGTATGCTCGGAGGTGCTTACACCAACAGGATGGCGAGGAAAGGTCAGAGACAAAAGAATTCATTAAAAAGAAAGAGAAACCAGAACAAAGGGTGCAAATACATTTGCAAATACAAAAAACAATCCTTACCGGTGGATTGACGGCAACAAGATGGTGAGGGGGCACGATAATCCTCCCTTTTTCCTCCGGGTCGCAAGATTCAAAGTCTTCATCGACCGATTCGAGTAAGGCTCAAGATCGATTTGCCAGATGCTGCTGAAATAACCGTCGTTTGTCTCTTTGTCTGTTGCTGCTTGAATCCCTGAAATTGAGAAAATAAGTTAAAATCAGTTCATGGTGAAGAGCAAAAACACAAAAATACTTACTTCGATAGATCTCAAAACCTGTGGGGATATCTAAGCGAGCATTTGGTTCACATCCAGAAGTCGGGCTTTTCCAATCACCCCCGACGAACCAAAACTTCTCTTTCCAATCAGCAATCTTGTTCGGCACATCCTCGATGACCTTACATTTGGCATTTGCCTGCATGAACAACCATCCGTGTTCGCCCTTGGGTCGAGACAAATGCACTAATCGAGAGAGTTCTGCTGCTGTTGGATAATACATGGGCTTCGTTTTGCCGAACAGAGTTAGAAAACTCATAATCATGTGCCACCCATTCAGCTTTAGTTGTGTAATGGTGATGTTCCATTCTACGAGCAAACGAGTAATAACCGGATGAAGTGGGAATCAAAGACCCGCTTTCATTGTGTCTAAGTTCACAGCAACACAACCCTCAGGAGGCTGGTCTGCTCGCTCATCGGGACCAGGCGCCCAGAAAAACACATCTTTCGGGGTATCGTAATTCCTATACAATTGGCCCAGCATATCAACATCAATCACGCTTGCAATTTTGCTCGCCGGATATTCATTCTCAACCCTGGTCCTATGAGGTTGTTCAGGCCAATCAAAATCATAACGAGCACTATACTCGGCATATGTTGGGCTATGAGGAAAACCAACAGGGATGTCGAGCTCCGTGTTCTGCTCGCCATCGAATCCTCTGTTTGACTCAATAACGTTCTCAGCCACCAAGATTTACTCCCTCATATAGTCATCATCCCTATTTACATCGTGACTATATACAATCCTAGACCCAATTTGGGGTTGGGACAAAGAACCTTCATCCGAATCATCTAAAAAATCGGTACGGGCTAAATCTCTATCTAATTCATTTAGGGCATCATCGGAATCCGATGAAAGAATGGCAAATGGCTGTCGAACTTGCCAACGGGATCTTGAACCCGATGCATTCATCTCCGGCGCATTAGCGCCACTACGGGAGATTGGACGGAAAGAGGAGGAAGAGGAACTATGGTGGTTTGATTCTATTGAAGTGGAAGAACTTGAGCGAGAAGTCATAATTGGAATTAAAGAGGGTATGAAATAGTTACCTGAATGAAATCCTTCGCCGAAATAAGAGTGCCCTTTCCGGAAATTTCAGACGGGAATGAATGTGAAGAGAAAGAGAAGAAGATGAAAAGAAAGAAAAGGAACTTAGGCGGCAAAATAGGTATTTATAGATGCCGCATTTTAAAAAATTTGAAAATTCGGCACAGAAGACGAAATGACACAATCGGCGCGGCTCAATATATCCAACAGTCGGGCCCCCATGATGAATACAAAGCTGCCCGGCTGGGGGGTATTGTTGTGTTCGATACAATTATCCAATTTATTCGTACACATCAGAGGGACACGTGTATTAATCAACTATTAAAATAACCATGCTCCATGGACAAGTGTACTCGCCAGCTTGCCGACCAAGCGTGTTTGTTCGCCAGTTCGCCAACTAGCTGACCAAGCGAGTATGCTCGCCAACTTACCAACTAAGCAAGTATGCTCGCCACTTGCTAACCAAGCGAGTATGCTCGCCACTTGCCGACCAAGCGAGTATAATCACCACTTGCCGACCAAGCGAGTATGCTCGCCACTTGCTGACCAAGTAAGTATGCTCACCAAATCTGACAAGCATTATAGTCATTCTTATATGCTCGATGAGGACAGTGATCCGATATAAAATTGATATGGTCAACGGGGCGAACAGGACGATCAGTCGAGCAAAAGTTGTTATGGACGACAAAAATAGTGCCTTGTAAACAAGTAAAACCAAAGGTCAACCAGGAAGACGAAGTTGAAAACGTGGCAGCATCACATGAGTTCTTGCAAGACACAAAGTCTCCAGCTCATGCTTGCCAAACCAGCTCATGTTTGTCAAAGTACTATAAATAGAAGGAAAAAGAACAAGAGACGAGTTCAGAAATTTCCCATTCAAAAAATTTCCAGAGTGGTTCAGAAAAATCCCTAGCACTCTCACACTTACTCTCCAAATCATCTTCTTTCATAAGAGTTTTCCCCATGAGAAGTATTGTGTACTGTTTATGTAAAACTCGCAATATGACATCCCTGGCTTGGAATGCCCCCAGAGTAGTCATTTACCGACGAACTGGGTCAACAATTTTCTGTTATTTACCGTATATCGTACACGTACTTATTTTGTTTGTGAGTTGTTATCAAATTAGCCACATAATATTCTCCATAAAAAACGACTCGCAACAGACATGAAAGGCATTCCTTATGCTTCGGCTGTCGGAAGCCTTATGTATGCAATGCTGTGCACGAGATAGGATATCTGCTTTGCCGTTGGCATGGTGGTAAGATATCAAAGTAACCCGGGGAAAGAGCATTGGACGGCAGTTAAGAACATTCTGAAGTATCTGAAAAGAACTCGGGATAGAATGTTGGTTTATCAGTCAGATAGTCTAATCCCCATCTGTTACATGGACTCGAATTTCCAATCAGACATAGATTCCAAGAAACTATTTGCCTCAGTTAGTGTGCTTTCATTTGGGAAGTGTAGCCATGAAATGGACGAGTGTGAAGCAGAAATGCATCACTGACTCAACCATGGAAGCCGGGTAAGTAGTCGCCAGAAGCGATGAAGGAACCATTTGTTTCTAGACCTTCTTAGTGGACTTGGATGGAGTTCCGAATTTGTCTAGCAATATTTGCTAGGGGCAGTTGCAAATTCAAGGGAACCAAGAATCCACGAGTCAAACAAGCACACTGAAGGAAAGAAATCTTAGACGAGAAATCGTTAAGAGAGGAGATGAAGAGGTGGCTAAGATCGCATTGGAGGATAACCTAGTTAATCCTTTCTAAAGTGTCGCCTCTCGAAACATTCAAGAGACATGTGGGAGGAATGGTTGTCAAGTGCGTGGCAAACTGCTTTGAGTATAAGTGGGAGATATTATTAGGTTCATGTAGGTGACATTAGATGTCACGTGTTAGGAACTACACGAGACATGTTGTAGTATACTTAAAAGCAGACTTTGAGTATAAGTGGGAGATTGTTGGGGTTATACTGGAAAATATGCTTTTACTTTGTATAACCAAACTGAATTTTCTGTCTTATTTACTGAAATAAATTATTTATCACTGATGCTTTAAATATCATTGAATGTTACATATATTTATTGCATAATTGTTCAATAAAAAAGACGTGTTACATTGTAGTTAATTTAGTGATACCGGATCACATAAAATTAAATTAACAAATTCCTTTATAACTAAAAAGTACGCGGTTCACGACCTAGATGGAAATGAACAATCCATCGTGAAAGGTTGAAGTGTAAGGCTCGATTGGTTTGTCTTGACCAAGAGATTACACTAGTGCATGATCGATGCATTGAACAAGGACTACAGGAGGATAAATTCTTCAAAGATCGAACCGGGAAGAATTAGACCTCAAATTGGTTCGTTATTTCTTAATCTTCGCCCCTTAAATAGGATCGTGTGTGGTTAGTAATTATTGCTTTGACTTATGATGGGTAGAGAATCAATGAGATTCAATACTTTATATCTTGGGCAATATTATCGGGTCACACGCGATTGCTAAGATTTAATCTGAAGAAGAATCGTAATGAAAGCACGCTCGTTTGATTTGCCCCCTTGGAAGGTTCATAAGATTTATCATACCAAATCTTGCAAGTGGAATTTGTTTCCAGATGGATAATAATGTTGAATCGTTTTTTTAACCAAAGATAAAATATATTAATTAATGGAAAGCTATTTCAGTGGCTTAAATTAATTAATGGGCTAGATAATCTTAAACACGGAAAATAATAATCGGGAGCCATATTAATAGTAATATGGGTTAAGATGGATAGTGCAATATTAATTATGTAGTGAGATTAATTAATATTTATGGGCTTGAATAATATTGTGGCTCAATATTGATAATTCAAGATCCATTGGAAGGTCCAATTTTAATTCTCCTAAAGGCCCCTCAAGTAGCCCAAACATAAAGTCCAATAACTGAAAAAGGTGTTTAAAAATAAAATAAATTTTGTTGCCTAATTTTCCTATTTTTCAAAAAATAATAAATAAAAGAGGGAGAAATATTTTCTTTGAATTTTGTTATGGAATGAGGATAAGTATTCTTGGAATACAAGATTAACTCATTAAATTCAAGAAATCTCCCACTTGGTTATTTGTTAAAGGATTTTCGAAAATTTTGATTAAATAAGGGAAGGAAGGATTTTCTTGATTTTCTTGAAAATACATTATGGAAGATATGTATTCTTGGAATACAAGAATATCTCATAAATTCAAGAAGATCCAAATCTTGGATTCCTACTCCGTATTTTTCGAAAAATACCATAACAAGAGGAGTTGAGATTTTTGTGGAATATTTAATTATGGAGAAAAGAATATATGAGATATATTCAAGATTTTTTGGAGATCAAGAAAAATATTTTCCCATCTTTATTTTCACCTAAAATTTCGACCAACCCCTCATTATAAATAGGGGATGAATGTTTCATCCCTAGGAGAACACGAAAATTGGTTTTTCGGAAAAATATCAGCGTCGATAAAATATCAAATATTTTGAAACGTCGACAGATTGTGTATTTTCGAAAATCTTCAATTGTGAGTGTGCAATTCCATGTGTTGGAAAAATTAGAAATCCACAAAGGTGGTGCAACAAATAATTTATTTTCCCTTTTGTTAATTGTTCGCGAGTTTCCTTCCACCGGATTGACGAGCAATGGCTAGGGAATACTTGAGAAGACTTTTTGGTGTGTTCTTATCAACCGAGTCCATTGTCATTCCAAACAGGTTAGTTCACGTAAAATCGTAGCAATTCCGCATGCATAGGATTTATGTGAACTGTTTATATGCATGATTTGTTGTTGAATTATTATTTGAATTAATATAAGATTAATTCATGCTAATAATAATTGTTAGAATTAAATTTATATTTAAATATTCATCCTGAATAGATTCGGACAATTAATTCTCCAACAAATACCCTGGCAGTGTCATTGTGGCAAAGCGGGGCTGTAATCACCCACTGTTTACAAAGTTTTGCATTTCTTTCAAAAAGGAAAATGGTTTGCATGAGGGCTTTAGTTTTGGCCGTTATAATTCAGCAGGTTTTCTTTTTTAAATACAGAGGATAATAAATTGTTGGTTATTTACTTATTTTAAAAAAGAGACATACTTATGTGAGACGGAACATAATTTGAACATTGATTTTTTAACACTTAAAAAAAATAAGTGTTAATTTATGTTAGATTGTACCCGTCTCATATATAAGACCACGTCATACCAATTTTTG
Source organism: Stenogyne calaminthoides (assembly GCA_037126765.1). Classification (NCBI taxonomy): domain Eukaryota; kingdom Viridiplantae; phylum Streptophyta; class Magnoliopsida; order Lamiales; family Lamiaceae; genus Stenogyne; species Stenogyne calaminthoides. The sequence goes on from JBBCBC010000002.1 coordinate 40,676,188, forward strand.
TCTTTCAAGAAATGGAATAATTGGCAAGACAAGGGGACAAGAAATGGAATAATTAGCAAGATAAGGGAATACAAAAAGTTAAATATTCCCTCCGTCTCAATCTTAATTGAACATACACAGTGTGCTCGGAGTTTAAGAAATATTTGGTTATTAATATTTTAGGTAATAAAGTGATAAAGTGTTGAGGATAATATTGAAAATTTAATTTTATTAAAGAGTAGAATATATTTATTAAATGTGATAAAGTGATAAAGTATTAAAGTTATGACTGAGTGACATATTGTAAATAAGTGTGTGTTTGAAGGATGAGGGTTAAAGTAGGTATTTCCATTTAAGGAAATGTCCAATTAAAATTGGAACGAACCGAAACAAAATACGTTCAATTAAGATTGAGATGGATGGAGTAATATAATTTCTTTTAATCCAATTTTGAACAGAGGAATATCTTTCACCAAAAAATCATATTAGGGCTCAGCCCGGGAGGTTATGAAAGGGATTGAGAGAAAAAAAAAACGAACTGAAAATGTTCGATTATTTTTTAACCTTTTCCAGATTAAACTGAACAATTTCTTTCAGAAATCGTATTAAATCATAATTAAACTGTCTGAACCAAATTATGTATTAAATTTTAGTTACTCCATTATTTAATATTTTCCATTAATAATTAATGTTACTAAATTCAAGTATAATTATCAATATTTTCATAATCGAATCCGTGATCAAATCGGATTAGACACGATTGGCGGTTTAATCGAATGGCCAACCGTTGCTTTTTTTTTTTTAAATGTAAATAAAATAAATATGTATTCATAATAATTTAAAATTATAACATATAAATTTCATGTTGAAAAAACACAATAGAATCATAGACAACACAACATAGAGATGATAAAACTTATGATTAAATTTAAAATTAGTAAATAATTCAAAAAATAGAGTCTAAGCCGGTTTTACCAATTTTTTCGGATTCAACCGTAAAAATAAATTTTAGAGAATAATCGGACCGATTTCATGATTCTCGGTTCAGACGATTTAGAAACACCAATAATTATATTATTTATCAATTTTATAAAAGATAAATTATAAGTAATAGATTATTAATCGACTACAAATTGAACTTATTAAAATGAGAACCACATGATTATATTTTAGACAATAAAATAATACTCATCAATTTATCGAAATTACAAAAAATTTGTATAAGATCAACTTAAAACGATTCACAAATTAACACATATTAATACTCATTATATTTAAAATATTAAAACTGTCATTTTCAAGTTATATTCATGTAAGATTGTGTCGCAATAACTACTTTTTGAAAATTATGGAGTTTGTGAGAAAGGATATGTGAATGTGATGTTACATACATGACATTCCTTTTTCTTTTCTTTTTGTGAACAAAACACACATGACGTTCTTACTAGTCTTTTAAAAGTGTGAATGTGATGTTGCACGTACATGACATTCTTGCTTTTTTAAAAGAAAAAGTTTATTCAGGGAACTGATTTAAGCCCCCGACATCTTTTTTCGCAGATTTAACAAATCAAACTATTTGATACTCGATTCAAAATAATTTGTTATAAATTTATTAGAGCTCGATAAAAAAAAAAAAAAAAGTATAAATATCAAACTACTGAAATTCAACTTGTATTCAATTCGATTAAACTCATTGAAGCTCGACTCGATTATTTATCAAACAAGTTCAAACATAAATCCAAACAACTCTCGACTCAATTAATTATTAAACAAGCTCAAACATAAATTCAAACAAACGTGAACAACTGCGTGTTCAAGTCAGACTTATTTGCAGCCAAAAGTATTATTCCAAAAACTGATATAAGGCGGGAAATTTTGTTATTTTTTATTTTTTTGAAGGAAAGGCAGGAAATTAATCTAACTGGCCTGCATTGCAAATAATGCATTATAGCCATAGGTCACTGATAGAAATACAATCTCCACTCTAGGACTGCTACCCCGATCAACAATTTTAACTTGAACTATGTCCTTGCATATTATTGTTAATTTTACTTCGATAGATGTTATTTATTATCCATAAAATATTCCCTCAGAATTCACGTTCCGCTAAATGCTACTCTTCTAAATTAATATTCTTATAAGCTATTGTGTTCAAAATTGTCACCCTTAGGATAAACCCATAAAGCACTCATGCTTCAAGCCCGTGAAACTAACCAAAGCTATATATGTTATGTATTCAGAGAAGAAAGAGAATCAAGAACCTTAGTAAAAAATGTGCAGCAACATAAGGTCGTATAAAGGCAATCAACAATAGGCAAAGAGTAATAAAGTTGAGCAGAAAAAGTATATGAGGATGCAATAATGAATAATGTCCAAATTTTACTACTAGGTCTCTCCGACAACAATAGCCACCACCTACTTGATCAACACTCTCCACAACCTTCAGCATTAAGGATCCTTGACCTGCAAAAAATCCAAAATTCCTTCATCTTAAGGGACCATTACATTATAAAACAAGGGCAAAAAATCAAAACGCATTGCATATAAATTTATCAAATAACAACAATTAAACCACGACCAAAATGAGCAAAACCACCAATCAAGGTTGAAATTACACCTGACGGTAGATATTTGATAAAAGGCTCTTCACTTCTTTTCCTCTTCCTTGGGGTCCTTGTCTTCTTCCTTCTTCTGCTAGAACCATGTAGAAAAAATATTAACAAATAACTCTGAGGTGGGGGATAAAAACTCTGCAAGTATACACCCGTAATAGATCATAGGTTTCAAAAGACTCAAAACACGAAAGCCTATAATGATTAACCATCAGCAAATATTTCGTTTCAACTAGTGGAAAAATATGGAGCAGTAGGGGTCCGTATTCAATTTATCACACAGAGCAAAGGAAAGATTAGCTCTAGCATCCTTACCAAACCAAAGATGTGTAGAAAGTTCGAATAATATATTAAGTACCAATGATACTTGATGAATTGTGAGAAATAAAAAAACAATTTTCAAGGTAAGAAATAAGAAATCAATACCACATTTACAGATTAGAGAAGGAGTTCATTAAGTTACCATCCCATTCCATAATCAATTATCACATCCTCAATCTAATGATACAATCATACAGCTGGTCTGGAGTCACTCTAATATGTAAAATTGAACTTCAAAGAAAACTAAGAGCAGCAAAAACAATACACAAAAGAAAGAGAAGCAAAATCAAACAAAATAATATAAATGTTGAAATATAGTAATTTGACCTGGGGTGCTTAAATAATATCTAGATTAAGATCAACTCACCTCAGATTGGTTCTGCATGGAAGCAAGTAAATCTTTGACATGGGGGTCATTTGGATCAACTCCTGGAAGCTGTAAAAGCAAATCAAAATATAAAAACAGCAGGTCTATTAATGTGTCTATCATTTTGTTTAATACGTGTACATATTTAATGATAACTCGATTATGATTGATATTGTAGCTAGAAAAGCAAGAAATATTAGAGTATGCCACACTTACTGAAGCAAGGATGGAGGATACAAAGGATTGATCTCCCAACAGCTTATTCACGTCTGACGGGTTTGATTGTTCTGCTGCACTGTCTTGCACAGACAATTGAAGAGCTACAAGAAGTGTATGCCACAATAAGAGTAAGTTTTGTATGTCAAACTAAGATATAAATTTTGAAAAGTGAGAAAAGGCAAGAAGGCAAGCCCTGAAAATTTCGGTAAACGCATAAAATCCTTAAATTCATATCTTATAAAAAGTTGGATCTGTGTAGAAGGCCCACGGGAGAAAAGACCTAATTCACTAATTAAAACTATGATCTTTTGAATAGTTCTCATGTGAAACTTGTTCACCATGAAACTGATTCCATATTTACAGACCTGGCCCTTCAGTTATCACGACTAATACCCTTTTGTAATGTAAGTCATACCATTCAGTTATCACTATCAAATATCAATACACCTATTGTAATATAAGTCATACCCTTCAGTATCATGAGTAATACCCTTTCAATTGTAATAAGTCATATATTTCAATTATCACAACTAATACCCTTGAATAATATATAAGTCATACCCCTTGACCAATTTCACGGATTCCTTCCCTTAAATTCTTCAGATTCTGCTTCTTTCTTTCTCTCTCTCCTCAATTGTTGCCTATTTCACTCTCATTTTCCCCACCCCACCCCTCCATCTCTCCAGTAGACACATTTTCTTTTTGTTTATTTATTTCCATTTGAGTTTCCCAATATTTTTACATCTATGTCACTGGCTTTACTTCGATATGCGCTTTTCTAGTCATTCATCTGCGTCAATTGTTTTTTTTTCTAGAAAAGTGATGCAACAAAAGGAACATCTACCTAACAATTATATACTATAAACACCTTGGTAACTGGATAATACCTGCAATATTCCAAATCATTCCTAATTCATTCTCAGGCTAAAATAAAAAAATCCTTCCCTTCCCCAAGAAATAACCTCTCACTTCACTAATCATACAGCCCCTTGAAATCTCAACCATTACTTAAATGGAGTATGCAAACAAACACACAAAACTTTCACAACTATGATACACCGGGGCTTTAAAATTCAGCAAATAATGAATGCACTGGATACAAACAATAGATGAATAAATACAAGATAATAGCTAACAAGCATCAGCTCTCACCAAGTTGCAAATCATGATCAGCAGTTGCATCTGTCATGTCAGTATCCCGCACAGCAACCGTGGCAGAAGGATCATCCATGGACATCGCTAGGGCTTGTTGTAATAATGCATTCTCATCATCCTGTAAGAACACAGAACAATTATTGTAGTTGATATAGCATATATCATCATGAACAAGAAGAGTCACAGGATATGAATGAATTCCGTAACTTCTCCAAAAATTGAAATAATAATTAGGTAACAAGAAAAAAAAACATCAATATGCATAAGGAAAAGAATGCATGTAGGCAAGTTAGAAGACAGAAGTTCCGTTGAACTTTTGCCATATATAAGAAACTAATCACGTAAAATTTTCCAAGGACCATGAAATATTTCCGGTACTTCCTTCCACCAAGCTAAGTGATCACCAATCTCTCAAAAGGTAAGCACATGGAAATATGGGTTCTAAAAACATTCTTAACAGACCACAACACGTCTGCACAAGCTTTTATCCCTTTTTCCTTTACAGTATTGATGAGAGGAACCGCTTTGGCTCTTACTCTACTTAATATTTCAAAGGGCCTCTTACAGATTCTAATGCAACTCGCGAGCAGTTCCACAATCCACATACATAACGAAGAAAGTAAGACATATAAGTAATGAAAAGTAAGAATAACAGACGAGTACAACCATATCATTTTCAGCCTTTCAGGACAAAAAAAAGTAACTTAAACTCGCATTCATGAACAACCAATATGAGAAGCCATTAGTCATGCAAATTATGCTTTAACGCTTTGAAGAAAAGAAATCAGTTCCACATAATATCAATAAAGAGGAGACGCGAACCATAAGATCCTGTGCCTTCTTCTCAGGTTCTGATGTTACAGGGTTCACATTCTCAGTCATAGTTGCATCCTTGGAAGTGGACTGCTCCTGCCCTTTCTCCTGCTTTGAAGCATCTTCTGCAGCTTTCTTTGCAGCTGCTTCTTGCCTCGCCCTCTCCTCTTCCATTGACACTCGAAGTGCAAGAGCAAGTTCAGGATCCAAGTTTGGATCCACACCAAATTCATACCCAGTAGCAGTTGCAGACGCATTAAAACCAGTTCCTGCTTCGCCATCACCAGTAAATATTGGGGAACTGTTGATGAGATAAGAAATTATCATAAATATTATATATATTATAGGAAATCAGCTTGAATTGACATATATTGCAATTTAAAATAGAAAGAAACCTGAGAAGCACATCCGAAAGAGCAGCACCAGCAGGAACGTGGATAAGATGACTAGTGTCATTGTTATTTACAGCAGCAAGTAATGACTCAAGCAGAAAAGTCTTCTCTTCATCTTCCTCGCCAAAGTTTACAATATCAAGAGCTACGCTGTTCTTTTTCAGTTTTTTTCCAATGTTCTCCATCTCCTTCTTGTCAAGGCTTTTATCAAGAGGACTGCAAATACAGGGAATAAACAAAAATGTACGTTAAATTAAGAACTAAAGCCAAGGTCAAAAGTACAGACTGAGCATATGTCCTAGTGATTTGTACCTTCCGAAAAACACAATTATCCTTTGTTGCTGCTTCTTATTTTGGCGATGCTTGAGAGCCAACTGCGCAATTTGGATCCCAGTTCCGAATCTCGACTCACCACCTATTCGCAAATCTGTGTGTGTATATATATAAAGCAAAATGTTAACCTGAGTACAACAATAGCAAAATTCAACAGATCACATAAAGATTGACTAAAACTTGCTAAAAGCAACTACAGACCAAAAGTGCTGCTAAATTTTTATATATTCACAGCCCTAGGAAACCGATATCTGGTTAATGTTTTCATTTTACTTCAGATAACAACTTTTTCATCCTTCGCATACTTTAGACAAAATCACATTTCGACTAAAAAGTTTTCCACCAAGAAACAAACTTGTAACATTAAGATACTTAATACAGTTCAAACAAGACAAATGCTAACCGTGCATGCAACTCAAGATCTTGCCAAGGTCGCTGGTCAGAGTGTGCAATACGCGAACATTACTTCCGGCCATTGTCAACACTCCAACTGTATTCTCAGGATTCGACTATACCAAAACATATCAGTACCAAACAAATCAAAACGCTAACCATAATTAATTACCAGAAAATCAATAAGAAGAGAACGTGAAGGCCTAGAAAATAGATACACTATAATAAAGATAAAAATAAAAAGAAAGTACTTGAGTTTTAGCTCCACAAATTAGGCTAACAGCGTCGTTTTGAGCTTGGAATCGAGTGGGGGCGTAATCACCGTTCCGCATCCATTCCGAATCGTCGACGCAGATCATTGTCGCCTGTTTCGGCAACGTCAAAAATAAATCACGTTACCAACCAATCTAACAAAAGATGAACCCTAAGTTTCAAAAAAAGAAAAAACAACGAATAAAGGGGCAAACCTCGAGCACCATGATTGCGCGAAATTGAAATCAGGTTACAGAAAAGGAACACTCGAAATATAACAAATGAGAAGAAGAATTGTTAATTTGCGTTGTTCAGCGAATAGTTGTGAGATTTCTTGAGTGAGGGGTATACGCTTTGTGAAGAAGGGTTCTTTATATTCAATTACGATTATGCCATCTTCTGGTTTTACTCCTTGAATTTTAGAATATCGCAACTAAGCCCATGAATTTTAGAATATCGCAACTAAGCCCATGAATTTTAGAATGCATCTGTTTTGAAATAATTATTAGCACTTTTTTTTTTTGAAAAGTTGGTGACCCAACTTTAAAAAAAAAAGTGTTTCTAACTATTCATTTAGAATTTCAAAACAAGCCCTAAGTGGGTCTCACCCTGGTTCATATTTAGTTATTTATAAGGACAAAGTCTAGTATGAAAATTTACATATATGAAAAATCTTTTATTTATAAACAAATTTTGTATATGGTGAAGGTAAGACAAAGTCGAGTGGTTCATGGTTCACTCGGCCCGAGTGGTTCATGGTTCACCAGGCCCGAATAGGTCATGATTTAGGGTTTATTATTTAGTGTTTAGGGTGTAGATGGTTCACCCGGCCCAAATAAGTCATGATTTAGGGCTATTTTATAGTTTTTCATACATAAAAATTTTCACACTAGACCTACTCATTTATAAATTTAGATATACACATATCATATCAATATATAAATATAAATTATATCTTTAATTATAGCTTTTTACGATAAATATAATTATGATAAATAAATATTTTTTATTTTTTAGAATATAATTTAAGATAAATCAAACAACTTTTAAAATAAGTGTTTCTCACCAATTTTTTAGAGTTTGCAAACAAACCATAAGGGTATGTTTGTTTCGGGATTTAGGTGTGCGGAGGAAGTCATGACTTCGAAATCTTATGGATTTAAAATTCCTGATGAATAGTAAAAGTATGTGTTTATTTTGAGATTTTGATAAGGTGAAAATTTTGTTTTATGTCAAATCAATATGTAATAGTGATTAATATTGCACTATTATATTGTATTGGGTGAGAGAAAAGTGGGAGAGATAATAAGTGGGTGGAAGAAAAGTGGTGATATGATTGTATTGAATTTTGTGAAAATATGTGTATATGTATATTTTATAGGAGCGAATTTGAAAGTTGGAGCCTAGATATGGAAATCTCCAACTAGTATGTGACTTGGATTGCAAAGTCCTAAGTCCATCCGAGTGAGTCCTGAAACAAACATACCCTAAGTCTCTGGTGAAATATGTTCATAGTATAAAATTTATATCATTACATTATAAATTAATTAACACCACACAAATTATCAAGTGATATCATTACATTTATAAACTGATATAATAACATTAAATATTATGAGTATTAGTTTTTAATAGTAATGGTATCTATTTATAAGTGTAATGATATTAATTTCATACTTAAAAATGTGTTTGGATATGGAAAACATGTCATCTTCATGTCCTAAAAAGTTATTTTTCAAAACATTATTCTCAATATCAGTCATAGTCGTTTCAGTTTAACCAGCATCATACTGTGTCGAATTTAATGATGAATTTCATGAATATAAATGACAAATCAAAAAAAATATTTACAATTATGAAAAAACAGAAGAATCCCCGGTCTGATAATTCCATTATATTGACTAATTCGGAAAACTGGTCATACTATGATAATTATACTACCAAAATACCTTCAATCGAATATTTTCCTATTACATATGACCTTCTAATCCATGCAAATTTTCACCTCTATCTGAAATAAATTCCAATCCATAGTTTTTTTCTTTACTTATAAGACAAGTACACAATGATCCTCAATTTACATGCCCAATAGTTTCAATTTCTGTATCCTTTTTTCGATAAGAACCTTCATCTAGTTGAGTCCGACGAGCCAAATGTTGGAGCTCCTCGTTCAACGAAGACATCTTGTTTTGTTTGTTATCTGACACCAAGCAATCTCGTGAACTTGTCGAGCCTTCTTCCATGCTAGTAGAGACATTCTCCTTCTCTTCCTCTCCCTCTTCTGCAGTTGTTTCCAAGGATGATGGCTCGGTTAAAGTTGGTCCGTGTCGAATCTTCACTTTCCTCCTCCATCCGTGTAGTGATTCCCTCACATTTTCAGACACTATGGTTTTCTTGAACTTTGACCCCATCTGCAACAACAAAGCTCGTAAACTACAGATAGATGTTGCAACATATTGTTATAACCGAAAAGACAAATACTTCTATGTGTCAGTTGAACCGTGCAACTCAAGAACATTTTTAAATGTTATTAGTTGTTTCACTAAAAAGTATTAGTTGATCAGTATTAGTCGTACACCAGTTGCACTGTGCAACTAGTGCACCCAAGTGTTACTCAACTGAAAAAGATGTAGAGACGGTAAGTCGTCAATCTCTTGCTTTACCTGGGCTACAATTACATAAGAGGGGAAAAGTGATGAAGCTACACCAGCACTGGGATACCACTCTGCAGAAAAAACACTCGAGTTTACAAATTGATATTCGTATGTATCACATAAAACTTATGTAGGACCGTATCTAGTGAAATAGCAAAAAAACAAGCAGTGGTTTACCCAAACGTCAAGCGAACTACCAGGATAGTGTGATCACCTGTGTAGCATGAAGGTCCCTTTATTTCCAACTGAAAATAAACCAATCAAAAGACATTAATGAAGGTGAGAGATTGCAGTTTGTCTTATTGAATTATTTTCCTAAAAAGTATAGATGTATTTGGTTTCCCTTTAAATGTTCCATAAGTAATGGATCCATAAAGTCTTACCATGGACCATAAATATGTAGCCATCTCAAATGCATTCTGCAAAACATAACAGCAGCAAGTGATTGTTAGGAATTAAACAAGCAATTATGGAGAAAATATTAGAACTAGGAATTTAGAGACAAACAATTTGGTTACCCAGTTCGTCAGGAATGACTACGTCTGGGGGCACTACCAAGCCAAGAGATTCACTATTTTCATGTGTTATTTTCGTACAAAGAGGCAAATACAATGAGTCAAGGTATTTAAATAAAGACATCGGCCGAAGCCCTAATCCGCGTCCAGGGCTGCGGAACCCGCTCAACCACGGGTCTTGGTCGAGTGGTTCCGCTCGATCAGATAGGATGCTCGAGCGCCTCGATGGTGCTGGAATGGGGGGGCGCTCGACCGAGCAGATGTGCTCGACCATGAGCACAGGTCGAGCGCCTCCCGTGGTCTGCGTCCTTTTCCTCAACCCAACATCAAGTCTCCACAACCCAACAATCTCCCACCGAGATCGACTCCAATCAGAACTTGTCTCCCCTGCTCCAACGGTTTCTTTCTCCGGGTAGTAGTAGTGTCGGGTCTTATGCTCAGTTTCCAAGGCCAGTTGAAGTCATGCATAACTTCAACTTCTCTAAGGTCACAACCTTAGTCAACATGTCGCCAGGATTCTCACTTAGGATCTTCTTCATCACCAGAAGATCTTATTCTCAATGAGGTAACGATGTAATGATACCTCAACTCGATGTCTTAGATCCTCGAAAGTGAAAGACCGAATTCTTCGCCAAGTGAATAGCACTCGATTGTCACTATACGTAATACTATCCTTTTGCTCCTTCCCCCAACTCACACGGACAGATTTCGCGAACCAAACCATTTCTTTACTAGCCCAAAGAATCGCAACGTACTCGCTTCAAGTGGATCGAGCTACGATCTTTTGCAACTTAGAAGCCCAAGAGATAGTTGTACCACCAAAAGTAAACACATACCCTGTAGTACTCCTTCTTTTGTCGAGATCATTTGATGTCAAGTCTGCATCAACATATCCTGCCAAACCAACGCTTTTGCCCTCAAAGCACAAAGCTTGTTCAGTAGTACCTCTCAAGTACCTTAGGATCCACTTCACTGCCTCCCAATGTTGTTTATCCGGATTGCCCATAAACCGGCTAACAACTCCCACCGCCAGTAATATCAGTCTTGTACACACCATAGCATACATCAAACTTCCAATTGCTGAAGCATACGGAGTGTTTTGCATGTAGGTCCGCTCCTCTTCGCTACTAGGTGAGTACTTGTTGGATAGCTTGAACTGACTTCCCAACGGGACCCGAACTGGCTTTGCATCTTCCATACTAAATCTCTCCAAGACTTTCTTTATGTATTCAACTGTGAAAGATACAACTTTTCCATCACCTTGTCACGATCGATTCAAGATACCCAAGATTTGCTTGGCCTCTTCAAGGTCCTTCATAGCAAACCTTTCGCATAATTTTTCCTTCAACTTGCTCACCCCCCGAGCACTAGAGTCTGCTATCAACATGTCATCAACATATAATAGCAAAATGATATAACCATCATCATACCTCTTGAAGTAACAGCAATGGTCAGCCTTACACCTATTGATCTTAATCTCGTGCATGAACCCATCAAACTTCTTGTACCCATCAGAATGGAAGCTTGTTTTGCACCATACAAGCTCTTCTTCAACTTGCAAACTAGCTCACTACTCCCCTTAGACAAGTATCCCTCCGGTTGCTTCATGTAGATGTCCTCATCTAAATCACCATAAAGAAAGGCGGTTTTTACATCCATTTGTTCTAACACCAAATTTTATGCAGCCACCAGACTCAGAACTAATCGAATGGTAGTTAACTTCACCACTGGAGTAAAAACATCAGTATAGTCAATACCATGTTTCTGTTGAAACCCCTTCACAACTAATCGTGCCTTGTAGTGTTTGCTTCCATCAGCCTCCTCTTTTATTCTGTAAACCCACTTGTTATGCAATGATTTCTTGCCCTTAGGAAGCTCAACTAGCTCCCAAGTTCCGTTGGTCATCAATGAATTCATCTCATCATCCATTGCAAGTTTCCACTTGTCCACCTGTTCACTACGTGTTGCCTCTGCATAACATTCAGGTTCACCACCACCAGTCAACAATAAATAATGGAGGGAGGATGAATACCTATCAGGAGATCTCCGATCTCCCGTGGATCTCCGCAGCGGAATTGTTGGTGGTGGTGTACTTGGTTCTTCCTCAACAATCACCTGATCATCTAGAACCCCTTTGCCCCCACCCGAGTTCGAAATGTCTAACTCCACAACCTGAGACTCAGAACCACCTTCTTTGGATTTCCCCAACTTTGTCTTTGTACATCACTGTTCATTAAATATGACATCTAGACTACTTAATCACCTTTCGGTTTTCCTCATCCCAAAAATCGATAGCCAAATTCATCACCGCCATATCCAACAAACGACACTTAACACAATTTTGCATCCAACTTACTTCTACTCATAGAATCAACATGAACATATGCAACACACCCAAATACTGAAGAAAATACAGATTTACCTCCTTTCCCGACCGTGCCTCCTCCGGTATGCCATTTTTCCAAAGGAGTTGAGGGTCCTCTGTTTTTATCAAGTAATTTGTTGTTAATCGCCTCGCCTAAAAATATCTTTGGCAGCCCACACTTCAATCTCATGCTCCTAGCACGTTCACATAGGGTCCCGTTTCATAAGTTTCGCCACGCCATTCTCTTTGTGGGGTTCCTCTCACGGTTTTCTCCATCCGAATTCCATTCGCCTCACAAAATTCCTTGAACTCACGGAGCTCGATTTCCACCATTATCGGATCTCAAACACTTCACCTTGAGACTGTTTTTGGTTTCTAAAGAGCCTCCCACTTCTTGAAAGCATTAAAGACATCGACTTATTTTTCAAGAAATAAACTCATACCTTCCTAAAGAGTCGCCAATGAAAGTCATGTAATATGATGCTCCACCAAGGATGTCACTTGGCTTTGGACCCCACAAATCATCGCGGAACTAACTCCCCTTACGCTTCTTCAAAGCCCCGCCTCCCTTCGAAAAAAAACTCACCATTTTCTGTTTTTCGAATACACAGTCCTCACACAAACCAATGTCAACTGTCTTGAGGTCTGACAGTTTACCCTTCGAGCACATAACTTTCATCCCCTTTTCACTCATGTGGCCTAGACGACAATGCCACAATCTTGCATTCCCTTTTTCACTAGCAAGAGCAATGCTATCCCGGGTGTTGCCTGTCATATACAACGTCCCCTCTTTATTTCCTCGAGCCACTATCATGACACATTTGAATATCTTCCACATGTTACACCCAAAAGTCACCTTGTAGCCCTCATCATCAAGTTGTCCAACTGAAATCAAATTCCTCTTCAAACCAAGAATATGTCTCACATCTTTCAACTGTAACACAGTCCCATTTGGTGTCTTAATCCAAACATCCCCCTTCCCTTTGATTTCCAACGGCTCATCATCAGCTAGATAAACCCTCCCAAAATTCTCGGAAGTGTACCTCTCCATTACGTCAAGATCGGCCGCATTTAATGAAACGATGCTCCGTAATCTAACACCCACGACTCCAATGGACTGCATACACTCAGAATCAATGCATCTGAGTCCTCATCAGTGGCAACGTTGGCTGAGTTGTCATTCTTGTTTGATTCATTCCCTTGTGCCTTGCACTCCCTCTTGTAATGACCAAGCTCATGACATTTGTAACACTCAACCTTACTCTTATCCTTCTTGGGCTTATCTTTGCCCCTTGACTTCGATCTACCCCGATTTGGCTTTCCTTCGATTCAGATCGCCTCTATTTTCAGATTCAAAAAGAGATCCCGGGCCACACCCAACTCTTTTTCCTGCAAATTTCTTCGCTCATGACCAAATCCCCTAACCTCATCGAATTTTAGTTTCACTTTACCATTTGAAGCACTAACGGTAGATTCCGTTCTCCTCCAACTTTCCCAGAAAGAAGACAACAAAATTAAGGCTTGAACTTCATCATCAAAATCAATCTCAATCGAGCTCAATTGGGCTATGATCATATTGAACTCGTTGAGATGGTTGGCTACCATAGTATCCTCCGTCATCCTCAGGTTGAATAACCTCCGCATCAGATGAACCTTGTTCGCTGCAGACGGTTTTTCATACATCTCAGTTAATATCTCCAGCATCTCCTTTGTGGTTTTTGCTTTCACCATATGCAGGGCGACGTTCCTGGATAACGACAGACGAACCACACTCATCGACTTCCTATCCAGCAACTTCCACTCGTCGTCCTTCATATCTTCAGGTTGTTCACCCAACGGTTGATACAGATCTTTACCGTACATGTAATCCTCAATCTGCAATTTCCAGAATCCAAAATCCGTTCCATCAAACTTCTCAACAGGCGATTTCCCTTCAGCCATCATAATTGCTCTCCACAGATCCCTCTAACCAGATTCTCTTGATACCAGTTGTTAGGAATTAAACAAGCAATTATGGAGAAAATAATAGAACTAGGAATTTAGAGACAAACAATTTGGTTACCCAGTTCGTCGGGAATGACTACGTCCTGGGGGCACTACCAAGCCAGGAGATTCACTATTTTCGTGTGTTATTTTCGTACAAAGAGGCTAATACAATGAGTCAAGGTATTTAAATAAAGACATGGGCCGAAGCCCTAATCCGCATCCAGGGCTGCGGAACCCGCTCGACCACGGGCCTTGGTCGAGCGGTTCCGCTCAATCAGATAGGATGCTCGAGCGCCTCGATGTCTTGCCGGAATGGGGCAATTTCGGCCGAGCGGAATGTTTCGACCATGAGCATGTGTCGAGCGCCTCCGTGGTCTCAAGGTCCTTTTCCTCAACCCAACATCAAGTCTCCACAACCCAACAGTGATGAAAATTTATGCTAGGTGGCTTCTTTTCTTTATAATCTGATGTCAAGAAAGCTATTTTTAGTAACCTGAAATGATATAAACTGTATCAACCAAAGAAGAAGCCTGGGTTTTCCAAACCAGAAGAGCTCGTCCCTCAGATTGAAGTGTTGAAACTCTGTCCATTGACTCGAATCCATGATCTCAACCGCAAGCTTCACAACTATGCGATGCAGTTTTGTACCTACTACAAGGATCAACTACTCGACCACCATTCAGGGGTGATTGAAAGGTGCAACATGACAATTCAAAAGATGTAAGACTAAAAAAATGTTGTAACTTACAATGGCAGGGAGGAAAGAAATCCAGAAATATATATTTGTTCCTGATGCCAGAAAACATTGCAATCAAATAAATTGCAGGATCGCAAATTATTCAAAAAGAATGAAAGAAATTTGTTTAAAAGGAATCGTGTATGACGCATTTAATCATTAAGCAGTTACTTAGGAAATTGATTTTCATTCATCACTTCAATCTTTACTTTAATGCAAAGATTTGAACCTAATTAAAAAAGAATGAAGAAGGAAATATGAATAAAGGGATCCTTTTGCAATTTCAACAAGGTAGGTAGCTAACTGTTTACAATGCAATTTATACAAAGTTAAAATACTGAGATAGGATATCTGCAAAATCTTCAATAACTGATTCATGGTAAATATAGTTTTAGTTAGAGGAGTTCACCGTGAAAGCCTAGAACAATGCATGTAATAGCAAAGATCCAAAGTGGGATACTGCAAAAGAGGGAAAGGTACATAGAAGAGGTTCAAACCATTACACATCTTGCGAAAGTGTATAAAGTGATAATTTCGTAATGAATCTTTAAGAGATATTAGCATCTGAACAATGTTATGGTACATAACGCCAACAATATCTCGAAACTCTTCCTCCATACTTCGAAGCATGTAGTTATGGAAGTCATAAGTAAACGGTAACTGATGGGTCTGCAAAGGTAAGTCAAAACCAAGAAAGTTATTCCATTTGGACCAATGGGCTGTAATGCAATTCCTTCTATCATGCATCAAAAGTCCGCCCATATAATTCACTCGTTATACAATAATTCGTACACAAATACATTGAGATATGCATCTTTATCTTAAATGTAGTATTTTTATCACCAAAAGTGAAATAATTGGGCCTCATTTCATGCATACCGCAATCCAATTATAGTCAAAAAGTTTAAAAAAGTGGAAGAATCTACTAAGATCTGAACTGTGAGCAAGTAATTAGGAGACAACTTACGGTAATGAAGCCCAGTCGCAGAGCCATGTAGTCAGCTTGGCTAATTGAACTCCAGAACTGGGGAGTGAAACAAAGCTGGGAAAAATAGTTCACCAAGAAATAAACCAAACTCCGTTATGGTTTGCTACAGAGTTCAATTTCTCCAAATACATTTAAGGATAATTAGAGAAGACATTGATCATAGATTGATATTAAGAGCTTTATCATCACTGGCTGTTCAGATGCTTAACTACATATGAATTTAATATAGGGAGTAAGCAGCAACATCAGCAAGAGATAACTCTATGTGGACAAGTGTATATATACCAGCCAAACAAGAAGTCTGTGCTGACTCCATGGGTGTGAGGTATGATGTGATACAAAACTTGATAGGCGCCGTATACGTAGACCATCTGCTCCAACAGCTTCAGAATCTATACCAAATTTTGAAAGGAAAAATATTGTCAATTTCATTTATAAGGATAAAGTTTCAAGAGAAATAATAGTAGTAAATATTATCAATTACTGGGGGAAGCATCTGCAGTAAGCAAGCCTCGAAGAGCCAACGTTTTGGCATGACTTTCCCATGTCCTCCAGCTATAGATCTGCATTTAGGACAGCAAGTCTTCAGAGTAGGTGAGGCAAACGTAACACGAGCTACAAGGGGTAATTATGGAAATGATATGTTGACCTTGATCATGGCTAGAGCTATAGCTAGAAAATTATACGAGACGTGTGTAATACCAAGGACGAATAAGAAGCGGTGAAGCTGCTCAAGGCTCTCGTACGAGGCAAATGGTTCACGGTCCTGGGAGAAAGAGGCAAATGTTGGACTTCAGAATAATGTAACCAACCATGCAACTCAAGTCCATTTTTAAATGGTATTAGTTTTTTCAGCGAACAGTATCAGTTGTTTCCATTGAATTAGTTGTCAAGAATTACTTAAAACAAATGCATTTCTAATCAAAGGACTGGCTAACACATTACTCAAAAGATAAGGAAACAAATTAAATACAATTATCTGACTCGTCTCTATCAATTATCGATCATGAAAAGTTTGCAATGAAATAGGCCAAGCCCAATAGTTTTGGCACATACTGCAGTTGAACAACTTAAAACATGAAAAACAGGACATACGATCCCCAGATACATGATAAGTATAACGTACAAGAAGATGGATATGAAAAAATAAGAATTCAGTTCATATGCAAATGGTACCGTGGGACAATACTCGTGATCAAAGTCCTCCAACAACAACCTTGGAATCGAGGAATTCAAGTGTTCAGATCTTAAAACATCCATGTGCTTTGCAAATGCTTGTTTCTTCATATAATCAGGAGGAGCACACGGATAGAAACGGCTGCTTAACGCCGAAGACTTAACACAAATTTTTGCCACGAAAAAGATCCAATGACCCATCAGCAATGACAGAAGCCCAAATACCATTAGCTCTGGTTTACACCAAAAGCACAAATTCATAAATCCAAATTCCAAATTCAGCTAAAATATCAACAAATTAATACCAAAAAAGGATCAAAACCATAAAACAAACACATATGTTCTTAGTTACCTTCCTTTATCTTTTCCAATGCAGAAAGAAGATGCTTCCTCTTAGTCCTATCCAGCCACTACCACACAACAACACACTGTAAAAATCACAAAAAAAAATCAAGAATCCATGCTCCCTTTTGAAAAAACAAACTCCAAACACCATTAAACACAAACATTAACTAAAAATAGCACTAAGAAATCAAACAAGAATTACCTTCCCTAATTTCTTCAAAGCACCATGAAGTAGAAACCCAATGGCAATCAAAAGGGCTACGACTGTGCCAACAGCCCATGTGGGCGTTTCAGCCAACGATCGTTCTTCCTTACTCACCATTTTCACACCCAAAATCCAAAACCCTCAATCAGAAATCAAGTACAATGGGTTTCACAGAGGGGTTTTTCAAGAAATTAGAAATTAACAAGCTATTTATGAGGTGAGTTATAATAATTGGTTTGTTAATGTCGATTTGGTACACCAAAGTTGAGACCATTTCTCACACAGCATTTAAAATAGGCTGCATGGGGTGTTATGCAACAGGAATGCACTATGGCCCCATTAATGTGTATGCCTCATTTCATACAAAAAAACATCTAAAAATAAATATATTTTCCTAGTAAGTATTATTTAAATAAGATGTACATATTTGTAATTTCTTTTTACATTATAATAATCGAATGAGGAGATTTTATTTTACCTCAACCGACTTACCAACTTTTGTATGGTTGAACATAAATGATCTCAGTTAAAAGCTACTCCAGCTTTTCTATTTTAACTTGCACTTTTATTATTTTCTCGTATTTTAATGAGTTAATTATTTATTAATATTTAAAATGATTAAATAATTTTTAAAAGAACATAATAGAAAAAAGGTAAATCTATCATATATCTCTTTAAAAATTACTTTATCATTTCAAATATTAATAAATAATTCGATAAAAAAGTAAGTGTGTAAGTTAAAATGGAATGTAAAGAGTATTTTGGTTGTGAAGTCGAATGATTGTTAAGTGAGATTTTTGTTGTGTTCGATACAATTACTCGAGTAATTTGCACACGTCAGAGGGACACGTGTATTAATCAATTATTAAAATAACCATGTTCGATGGACAAGTGTACTCGCCAGCTTGCCGACCAAACAAGTTTGTTCGCCAGCTTACCGACCAAACAGGTTTGGTCGCCAACTTGCTGACCAAGCAAGTATGCTCGCCACTTGCCGACCAAGCGAGTCGTTTTTTATGGAGAATATTATGTGGCTAATTTGATAACAACTCACAAACAAAACAGAGGTTGACACAATCCTGTAGATAGCCGAGGCAGAAAAAAGAAATATAATGCCTCAATCTAGGAATACTCAGGTGGAGAGGTCGGGACAGAGCCGACCTCACGCTCAGAATGAGGCTCAACATCAGCCTCACAAAAATCAGTCCGTGGAAACCATCAATCTTGAAGATATCGCCAACGATCCGACGGCCACAACAAAGGCCATCACTTTCTTGTTGCGAGCACAGAAAGAGAGGGCCGAAAAGGAGTTGGCCAAGTTGAAAGTTCAAGATGATGATGATCGACGCTCGCATACACCTGATAGCGAGCAGGTTAAGGTGAAGCTGCGCGGAAGCGGGCCAACAAAAAGGCTAATGATATGTCGGACGACGAGCAGCCTCAAAGGTCCATACCATCGGCGTTTGGACGTTTGAGGCTCTCCGTTAAAGATTGAATCGGCAATCATAGGCGTCAAGATCCCGGGAGGGAACAGCCGACGAACATTCCGGCTCCCTCAGATCCTCATGATCGCCCGCATCCCGAAAGACAGCAGGAACAACAAAAATCGGCTGGAACTAAATTATCTATCCACCATCGATTGGATATTCAAGGACTAACATGGAAAGGGGGACTGCCCCATCATGAGCATGACCCCCCGGGTCCTCATGATGGGACACAACCCTGATCCAAGTCTGTCAGTTCCACGAAATTTGCAGAAATACAGAAAGCAATCGAGGGCTTACAGGCCGACCTGGCCGCAATGAGAGGATTCCCTCGGGCGAGCACAATGCCCTGCTCGCCACTAACGCCGGTGATCATGGCAGCCGAAGTACAAGAAAAAGTGGCAAAGATCCGACCGCCAATCCCTATGTTTGATGTTGAGTTTGACCTACATGTTCACCTCAGCAAATATTCAGACTTTAAGATCGCCATGGGCGCCACCAACGCAACGCGGTGCTGATCATTCCCCATGACGTTGGGCGACCGTGCCCACAGATGGTTTTCTACTTTGCCCGCTGCGTCCATCACGTCTTTCGCCCAGTTGGGACAGAAATTTCTGTCCCATTTCTCATCCATGTGTGCTCGCCAAGCACCAAAACAGAGGTTGACACATTTCTCCCAACTAAAGGGTGAGTCAGATCGAGCATACATTGAAAGATTTGACAAATGTTTGTACGATGGAGCCCCAGTTGAAGAGGATGCCAAGATCCTCACGGTGGTCGGAGGCCTGACCCTAAATACAGATATGTGGAAAGCCATGCATCAGGATTAGCCGAACACATATGCCAAATTTCAAGAGTGAGCAGTCAAGATTATATCTATGCAGGATCTGCTCGTCCAATCACGGTTAGGCCAAGAAGTAGTAACAAAAAGAGTTGTTGGTAAAAAAGTAATGAATGAGGGGGGTATAAACCCCCAGGATCTTTTAAACCTTTCGAAGAAGGAGCAGAAGCACAAGCACTACGAAGTCTTCTAGGCGTTTCAGCAGAAACAATATTCAATCAAATTAAGGATCGGGATATGTTGGATAAGCCACGAAGAATCATAAGAGATAAAAATTGGCTTAGTGCTTCCAAATTTTGTAATTATCATGAGTACATCGGACATAATACCGAAGATTGTCGCGATTTACTTCGTCAACTTTGGAAGTTATATGAAGAGAATCGTCTTACGCAGTTCCTCAAAAAGTCAAGCAACAGAGACTTAACGAAAAAATTAGGTGATCGTGGGGTAAGCGTGGTCAAGAGGCATCTGATAGTGATCCCGAGGAATCCCGCAAGAAGTTGGAATTACCCAAGAGAGGGGCTCCTACCATGAGTAGAGGTCGGGAGAGTCAAGAAATCAACATGATTCGTCCTGATTATGGTCCAGTGGGTGGATGCTACCAGACACCAACGTTATCGAACAGGCGGAAGAAGATGAAAATGTGTGCCATGCAAAGCATCCATCAAGTGAAGGTGGCGAGCACATCAGCTAGCACGCCACCCTCTCACCAAATCATGTTCTCGGAAGATGATCTCGACGCCATAATCACCCCCCACAATGACTCTCTAACCATCAGCGCTCGTCTTCTCGGTTTGAAGGTGCATCGCCTCCTGATCGACACTGGAGCATATGCGAACATTCTATTCGTTAACACTCTGCACCAAATGGATAAGCAAGTTGGGGACCTAAGTAGTTATATAGAACCATGTGATCACACCATTATGGGTTTCGGGGAATCTATAACCCGGCCCTATGGTTTGATCAGGTTAGGAGTCGAGCTAGAGTCAACTTTAAATCCGGAGATCCGACGAACTAGAATGCTAGACTTTGTAATCGTCGATGCTCCATCTACTTATAACGGGTTTTTAGGTCGCCCGTTTATTCAGGAATTCAAAGCTGCCTGTTCGACTTATTACTATTGTGTTAAGTTTCCAACCCAAGAAGGGACGGGTAGCGTAAAAGGCAACCAGAAAAAAGCTCGAGATTGTTTGTTGTCATGTGCGCCAGAAAAGCAAAATATCATTAACATGATGGAGCAAACAAGGGAGACCGGAGAATCAAGCCAACAGGCGAATATATTGCCGAGGACGCTTATACCTCCTCCGACAAGCACATCTCCACGGGCGAACACAGAACCCGGGATGATAATTCATGTTCCAGATCTAATGAACATTGATCCACCAAACGAGCTACCGGACTTAGAACCTCGTATAGGTTTTGAACCTATGGAGGTAGATGACGAGCACCGGGGGTCGATCGAAGATCCTCGATGGAAGCAAAAAAAGAGGCGAGCGACGCCTGTTGAATAATTGAAGTCAGTTAATATCGACCCAATCAAACTGGAATTAGAAGTGTTTATTGGTTCAAAATTATCGGAACCATTCCGAACAGAAATGATCGCGTATCTCCAGGCAAACTTGGATGTGTTCGCTTGGTCACATGAGGACATGGTCGACATTGATCCTAAACACGTATGTCACTCTCTTAACCTTGACCCAACACAAATTTCAATAATCCAGAAGCGGAGAAAATTCAGTCCGGAGAAGTATGCAGCTATGGATAGTGAAATCAAGAAATTGCTCGATAATAAATTAATTCGAGAAGTAAAGTGCCCAAGATGGCTTGCTAACCTTGTGCTCGTCTGCAAATCTAACGGAACTTGGAGGTTATACATATATTTCATTGACTTAAACAAAGCATGCCCGAAAGATAATTTCCCGATGCCACATATCGATTATTTGGTCGATAACGCAGCAGGTCATGAGCTCATGACCTTCATGGATGCATTTGCTGGGTATCACCAAATACCCATGCATCCAGACGATCAAAATAATACGGCTTTCTGCAGCGAAAAGAATATGTATTGTTGGCAACGCATGCCATTCAGATTAAAGAATGCTGGAGCAACGTATCAACGTTTGGTGAACAAGATGTTCGACGAACACATAGGTCGAACAGTTGAGGTGTACATTGATGACATTGTGGTAAAAAGTGAGCATAAGGAAGACACATTACCCACCTAGCACAAACGTTTGGTATTCTCAGGGAGTACAACATGAAGTTAAATCCGAAGAAATGCAGTTTTGGGGTTCATTCGGGAAAATTCCTAGGGCATATGGTTAGTCAACGGGGAATTGAAGCGAACCCATCAAAGATTCAAGCTATGCTCGACATGCAGGCCCCCAGAAGTGTGAAAGAAGTTTAAAAATTAACTGGACGTTTGGCTTCTGTAAACCGGTTTGTATCACGAAGTGGAGACAAATGCAAACCTTTCTTTGACGCATTAAAGAAAGGGAGATTCCAATGGACAGACCATTGCCAAAATGCATTTGAGTCATTAAAACAATACTTGGCAGATACTCAAACATTATCTAAGCCTGTTCCAGGCGAACAACTTTATTTGTATCTTGCCGCATCAGAGCATGCAATTAGCGTTGTGCTAGTTCGGGTAGAGGGGGCAACACATTTGCCTATTTATTATGTAAGTTAGGTACTCAAAGAAGTCGAGCTCCGGTACCCTCCACTGGAAAAACTTGTGTATGCTCTCGTTATGAGTGTCTGAAAAATGCGACCATACTTTTTCGACCACTCAGTCGAGGTGTTAACCACATTCCCATTACGACAAGTTCTCCAACGACCAGATACTGCGGGCAAATTACTCAAGTGGGCGGTGGAGTTAGGTCAATTTAAGATTACGTTAAGCCTCTACCTAGCGAAGAATGAAGGGCCAAGCTATGGCCGATTTCATGGTGGAATTGACATATCCTCAAATACCCGAAAGAGGTGTCGACCAACCATGGCACATGTATGTTGACGGTTCATCAACAAGTTCAAGAGCCGGAGCGGGCGTGGTTCTCATCAAATTTCAACTCGATAAACTTTCACGACAAACCATCCGCTTTTGATTTTTCCACCACAAATAATGAAGCCGAAGTACGAAGCTTTGATCGTTTGGGTTACACATGGCTATGACAATGGGAATTTGAGGTCGATGATTTATAGCGATTCTCAAATAATCGATACCAAGTATTAAAGTAGCACGGAGACCCAAAGCGAGCAGATGGCACAATATCAAGAACTAGCAAAAAGAGTCGCTTGAACAATTCGAACAAGTTTACATAGAACAATTACCACGATTGGATAATTCGTCACGATGCCTTCGCACGATTGGCAACAATGAATGAGTGAGCGAACACGACGGACATTGTGGTCGTCACAACTTGTTCGCCATCAATTCCTCAGTTTTGTATGCGCCCATGTGATGGGCGTAACAAAAACCTAGATGACTCCAATTTTAAGTTACTTACAAAAAGGACTTCTCCCGAAAATAAAACACAAGCTACTCGCCTCAGATTACATAAGTTTTCGTTATACTATCCTAGACGGGCATTTATACAAAAGAAGTTTCTCACTTCCATTATTGAAATGTATTACTCCTGAATAGGGTCATGTGATTCTGGAACAGATTCATGATGGAGTATGCGGAAACCATACAGGTGGGCTTGTCCTGGCATATAAAATCATCGAGACAAAGGTTATTCTTGGCCGACCCTCAAGAAAGATTCACTCGAATATGCCCGCAAGATGTCATAAGTGTCGTACACGCCTAACTTATCCATAGCCCACCAAGAACTAGTGTGCATTTTTCTGACCCATGGCCATTTGCTAAATGGGGAATCGATTTTATCGGCCCGTTTCCTACTGGCATATCGGGAGTAAAATATGTCGTGGTTGCCATTGATTACTATACTAAATGGGCGTGTTCGAAGCCATTGTTAAAGCCAATTTAACAAAGAATGTGGAATTTTATTTGGAAAAATATCATTTGTCGTTTTGGGCTTCCCGGTCATTGGTAACAGATAATGACAAAGCGATTCGATGGAAGTGAATCCAAACAAAATTGTGCTCGTTGGGGCATAAAGAAGCATTACTCTACTCCATATTACCCCCAGTCAAACGGACAAGTTGAAGCTGTCAATAAAATTATCAAGCATACCCTCAAGGCTAAACTTGATAATTCCAAGGGGGGAGGATGGGCTGAAGAGCTACCAGAAATATTATGGGCCTATCGTACTACTTTCAGAACATCAACTGCGGAAACCCCGTTTGCCATGGCATTTGGTGCGAAAGTTGTTATACCGGCAGAAGTAAAGATTCCGAGCCATCGGACAATGAGTTTTGGAGAGCACATTAACGACCAGGCGCTCGCCCTAAGTGCAGATCTGTTGGAAGAAAGAAGGATGGAGGCCGATTTCAGGAATGCTATGTATAAAAAAAGATCAGAAAAGTTCTACAACTCCAAAGTCCGAACACCCAGGTTCAACATGGGCGAGCTGGTTCTAAGACGAGCAACGAGAGTACCAAGTGGTGTGTTCGGCCGAGCATGGGAATGTCCATTCAGAGTTACAGAATGTTTGTTAAACGGGGCATATGATTTAGAAGACCTGAATGGAGTTCCGTTGTCCTATTCATGGAATGCGTCAAATCTGAAAAAGTATTATCAGTAACGACGAGCATAACTGGCTAGTTATTGGGGTAAAAAAAAAACCCGAGCATAGTCAGTCATTCGGCTAAGACGAGCAGGACAAACATGAAGGAAGAACACACCGTGTTCGACATAAATTTCTGAATCTTCTAGAAGAAATTCTGGCCAACACTATTAAAAGATAGAAGATACGTGTCAAAACAAGTTGAGAAGTGGTGGCAACCAAAAGAGGTATGTGTCAATCCTTGAATAAGAACTGGCAAAGACAAGGACAGATGTCAAAATGAAGATTTAAAGTAAGAAGGACAACACCAACTAGATATGCCAGCACTTGTTTGGGATAGTAGTATAAATAGGCGTATTGATAGCTGAAGAAGGTGGAAGAAAAACAGAGAAAAAAGAAAAAATACTGCAAGCATATTAGAAGAAAATTCAGTTATCGGGAGATAGTTGGTTTGGTATGCCTCCAGACGAAATTTTTGACACTCGATTCAGCAATCATTTTGTTGACTCAATCATGTGTCCTGGCGCTTGCTCTAGTACGAGATTTATACCCCATATCGCAGTCACGGAGGAAAATACTCTCCCTTCAATTTGGGAAAGTCAATCCAAATCGGGAGAAGTATTTTCTTCTAAATGGGTATTGTCACTCCGTGCACAGGTTGGTGCTCGTTTCGGACTCGAGATGCTCGGCAGAATCATGGTTGCCACTCAACTTTACTCACTGCTTATGCAGTAGTAAATCACTAGTCCCCTACGCATCCCAAAAATCTCCTCCGAGGGGGTGGGATGTCGAGGCATCCGCACGAAATGACGTGCGGATGCTGATGCTCAGGCATCTATAGAAGGGGATAAAATGGTGCGAGTAGAGGCTTTTGCCCATGCCTGATATAGGCGAGCAGGCGTGCTCGCCACATACTCATGTCCACGACAGCCCGCATAATCACAGCTTGTCCAGGAGGGGCAAACGTTGATGCTGCTGTTGCTCGAGCATATTACTTGAAGAAGAGTAGACAGGCTAATCCACCTCATACTTGTCCACATCAGTTCCACGGACGAGATGAGGTCAGCTCATGTCTATTTCAAGATAAGGTTTAAATTCAAAACCATAGTCTGATGTCTATAGTTATGTGTAATAGAAACAGTCTTCTTCAAATGTAAAGTTGTAATAGAATAGCAACGTGTTGCGAAGCATTTTTATTTGTTAAGTTCTTCTAGTTAAAGCCTATCAGAGGTCACACCTAAGCCGGACGACCCGAACAAAGACAAACGAGCAGAAGTTTATGCTCACCTGACGAAACAATTCGTACTTAGATACCCGCAGTAAAGCGAGTGATGGGTACGAAGTCGCAACTAAATAAGACGACTCGTACTTACAGATACCTGTTGGGATTATACTGGAAAGTATGCTTTTTACTTTGTATAATCAAAACTGAATTTCGGACTTATTTACTGAAATAAATTGTTTATCACTGATGCTTTAAATATTATCGAATGTTATATATATTTACTGCATATCTGTTCAATAATTCGTACGTGTTACATTGTAGTTAATTTAGTGATACCAGATCACAGAAGATTAAATTAACAGTCCCTTGTAACTAAAAGTACGCCATTCATGACCTAGATGGAAATGAACAATCCATCGTGAAAGGTTGAAGTGTAAGGTTCGGATTGGCTTGTCTTGACCAAGAGATTACACTAGTGCATGACTGATGCACTGAATAGGACCTACAGGAGGACAAATTCTTCAGAACTGAACAAGGAAGAATTAGACCTCAATGGTTCGTTATTTCTTAATCTTCGTTCCTTAAATAGGATCACGTGTGGTTGGTAACTATTGCTTTGACTTATAATGGGTAGAGAATCAACGAGATTCAATACTTTTTATCTTGGGCAATATTATTGGTCACATGTGATTGCTAAGATTTAATACGGAGAATCGTGTGCAAGTACGCTTGTTTGATTTGCCCCCTTGGGAGGTTCATAAGCTTTATCATACCAAATCTTGCAAGTGGAATTAGTTTCCGGTATGGATAATAATGTTGAACCGTTCCTTGACCAAGGACAAAAGATATTAATTAATGGAAAGCTATTTCAGTGGCTTGAATTAATTAATGGGCTAGATAATCTTAAACATGGGAAATAATAACCGGAACCATATTGACTGTAATATGGGTTAAGATGGATAGTGCAATATTAATTATGTAGTGGGATTAATTAATATTTATGGGCTTGAATAATATTGTGGCTCAATATTGATAATTCAAGATCCATTGGAAGGTCCAATCTCAATTCTCCTAAAGGCCCCCTGAGTAGCCCAACATATAGTCCAATAACTGAAAAATGTGTTTAAAATAAAATAAATATTGTTGCTTATTTTTCCTCATAAAATTCGGAAATTTATGGATAAAAGGGGAGAAAGATTTTCTTTGAATTTTGTTATGGAATGAAGATATGTATTCTTGGAATACAAGATTATCTCATTAAATTCAAGAAATCTCCCACTTGGTTATTCATGAAGATAATTTCGAAAATTTTGGATAATTAAGGGCAAGAAAGATTTTCTTGATTTTCTTGAAAATATATTATGGAAGATATGTATTTCTTGAAATACAAGAATATCTCATAAATTCAAGAAGATCCAATCTTGGAATCTTGCCTATAATTTTCGAAAATTACTCCATAACAAAGAGTAGGTGGGATTTTGTGGAATATTATAATTATGGAAAAAGAATATAGGAGATATATTCAAGATTTCTTGGAGATCGAAAAAAGATTTTCCCACATTATTTTCTACCCAAAATTTCGACCACCTATGCTCTATAAATAGGGGATGACTCTTTCATTCCCAAGTACAATTCCATGTGCTGGAAAAATTAGTAAATCCACAAAGGTGGTGCAACATAATTTATTTTCCTTTTGTTAATTGTTCACAAGTGTCCTACCACTGGATAGTCGAACAAGGATTAAGGGAATACTTGAGAAGTTCTTTTGGTTAGTCTAATCAGCCAGACCATTGTCGTCCCAAGAGGTACGTTCACGTAAACTCGTAGAATTTCGCATGCGTAGGATTTACGTGAATTAATTATATGCATGATTTGTTGTTGGATTATTATTTGAATTAATATAGGATTAATTCATGCTAGTAATAATTATAAGAATTAAATTTATATTTAAATATTCACCCCGAATAGATCTGTACAACTTATTCCCCAACAATACCCGCAACAAAGCGAGTGATGAGTACGGGGTCGCAACTAAATAAGACGACCCGAGCAGAATAGTGATCGCGGCTAACATAAGACGATCACAAAACAAGAAAGGGGGGGTTGCACATAAGTTAACCCATCTGGTCGCAGCTAAATAAGACGATCAACCTGATTGCACCTCACTAAGACAATCAAAAAATCAAAGAAGTCAGGGTGGAACATAGACACAGATCATGTTCGAATTCATTCAGAAGAAAAGATGGCATAAACTAGGGAAGCAAAACAAACATCAACCGTTGATCAGCAAAATCCATCCTCCACGATCAAATAAGAGGAAATTGTTCGAACAAGCCAATTCAATGGAAACAGCAAAACTGTTCAACAAGCAAGTTCAACAAGACAAAAATTACACGGTAGTTCAGAAGAAATTGTTCAACAAAGCAAAAAGTAAAATTAAGGAACAAATTCATTATTGGAGGTGGGCGGAAGAGATGTATCGAGCAGGTCTTTCCCAGTCTGCTCGGTCCTTTCGGGAGCAACTCCCCCAGAACCATCAAGCCTCATCTGCTCGCTGCACAGTAAGTTCTGCTCGACTTCAGGTGGACCACTCTGCTCGCCCTGCACCTGATCGAACCCGTGCTCGGCTCGGTGAGCTTGGTCGACAACACCTTCAACATTCGCATCCGAACCATCTTCCTCATCCAAAATAGTGTCATCAATCTCGATCCCATCAGGAAGATTGGAGAAATCACACAGATCACTCAAATCAGATATTGGAAGGTTGCGATCCGGGGGGTTGTCGATCAGGTACTTCTCGAGATGGGCTACGAGCGGGGCAATCTGATCAGCAGTAAGTGTTTGTCTAGCAGAACGGATGGCATTTGCAAAGGCACATATATAGGAGAAATTGGACATGGAATCAACATACTCTTCAGTGTGCAATTTCAAATTTTCAAGACCCAGACGAGTGTTGGTCTCTTCAGCGGTGAGGAGTTGTTGGGCGAGCAGAGTTTTCTCACATTCTGCAGTCTCGATGCCAGTTCTGAGTTTCCGGAGCTCAACGTTCAGCTCGTCCTGAACTCTCCTAATGCCAACTACCTCTTCCCGATTGCGGTGCAGCTCCTCCCGAGCAAGGCCTAGGTCCTCTCTGGCCTGGCGAGCATCTTCCCGAGCTTGACGAGCATCCTCTTGAGCTTTACGAGCCTCTGCTTGGGCTAAGGATACTTGTCCCAGAGCCAACTTCATTTCATCTTGAGTTTTGGTCAGCTCGTGCACCTTATCTTCGAAACTCGTAATAAGAGCCACGTAGTTGGCATGAAGTTGGGCGAACTCGGCATAAGCTTTCTCAAGAAGAACCAGAGATTGGCCATGACTCACTAGACCAAGTCGCATGGTTTCCAGAGTAGTTGGACCCTTAGTGGCCTCTTTGAGCTCAGTAGTCCATGCTCGGATGGGGGTCTCACACGCCTTCTAAACATGCTCGGGAAGGCCAGGAATGTTGCGGACACTAGGAGAGCAGTAATAGTCCTTCAACTCTGGCATCAGAGGCGACAATCTGTTCAACCTGCATGTTCACCCGAGCAAATAGACACGATTAAACGACCAAATAAGATGGAACAAAGAGGCACTCCAATAGACGAGCAAACGTACCTGTTCACCCGAGCAGGATCCCATCCCATAAACGACTTATCTTCAGGAGAACGGAGCTGGGAAC
Organism: Stenogyne calaminthoides; assembly: GCA_037126765.1. NCBI lineage: Eukaryota > Viridiplantae > Streptophyta > Magnoliopsida > Lamiales > Lamiaceae > Stenogyne > Stenogyne calaminthoides. The sequence continues at coordinate 40,705,932 of JBBCBC010000002.1, forward strand.
TCAAAGGAGTCCATGTTCAGGGTTCTACTGGGGGTGGAGTAGATGTACCGACCTCCATTTCAGCGATTAGTGTGATCGGACCGACCACAAATGCAGTTATTCTGGTCGCTTCAACAGTGGGGGTCGTCTCAATAACATCGATGCTCGTCGGAGCTATCGGATATTGTTCGTCAGGTGCCCTTCTGGATCTCTTTGGCGAGGGAGCTTGGTCACTCGATCCCTGCTCGACAGGACAAGTTGTCCTCTTCGGTCGACTCGACTCGCTCGGTCTGGGCGCGACTGGTCGACTCGCCTTTTTCACTCTGCTCGCCTCCCCTCGGTTTACTCGTTGGGCATCTCTCTCGGCTTGAATTCGAGCAAGCTCTTGAGGTCTCTTAGTTCGAGTCATTTCAGTATGTTCGGATGTGCTTACAGCAACAGTGACGGCAGGGAAAGCTGTAGACAGATGAATTTATTAAAAAAGAAAGAGAAACCGGGAACAAAAGGCACAACACATTTGCGAGTATAAAAAACAATCCTTACCAGCTGGATTGACGGCAACTAAATGGTGAGGGGGCACGTACAATCCTTCCTTCTTCCTTTGGTCAGCAGTATTCAAGGTCTTCACTGACCGTTCTGAATATGGTTCAAGATCAATTTGCCAGATACTGCTGAAATAACCGTCGTTTATCTCTTTGTCCGTTGTTGCTTGAATTCCTGAGATCGAGAAAATAAGTTAAAATCAGTTCATTGTGAAGAGCAAAAACACAAAAATACTTACTTCGACAGACCCCAAAATCAGTGGGGATATCTAAGCAAGCATTTGGTTCACATCCAGAAGCAGGGCTTTTCCAATCACCCCCGACGAACCAAAACTTCCCTTTCCAATCAGTGATCTTATTAGGCACATCCTCGATGACCTTGCATTTGACATTTGCTTGCATGAACAACCATCCGTGTTCGCCCTTGGGTCGAGATAAATGCACTAATCGAGAGAGTTATGCTGCTGTTGGATAGTACACGGGCTTCGTTTTGCCGAACAGAGTTAGGAAACTCATAATAATATGCCACCCATTCGGCTTTAGCTGTGTAATGGTGATGTTCCATTCTACGAGCAAACGAGTAATAGCCGGATGAAGTGGGAATCGAAGACCCGTTTCCATTGTATCTAAGTTCACAGCAACACAACCCTCAGGAGGCTGGTCTGCTCGCTCATCGGAACCAGACGCCCAGAAAAACACATCTTTTGAGGTCTCGTAGTTCCAATACAACTGGCCGAGCATATCTACATCAATCACGCTCACAATTTTGCTCGCTGGATATTCATTCTCAACCCTGGTCCTGTGAGGTTGTTCTGGCCATTCAAAATCATAATGAGCACTATACTCGGTATATGTTGGGCTATGAGGAAGACCAACAGGGATGTCGAGCTTCGTGTTTTGTTCACCGTCGAATCCTCTGTTCGACTCATCAATATTTTCAGTTATTGGGATTTCCTTTCTCAAATGATCGGCACCCCTATTTACATCACGATTATCTACAACCCTAGATCCGATTTGGGGTAGGGATAAAGAATCTTCACCCGAATCATCTAAAAAATCAGTACGGGCTAAATCCCGATCTAATTCATTGAGGGCATCGTCGGAATCCGATGAAAGAATGGCAAATGGCTATCGAACTTGCCAACGGGATCTTGAACCCGAGGCATTCATCTCTGGCGCATTAGCACCACTACGGGAGATCGGACGGAAAGAGGAGGAAGAGGAACTATGATGGTTTGACTCTATTGAAGCGGTAGAATTTGAATGAGAAGTCATAATTGGAATTAAAGAGCGTACGACATAGTTACCTAAAAGAAATCCTTCGCTGAAATAATCAAGCTCTTGCCGAAAATTTCAGACGGGACGGAATGTGAGGAAAGAAAGAGGAGAAGATGAAAAGAAGGAAGAAGGACTGAGGCGGCAAAATAAGTATTTATAGATGCTGCAAAAAAATTTGAAAAGTTCAAAAACGAGGGTTCTGACACAGAAGACGAAGCGACACTCACAATTGGCGCGGCTCAATATATCCAATATTCGGGCCCCCATGATGAATACAAAGCGGCCCGGCTGGGGGGTATTATTGTGTTCGATACAATTACTCGAGTAATTTGTACAAGTCAGAGGGACACGTGTATTAATCAACTATTAAAATAACCATGTTCGATGGACAAGTGTACTCGCCAGCTTGCCGACCAAACAAGTTTGTTCGCCAGCTTGCCGACCAAACAGGTTTGCTCGCCAACTTGCTGACCAAGCAAGTATGCTCGCCACTTGCCGACCAAGCGAGTATGCTCGCCAACTTGCCAATCAAGCAAGTATGCTCGCCAAATCTGGCAAGCATTATAGTCATTCTTATATGCTCGATGAGGACAGTGTTCCGGTATAAAATTGATATGGTCAAAGGGGCGAACAGGGCAATCAGTCGAGAAAAAGGTGATATGGACGACAAAAAGAGTGCCTTATAAACAAGTAAATCCAAAGGTCAACCAGGAAGACGAAGTTAAAAACGTGGCAGCATCACATGAGTTCTTGCAAGACACGAAGTCTCCAGTTCATGCTTGCCAAACCAGTTCATGCTTGTCAAAGTTCTATAAATAGAAGAAAAAAGAACAAGAGACGGGTTCAGAAAATTTCCGGAGGAGTTCAGTAAAATTCCCAAGTACTCACACCTACTCCCCAAATCACCATCTTTCGTAGAAGTTTTCCCCACGAGAAGTATTGTGTACTGTATATGTAAACCTTGCAATATGACATCCCTGACTTGGAATGCCCCCAGAGTAGTCATTTATTGACGAACTGGGTCAACAATTTCCTGTTATTTACTGTATATCGTACACGTACTTATTTTGTTTGTGAGTTGTTATCAAATTAGCCACATAATATTCTCCATAAAAAACGACTCGCAATAATTTTACTTATCAATTCCTAAAAGATGATGATTTTTTTTATAATTGACGAGATTTTATTTTACGTCAACCAACTTACTAACATTTGTATAGTTGAACATAAATGACCTTGGAACTATATATATTTCCCAAGAAAATAATTGCTGTATTATTTCTGAGAAGGGCGGCGGTAGGTTCAGACTTGTGACTTGTGAGGCAATGAACGATTTTAATATTTGATGAGGAGGAAACAGATGTTTTGACTGAAATGGATTATAAATATATTGATTAGGACCGTTTGTGTTATTTAATATTTTAAAACTAGTACGATACTACAGAAAAATCTCGTTAAATTAATATTCGATAAATTAATAACCTCGCTAAAACTAATAATTTGTTCGGTCCCAAGTTGGGACCAGTACAAATTTGGGATCCAATCAATAAAATTATAAGATAATAATTTTTTTGAGATCCCAGTGTATATATATTGGTCACCACGAAACTATAAATTAATAATTATTAAAAATAATTCATATACATATATATGATGCACTTGAATATTCTTAAGACAACTTAGTAAAATAAGAATCTACTGTAACTTGCTTTTTCTTGAACTTAAAATCTATGTTGATATCATCGTTAAATCTCCTTACTGCACCCAATAGTTGTGGCGTTGTCTTCTCGTACTGCAACAAAAAGTTATGAAGAGTTGTTGATGCTTGCAATGCTTCTTTTAGAGTGACCAGTTCCAAAGCTATTTAATCATCATCTGCTTCATCATCTTCCGGATTATGAATGACATCGGCCACTATCTCTTCTAAACTCTGAACTTCGTGACATTGATTATTTTAACCCGAAAAGTCGAGCAATTGATTCACATCCATTTTGTGGTGATATTGCATACCTGTGATCAAATTCTCAAGCTCACGAATGTCTTCTCCAGGAGTTGCATCATTTACACTTGAGTCGCTTTGATTTTCCGAGCGAATTTTGCAGTGTCGAAAGCAATTTGCTATTGCTTCTTGATGAACATTTTCGGTCCAAGCTGACACTGTCATATTGATAGCATCTAAAACATTGATCTTTTCTGGAGATGGTATGTCTAACTCATAGCCTTCCAAAATCTTACGGTAAAATTTTTTGCGGTAATACATTTTGAAGGCTCTTATTATGCCGGCATCACATGGTTGAATTTTTGAGGTCATGTTTGGGGGTAGGAAAAATAACTCGATGTTTCGTAAACCTTGAATATTGTTTGAATGACCTGGACAGTTATCGACTACCAAAAGAATTTTTCTTCCATGCATTTGTTCGGATACTTTGCTGATTTCTGACGCTTAGACGACCCACCTTTCTCAAAGTCAGATGATAGGAATTCTGCAGATCTCTTAAGAGTGTTCGAAATTGTTGTTTGACTAACTTTCAAATTGAAAGATTTTTCAACCCATTTCACCAAATCATTCTGAGTGCATCCAGGTTGATCTCTCTTATACTCACATAACATCTTTCGTTGTTGGTTGGTCATTGTTGATTTTTGAATTCCTTTTAGATGAGTGGCCATTTTTGTGTGTGATTTACCAAGATTCTAATGGATAAATATATAGTGCTGATTTCTATCCATGATTCAATGCACAAATGTTAGTCCAATGAACCATATTTTTGTATTTTCCAAAACCAATTAATTTAAACAAGTCATTTCAACTTCCACGTGAGTTTGTATTCATGGAATTCTACTAGTACATTTGTATTTTAACTTAATTTTCATCAATCTATGCATGTATACTTAAAGTTATTCAAAGAATTTGGAACTTTGAAGGTCAACTGTGCATATACGTTAAAACCTCTTTAAATTAATAGATTATTAATTTATCGATATAATAATATCTCTATAAATTAATAAAATCCTCCGGTCCCAAAGTTATTAATTTATAGAGGTTTTACTGTATTTATAATTAAATAATGGTCTATTTGGTGTTGGACAATGTGTTTTAGCGTTGTGCTTGGTTGTAGTGCCATTTTTTCATTTTTCATTTTCATGGAAAAAAATTGTTTTTGGTGAATAGTTATGAAAAATGGGAGTGCGATTGGATGTGGAAAAAATATAATGATTATAGTTGATGTGATATGTCTGTTAAAAATGAGAGTGTGAATGGATGTGATTTTTTTTTCTTTGGAATAGTTAATAACTTAATATGATGAAATTTTAATTTGAGTTGTGTTATGTTCTTTAATAAAATAATCTTTTTTCATATTATTAATATTAAGATTTATTTATAATAATATTAATAATTATAATATAAAAAATATACTGAGAAAAAAATATTTTTACTCAATCCACTCCACCCATAATAACTTTCGCACTTTCCTTATTCGAACGTCCCAAAATAATTTGCACAACCCAAAAATAGAAAACTCTCCATAAACTCTACCCTTTGATATTTAAAAATTTACACAAAAATGTTATTACTATTGGGCCCACACATACACATAATCCAACCTATTTATTTAATTTATACATAAAAACTTGTAAAATTACCCCTTAAAATTGTACTCATTGCTCAAATTTCTTATTTTATGTCTCCAAAACATGGTGCAAGTTAATTCGGGACAAAGGTAGTAGTATTTTAAATAATAATAACGTTAATATTAACAGTAATTTTCTAAAATAATATTATTATAATAATAATATTTGAAAAAATATTTTAATAATATTTAATATGAATATATATTATAATAGTATTTTATTGCGAGTTTAGTATCAAATTAATATTACAATAATAATATTTAATGACAAAAGCTCATATGAGACGGTATCATACATGAGATGAGATATAAACTAACACAAATCAGCATCCACCTATTTCAAAATATTAAAGCTACATGCCAAAATTATGTTCTATTTCCCCATGAGACCGTCTCACGCAAATGTGTCTCACGTTTAATATAATCATATTTGTATTATATTAAAAGATATTTTTAATATATTTTAAATAAAATATTAATTAATATTTTTCAGCATTTAAACATTATTATTATAATAAATAATGTTATTAATATAAAACTATGTTTATTATTATGTTTAGTATTAATATCAATATTGAAATAGTGTTGAGAAACGAGGTGAATAGTGTCAAGAGTGTGAGAATTAATATTGAATAGTAATGAGAATGTTGAGTGAATAAAATTAAGAAATGAGAGTGAATAGTAATGAAAAGTGAGAATGAATAGTATAAAGAATTGAGAGAATTTTTTAAAAATTGAAAATTGAGAAAGAAAATGAAAAAAAAAAGGCCACAACCAAACGCAACCTTATATTCCAATTCTATATTTTATTCCCCGTGTGTTTAAGTTTATTTGCTGCATACAAATTATAAAACATGAACTATGATGACTTTATAATACGATTTTTTATGACCAAATTAGTAAAACGATATACGTAGCTAAGACTGTTCTGATGCCTCAGGCCAAACATTTAAACTTGAAAACATTTCAAATTGCATTAGATATTTGATGATGATAGTTGATTATTTCGTAGGTGTTTGGAAGTGAAAGTACAAGATAAAAATCTAAATAAAATTTAATTGATGATACAGAACACAAGATTCAATTAAAGACAAGTCGGCACTTGAGCCGGATACCGAGTTATCAAAAAAAATATATATATAAAGACTATTAAAATATCCTCTAAAAAAACCTCTTAAAATAAGAAGAGGTGTCAATTCGTATTTTTCATGTCATGTTTCGTGTTGACACGATAAAATTAAATATGAATGCAACATACATGAATTCGTGTTGACATGACACGAACACGAAAAATTTTGTGGTGATGAGCACGACACTATATGACACAATAAGAAAAATAAATATATTTGAAAATAAAATTATAAATTTTACACTACATGATATAATACGACATGAAATTACACTATAAAAAGTACAAAATATCTAATAAAATTACTCCCTCCGTCCCAATATTACTTGAACGCTTGTCTTATTTGGACGTCCCAACATTACCTGAACATTCCTAAAATGGAAACAAACATAATATTAATACACTCACAACACCTTTATTTTATTATACTCAAACCTACTAAAACCCACTTTACTTGGTTTGCATGTCATTTTTAGTGTTCAAGTCCTCATGGAACTGAGGGAGTACAAAATTTGAAATCATATACAATTGAAACATTGTTTTTCCAAATTTAACATATTGACACAAACACACATTAACAAATTTTTTTGTGTTATTATCATGTTGACATGATAACAACACCAATACAGTAACCATAAACACTAACTCATAATTTTTCTATTGTTTTCGTATCATATTATCATATCGTATATGAAATTGTCACTCTAAAATAAGGACTATTTCACTTGTTCACATAACGTTTGAATGATTTTATTTATTTCCGACTAAATAAAAGGTCGCCAATTTGGTCCAAAGACTTTTTGGTCTAAAAGCGGCACACTTGCGTGAGACGGTCTTACGATGAAACAGAACATAATTTGGAACATTACATATTAATATTTTGAAATAGGTGAATGTCGATTTATATTAATTTGTATCGTTATCATGTATATAAGTCTGTCTCACATGAGTTTATGTCTCAAAAAGGTTATCGAAAAATATATATACCCTCCATCCCAAGATAGATGCATCATTTCTTAAAAAGATAATAAAACAATTCAATCACTCTAAACTACATCTTTTAAAATGACATCATGTCATTATTTTACTATTCAACCCTTATTAAAATATAATTTTATATTGTTTTTTACTAATAACAACCTTTAATATAAAACTTCGTGCAAGCAGTGAATGATGTGTCTATCTTTGGATGGAGGGAGTATCTTTTAAATAATATAGGATTTTTTTTGACAAAATGTTGAGGTGGCCGAGTTGGTCTAAGGCGCCAGATTAAGGTTCTGGTCCGAAAGGGCATGGGTTCGAATCCCATTCTCAACAATTTATTTATTTTTTTAAAGTTATGGACCAGTTTCTTCCATAAGCCAATCATCTCTTGGGTTCCTTTTAAGCTCAGACAAATTAGCCTCTTGGAAATGGGCCGCTCCACAATGGAAAATGATAATATTTAAATAAAAAATAATTGTTTTATAGCTATGCATTTTCATAAAATGCAAATAATTGTTTTATAGCTATGCATTTTCATAAAATGCAATATATAAAGGGACATATTTTATACGAAAAACTAGGTTAAACAATGATTTATATGTTTATATATGTCAACTAAGAATTATATGAGCTTTAAATGCCCGGAACATGGAGCGAAAAGAAAGTAAAAAGAAAAAAAAAAAAAAAAAAAAAGGCAAAATGTATTTTTAGGTCCTAAATTATAATTTTTTGTTTCGAAAAGCTTTAAACTATTTTTTTATTTTAAGAAGCCCCTGAACTATTAATTTTTATTTCGAAAGGTCTTTAAATTATGTTTTTGTTTAATGAAATACCTAAACTATTGATTTTTATTTCATACCGTCCTTCTTGATTATTTTTTTAATCATTTAACGGACTATTAAGTAAATACACACATCATGATTCCATTAGATTAGTTAGAAAATTCTGTCAAGAAGGACTACTTGAAACAAAAATCAATAGTTTAAGGACTTCAATTAACAAAAAAATAGTTTAGGAACCTTTCGAAACAAAATTTAATAGTTCAGGAACTTGTTAAAATAAAAAAATAGTTTAAGGATCTTTCGAAATAAAAAACAATAGTTTAAAGACCAAAAAATGCATTTTGAAAAAAAAAAACCCATATAAAACTATACAATTATCAGTTCCCTTTTAATCCATGCAAATGTAACATTATCAAATTCGGACGCCAACTCAACAATATCCCGAACCACTTCCCACATAACTAAGATCATGCTTTGATTGTATGGGATCATGAATCATCATATGTGCATCATATTCAAAGTCATTATCCTAGCATACTCCAACTCCCGCCTAATAGTAATGGCTTCAACAGCCCCACATTCATGCTAGGACATCTCTTTCCATTGCACAATATATCAGTTTGAAGCAAGAGTTTCTTCCCACGAATCAGGTCTATACTATGAACTTAGATTATTTGATCTATTTCACTCATTTTAATATATTTTCTTAATACACTAAACTTGACCCGTATCATACCTCGAATATGTTAAAATATCCATGAATTAAAAATAAGATTCATATCATGAACCAGATTTATGCGAATTTTTGTCAAACTCGGTTATAATTGAGTAGTAAATTTACATCGACTTATAATATTTTATAATTTATTTATAATATAGTTAATGTTTTACCTATATTCTATGATCGAAATTATGGGGTGAACTCGGCTTGAAGATGGAAGATTCATTCAACTCAATTTCGATACGCCATACAATAATAATTATTATACTCACGAATTTGGTTGTAAGTTGTAACTGAGTAACAATAACTTAGGCCCGCATATATTTCAACATTAAATTGAAATTGCAATAGTGGCAAAATAAATATGTTACTTTAATGGGGAAAAAGATAACCAAAGAACATAAATTTGTGCGACTCATCAATTTCATTTGTTTTCTTTCTTCTACTTTCCTTCGTTTACTTTTTTCTTTTCTTTCACACATGAAATTTTTTCATGATAAAATTGAACTACACAAAAGAAGTTTTGCATCAAAACGTCTCACCTTGCTGCTGACATTATTTTTTAATAAAAGATATTATGATGTTTTTGTTGGAGAAATTATTTGGTGAGAATAAAATGAATTTAATTAAAAAAATTGTCTAATTAAATTTAGGCGTTGAAAGTAATTTTTTGAAAATTAATTAATTAAAATATATTCTATTCGCGGAATAGATGAGATTAATGTATTTGCATTCTCAAAATCGAATTTCGGTAAGTGAAAAATTAAATCAATAAAAAAAGATTATAACACCTAGTTATGAGAATGTGTAAAAATTATTAATTCTTAAATCCCATGTTAATGGAATATGAATTTGAACCTGGACAATAGAGTGTCCAGAAATAAAATGTTATACTTGAACTTGGACAATAGAGTGTCTAAATTCAAAGTTAACAATGTAACCACATGTAACGCGTCAATCATCATTATGACTCCGTGTCAGCATTAAATACTGGGGAAGATTTTCTCCATTATGAGTGGGATGGGAAACCTGTAAATAGGGTCATGCATCACCTGTTTTGAACATAGTGAAAATCATAATTTTCAGCATATGAAAAGTTTAAAGCATTCTCATTAGTTGCAGTCCAATTCGATGCTATCTCTAGTTCGTTGGAGCTCTTGTCTTGCGGTGTTGCACGATAGGGGTGGGCATAAAACCGAAAAAACCGAATTCCGAACCGAACCAATGATTTTTGGTCAAATTAGTTCGGTTTTTTCGGTCGGTTTGGTTGAAATAAAAAAAAAATTAGTTTTTGAGTTTCGATTCGGTTATGGTTCTGAAAAAACCGAATAAACCGAACCGACCGAAATATATATATATATATATATATATATATATATATAAAAAAAATATATTAATACATATTAATAAAAATTTTCCGTCTTTTATTTCATTTCATGATTCATCTTCACAAATCACAAACCCTAGTCACAACCCAGCCGCACTCGCACGGCCCACAGCCTCACCCAGTCCACGCCAACACCGACGGCCGCTCCAACACCAGCGACCACTCCCACACCGGCGGCTGTCCACTGAAATCCGCGCTGCCCAGGCTTCCGTTACCGTCATCAGCTTTGAAGAATTAGCAGGTAAGTTAAGTTTAGATAATTAGATTGATGATGTTACATATTCTTTAAAGTAGATTATTTTTACTGGACTACAGTTGAAGAATCTGAAATGTGAATGAAATTTATTTCTATTTGTTTTTAGGTTAATTCGATCCTTTTTAGAAGAAACCTAGAACCCTCTGTTGAAAACTGAAGAACATTGTTTCCTTCTATTAAGTTTGGTCAGATTTACTTTCTGGTCAAATTTACTTTCTTTTAAGTTTGCTAACCATCCTCATTAAATTTGCTAAATAAATTTGTAGATGTCTACTCAAGAGCAAAGTGAAATGGATGAAGGCAATACCTCCTCGACATTGGCCTCTGCCCCTGCTCCATCAGCAGTTCCCCCAAAACCACAACGGAGATCAACTAAGAGATCACCTGTTTGGGATCATTTTGAAAGTTTTTTGACGGAGCAGAATGAGTGCAAATCTAGATGCGTGCACTGTAAGAAAGAGTTCCGCTCTGATTCAAAAAGAAATGGTACCAGATCTCTTAACACTCATATTACTGTGTGCAAGAAACTTACCAGTAGTCTAGATTCTGGTCAAACATTATTGAACGATCAATCTGTAGATAGTAATATGGGGGAAGAAGGCACTCTAGGTACTTGGAAATTTGATAAAGATGCACTTAGAAGAAAACTTTGTCGTATGATTATTGTAAATGAGTTGCCTTTAAGTTCATTGAGAATGAGGGATTTAGGGATATGATGGCAGAAGCTACTGGGCCTAGATTTCAATTACCTTCTAGACGGATAATTTCACGTGATTGCTTTCAACTTTACATTGATGAAATTTTTTTGCTAAGGGCACTCTTGAAATCTTCAAACCAAAGGGTCTGTCTTACTACAGAAACTTGGTCATCTTTGCAAAGAATCAACTATATGTGCTTGACTGCTCATTACATTGATAAAGTCTGGAAATTGAACAAAAAAAATCTAAATTTTTGTAAAATTACTAGTCACAAGGGTAAGGATATTAGTTGGGAAATTGAAAAGTGCTTGAAAGAATGGGAAATTGATAGAGTGCTTACTATTACCGTAGATAATGCTTCTTCAAATGATAGTGAACTTTCGTATTTGAAAGATCAAATGGGTGATTGGAAGAGTTCTATTCTTAAGTGTGAATTCATGCATATGAGATGTGTTGCACATATAATCAATTTAGTCGTAACTGATGGATTGAAAGAAATTGGGAGTTCGGTAATGAGAATTAGGGCTGCAGTGCGTTATGTGAGACAATCTCCTGCTAGATTGAAGAGATTCAAAGAGTGCATTGAACATGAGAAAATTAATAGTAAGAGTTTGTTGTGTCTTGATGTTGCTACAAGATGGAACTCAACCTATTTAATGCTAGAGTCTTCTCAAAAGTTTGAGAAAGCATTTAATAGGTACAATGTGCAAGATCCGAACTTTGAAATTGAGCTTAGTTTGGATAAGGATAAAGATAATGATAAAGGGATGCCTTATAAGGATGATTGGAAAAAAGCTAGAAGGATGTTGACTTTTTTGAAAGTGTTTTATGACCTCACGGTAAAAATTTTGAGTTCTTTGTATGTCACATCCAACATGTTTTTCCATGAAATTTATATGGTTGATTGTTTGTTGAAATCATGGATAGTTAGTGAGGATGTAGAATTGTGTTCGATGGCAAAGAAAATGAAGGATAAATTTGTTAAGTATTGGGGAGATCCACAAAAGATGAATAAATTGATGTTTATTGCTGTTATGCTTGATCCTCGATACAAGTTAGCTTGGTTTAAGTTTGCTGCTTCTAATATGTACGAGAGTAAGTTGGGTCTAGCATTGACAAATGGGGTGAAATAACAAATTTTTGCTATGTATAATGAGTACAAGAAAGAGTTAGACCCAGAAGATCCGAAGGAAGGAAATGGTACAACTGAAGTGTCAAGTGAGATGGATGTTGATGATCCAATAATGATGGCAAAGATAGTTCTGCAAAATCAATATAAACAATTCTACTTTGATTGAGTGATGGGGAACAACAGTAAATCTGAGGTGAAAAAGTATTTTAATGATGAAATTGAAGAAGGTGGAAGTAAATTCGACATTCTAGCATGGTGGAAAGTGAACAGTCCTAGATTTCCTGTTCTCTCGCAAGTTGCTCGTGATGTTTTTGATGTCCCCATCTCAACCGTAACCGATGTCGACTTTTTAGTACAAGAGGACGAGTGCTTGATGCTTTTAGGAGTTCATTGACTCCTAAAGTAGTGCAATCTCTTATTTACGGTCAAGATTGGCTTCGCAGATCGTCCATTCCAGTTTGCGTTGAAGAAAATTTAGCGGACATTGAGGAAATTTCAAAAGGTAATGTGTTTGTAATTTATATTTTTTCTAGTTTCAATTTATATATTATATCTTTTAAATTTTGATCATTGTGTTCTTTTTTAGGTTTGCGAGAAATAGCGTTTGAGCCTTCAACCGATGAATAGAGGCACATGTCTTAACTTGTGTAAGAATAATAGATTCTGATTTTTTTGTAAAATATGTATTACAATTCTTGTTTTCAAAAAAAAAAAAAAATGTATTACAATTCTTGGTTCTTCTATTACAGGGATTTGTGGTGATGAAAGGAGTTTACAAAGGAGCTTTGTGATGAGTTCATTGAGTTGGAGACTTGAAGGCTTGAAGCTGCACTTGCATGGATTTAAAAGAATTTCTGTATTTCCCTTGGATTTTTTACAAGTTATGCAAGAACTTGTAATGGTATTTTAATTTAAGACTTGTGTGCTTTTTTTATTATGAACAAGTTGTTATGACTTGTGAGTGACTTGATTGTGAAATTGTGGTTGTGATTCTTGTGAACTTGTGAACTGTTGTGATTTATTGACCAAGGGTGTAGAAATCGGAAATCGATAGTCGGGCGTTTGTTGGCAGCCTAGCGCCTAGGTCGTACAATTTTTATTTTTTTTAATTTTTTATTAATAATTCCCAAAAAATAATTGCCCAAAGTTGTCTACACATTGGATAAAACAACCAAGCATTAGGCCGGGGGGCTAGTTTTATAAAGTACACATTTATTAGCCTATTAGGTAGAGTAAGTGCTTTGCAGGTACTTTAATTCCTACTCCATAGACATTGAAAATGACATTTCTTCTTCCTCCATTCTTAGACAAAAGCAGGTTGTTGCAAGAACTCCATAAGGTTTCCATTATATATATCAATAAAAAGTGGAGGAGAAATGCATAACCCACACCATAGAACTAGGTAATTAAAAAGCAAATTTGAGGGGTGTGAGACGCAGCGGCGGTCCATGGCGGTGGTGTTGGGATTATACTGGAAAGTATGCTTTTACTTTGTATAATCAGACTGAATTTCGGACTTATTTACTGAAATAAATTGTTTATCACTGATGCTTTAAATATCATCAAATGTTACATATATTTACTGCATAACTGTTCAATAAATAGTACGTGTTACATTGTAGTTAATTTAGTGATACCAGATCACAGAAGATTAAATTAACAGTCACTTGTAACTAAAAGTACACCATTCACGACCTAGATGGAAATGAACAATCCATCGTGAAAGGTTGATGTGTAAGGCTCAGATTGGTTTGTCTTGACCAAGAGATTACATTAGTGCATGACTGATGCACTGAAGAGGACCTACAGGAGGATAAATTCTTCAGAACTGAACTAGGAAGAATTAGACCTAAGTGGTTCGTTATTTCTTAATCTTGTCCCTTAAATAGGATCGCGTGTGGTTAGTAAGTATTGCTTTGACTTATTACGGGTAGAGAATCAAGGAGATTCAATACTTTATATCTTGGGCAATATTATTGGTCACATGCGATTGCTAAGATTTAATACGGAGAATCGTGTGCAAGTACGCTTGTTCGATTTACCCCCTTGGGAGGTTCATAAGTTTTATCATACCAAATCTTGCAAGTGGAACTAGTTTCCGGTATGGATAATAATGTTGAACCGTTCCTTTACCAAGGATAAAAGATATTAATTAATGGAAAGCTTTTTCAGTGGCTTGAATAAATTAATGGGCTAGATAATCTTAAACACGGGAAATAATAACCGGGAGCCATATTAACTGTAATATGGGTTAAGATGGATAGTGCAATATTAATTATGTAGTGGGATTAATTAATATTTATGGGCTTGAATAATATTGTGGCTCAATATTGACAATTCAAGGTCCATTGGAAGGTCCAATCTTAATTCTCCTAAAGGCCCCTCAAGTAGCCCAACATAAAGTCCAATACCTGAAAAATGTGTTTAAAAATAAAATAAATTTTGTTGCTTATTTTTCCTCATTTTTTTTCGAAAAATATGAATAAAAGGGGAGAAAGATTTTCTTTGAATTTTGTTATGGAATGAAGATATGTATTCTTGGAATACAAGATTATCTCATTAAATTCAAGAAATCTCCCACTTGGTTATTTATATTGGAAATTTCGAAATTTTTGAAAAAGAAGGAAAAAAATGATTTTCTTGATTTTCTTGAAAAGATATTATGGAGGATATGTATTTCTTGAAATACAAGTATATCTCATAAATTCAAGAAGATCCAAATCTTGGAATCTTTATCCTCTTTTTCGAAAATACACCATAACAAGAGAGAGTGGGAGTTTTATGGAATATTTTAATTATGGAGAAAAAAAAAAAAGAGATATATTCAAGATTTCTTGGAGATCAAGAAAAGATTTTTTCCCCTATTCCACATGCAAAAAATCGGCCACTACACCTCTATAAATAGGGGATGAGTGTTTCATTCCCAAGTACAATTCCATGTGCTGGAAAAATTAGTAAATCCACAAAGGTGGTGCAATAAATTTTATTTTCCCTTTTGTTAATTGTTCGCGAGCTTCCTTCCACCGGATTGTCGAGCAAGGACTAGGGAATACTTGGGAAGGTCTTTTGGTGTGTTTTCATCGACGAGACCATTGTCATTCCAAGAGGTAAGTTCACGTAAACTCGTAGTAATTCGATCGTAGGATTTCGTGAACTGTTTATATGCATGATTTGTTGAATTATTATTTGAATTAATTTAGGATTAATTCATGCTAGTAATAATTATTAGAATTAAATTTGTATTTAAATATTCATCCCGAATAGATCCGGGCAATTAATTCCCCAACAACTGGTATCAAAGCCTCGATTTCGGGCTATGAATTTTAAATTGTAATTTAATTCATTTTTCATTAAATTTGAAATTGGATAGTAGAATTGCTAGATCTTTTTTGCAGGTATCCAATTGTCATGGAATTTAATGTGTTTATTTATGCATGCATATACATTATGGTTTTTGTTTTAATTCGATTCGTTCGAATTCGTTTTTCCTCGTGAGAAAATCCACGAGTAGATTAGAATTTGTTTGATTTGATCAATGTAATAGACTAGTCTAGATCTAGGTGTTACATTTTTTATATTTTTTGGTGTGTTTGTAATGTGTTCTTTAGATTTTCTGGAATAAAGTTGCTGAAATATAAATTGCTGGTAGAACAAGATGAAGATTTGAAGAAATTAAGAGAGAGAGAATTAGATAGGAAGAGAGGTAGTTAGAAGAGAGAGAATGGTGCAAATTTTTTGATATCTCATTCATCGGCCGTATTTGTAACGAACAGTGGGGTCCACACACAGATGGATATTCCTTAGGTAATTTAAATGCAGAATCTAAAATAGATAATGGAGATTCCAGGTCATTCTAAATGTTTGGGCCCATTTGTGAGAAGCCCAAACATTTCCTCATTCAGATAACTCCACTCAGGAGGATTTGACTCAGGCGTATCCTCCAACTCAGGTCCATCGTTCAGATAATTACACTCAGGTGTATCCTGAGACTCAGGTCCCTCGTTCAGATAATTACACTCAGGCGTATCCTGAGACTCAGGTCCCTCGTTCAGATAATTATATTCGAAATCTCTCTTTTCCACTGACAAAGGAAACCCCAATTTTATCTCTCCTTTCGTTCCCAACTCACCATTCTTCACGTTTCCCTCTGGTCTCGCAACAATACTCCCTCCAACGGAAGATCCTTGTCCCCAAGGATGGAGTGAAGGAAAATTTCGCAGAACAAAGGCGGTATCTTCCCACGAATCGATTTTCCAGTCTTCGGTAACCCAATAAACACGAACCTGATCTGTCTCCTTTCCGTTTTCCAGGTATCGACGTCGATCTGTGACATAGTAGGGCTGGATCGCGAAGAGGCCGTTGCTATCAACATCTGGAAGACTCTGTAAAGGTACATACTTAACCCCTATGTGTTTCTTGAGTAAAGAAACATGGAAGACGGGATGAATCTTTGACCCAATTGGTAGATCTAATTTGTAAGCTACACTCCCCACCCTTTGCAGGATAGTATAGGGGCCAAAGTATTTTGATGACAACTTCAAATTCTTTCGGTATTGAATGGAATTCTGCCGAAAGGGTTGAAGTTTGAGAAAAACTTGGTCTCCTACCTCAAAAACCCTATCTTGTCTATGCTCATGCCTTGTACCTTCATGCGATTACGTGCTTTGATTAGATTAACCTTGACTTCTTTGTATGATGTGTTGCTGTGAGTAAGCAGATCTCAGAACCTCCTCATTTGTTGAATCCAAATATGGCCCATAAGTAAATCTGTAGGAGTATACCCAGAGAGAGCCTCAAAAGGTGCCATCTTGGACTTGAATGATAATTTGTGTTGTACCAGTACTCTGCCATAGGTAGCCACTTCAACCACTGCTTAGGGTTGTCACTTACTAAACACCTCAAGTACTGCTCCAGACATTGATTTACCCTCTCAGTCTATCCATCAGATTGGGGGTGATAAGATGAACTTAGGTGCAATTGAGTTCCCACGAACTTAAATAGTTCCTTCCAAAAACAACTAGTAAATATTTTGTCCCTGTCACTCACTATACTAGCTGGTAACCCATGCAGCTTATAGACAACATCCAAAAACACCTTAGCTAATGAAGTAGCAGTATATGGATGTGATAGGGCTATGAAATGTGAATATTTAGTGAATCTGTCCACTATCACCCATATCACATTCTTTCCCCAAGAGTTAGGAAGCCCCTCTATGAAATCCATAGAGATATGTGACCATGCTTGCTCTGGAATGGGCAAGGGTTGTAGGAGGCCAGGGTATAAACCTGGGCTTGACTTATTTTTGGCACACACTTCACACCACTTGACCCACATCAACACATCATCTTTCATATTAGGCCAGAAAAACATCATCTTAAGCCTCTGATAAGTTCCTGTAACCCCAGAATGCCCTCCATAGGGTGTGGAGTGCATCTCAGAAAGGATTAAATCTCTTAATCCATTACTGCTACCCACAACCAGCCTCTTTTTATATCTCAAAATACCATTAGTGAACTGAAATAGGGGGTAAGTATTAGGATCAGTACCTTTGGCTTTGATGATTTCCTCAATGTAACCATCATCAGTGTAACTTAGCAGGACCTGATCCAACCAGGTTGGGACCATTGTAGTTATAGCAGAACAACTGTTCTCCCTTCTGGATAGTGCATCTGCTGCACTGTTCTCACTCCCCTTTTTATACAAAGTCTCATAGTCAATGCCCAACAACTTAGTAATCCATATTTGTTGTAGTGGAGTTACCACCTTTTGGTCCAGAAGGTGTTTAAGGGATTGTTGGTCAGTTTTTATAGTGAATTTCTGACCCTACAAATAGTGTTTCCACTTCTCAATGGCCATTAGTACTGCCAAAAACTCCCTCTCATAGACAGAGAGTGCTTGATTCCTTGGACACAAGGACTTACTCATGTTAGCAATGGGCTTTCCTTCTTGCATGAGTACAACTCCAATTCCTTTCCCACTAGCATCAGTTTCCACCACAAATTTCTTTGTGAAATCAGGTAATGCTAGCACTGGGACACTCACCATAGCTTCCTTCAATTTCTGAAAAGCTAGCTCTGCCTCAGAATTCCATTTGAAATTGTCCTTCTTGAGTAAAGAAGTGAGTGGTTTGCTGATGAAACCATATCCCTTCACAAACTTCCTGTAATACCCTGTTAAGCCCAAGAAACCCCTTAATTGTTTTATGGTTTGTGGTTTTGGCCATTGAACCATACACTCAATCTTTCCTGGATCAGTGGCAACTCTATCCTTAGAAATTATGTGGCCCAAATACTCCACACTAGTCTGGCCAAAACTACATTTGCTTCTCTTAGCAAACAACTTATTGGCCCTCAAAAGTTGTAAGACTGCTTCCAAGTGAATTAAATGTTGTGTTTCCTCGGTGCTGTAATTGAGGATGTCATCAAAAAAGACCAACACAAATTTCCTCAAATGATCCCTGAACACCTGATTCATTAGTGATTGAAATGTAGCAGGTGCATTGCACAACCCAAATGACATCACTAGGAATTCATAGTGACCATTATGGGTCCTGAAAGCAGTCAATTGCATATGCTCTTCCTTCATTAGGATTTGAAAGTACCCTGACCTCAAATCTATCTTTGAAAAGATCTTAGCACCCTTAAGCTCATCTAGTAACTCATCAATGATAGGAATAGGGTAGTTGTGCTTGATTGTGAGCTCATTAAGGTACCTGTAATCCACACATAGCCTCCAGGTGCCATCTTTTTTCTTCACCAAAATCACAGGTGAAGCAAAAGGGCTCTTACTATGTTGAATTACTCCTGTAGTCAGCAAATCCTTTACAATCTTTTCAATTTCCTCCTTATGGCTATGAGAAGTTCTATATGGGTACTGTTGTTTAGGGATGCTCCCTGGTTTGAGTATAATCTGGTGTTCCACCCCCCTTCCTGGTGGTAATTCCACTGGTTCCTCAAATATATCCTTGTAAGCTAGTAGTAGCTTATGTAACTCAGGATCATCTTTAGTGTGGGTAGGTGGTGTTGATGTAATTAAGTACATCTCATTAACTTCCTTAAAGGCTTCTGTGTGGATCATCTGATATAATCCCACATCAGAAATCAACTTACATTCAGCTGATGAAGTAAGTGCTTGTAGTTTCACCCTCTTCCCAAGCAAGCTGACTGTGAAAGTCATCTTTTCATAGTCAAGCTCAATAGGTGTGCAAAATTTTAATCAATCCCCTCCTAGGATCAGGTCACAACCCTCATTCTCCAACAGCCTCAGTGGGTAGGTGAATTGATGTCCCTGCATGTTCCAAGTGAAAAGGTTCACTTGTTGTGAGTGACAATCTTTGCCCATTAAGAACCTTCACCAAGATTGGTTTAGCATCACTCAAAGGGCATTTGAGCCTTTTAAATTGTAGCCTTTTTGTATAAAATTAGGGGTGCTACTGAAGTCTATGAAAATGTGGAGTTTGTGGTGTTCAAACTCCCCCAAAAAGCCTCATGATAGTAACTCCATCTTCACCACTTAGAGCATTTAGTGACATCCGGACCTCTTCCATGATGTCGACCCCCATAAACAACTTGTTCTTCCCCCTTGGTGGTAGGAGAAGAGAAGGATTGAGTATCTTCCTCTTCTTCTACCCGTAATCATGTATGAAATTTCTGTTTGCATTTGTGCCCATGCACAAAAGGTTCATCACAATTGTAACATAACCCCTTCTCCTCCTAGATGCCATCTCAGTAGGAGATAAGACCTTGAAATGTGGTTTCCCTTTTCTTTGGTAGGCCCCCAAAGAGCATCACCCTTCTTCCTTCGCATAAAATTAGAGTTAGAGTTAGGGTTAGGGTTAGGGTTAGGATTAGAAACCCTTGAATAGGGCTTAAGTTTTTTAGTTAGTCAAAGAAGAGTCTTTGATCTTGCTTCCCGCCCAATTTAATAGCATGTTGAAGTGTGGTAGGTTCAAACATGGCTATTGTTGCTTGTAGCTCTTCATTAAGTCCTCCAATGAAACTTGCCACAAAGTAAATTTTCGAGAATACATCCCCAAAGAACTACCAAAGATACAAGCTTTAGAGTTCTCATACTTATCAACATAATCTTCATAGCTACCGGTTTGTTTGAGTTTGTTAAACTCGTAAATCCTTTATGTAGAGTCCTTAATCTCCTCAAATCTAGTTGAGAGAATAACCGTAAATTGTGCCCAAGTTAAATCCACATTTCTTTGATTGAAATTCTCGAACCCATAGTCTTCGCTTTACCCTCAAAATGGATAGTAGCCAAAGTTTTTTTTTGTTGATTAGTCATACTGGGCATAAGTTTAAAATACCATTGGATCTCAAGATACCCATAACCTAGGTTTATAGCCATCAAACCTAGGGAATTCAATCTTAAACCTTTGGGTTGTGAAATTGGGTACCATCGATTAACTTCTTGGAGATTCTCGACATCGATAAGATGATCCCCCACCAGCAGTTTCAAAGGTAAGCCCTCCACCAGCAGGTCCATAGTTAGGCCCTCCACCACCAGATCCAAAGTTAGGACTCCCCAAAATAAAAGGCCCTTCATTGTGACCCTTGCCTTTTTCCATATTCAACAATTGTAACTGCATAGCTGCCAAAGTGTTAGTCATAAGATCAAATTTCTCCTCCATCTTGGTTGTTAAACCTTGCATATTGTCGTTAGCTTCCCTCTCATCGCTTCCAAACTTCATAACTTCCGTTTGAATTAATAATTCCAGCTTTTTGTGTGATTCTTACAGATCCTTGGAGCGCGTTCCCTCGGCCATGATCAAACCTGGCTCTGGAATACCAAATGTTACGTTTTTTATATTTTTTGGTGTGTTTGTAATGTGTTCTTTAGATTTTCTGGAATAAAGTTGCTGAAATGTAAATTGCTGGTAGAACAAGATGAAGATTTGAAGAAATTGGGAGAGAGAGAATTAGATAGGAAGAGAGGTAGTTAGAAGAGAGAGAATGGTGCAAATTTTCTAATATCTCATTCATCGGCCGCAGGCCGTATTTGTAACGAACAGTGGGGTCCACACACAGATGGATATTCCTTAGGTAATTTAAATGCAGAATCTAAAATAGATAATGGAGATTCCAGGTCATTCTAAATGTTTGGGCCCATTTGTGAGAAGCCCAAACATTTCCTCATTCAGATAACTCCACTCAGGAGGATTTGACTCAGGCGTATCCTCCAACTCAGGTCCCTCGTTCAGATAATTACACTCAGGCGTATCCTGAGACTCAGGTCCCTCGTTCAGATAATTACACTCAGGCGTATTCTGAGACTCAGGTCCCTCGTTCAGATAATTACACTCAGGCGTATCCTGAGACTCAGGTCCCTCGTTTAGATAAATATATTTGAAACCTCTCTTTCCCACTGACAAAGGAAACCCCAATTCTATCTCTCATTTCGTTCCCAACTCACCATTCTTCACGCTTTCCTCCGGGTTCAAGAACACCAGTTTATTTATTTTGTAAATAAATCAGAACCTGGATCGTAAAACGGAGCATGGAGATGAAGAATTAAAAGACGGATTTGGAACCGGCGAGGGCAAAGCGCGTCGCATTAAACGCATGAAAGGGAGGCACGACGCTGACGCGGGCGCAAGGCGCCAAGTGGGGCGAGGCCGAGGGCCGAAAAGGCGGACGGATCTCGCCGGCGATAAGGGCGGGGGCGATGGCCGAGGCGACGCGGCAACGCCGCCAAGACGCGAACGGGCGGCGTTCCGCCGAGGGCGTGATGGGCAACGCGGCTTGCAAGCGGGCAAGACGCTACAAGAAAGACGCTTACTCGACACGCCGAGCAGTAGGGCGGGCACCGACCCGCGAAATGGTCGGCGACGTGGTTTGACAAGATATTTTTGAAATGGTAAAGTGGGGAGCTTTTCGAGACTTAACGATGAAGGCTATGAAGACGATTTCTCAAGATCAAGACATGACAAAAATTAACCATGACAATTGGATAAATGTGCCCAATATGTTTTTTTTTTTTTTTGTCTTGATGTTTATGCATTATTTTATGCTTATTTAAATTGTGTTTAAATTTGCGATGCATGAGAAAATGTTTTGAAAAAATCTCACTTTAAAAAATTACTAAGTATGCTTAAACAATTAATTGATAATTTTATTAGGATAATAAAATTGAATTAATTTTAACCTCCATGATTTATTTATTTGTGAATTCTTTTGGAGAAATTTCCGGAGACGGTCAAAAGATAGCTTTCACATGAATAAATTCAAGTGAATGATTGTGGATTATTACTAGTGGCGACGATGACCCTCCCCACGATTCTCGATCAAAGCAAAATAATAATTCTGTATTTAATCATGGTTATTACTTAGGTATAAAATTGATATGCATATACTTCCCTCAAGTCCTGTCAATTTTATATTGGTCAAAGTGAGAGCCAACTATTAATCTGGATATTAAAGGTTTGTAAATCGTTCTTGTTTGTAACATCCGCTTGAATGTGTTTAAATAATGACCCACCCCACGTGGCTTATTTAAATTGTTTTGAGATGTTGGCTGATGCATGTTCATATTTTTTTGAGATTTTAATATCAAACATGTGATCGAATTTTGTGATATATTTGTGCTTATGCATATAATAATTTATTTCAGTTCAGCATGTCGTAACCTTTTAATCCACTGCTATTATACTTAAAGTCAATAGAATATGTATGGAAACTATATTGATTGGAAACGAAAAATTATAATTGATCTAACTGCACAAAAGCACAAGTGGATTCTTGACACACCAAAATCAGATGAGTCAACTGACGAGTCAAAAAAATGCGGATTAATCGGATCACCTTGCGAGAGATGTCGTCGCTGAAAATGGTGTAGGGCAAACCCGTAAGGGATTATGTCCTCAAAATTGATGGCCCATCTGAACAAACTTGAGGTTCTGAGTGCAGATTATAATCTGGAGACTCAGATGAATTTGGTATTTCACTCTCTGCCCAAAAGTTTCTGAGCATTTTGGCCTCGCTAGCTAATTTGTTGCAAACTTTGGTCTCGGCAGAGATGTTGATGGGGCACCAAACTCAAGCTTTGACAGCAAGTGGTTTGTTTTCATTTTCTAGGCCAAGGGGAGGCAAGAAGAAGAAGATGACCAAAAGCCATCAGACTCAATTGTTGCCAAGGGCAATGGTAAGATGACGAATGCTGGTGGTGTCAAGGAAAATCCAAAGAGGAAGTGATTAAGTTGCGGTGAAAGAGGACAATGGAGGTTTGCCTGTTCCAACCCCAAAAGGGCCGGAAAGAAAGGTAATTCTCACGCACTAATTGTTGAAACTTGTTTAGCGGCGTATACTTCTCATTCGTGGGTAGTTGATACGGGATCCACTAATCGTATTTGCTTCACGGGTTCAAACTAATCCGGCAACTTAGTGGGAGTGAGATCCTCATCACACTGGGCGATGTTACGAAAGTAGCGGTTATTGCAATGTTACGTAAGTAGCAGATATTGCAATACTACGTAAGTAACAGTTATTGCAATGCTACGTAGGTAGCAGATATTGCAGTGCTACATGAGTAGTGGTTAAAGCAGTGGGAGAAGTGCACCTGTCTTTTGAAGATAAAGTTTTTCTTGGAGATTATCTTTATGTTCCCAGTTTTAGAAAGAATTCACTTCCAGTTTCTAAAATTCTGTTAATGGATACTTAGTTTCTTCTAATAAGAATGAATCATTTCTTGAAATGATGAGTGTATCTGTTATGGGACATTGGTCGAATAATCTCCATACAATTAACTGTGCACACCACTCACGAAACGCATCCTATAACACATCAACTGTTTCCGATAAAAAGAAAACGTTCATCAGACGTGAACGAGATACTTCTATGGAATCTAAGATTGGGACATATTAATCCAAAGAGGATCCAAAGGTTGGTGAAAGACGGTTCACTAGAGTTTCTCCAAGTTGAACCAATTTCAACCTGCAAATCATGTTTGGAGGGTAAAATGACCAAGAGGGCATTCGGAGCCAAGGGGATTAGAGCCAAAGAAGTGTTAGAAATCGTTCACACAGACGTATGTGGTCCAATGTCAACCAAAGCAAGAGGAGGTTATGAGTATTTGGTCACTTTTATTGATGACTACTCAAGGTACGGTTATATTTTCCTTATGAAGCATAAATCTGAGACCTTTAAGAAATTCAAAGAATTTAAGGCTCAAGCAGAGAATCATAGGGAAAAACGTATCAAGTCTCTACGATCCGATCGTGGAGGCGAGTACCTCAGCGATGAGTTTTTGAACTACTTGCCAGATGAATGGATTGTATCCCAGCTTACTGCACGAGGAACCCCTCAACAAAATGGGGTTGCAGAGCTAAGAAACAGAACTCTTTTAGAAATGGTTATATCAATGATGTGTTATGCGGATCTTCCCAAGTCGTTCTGGGGTCATGCCTTGGAAGCAGCGGCTTACATTCTGAACTTGGTGCCATCCAAATATGTTCCCAAAACTCCCAAAGAATTTTGGACCGGGCGCAAGCCCAGTTTGAGACACGTGAGAATTTGGGGGTCTCCGGCCTAAGTGTTGGACAAGGAAGCCGGAAAATTGGATCCTCGATCAGAATTAAAGTTGTTTATAGGATACCCCAAGGGAACAAAAGGGTGTATGTTCTATGGTCCTGAAGATCAAAAGGTGGTAATAAGCACCCACTTTAGATTTTTGGAAGAAGACTATATGAACGAAAGAAGACCCAGAAGTGAGATTACCTTAAATGAGCTAAGGGGGCTAACCTCATTGTCAACTGTACAAGATGACATACCAAACGACACACTTTCACAATCGGAACCTCGTCGTAGTGGGAGGGTTGTAAGACAGCCCGAGAGATTCATGGGGATAGGAGAGTCCTCGGACTTGATTCCCGGACAAGACGAATCAGACCCATAGACATATGATGAGGCAATACAAGACAAGGATGCAGTTTCTTGGCAAAAGGCAATGAAAGCAGAAATGGGTTCTATGGATCATAACAGAGTGTGGGAGCTAGTCGAACCACTTAATGGGGTCACACCTATTGGTTGCAAGTGGGTTTACAAGAGGAAAAGGGGACCGAACGGGAAGGTGGAAACCTTCAAGGCAAGGCTTTTGGCGAAAGGTTATACTCAAAAAGAAGGGATCGACTATGAGGAAACCTTTTCACCTGTAGCAATGCTTAAGTCCATCCGGATTCTCTTGTCGATAGATGTGCATCTCGATTTTGAAATCTGGCAAATGGATGTCAAGACAGCTTTCCTTAACGGAAGTCTTGATGAAGAAATCTATATGCAAAAACCCCAAGGCTTAGAACACCTAGTTTGTAAGATCATGAAGTCCATTTACGGACTCAAACAGGCATCCAGAGCTTGGAACCAATGTTTTGATCATGTTATAAAGTCTTATGGGTTTGATCAAAATGAGTTCGAAAGTTGTGTGTACAAAAAGCGTGTCGGAACTGCATTGGTATTCTTAGTACTATACGTAGACGATATTCTGCTCATCGGGAACGATGTAAAGGTGTTATCAGACGTAAGGGCTTGGCTTTCAAAACTGTTTGATATGAAGGACTTAGGAGAAGCCGGGCACATCCTTGGGATCAAGATCACTCGAGATCGCAATAAAATGATGATAGGCTTATCGCAAGCTTCATACATAGACACTGTCTTGAAACGATTCAGCATGCAGGATTCCAAGAAAGGCTTCGTACCTTTCAGGCATGGAATCCATCTATCCAAGGAAATGTGCCCTAATACACAAAAGGAGATAGATGACATGAAAGACATTCCTTATGCTTCGGCTGTCGGAAGCCTTATGTATGCAATGCTGTGCACGAGACCGGATATCTGCTTTGCCGTTGGCATGGTGGTAAGATATCAAAGTAACCCGGGGAAAGAGCATTGGACGGCAATTAAAAACATTCTGAAGTATCTGAAAAGAACTCGAGATAGAATGTTGGTTTATCGATCGAGATAGTCTAATCCCCATCGCCTACGGACTCGGATTTCCAATCGGACTTAGATTCGAAAAATTTACCTCCCGTAGTGTGTTTTGCATGGGGAGGAGCCGTAGCGTGGAGAAGCGTTAAGCGAAATGCATCGCAGATTCTACCATGGAAGCCGAATATGTAGGCGCTTGCGAGGCGTGAAAAAAGCGGGTTTGGCTCAAGAATTTCTAGTGGACTTGGATGTAGTTAAATTTGCCAAAGACAATCATCATTTATTGTGACAATGCAGGAGCGATTTGCAAATTCAAGGGAACCAAGAGCCCACAAGGCCAAAACAAACACATTGAAAAGGAAATACCATCTTATACGAGAAAATCGTTAAGAGAGGAGATATAGAGGTGGCAAAGATCGTCGAGAATACAACCTAGCTGATCCATTCACAAAGTGGTCCGCCTTTCGAATACATTCAAGAGACATGTGAAAGGAATGAGTGTCAAAACCGTTGCTAATCTGCTTTGAGTATAAGTGGGAGACATTATTAGGTTCGTGTAGGTGACATTAGTTGTCACGCATTACCACGAGACATGTCAGAGTATACTTAAAAGCGGACTTTGAGTATAAGTGGGAGATTGTTGGGATTATCTTTGGAAAGTATGCTTTTACTTTGTATAATCGCATCAATTTCGGATTTATTTCTTGAAATAAATTGTTTATCACCGATGCTTTAAATATCATCGAATGTTGCATATATTTCTTTGCATAACTGTTCAATAAATAAGACGTGTTACATTGTAGTTAATTTAGTGATACCGGATCACGAAGATTAAATTAACGATCCCCTTGTAACTAAAAAGTACACCATTCACGACCTAGATGGAAATGAACAATCCATCGTGAAAGGTTGAAGTGTAAGGCTCGGGATTGGTTTGTCTTGACCAAGAGATTACACTAGTGCATGGTGATGCATTGAAGAGGGACCTACATGAGGATAAATTCTTGGCCCGAACTAGGAAGAATTAGACCTCGGTTGGTTCGTTATTTCTTAATCTTCGTCCCTTAAATAGGATCGCGTGTGGTTAGTAAGTATTGCTTTGACTTATTACGAGTAGAGAATCAAGGAGATTCAATACTTTATATCTTGGGAAATATTATTGGTGACATGCTATTGCTAAGATTTAATACGGAGAATCGTATTGCAAAAGCACGCTTGTTCGACGGCCCCCTTGGGAGGTTCATAAGTTTTATCATACCAAATCTTGCAAGTGGAACTAGTTTCCGGTATGGATAATAATGTTGAACCGTTCCTTTACCAAGGATAAAAGATATTAATTAATGGAAAGCTTTTTCAGTGGCTTGAATTAATTAATGGGCTAGATAATCTTAAACATGTGAAATAATAACCGGGAGCCATATTAACTGTGATATGGGTTAAGATGGATAGTGCAATATTAATTATGTAGTGGGATTAATTAATATTTATGTGCTTGAATAATATTGTGGCTCAATATTGATAATTCAAGGTCCATTGGAAGGTTCAATCTTAATTCTCCTAAAGGCCCCTCAAGTAGCCCAACATAAAGTCCAATAACTGAAAAAGGTGTTTAAAAATAAAATAAATTTTGTAGCTTATTTTTCCTCATTTTTTTTCAAAAAATATGAATAAAAGAGGAGAAAGATTTTCTTTGAATTTTGTTATGGAATGAAGATATGTATTTTTAGAATACAATATTATCTCATTAAATTCAAGAAATCTCCCACTTGGTTATTTATATTGGAAATTTTGAAATTTTTGAAAAAGAAGGAAAAGAAAGATTTTCTTGATTTTCTTGAAAAGATATTATGGAAAATATGTATTTCTTGAAATACAAGTATATCTCATAAATTCAAGAAGATCCAAATCTTGGAATCTTTATCCTCTTTTTCGAAAATACACCATAACAAGAGAGAGTGGGATTTTTATGGAATATTTTAATTATGGAGAAAAAGAATATATGAGATATATTCAAGATTTCTTGGAGATCAAGAAAAGATTTTTTCCCCCTATTCCACATGCAAAAAATCGGCCACTACACCTCTATAAATAGGGGATGAGTGTTTCATTCCCAAATACAATTTCATGTGCTGGAAAAATTAGTAAATCCACAAAGGTGGTGCAACAAATTTTATTTTTTCTTTTGTTAATTGTTCGCGAGCTTCCTTCCACCGGATTGTCGAGCAAGGACTAGGGAATACTTGAGAAGGTCTTTTGGTGTGTTTTCATCGACGAGACCATTGTCATTCCAAGAGGTAAGTTCACGTAAACTCGTAGTAATTCCGCATGCGTAGGATTTACGTGAACTGTTTATATGCATGATTTGTTGTTGAATTATTATTTGAATTAATTTAGGATTAATTCATGCTAGTAATAATTGTTAGAATTAAATTTGTATTTAAATATTCATCCCAAATATATCCGAGCAATTAATTCCCCAACAGGTGGGCGGGGCGGTAGTGTGGTAGGCGGCGTGCGCAGCGGCAGCGTGGCAGGAGGCGTACGCGGCGGCGTCGCAGCGGCAAGAGGGGTTTAGAAGTTAAGGTTTTCAATTTTTTTCTCTCTCTCTTCTCTCAATTTCTGGTGTCCGGTAAGAGTAAAAAAAATGCCTAGGCGGCGGAAATGACTTGGCCGACTTGGCCGCCTAGGCGGCGACTAACTGCCCGGACGATTTTTTGGCCGATTTTGGTGAAATCGGGGCGGCTGTCGGCCGCCTAGCCCGATTTCTGCAACCATGTTATTGACTTAGTTGCATTTGATAGTGGAAACTACTAGTTGTATTTGTATTTGATCATTGACTTAGAAATATTGAAAATTTGGTTGGGAAATCATTAAATTGTGAATTTATGTTAATTTTTGGTTAAAAACCGAATAAATCGAACAAACCAAATTTCTTATTCGGTTCAGTTATTTCGGCTACTCACAACTTTGGTTCGATTTTGGTTTAAACTTGCATAATTCGGTTTATTCGGTTCGGTCAAAAAATAGTCCCAAACCGACCGAACGCCCACCCATACTGCACGACAAGGGACGTGCATCGTTTCACCTTTGGAAACGTTACATCGGATCCGAGAGCACTACCCGTTGCATGTTCGTTTTGCGGGTAAAAGGTTTCTCTTAACTCGATGTAAACAGTTCGTGATTCCAGTTCATCATTCATGTTTGGGTCTTGGTTTCCAGTTCGAGTTTGAGATATCTTTTTCTTTATTATATTTTTGTTTATTTTTATTTATATTATAAATCAATATTCATCACTACTGCCACAATAATTTTAAAGTAAAATGTACCTTTATTGAAGAAAACATGTTGAAAAACTTATCTTTTTTTATAAAAAATAAAAATTTTAATAGTATATACATCAATAATTAATTATTTTTTTAAAAATAATATCAATCACACGATGAAATTATCTGAAACAATTTTTTGTCATAATTTAAGTACTTTCTATCAAATTTTAGGTTTTCAGCTTTTCTTTTTAATTGGGTTTCATTTGTATTCAGGTATATTGTACACTTATAATATATTTTACAGTTATGTAATTTGTTATATTGAAGATGCAACTTGTTTATACTAAATCGTGCAACTATTAATACGAAAATATAGATGCACAGTTCAGTGTAAACAAATTGCATATTTTAGTATAATAAATTACATGATTCTAAAATGTATTATGAATGCACGGTACACATGAATGCATATAAGATTTATGTTTTCTTTTTCTTGTTTTTCCACTAAGATTCCTTCCATTCATAATTTATGATCCCATCCTTATCTCCAACTAACTCGAGTGAGTCTCTTGTGCACCCAAGTGCACCGTGCACTCACACAACTGAATAATTCATTTAAAAAAACACTTGACCCATTAAATATATTAGACACATTTTGTGGATACGTGAGTAGGATTGAGGTGAGTGCACGGTATGTTCGTTTTGGGCTTATAGTGGGGTGAAAAATCCTGGACTTCAAAATCCTTGGATTTCAAAATCCTATTCAAAAAATTGAGTATATGTTTATTGGGAATTTTATAGGATAAAATTGTGTAGGATGGAGAAAAAGTTGATTGATTTGTATTATTATATTATTATTGTAATGATTAAATGAATGTAATGTTTTGGAAATTGTGTAAAAGTGAGGGAAGTGTAGAGTATAGGGTGTAGTAATAATATTAGAGGTGGATGTTGTAGAATTTCAAAATACTTTATTTGAGTATTGAAGAAAATGGTATTTGAGATTGTATTGTCAAAGTTCGTCCGTGGTAGTCGCAAAACGAACATACCCTTAGATCCGTGCACTAGTTGCACATGAGAGGTCAACTAACTCTGTCTAGAAATTGCCAAAAAGTAATAGGCTAGGTCTTGTATGCACGCGAGTGCACCATGCACTCATAGTGTATTTTAGAAGTTTGCAACTTGTTATGCTGAAAAGTGGGACTTATTTGCAACTATTAATATGAGAACATAGTTGCACGTTTCTGTTTGAAATAGTTGCATGTTTCTATTTTGTATAATTACACACTTCTAAAATACACTATGAGTGCACGGTGTACCCGGGTGCACATGAGACCTTCTTGCAAAGTAATAACATCAACATTATCTTATTCCTATCATATTAGTTAATCCTAAATTTGAATTTTATCATCATATATATAGATATAACGTCACAACGCGGTTTCCCTGTTTCACAAGCCTATTTCATCTGGTGTTTCATGTCTTGGATTTGCGCCACGTGTTTATGGGTCAGGTGAACTATTTACACCCTAAACATTAAATAATAAACCTTAAATCATGGCCTATTCGGGCAGGGTGAACCATGAACCACTCGGACCGGGTGACGGAACGGAGTGGACCGGAATGAACACGTGTCACAAATTCGAGGCATGAAACACCAGATGAAACACGCATGTGAAATTGGCAATCCGAGCCGATAACATCATCTCTAAATACAACACCAAAATAAAATTAAAAGATATCATTATCTCGGGGATTTTAAAATTCACATCATGATTCATAAGTGACTCCTAATTCATCTCCCAATAATTCCAACCAAATGTCGAGTCATACTCCCAATATTAAAATTAATTTTTTCATTTCATCATTTTCACTCAAACTCTATAAAAAACCCCCAAGAACAAAATACCAAAACACACACACAACCATCTCCACCTGCTTAATTTAACTTTCTATATTGCCAATCAAAATCACCCTCTTTCATTTTCATGGATTTGGTCAAGAAAAGGTGTATAATACATACAAATAGACACACACATAATACACACACTTTCAAGGGTGAATTTCATCCTTTTATAGTGTTAATTTGTTCATCTTTTTCTTGTGTTTTTTGCAGCCCAGGAATAGAAGTAACCACAGTTGATGTTCATGCAGCTAAAAATCTACTGAATCAAGGCCACCGCTATCTTGATGTTAGGTAAAAATTTACAAAAATAAAATCATAACATATAGATAGGTAGGATTTAATTTCTTGAAAAAATCATTGGACTTGATAATTTAATCGAACCTTAGTAAAAAAAAATGTCATTTAAAATAATATACTAATGTTATAGGACTGAAGAAGAATTCAAGAATGGTCACCCGGAGAATGCCCTGAACATTCCGTACATGTTTAACACGGCACAAGGTGGAAATATATAAATTTATTTAATTTTGTTAATTCGCATAAATACTAGTAGTATTTATTATATTAGTATTTATTATATCTGATTTGATATCAGATTTAAAAAATTGTTATACATTTTGATTTTGAGGGATTCAGGCAGAGTGAAGAATCCCAAGTTCTTGGGTCAAGTTTTGGCTGTTTGTGGCAAGGAAGACAATCTTGTGGTGGTACTTACTTTTTTTCTGATACTTTTATTTATTTATTCCATATTTTAATATTTATGTGCTTGGTTTGAAATAATTAGAAAATGCTGTTGTTCAAAATTCAGGGTTGTCAAACTGGGGTTAGGTCTGTCTATGCAACTACTGATCTTCTTGATGCTGTAAGTTTCTTTTTTATTTATTAATTTCACACAAATATTTGAAACAGCAATTTACATTTAATTAGGTTTGCGTCCCAATTACATAAAGTTGCTATTTTTTAAAACGGTAATTTACATTTAAGTTAGATTGCAAATTAGTTATTTAAATTCAAATGACTAAATCTTATATGCACCAAGTCCATAGTATAATTTAGAATCATACAATTTATTGCAATGAAATATATAATTTATTTACACTGAAACGTGAATGCACAGTGCACATGAGTCCCAACCAATTCAAATTGTCATATGAGCAATCGTTGACTAAGAAAGATAATATGACTTGTGTCAAAGGGTCATTGGATTAATACAACACATACAAATACAATAACTCTACTTTTTTATTTTTTATTTTTTGTAGCAAGCTAATATAATGACCAAAAATAGAGTAATAACAAAATTAACTACACAATGTAAATAATTGCAAGTTTGCATCAATATATTGTCGGTCAACTATTCATGTGTAATTAGTAATTGCAATTGTGTACAGAACACTTCCGATGTGGATCCCGCCAATTAATTTTTATAATTTTTTATTACAAATTTAGAGAAAAATAAACGAATGAAGAAAAAAAATCGGACCCTAAATTTCTTCAAATTTACTATTAACATTGATTGTACACTCTTATAAATCAAGTTATATATGAACTATATAACTATAACACACAAATTCTATCAATATTATGTATAAACACTAACATCATTATAATATTTATATATAAAAATAATAATGTTTGTGAATATATATAACAGTAGTATTAAACAATTAAAATTTATCATAAACTCAGGATTCGGATTAATTTTGTTTCTGTTTTAACAAAGCAGGAATTCAAACACGTACGTAATATAGGAGGGGGATACATTGCTTGGGTTGGCAACGGATTCCAAGTCAAGAAGCCCAATCCTGTGGACCTCTGATAATTTGAAACAATAATAATAATTGTATCTCTGTTGTAATTTATAAACTCTGTGGGGGTTTCACTCTAATAATTCTTGTTTATCAAGCTTAAAAAAGGAAGAGAGATCAATCTACATATTTATAAATATTGACAAAAACTTATATGGTACGATTTTATGCATGAGATCGGAGTACAAACTATCACAAACCAACACTTAC
Organism: Stenogyne calaminthoides; assembly: GCA_037126765.1. Classification (NCBI taxonomy): domain Eukaryota; kingdom Viridiplantae; phylum Streptophyta; class Magnoliopsida; order Lamiales; family Lamiaceae; genus Stenogyne; species Stenogyne calaminthoides. Next base: position 40,739,561 of record JBBCBC010000002.1, read on the forward strand.
TCATTTTAAAATGTTAAAGCATCATACATAAATGGGGCCGTGAGATTTGTACCCATTTCTTATAACAAAATATGATTTTTACCCACTTTATAAAAAAATGGGTTTTTTTACCCAGTTTTGACATGAAAAGACTCAATTACCCTTAAGTTAAATAAAATCTATCTTCCTCCTTAATTATTCATTCCTCATCTATCTCACCTATGATACATATTTACTCTATCTACTTTCTTCATCCTACTATCTTCATCATCTTTCCAAAATTATGGAAAGTAATTAATTTTAGTAAAAAAAAATTCATCATATATTTTAGTAATATCGTATATAAAAAAAAAAAAAATTGTCTCGCTGGATACAATTTTTCCTATCGAGACACTATTCAAAGTTTGAATACTATCTCGATAGATATAAAATTTATCTCGCTAGGTATAATTCTCTCCATCGAGATAATATTATTTAAAGTATGAATATATGAATATTATTTCGATATATACAAATTTTGTCTCGCTGGCTATAATTCTTCCCATCGAGATAATATTCAAAGTATGAACTCTTGAATATTGTCTCGATATTATTCAAAGTATGAACTCTTGAATACTGTCTCGATAGATATCCATCGAGATAAACTCAAGTCCAGCGAGATAAACATTTGTCTCGATTGATAGATTTATATTCAACGAGACAAATACCTGTCCATCGAGATAAACACTAGTTCAGCGAATAAACTCTTGTCTCGATATATATAATTATATCCAGCAAGACAAACACTTGTCTATCGAGATAAACTCTAGTCCAGAGAGATAAACTTGTCTCAAATTATTTTTGATTTGACACAAGAGACTATGTATTCACTCAAACAATTTTATGTGCTATTTGTTCCTATTTTTATATATTATCTTCTTTTTTTCAAATGACAGACGATGAAGTTGCCTTAGTTCATCATGGATATTGAGATGAAATGACATATAAAAATGGAAAAGAGGATTTGATACACATATCTTTAATACATTTACAATCCAACAAACATTCAAAAAACAACATTTAAATCTCAGACTGACTAGATGTGTAAATCTACAATGCCATTTGTTGCCTATACTTGATGACACTTTTCAAGTTCGTGGGATTTTTAAATTGACTCGAAATCATCCGATACCATCAAGCTACTGAAAACTTGGCATTTATCTGGGCCAATAGGATGCCGGAGCATAGCCTGTACATTGCAGAAATTATTGGTTGAATCAACACCCAATGATACACGATAACAAAAGCACAAACATCACACAAGAATTTGAAGCAAAATTTGAACAAAGTTCGGACGAAAAGGATCCAAATGAGCTAATTTATAGTAGCAAATTTCGGACAAAATAAAGTGCTTAACATGAGTATGATTATTAAAGTAAACAATTTCTGAATTCCTGAAATTACTGAAGCATGTATTAAGCAGAGCTCAATAAGAAGAGCAACATCACAAATAACTCATCAATAAGAAAAAAGGGTGCAAGTTAAATTAAGCTTCAAATGATACATAAATGCTAAGTATTGACATCATACAGCTTCAAGGGAAAACCATATGTCATATTATATATACATGATCAGTTGCCACAATATAAATGTACTCCTCGAACCTGACAGCTAAATATTTAAGTTCCTGCAGTCCCGAAAGTAACATGCGTCTGTAATGTGTCCAACCATCTATCTCTGAGATTAGAGTTGGGGGTTGTGGTGGCCGTCAAATGAATAGGCAGTGTAATTCAATTCTCACAATCAAATTTAGGGTAATAAATAAGCAGGGCATTTTGGTATTTTTAAGTTAAAATTGGGTAAAAAAACTCATTTTCTTATGGAGTGGGTAAAAATCTCATTTTGTTATGAATTTTGGGTAAAAACACCAATTTCCCTACATAAATTATGAGTCTCATGCAAGTGTCCCTCGTATTAGTATATATGGCCATGGGCTCCGTACACACCTTTTTTACTATAACCAGTTACCATAGCCTTTTTCGACCACTTAGGGGGTGTTTTGAAACACTTAAAACAACTTCCATAAACATTTATTTTCAAAGCTCTCTCTTACAACTTTTTAAAATATGTACTTTTGGAAGCTGTTTTAAGTGTTTCAAAACACACCCTTAGTATGAAAACAACATTTCTGATTTCTACCTAATTTTGATATGGAAAGACACAAATACCCCTCTAATGCAAAGTTCATTCTCTGCACCAAAACAAATCCAGGAACCCAATTCGCCAAAGGCAAGCCCAATCTAGAAAGAGACAAGCTCAATTAAAAAGATCAGTTTTCGATTTTGTGGACTTTCTGTGAAATTTCACTAAAACATCAATGCTATGGATCTATGGTCACGTACACCATTTTCCGAAATTTAATTGCCGCTATGGGTGTCTATTATTTTTTTCCCTCTTCAAGTTGGATGAATTTTGAATGGGTTTCGATTTTGATTTTGAATAGGATGTATTTCCATTTTATGTACTAAATATTTTATATAATTATTTCATACGATTATTCAATTCAATTACGGTTATTTTCATTCTCTCGTAAAAAAAATCAACTTTTTATTTTTACACGATATTTTTAATTATCGTAATTAAATATTTATTGTTTACACGATATTTAATATAAGAGTTACTCTCTTGTGCATCAATTGCACCAAGGTTAGGGATGACAATTTGTCCCGTCCCCGCGGTGATCCGCCCCGATAGGAGCGATTATTTTGAATATTTTCGGGTTTCTGTTCGGTTTCGGAGAAAACCGATAAAATTTAAATCGGGGACGGGGCGGGGACGGTATTTATGTACCCCACCCCGATACATATTATATTAATATTTTTTATATTTATATATGTATATATCACTATATATATTTAAATATTTGTTTAATTATTTACATTTTGTTCTTTTAAGTTAATTTATTAAAAAATAATTTTATAACATAATTGGCTCTTCATTAACTTTAGGGAGATAAAATAATTATGATAATAAAAAAAATAAAAATTAAATATGTTAGTTGATTTTTGGGTCGGGTTCGGGGATACCCGGAAACGTTAGGGGCGGGGATGGGAACAAAAAAAATTCCCGTTAGGGTTCGGGTCGATTTCGTGGACAAATATTTCCCGTTGGGGCCGAGGCCGGAGGAGGCATAAACTGGCCCCGACCCGCCCCGTTGCCACTCCTAACCAAGGTGCAATTGGTGCAATTAGATTCAATTTTAATTTGGATGAACTATGCACTCTAAACCCTAACCCCTAAACAATGAACCTTAAATCATATATGAACCATTCGGGCCGGGTGAACCATGAACCACTTGGGCCGTGTGAACCATGAACCACTCGGGCCGGGTTTGGGTCTGGGTCAGGGAAAAAAAAAACCTAAAACTGAAATTAAAGTTAAAAGAAAACTGAAATTAAAAAAAAAAAAACTAAAACTAAAACTGAAAAAAAATTAGAAAAATAACTCCTAAAATTAAATTACACCAATTTTATTGGTGTATATGGTGCACATGAGAATTTACCTTAATACAAAAATTGTTTATTAATATTTGAAGGGATAAAATAATTTTTAATGTGTATAAAGTAATAGCACGATAATTTATAAGATGTTAAGAGAATATAATTGTAAAAATTAATGTTGCTCTACTGTTATTATGAAATTGAAAAATAAATATGAGACGGGGCAAATGAAAAATGACCAATTGAGTATGGGACGAAAATAATATTTTAGATGAATGATTAGTTTATTGTATATTAATTTAAAAAGATTTTAATAAAAATAGAGAACTTGGCCGACTTTCTATAAATCAAATTCATAAATGAAATAATGGATTTCCACACCGACTTTCTGTGTCCGTTAATTAATCATGGCCATATAATAATAGGTATCCATTCCTCTCACCGACCAAAACGACTTAGCGTCGGAGATACCCAAGCAAACAACCATCTCTGGGGTGAAAACTTCCAAGTTTATTCCACAAATATCATTAGCCATCAAAATTCAATGAACAACTTCATACTTACAATTATGAATGTGATTGTTGAGATAATTTATAATAATACCGATTGTCCTTTAATTTTGAGGTAAATTTTTTATTATAAGAGTGATACATAATATTTTTAGTTTTATTATTTAATTTATGGGTTTGTGAGTGTTAACAACTTAACATTTAATTCATGTTTTTTTATAATTATTCTTCAAGTAAATAGTATAATCGTACCAGGGAATCAGGGATACACGTAAATCTATAATCAAATGGTTTCTAGTTTCTAGTTTCTACAGTATAATAGTAAAAAACTTGTCATTTGGCAGAGTGACACAATTTCAATTCTAACACATACAATTGGCATGATTTAAATTGTTTTTATTGAATTTAAATATGTAATATATGTAAATGAACATTATAAATTGCTAGTTGTAGGGAAAAGAATGCAAGGACACAAGGAAAATCACGTATGCCCCCTAATTAGCAGAGCTTAACTCGTAACTTGCAACAGTTCAACTTGTATTCCCATAAAGAAAAAAGCTACTAAAACGAAACTGATACTCTTTCGCAACTTATCAAGCTGTAGTTGACCCTATATTAAAAAGTAACACAAATAAAGCGCTCCATTTTTATACAAAAAGACTAATTCCATTAGCTAAAAATAATTCTTTGATAAAAAATCAAGAATTGGTCTTCCCGAAATTGTGCTACCATCCTTTCGCAATCTCTTCCATCGGCCTGCTTCAAAGCTCACGTCTTCCGCCCATGTGTATATTTGACAAAAATAAGCTAAACTCAGGCCGGACCTGGATTCACGATCGATGTCGTAATCTCAAGTTTGATTCATGACACGTGTCCATACTCGATACCGCGTGGGCCTGAGCCCAAGATGTCGTGATGGGCCGGCCCGATCAGTGTAACCGCCATACATTCAACAACACAACTGCAATGAAGATGAGAATCAAATTGAAACAGAAATGCAGAGGCTTGCTTCGTAACCCACCCTCACTCGATACCAACAGAGCGCTGCCTGTTCCGCTTGATTTTTGACTGCACAAAAACATTTTCAAACAATTAAAACTGACATAATATTATTTTCAAAATAAAAAATTAGAGTTCATAGCAAAATTAAGAGAGAAACTGTGTATAAAATTACCTGGTTGAAGGAGTAGGGCAAAAAGTGATGGTATAATCAGCCGAAGCGCAGGTAAAAGTGCTGGTACCATCATCATAAGCGTAGCTGTACGCCCTAGGTAATTACCATCTGCGACGCATCCTGTGATTGTGCAATTTCCGCCGCCGCCCTGAGGGGTAATTACCATGGGGAGATTGTAGCCGTCGACGAGGCTGACGTCATAGAAATCGAGGCCGCCGGCATCGTTGAGAGTGAATTCGGCTAGAGTGGCCGGCGGCGCTGCGCCGCCGCCGGCGCACTCGACGGATCCGGATCCGCAGTCGCCAGTGAGGCAGGTGAATTTGCCGGTGGTGGATTCCTGTGAACAGAGGGATCGTCCCCACATTCGGCCGGACCAGGAGGCGGGGACGGAGACGGGGAATGAATCGCCGGAATTTAGGGGAAATCCGGTGGTGGAGAGCTAGGCGGTGCCGGCGCCGGATAGAACACCCGGCCACACAGTGTGTTGACACTGGTTTACGAATGTAAATGTCGCGGGAAACACCAATTTGATGAGGAATTGTAAAAGGAGAAGGGCAATTGGAAGATAGTAGGGTTTAGCGGCCATTGTTGTTGCAGTAGAGAAGGAATTAAAATGTGTGAGTGAATTGAATGGGAGTAATGTGGATGATGAAGTATATATATACAAAATTAAGCCGACGTAGGTGTGTGTTTCGAAGTCGGCAATTGAGAGAGAGTGGGGACATAAGCAGTAATGGAGGGATTATTAAAAATGGGAATAAAGAGATTATGAGAGTAGTAAGGCTTTTGGAAGGAACAAAGGGTTATTGGGCTATCATAAGCGACAAACAGGCCAAGCTGCTGAAGGGAGGCCCAATGGCTGCTCTATATGTTTCTCAAGTGGGGCCCAGTATCCCCGGGTAAGTGAACCAGCTGCTGACCATGGTGCATCGGTTTTCACCCCTCAAACAGAATAAAGTATACGCCGAGTATTTTTTACTTCCTTTTTTCACCAATTTTATGTATGATGTTTTTTTACAGATTTTAAGAGAAAAATAGATAAAATAAGAATATTATAAAGTATTGTGGAGTCTATTTATATATAAGGTGATTATTTGTGAATAAAATACAATGACATTTGAAATAATTAAGTGATGATTGAGGATAAATATAAAATAACTTTTGTCAAAAATGGAGTGTGCATAAGATTGGTTAACGGACAAATAAGGCAAGTGTGCATAAGATTGGTGGACGGAATGATTATTTTTTATTGGACAAACTGAATTTGAATTAACCGTTAATTAATCATGAACGGCCATATAATAATAGGTATCCATTCCTCTCACCGACCAAAACGACTTAGCGTCGGAGATACCCAAGCAAACAACCATCTCTGGGGTGAAAACTTCCAAGTTTATTCCACAAATATCATTAGCCATCAAAATTCAATGAACAACTTCATACTTACAATTATGAATGTGATTGTTGAGATAATTTATAATAATACCGATTGTCCTTTAATTTTGAGGTAAATTTTTTATTATAAGAGTGATACATAATATTTTTAGTTTTATTATTTAATTTATGGGTTTGTGAGTGTTAACAACTTAACATTTAATTCATGTTTTTTTATAATTATTCTTCAAGTAAATAGTATAATCGTACCAGGGAATCAGGGATACACGTAAATCTATAATCAAATGGTTTCTAGTTTCTACAGTATAATAGTAAAAAACTTGTCATTTGGCAGAGTGACACAATTTCAATTCTAACACATACAATTGGCATGATTTAAATTGTTTTTATTGAATTTAAATATGTAATATATGTAAATGAACATTATAAATTGCTAGTTGTAGGGAAAAGAATGCAAGGACACAAGGAAAATCACGTATGCCCCCTAATTAGCAGAGCTTAACTCGTAACTTGCAACAATTCAACTTGTATTCCCATAAAGAAAAAAGCTACTAAAACGAAATTGATACTCTTTCGCAACTTATCAAGCTGTAGTTGACCCTATATTAAAAAGTAACAAAAATAAAGCGCTCCATTTTTATACAAAAAGACTAATTCCATTAGCTAAAAATAATTCTTTGATAAAAAATCAAGAATTGGTCTTCCCGAAATTGTGCTACCATCCTTTCGCAATCTCTTCCATCGGCCTGCTTCAAAGCTCACGTCTTCCGCCCATGTGTATATTTGACAAAAATAAGCTAAACTCAGGCCGGACCTGGATTCACGATCGATGTCGTAATCTCAAGTTTGATTCATGACACGTGTCCATACTCGATACCGCGTGGGCCTGAGCCCAAGATGTCGTGATGGGCCGGCCCGATCAGTGTAACCGCCATACATTCAACAACACAACTGCAATGAAGATGAGAATCAAATTGAAACAGAAATGCAGAGGCTTGCTTCGTAACCCACCCTCACTCGATACCAACAGAGCGCTGCCTGTTCCGCTTGATTTTTGACTGCACAAAAACATTTTCAAACAATTAAAACTGACATAATATTATTTTCAAAATAAAAATTAGAGTTCATAGCAAAATTAAGAGAGAAACTGTGTATAAAATTACCTGGTTGAAGGAGTAGGGCAAAAAGTGATGGTATAATCAGCCGAAGCGCAGGTAAAAGTGCTGGTACCATCATCATAAGCGTAGCTGTACGCCCTAGGGCACGCGTTTTTGAACAACTCAGAATACGCGCTCGGCCCGCAAGTATCAGGCGTTCCGCACTCGCCGCTGCAACAGTATTTCGGATCCCCAAATGCCTCGCACGCGCTTCTGCACGCCACGCCTCCGCCGGTGCTAACAACCTTAAGCTCCGACGGACACGCCGTGTTCAGATCTGCGATGCATCCTGTGATTGTGCAATTTCCGCCGCCGCCCTGAGGGGTAATTACCATGGGGAGATTGTAGCCGTCGACGAGGCTGACGTCATAGAAATCAAGGCCGCCGGCATCGTTGAGAGTGAATTCGGCTAGAGTGGCCGGCGGCGCTGCGCCGCCGCCGGCGCACTCGACGGATCCGGATCCGCAGTCGCCAGTGAGGCAGGTGAATTTGCCGGTGGTGGATTCCTGTGAACAGAGGGATCGTCCCCACATTCGGCCGGACCAGGAGGCGGGGACGGAGACGGGGAATGAATCGCCGGAATTTAGGGGAAATCCGGTGGTGGAGAGCTGGGCGGTGCCGGCGCCGGATAGAATTCCCGGCCACACAGTGTGTTGGCACTGGTTTACGAATGTAAATGTCGCGGGAAACACCAATTTGATGAGGAATTGTAAAAGGAGAAGGGCAATTGGAAGATAGTAGGGTTTAGCGGCCATTGTTGTTGCAGTAGAGAAGGAATTAAAATGTGTGAGTGAATTGAATGGGAGTAATGTGGATGATGAAGTATATATATACAAAATTAAGCCGACGTAGGTGTGTGTTTCGAAGTCGGCAATTGAGAGAGAGTGGGGACATAAGCAGTAATGGCGGGATTATTAAAAATGGGAATAAAGAGATTATGAGAGTAGCAAGGCTTTTGGAAGGAACAAAGGGTTATTGGGCTATCATAAGCGACAAACAGGCCCAGCTGCTGAAGGGAGGCCCAATGGCTGCTCTATATGTTTCTCAAGTGGGGCCCAGTATCCCCGGGTAAGTGAACCAGCTGCTGACCATGGTGCATCGGTTTTCACCCCTCAAACAGAATAAAGTATACGCCGAGTATTTGATACTCCATTTTTCACCAATTTTATGTCTGATATTTTTACACAGATTTTAAGAAAAAAATAGATAAAATAAGAATATTATAAAATATTGTGGAGTTCATTTATATATAAAGTGATTATTTATGAATAAAATACAATGACATTTGAAATAATTAAGTGATGATTGAGGATAAATATAAAATATTTTTTGTCAAAAATGGAGTGTTCATAAGATTGGTTAACAGACTAATAAGGCAAGTGTGCATAAGATTGGTGGACGGAATGATTATTTTTTATTGGACAAACTGAATTTGAATTAACTATACTTTTACTTTAAATCATTTAGCTATTAAAAATTCCTTCGAAATTTATTCATGGTATAAAACTCATACCGTTATACTTATAAATTGATATCACTACTCTTATAAATTAATACTTATAATATTTAATATTATGACCTCAGTTTATAAATATAAGTGTATCAATTGATAAATATAATAATATTAATTTATAAGTGTAGTGGTATAAATTTCATATTATAAATAAAATTCACTGGAAACCTATTCTTTAGCTATTAATCCATGACATAGTATAGGGTGAATAAATTTCACACAAAAATATATAAAACTGGTTAAAGAGTGTGACTTATATTAGTAAAAGATAGTATTAATTGTTACTGAAGGATGTGACATTTTTTTTTTACTATAAAGAGTATTACTCATAACACTAAAGAGTGTGACTTATATTACAATAGATGGTATTAGTAATGATAACTGAAGGGTGTAACTTATATTACAATTTGATATTAATCGTAATAACTGAAGAGTCATGTCTGTAAAAAAAAATAAATTTCACGATAAATAAATTTCACAGCATATCAACTTTATATTCACATCCATTTTGATTACCTATTTAATTACTACGGCTCTCTCATGCTAGAAGGATGAATATATTTTCTGTGAAATTTATTCACCATATAAAATTTATGCAATTATATTTATAAATTACTCCATTTGTTCTAGGATTATTGCAACACTAAAAATGGACCTCAAACCAAGTAAAGTGTGTTTTAGTGGATTTGAGAGAAATAAAATAAGAGTGTTATGAGTGTATTAATATTATATTTGTTTTAAATTTTTGAAATTTCATATTATAAATAAATCGAAACCTATTCGCTATTAATTCATGAAAGTAAGGGTGAATAAATTTTCACAAAAATATATAAAAAGTTGTTGACTTATATTAGTAAAAATTATTAATTGTTCTTGAAGGATGTGACATTTTTTTTTTTTAGGAAAAATATTTTTAATATTTATTAATTAATAAATATAATGATATATACAATTTTTTTAATGATGAACAAATTCGTAAAAAAATATCAATTTATTTAAATAAATTTTAAGATATCAAAAATCAATTACCTATTTAATTTTTGACATGCTATGCTAAGGATGAATATATTTTTACGTGAAATTTATTCACCATATAAAATTTATGCAATTATATTTATAAATTACTTTCTTGTTTCTAGATTTTTAACAAAAAATGGATAAAAGTGATAAAATGTTAGGAGAGGAATAAAATAAAGTGTTATGAGTGTTTAATATTATATTTGTTTTCATTTTTGGGAGTGTTGATAATATTGAGGCGTCCAAATAAGGCAAGTAACAAGGATAATTATGGGACGGATGGAATAATATTTTAATATTTATTAATTAATAAATATAATGATATCAATTTTTTATGATGAACAAATTCCACATGAGAGATTATTTAAAAAGATTTAATAAGAAAACAATGCTTTCATTTGACACAGTGTTAATTACTCCGTCCTATAGTTAACCGCATAGTTACTGTGTGCTCGGTTTTTAAGAAAAAATGATAAAGTGATAAAGTGTTGGGGGTAGAAAGAGTTGTTTATTAGTATTTTATGTGATAAAGTGATGAATAGTTGGGGGTAGAAAGAGTTATTTATTACTCCTCCGTCGAAAAGACTTTCCAACTTTTTGTGAGAGATTATGAAAAAAAGTGTGTGTTGTAAGGTTATAAGTGGTGACGAGTGTGTCCATATTTGGGTGTGCAAAGTCTTATGGAACAGACAAAAAAATAAAAGTGTGCTAAGTTTTCTGGAACGAAGGGAATAGTATTTTATGTGATAAAGTGAATATTTCAATTTAAAAAATGTTCAGTTAAAAATGGAACGCCCAAAAGGGGAAAAGAATGCAGTTAGAAATGAGACGGGGGAATATAATACAGCCGGGATATGCTCGATTATTGAATTTAGTTATGGTTGAGGCCAGAGTAAACATTTCCTTCAAAATATCCCATTTATGAATAACTATTTAAATATTTTTTAATTTGTGTAAAAATGACACATATCTTCTCAATACTTATTTCTCAAGCGTAAAAAAAAAGAATCATTGTGGCAAGTGCAAGTGTCCAATTTAATTGTCTAATCCTCGAGACTAGTAAGCAAGTGTATCCATAATGCTATATGTCGATACATAATTAGAGTGATAAGAAATAGTGATTGTGTGATTTGTCCAAGTGTAAAAGAGAAATCAACTAAAGTAATAGTTATGCTAACTAAACAAATAACTTTGATCAAATGATAAATAAGTGTACTCGGGTGTCCATCCTGAAGCATGATTAAGTTTTAGTACTACATTATAGCAAAAAAATGTTAATATTAATTTCTATCATTACTTTTTTTTTACAATAATGATAGTTTTTCCTATGAAAAAAACATTTATGAGACGAAATACAAACTAACACAATTCAATATTCATCCCTTTTAAAATATTGAAACGTCAATGCACAAATTATGTTTCGTTTCACCATGAGACGGTCTTACACAAATGTGTCTTCTTTCTTCCTCCTTCCTTATTTACCTATCAAGCAATCATACACATTATCATACCTCACTAATATCATTCTTATTTTCATTTCAATACCCTGCGACAAACCAATCACCCCTGAGTTTCTTGGTTGATTGGTAAGAGCAACAACTAAAATACACCAACTTGTACCGAATTAAGTCCTAAGTTAATACATTAAACAAAAACACAGTGAATTGGTAAGACAAGTGTCATTCCTGCCTCAGTACTCATACTACAAAGGTCTTCTACTTGTTTCCCTCTAGCTGTATACTAGGATTCAAGCTCCTTGAATCCCTCCGCTAATTTCTCAAACTTTCATTCACATCACAAGTGTAAAAAATGGGGCGTGCACAAACTGAGCGATCAAAACTTGCACTTGTACATATTAGCAAAATGCCCAACTCTTGTTATGATAACTATGTGTCAACATAAAAATTAATATAATTGATTATACAATTACACATAATCCTCCCATGATTGGGTGAACAGAAGAAATAGCAAGAAAACATGAATTTTAATGAAATAATAAAATTAAACAATGTGTAGAAGGGACTTATTTTACTCGAGATGATCATCCTAGGTAGCGGCAAGCATGTGTTAATAACTATATATCAATTAAAAACTAAGTCTTGTTTTACTCTAAGATGCAACATGAAAGACCAAAATTCCACCATCCCTTTCACCACCACCACAAGTAAAAACAATTATACTACCTAAGCACCACAAGGTATAACTCTGGAATGAAACAATTTTGATTTCCACCTTATATTTCACAACCTTGATGCATGACACAATAAAAAAACACCAAGGAGTTGTATATCTCATATCAAAATGAATCAATAACCTAGAGAGTGGTACATATGATGAAATATAAAAGTAACACATAAAAATTGAACTCTGATAATACAAACAGGCAGATGGAAAAGGAGAGTTGTCCAGGGATTAGTCACCGACCCTATCAAATGAGTTGTAGCAAGTGACTACCTCCCAAACTCTCATAACCATTAAAAACCTTGCAAATTCTATTAATAAAATTATCAAATCCCATACAGCACATCCGCACATCCACAAAAAACCAATCGAAACAATCATTCATGACACTTCAACAATCCTTCACATTTCACCATAACTGAAACCCAATTATTCATCACTCCCCAATTCCACAACACTTTGGACACACCAAACAACCCAAAATCATTTGGAAAGGCTGGCAAGTAAATCATCAACAACGATTTTCAATACCCAACACACCAAAATTAAAAAAAAAATCCGGTGGAAAAGCTACACCAGCAAAATGCAGAGAGACACATTTTACATTTAATCAAACATGCACCCACCACAAATGTAAGATGCCACCAGATCAATCTTGTCTGAACCACAAATTTTATTTACTCGTTCAATTCACAGAAAACATTTAACTTACAACAATTGCACTCAACTTACTAGCACCTTAAATAGATAATCATTATTGTTAGCATACATTACACTCCAAAAAAACAAGTGTACATCACCATTAACCAAAGCCAGTAGTAGGTCTTGAATCCAAAAGGCAGGCAACATCAAAATCATACACATGTTGCTTGAAAACAACAGTGTAACAACATGTATTCTTTCAAGACAACTAAACCTAAACACAGTAATTTTAAAGTAATTGACTATAAACAACACTATTATTGAAGTGTAACTCACTAGAATCGAACTGCAATGGCATCACTTAAAGGAGTAATAGTTATGATTTCAAAAAAAGTACTGACTTAGATAAGATAAATAAGAAAATCAACACAGAATATTCAGAAAAACTCATACACCATACTAACATAATTAAGAGGCATCACACATTCTCAATTAATCGAACCACCATCCATCTTATATTATACAGTTATGTTCCATCTAACCGCAGTGAATATGAGTTCACAAAATCAGTGGATCGTAATGCCAAAAATAGCTAACCAAGAAACCATTCCAAAATATTCCAAGCACTAATAATCTATATAAGTAAGCCAAACAAAAACATAATAACAGCATAAAACCGTCCATAAACCACAAACATAACCAAAAAAAGAAAAAAGAGAGATATACGAAAGTTAACTCATCAATTTATTCGCGAGCAGCTCCACATTCCCTTGCAAAATGTCCAGGCTCCCCGCAGTTGTAACAGCTGCCTCCACCGCCTCCTCCACCACCGCTGCCGCCAAACCTTCCACCAAAACCACCACCACCACCGCGGCTGTAACCACCGCCGCCGCCACCACCACTGGTACAATCCCTAGCCAAATGCCCCGCCTCTCCACAAGTAAAACAAGCCCCTCCGCCGCCGCCTCCACCACGACCTCCACCGCGTCCACCACTGGGACACTCCCTTGCCAGATGCCCTTTTCCTCCGCAGGTATAGCAACCTCCGCCACTTCGCCCACCAGCACCACCGCCGCCGCCGGCGTTTACACAATCCCTCGCCATATGCCCCATCTCTCCACAACTATAACACCCGCCGCCGCCGCCTCCTCCTCCGCCGCTCCGGTAACCGTACCCATTACCGTCACCCCTCCGATCTTCATACCCAAACCCGCCGCCGCCGCCGCGGCTGGAGTTATTCCCCCTCCGCGAATTCGAGTCCACCGGACCACCGCCAGGCGCGGTGACGTCGGTGGCCTTAGTCTTGTCTCCGTCTAAAATAATTGTGAATTCAACCTCCTGGCCGTCGCGCAAAGTCCGATAGCCGTCGGATTTGATAGCGGTCTGATGAACAAACAGATCCTCGCCGCCGCCTTCCTCCGGCTGGATGAATCCGTACCCCTTTTGATCGTTAAATTTCGTAACAATTCCTTTAGATCGAACAGCCTTCTCCTCCGCCATCGAAATTGAAAAATCAAAACCCTAAAACCCCTTTTTTCTTTCTGTATGTATTGACGGATGCTTGTGTGGGTGGGGGGTGTGATTACGCGCAATATATATATGGGATGTGAGATACGAAGCCCTAGTATGCGCATTTAGGGCTCTTTTCATTCTAATGGGTTGGAAAATTTCTTACTCATAATTAATTTGTTCAATTTTAAAATAAATGTTATAACCCGGGTTTACAAATTTACAATTGAGATAGTGTAAAAATTTATCATTTGCGGTTATATAATAATATTTTTTTGAACAAATAATATTTGTTTAAGCAAAGATCTATGATTTTTCCTTTTTATTATGACAAATAAATATTAATTAGTATGTTTTATGATAAGTGTCTCACTTGAATTGACAGTATATCTCGTGCTCGAATCTAGAAAATTAAGAATTCATTAATTAATTTTACCTCAAAAAAAAATCATTAATTAACTAGGTAAATTAAAAAATATAAAGAACAACAAACTTATTTCAAAATATCTTATTTTATTATAAGTTACTCGAGATTATCCAAAATTCTCTTTTGATTATAAGAATAATATAGAGGATAAACTAATTTCGATTATAATATGCGACTTTAGAATCATCCAAATTCTTCATGTTATGTGTATGGAGAAAGGTTGCCAAGTTTTGAATATTGAGATGTATTCATAGTGCATTTTAAAATTATATAAATTATTATATTTAAATATATAATTTTATTTAAAATGAATTATGTAACTATTAATATATAAAAATAATTACACGTTTTATATAATTTTAAAGTGCACTATGGCCGGATGATGCACCTATATGCATATTAGATTAAATAGGAGAAAGGTCTATATTGTATGTGCGACTACTTTTTTTTATCTAATTAATTATTTATTTAGTTTATTTTATTTTTTCAATTACAAAAATCCAATCGACATTTTAGTTGGGAAAGATTTGATTTCCAATAATTTACATAGATAATTTTTTGAGTGGAATTGAATTCTTGATGAAGAGGGTGAATTTTGGCCAACTTGTAGTTACAATGGGTGTGTTTGTTTTGAGATTATAGTGGATGTGAGAAATCTCGGACTTTGAAGTTCTATAATTTTAAAATCTTAATGAATAATTAAGATATATGTTTGTTGTGGGATTTTATAGGGTATGATGATGGAAAAATTAATTGATGAGATATTATTATACTCCCTCCGTCCCAATCTCCAACTGGTGGGAGAAAGGTCTGATAAAATTTGGGTAGAAAAAGAGTTGTTTATTAGTATTTTATACGACTGATAAAATTTTTTTAGTTATTTATTAATATTTTATTTATTTATTTACATACAAAAATGTGCATTTAAAATTGACATTTTAAATGGAAAGAATTTGAAAATATTAATGGGAGAATTTCCATAGAAAAAATTTTAGTAGAGGTGATGAAATAGAGTAGGATCAATAAGATTTTAAAATCTTTTATTTTAAATTTGAAAAACAAATGAAAATTTTGGAAACTTCAAAAGTCCTAGGATAGATGGGAAACAAACATACCCTAGATGATTAATGATATGCAAGGTATTACATTTAAAATATATTTATGAAAGATGAGAATCTATTGCATGCTACTCTATCTTTACCTGGCGAATTAAAAAATAGTATGTCATGAACTATGCTTTATAGATGTAAATTTATATTATTTCTTGAGTTATTCTTTTAAACAAATAATATAGTTGCTACAGTCTCTTTTAATGGGCTTCAAGAGGGAATTACACAACTATCTTCACTATGTTATGTTTACACAACAAAACAATTACTAACCTAATAATTGAGGAACGAGTCAAAACAATAATGGGTCAAACAAACGCCCCAAAGTCCAACGATCTTGATTTTGTTAATTATTGAATATACTAGCGATAATAATTTGTTACACAAAATCTATTATCATTCCAAAAAAAAAAAGCCTCATTTCAATTTTGAGTTTCATATTCAAATATTATCATCATATATTATGTATATTATCGATCTCATTTATACACAGCGAAAATCCCCCATGACTGAAAGAATCCATTTAAAAGCACAAGCAATTCAGGTGCAAGTTACAGATTACTCCATTATTTATATAAATGACATGTGCTGAAAAAGAGTGATAAGTTGTTTGACTATAAACTTTTTGTAACCATGTCCTCAAGTCTCAACATCCGCAGAGAGGCCATGGATGAAAGAAGAAGATAGAGACTTGAGAAAAGAAACCAAATTACAAAAAAAAAAAAAAAAAAAAAAAAAAGATTACCTATCTACATGAGGAGAGAGAAAATCATGTAGCTCATGAGCTGATATTTGTACAACAACATTAATATGCAAGAATTAGTAGACTTCCACATTCCATTGCTCTGCTCTCTTCAACTGCTTCTTGTAGTCTAACCAGTCAATACCTGAAAAAAAGAAAAGGTTAAGAGATGATACCTTATGAGTTTATGAATCTGCATCTTCTACATTTTTATCCTGTGAATTAGTTTGTCTTTCTCTTTGAGATTTATTTATAGGTGGTAATATAAAGAGAATGGGATAGATGTTGACACATAGAAAAAGAATGAGGGCATAATGTTGACATTCGAAAAAATGAGGGTAGAATGTGGACATAATTTGATTACCTTCTTTGGCAGCCAATGAGAGCATGATGTCATCAATTCCTTTCTCCATGCCCTTGAGACCACACATGTAGACGTAGGTGTTATCTTTCTTGAGAAGCTCCCATAGCTCTTCGGCGTACTCGGCCATCCGGGTTTGGATGTACATTTTCTCGCCTTTTGCGTTTGTCTGTTCTCTGCTAACCGCAAAGTCTAGACGGAAGTTGTCCGGGTATTTCTCCTTCATCTTCTCGAATTCCTACAAAAACCACCAGCATCCTTATTCGACTTGAGATTCAAGAATCACATGGGAATTTCGTTGAGTTTACCTCTTTGTAGAGCAATGAGCTGCTTGTTGGAACACCAAGGAATAGCCATCCCACACCATTGAACTGCAAAAGGAGAAAACCCGGTCCTAGTCAAATTCATGATTAAGAATACCAAAGTTGTCTAAATTTCCTCTACGTATATTTAGTCTGAAAGACATGTATATAACCATGACTAATACTAAATATCATAATTTTTACACAAACAAGATTTGGTCTTTTAGTCACCGTGTTTCTTGAAGTTTACCTTGTAGTCCTCGTGTTTCTCGAAGAACATCTTCCACAAGAATGAGCGGAAGGGAGCAATTCCAGTTCCCGTGCCAAGCTATAACATCGTTCAATTGTAATAATGTTAAATCAGTCCTACGTCTTTGTAAAATTGATGAAAAATATTGAAAAGAAAATCAAGTGGACATAAGGTACCATAATAATGGTAGCATTGGGATCTTTAGGCATCAACATCTCTTTCCCAACAGGTCCAGTAATTTTCACTTCAGAACCAGGCTTCAAGTCACCTGTACTCTCACACCAACTCAATTTAGTTCATCATACATGTAATTCTTAACCAAATCAATACAATTCAGACAAACAGCATCGTTCTGATATGATTTTTGTTCAATACAATTTGACAACTTACATAAAAAGTTAGAGCAAACTCCTTTAACAATTTCTCCTTGGTCGTTGGTGTAAACGAGCCTTTTAACGCACAATGAAACCTGTTCAAGGCAAAGAATCAAAGTAACTAGTTTGAATTACATAAAAAATTTAGGTAAAAAGGAAAAAGAACTTCATAACCGCTCCCACATGTTGTCGTTTATAAGAAGGCTTACAGTCTTGGAGTCACCAAAGTCACCAAGAGCACTACTTGCAATGGAGTACAACCTCAACTTATGAGGCTTCCCATTCTTGTCTATCCCGTCTGGAATCACCCCAATCGACTGCCCTTCTCTGTATGGTACTTCCCCTGCTCAACATTCTTAACTAATCAGGAAC
Organism: Stenogyne calaminthoides; assembly: GCA_037126765.1. NCBI lineage: Eukaryota > Viridiplantae > Streptophyta > Magnoliopsida > Lamiales > Lamiaceae > Stenogyne > Stenogyne calaminthoides. The sequence continues at coordinate 40,758,053 of JBBCBC010000002.1, forward strand.
TAAGGGGGTGTTTGCAATCAATTGTGCTTCTTCAAAAGTGATTAAAACTTGATTTTTTTAGTAGTAAAATAAAAAAATAGGTGGTGTTTTTAGCTTTTATGAAAGGGGGCGGTGTTTTGCAAAAAGTGTTAAGAATCAAACATGTTGTTTCTCATAATCAGCTTTAAAATGATTACTTTCAGTTGCAGAAAAGCACTTATATTTTTTTAATTGTGCTTCTCTTGGGTTTGAAATTTGCAAACACCCCCCAAACTACCTCAGAATCAAACTACACCTCAAAAATTAACTAACTATTGACATAATTTCCACATTAACATCTTTAATCCCAATCATAAAACCTCAATTTATTGAGAAAAATCACCAACTTCAATCTGACAATTTCGATCAACAAAATAGAAACATAATTTATATTGGTTTGAAAATTACCCTCAGTGCTGAAGACCATGTGCCAGGTTTCACCAGGGGCATCGTCTCCGGTGATCTTGGTGTTCAAAAGGCATCTACCAACGTACGGTTGTTTAGGCTTGAATTTGTTCACAGTCACGCCTTCCTCCTGTTTCTTCGAAATCTTCTCCACTTTAGCCGGCGCCTCCGTGGTCACCTGAGCTCTGATCGGAGCCACCACCTTGCCGCCAAACGACGCTACATTTCTGTAGTACAACGGCACCTGCATACACAAGGCACAAACCCTAGCTAGTAAAATTTAACTCATCGATCAAATCACACACCATAATTCGACAATAAATTCAACCAAAATCCAAAATTGCACAAAAAATAAAAAACATCGGGAAATCCTAATTGATTTAAATAAAACAGAAGTTTCAAGTAAGGATCATATATACCTTGTTGAAATTGATTCTTTCTGGAGAAATAATGGAGGTTCTAGCTTGGAGAGAAGTGGATTTGGAGGAAGGAAGAGAGACTGCGGCACTTACAGCAGCAGCCATGTTTGTGTATGGAGAATGAGAGAGAGATTATGTGAGAGAAAATTAGTGGAAAAATTGGTGAAGAAGAAGAGGGAAAAAGACGATTATGTATTGGGTGGAGGAGATTGGAAAGGGAATGCAGTGGCAACAGAAAGGATAAGAAAATGTGAGAAATGAATGACTCTCATATTTCACTCATATTTCTTGGTAGATTGATGACAAAAATCATCAGTTTTTGATTTTTTGATTCACCGCTAGGCACCAAATTAAAGATCTTTGTATAGTAACACCACTTTAACATTGAAGTATTACGTGAATTACACGCATTGACATAATTTAGTGACTTTTTTTACGAATTTACATTTCTTGTTCTTTTACGTAATTGAAGGTTCGATCCTTTTGGGGAGGAAATAAATTAGGACTCCATTTGGATCCATGGATTTAAAATCCATGAATTTCACATATAAATCACCAATCTCTTCACTTGAGTTAAATGAATTTACAAATACTTAGATTTGAATTTAATTTAAAATGGAGGGATTTCAAATTCTCATCAAAATTATGTCATTTGAAATATCATCCTCTTTACTCATTTCCTCTCCCCACTTCACTCTTTTTCTTTATCTCTCATCTCTTGACAATTCATAATTTGAAATATGTGCATTCTAATCTTTATTAATTTTTAAATTTATTCATTTCAAATGCTCCCTGTCCAAATGGAGCCTAAATTGCTTCATTTGTGGTTTTTGATGAAAAAAACTTTATATAGAAATCAATCATGAGCTCAGAGCTTCAAGGTTAACTTTGAGTATTCAACCACTTAAGCAATATATAAAATAATTTTACAAAATCCCGAGGGGTCTAGTGTCCGCCTTGAGCCTTTAATGGGTCCGTCCTTGGTTACTATTTGAGTTCATTGTCTATTTTGCTCCTCTTCTCCTAATACTCGTCGCTGCAAAAACTACCTCTCTGTCTTCCGAATCAAGTCTCAAGCGATTGAACTTTCTTCACACGAATCGTGTTTCAAGCGATCGAAAAATTTTATTTCTTTGAAAGTCATTTTTTTTTTTTTTTTTTTTTTTGGAAGAATTTGTGTTTTAATTTATGGCGATATCACTGATATGAAGAAAAAGTATCATCAATACACATAAAAAATATCACTTAATGCAGGACATTCTTACGCTCTGCAGGGGTGAGACTTCGTCTCGAGGGGGAGTACTAATACTCAAACAGATATAATATTATTAATCAAAAGATGTGTAACAATGGCTCAACTAACTTCTATTTATAATAAATAAAGTGTAGACCCAAACTTGCTCCCAAATAATGGGATCAAGGTAATAACATAAACAAATCAATTACATTAATTTAGACCATTATTAAAAGAAAATACATAATATATATGGAAATATGACTGGGCATGAATCATTCTGCATTATTCTTCCCCTCTTCAGTGAGATTCGTCCTCGAATCTTAGATGAATCATTCTGAAAAAAAAAAAGTGCATAGACAAGCAAGAAATATTTTTGAATTTGTGAAAGTAAGGCATAATAATCTTTGAAAATTCGTCTGTCGAAATTTCCGTGAACTCGTGAAAGCGAAGCGAAGTAATCTTCAAAAATATTATTACAATAACATCATGATGTTCTTCACAAGTAGGAAAACGCAAAATCATTAATGGACGGTTCGTCATCATAAATAAGTGGTCATCGTTAAAGTGGATATCCACTAAAATTATTCCGCCCATGACAAAAAAAAAAAAAAGGTCCATTACCATTAAAATAGTCCAAAAAATTTCGAAGAACCAGAATCTGCAGGCATCCATATTAAAGAGTTACAATGCTCTTATTCAGGCCCATCCAAAATAGCTCCAATATGTTGAGGCCCATATCCTCCTGTGAAATTAGTTGGGACAAATTGATCATTACAGTCCAAAGAAGGGGGCCCATTTTTCCTGGCCCAAATTCATTTTTCCTGGTGTTGAATAGTTTACCACAGAAGACAATAGATATCTCTACTTGTAAACTTGTAAACACTCCAGATATCTTGTTTAAACTCTTTAGTTGCAACCATTTTATTGGGCATCACTAAATACTGTATGTATAAATATGCTCTGTGTATAAAGCAGTTGTAGAATCGACTCAGGTCTTAAACTTTTCTGGGGGCTGTTTAGTGTATAAATTAGGACCGTATTCGTTTAAAAAAAAAAAAACCGAAGTAATTCTGAACTAATTTAAATTTATAAAAATAATTATTTTTTGTTTGATTTACAGAATCAATTGTTAATTTAAATATGTTTGTAATGATCTTTAGTTACATTTTTTTTAAGAATGCAGTTTAATTTAAATTTTGGTCAAACTAATTTATCACTATTTTAAATATTTTTATATAAAGAATAAAAAACAGAAACGGCGGTCCTTCCCCTAAATCCAGCTTATGCCGACCTCCGCCGCGCTTCCACCTGAGTCGATCCCCACTGCGGCCGTTGCATCCGATCTACTTTTCATTGTAATTCTATTCTGTTTTTGTATACTTTATCTCTCGTGCTGCGCGGTGATATCTATTCCTCAAATCTAGGGCTAGGAAATTTTTTTTTTTTTAATATCGCCATGTCTTAAGAGGGCCTCTGGTGCTAGAACTATTCTGTTATCTGTTGGTAGGAACCTATATATTTTGGACCTGTTTCCCTGAAATAGGCATGAGACATCACACAGTTCTATATAATTTGATTAGTAAGCTGTGGTGTGGTTTCTAGGATCTGGAATATAGCGTTTAACATGAATAGTTATTTTCTGCATTGTGACTCCAATATTTCATTGAATAGCAGCAACATTTCTTTCTTTCCTGCCCTTTCTCTGTTTTTTGTTTTAAAATGTGGATGGGCTGGGATTCTATGTGGCATTCTTCGAGTGGAACTTGGGTAAAAGAATTAGGAGAGCCAAGAATGCTAGTTGTCTGAAGATCACCTAAGATGTCTAGTTTCTCTCTTATATCCTTGCATTATAAATTTTCTATGGCATAATTGAAGGAATTGTGGCATCTTCCCTTGTTGAGGACTGTGGTGTTTGGTTAAGCTTATAAACTCTTCAAACCATGGATAATTGAGAGCTTATAACATGTTCTAATGTTTCTGGTAATTTTTTCTAAAGAAGCTATAAACCTGGAAATAAGAAGTTACCCTCTTATATATTATCTTTAGGGAAATTAAGAAAATCCTGATTAATTTTTTAGATCTTAACAAACTGAACTCCTCTAATTTTGGCTATTTTTATCACAAAATTGTCTTAACCAATATTTTAAAAGTTCCATGATTGTATTTTTTTCTGAATTGAGCTCTATTCTAAGATGTATGTTAGAGCTTATAAGATCTTTAAACTTCACACCCTCTCTAAAGGTTGTTGGTTCCTTAACTTTTGTATTTCTACCTTTAGGTGTTGTGTTTATCCACACTTGTATCTACTTCAGTAAGTAGATTTTATTGCCTTGTAAGTTCTACGTGTTTTATGTTCTGGCATTTCTTGTTTTCAAACAGCTTGCTTGCAAATATCTGGCAGCTTCTTCGATGATATAGCCTCAAAGACACATTGCTTTATGTGGATACAATGAAAGCTGTTTCCAGCAAGAGTCGCCACTTGTTATCTTCAGCTCATTTCATCTCCCCTCTCCAACCCCTGAAGGTCGTCCCAGATACACCTACTGAATGTAGAGCTACACAAAGAGAGGAATTCCCCAGGAAAAGCAAATACATTTCTCATGAGTCGGCTATTAATCTCATAAAATGTGAGAGAAGTCCAGAACAGGCATTAGAAACTTTTAATAAAGTATCATCCCAGAAGGGTTTTCAACACAACAACTCCACTTATGCTGTAATTCTTCATAAGCTTGCTCAATGCAAGAAATATCAGTCTCTTGATGCCGTTCTTCATCAGATGACCTACGAGACCTGCAAATTCCATGAAGGTATATTCCTTAATCTCATGAAGCATTTCTCCAAAGCATCCATGCATGAGAAGGTTCTAGAAATGTTTTACTCTATTCTTCCAATCGTGCGTTCAAAGCCCTCCCTGAAAGCCATTAGCACATGCCTTAACCTTCTCGTTGATGCAAATAAAACCAATTTGGCTAGAACGTTCCTTGTGAGTACTAGAAAGGATTTTCACTTGGATCCCAATACATGCATCTTCAACATTATGGTCAAACATCATTGTAAGAAAGGAGATCTGGAATCTGCTTTAGATGTAATGAAAGAAATGAAGAAGTCTGAATTATCTTTCCCAAACTTGGTAACCTACTCTACTCTTATAGATGGTCTTTGCTCACAGAGAAGATTTGAAGATGCGATTGATATGTTCGAGGAGATGGTCTCTAAGCATCAGATAGTGCCTGATGCATTGACTTACAATGCCTTAATCACTGGATTTTCTCGTGGAGGGAAAACCGATAGAGCCAGGAAGATAATGGAATTTATGAAGAAACACGGATGCAATCCCAATATATTCAATTACTCATCCTTAATGAACGGGCTTTGTAGGGATGGAAGAATCGAAGAAGCCAAAGAAGTCATGGATGAAATGAAAGCTGCTGGGCTGAAACCAGATACTGTTACTTATACAACTATGATTAACTGGTTGTGTCGAGCTAGCAGAACAGATGAAGCTATCGAGCTGCTTAAGGAGATGAAAGAGCAAGAATGCAGGGCAGATGAGGTAACATTTAATGTAATTCTTGGCGGATTGTGCAGGGAGTTTCGATATAATGAGGCTCTTAACATGCTTGAGAGACTACCTAATGATGGTATTTATCTCAATAAGGCTAGTTATAGGATTGTGTTAAATTCTTTGTGCAAAGAAGGTGAACTAGAGAAGGCAGTAGATTTGGTAAGTCTGATGTTGCATCGGGGTTTTTGGCCCCATTTTGGCACGTCGAATGAGTTGCTAGTTAGTCTTTGTGAGGCTGGAAAGGCGAATGATGCTGCTGAGTTATTGTTCGGTTTGCTGGAGATTGGATATAAGCCGGAACCTGTTACGTGGAGTAGGCTTATTGATTCGATTTGTAGGGAGAGAAAGCTGTTGCCTGTGTTTCTACTCCTTGATAAGCTGCTACTTCTTAAAGAGTTGTAACTGCAGTGATCATATACTGGAAATTGCTGCGGAATGAATCCCTATCATGTTTGTGTGTATATTTGAGGAGAACAATTCACAAAATATTTTTGGTGCACATGCAATTTCTCTTTATGTGCCCCTCTTTCTAAATTAACAAAATGTTAAATCTGCTCGATCAATGTTTGGTTGAATGGCCCATAAGTTGATGCTTCATTTTGTAATTAATGTCTACACAAAAATATAACTAAACTAAAATATGTTTATTCCAAACAAACATATAATAAAAATACTTTTACCTTGTGGAATCTGTATGAGTTAATTAAATTTGTATCAATTTAATTAATTCAATTATATTTATTTATTTCTAAAAAATAAGCATGGTTATAGTATTTATTTAATTTCAAAAGTGCTTGATAAATGTGTTAAAGATTGAAAACGAAAATCGGACTGGGAGGAGCTGAAGGCAAGGCTGTGGAGCTGGATCTCAACATTTGATGTTAAAGTGTTGTTCTTTTTTATACAAGGATTGGCTAGTAAACCCCCGAATTGTTCTTGGGGTTTAATCTGTTTCTTCTTTACTTTCGAGGCTTGACTCTACTGTTTAATTGTTACTGGATGGGAAATACTCATACCCTTGTGAGTTTTTAATAATATTCTTTTTGCTGATAAAAAAAAATTAATCAGATTGGGACTTTCCTTTGGATTTGGACCCTCTCAATTTCTTTGTGTAAATTTTGGAGAGAGAAAGACACAATGCAAAGGTCCCACACTTCATATTTTCTTATATTAATTTATTCTGTGTCTTTCTCTCTCCGAAATTTAAAAAAAATTATGGAAACAAAATGTAGAGGATCCAAATTCCTTTTTTCCTTTCCGGGCAAAACATTAACGGTACAAAAATCCGTGGATTTAATGTTTATTTTGAAACACAACTATAAAAAGGTAGAAGTATTTTTTTTTTCTTTTTTGAAAAGCTAGATCACATCAGCATTTAAAAAAAAAACATTTCTACGCCCTAGTATGGCTTTGAAATCCTTATTAAGGCTCAAAAATCAAATTAGGATTAAAATTTAAAACTGCAGATATTTGCACTCATCTTTTAGTTAAATACACTCACTTCCCATATTTCGTTATTAGTTACTTACTTTACTTCTTTAAGCCCAAACACAAGCTAAGTCTATTTAGTTATTATTCTATCTAGAATTTTTGAGAAAAAAGGACATACAAAGAAGGTAAAGATCAAAAGACAATCTTACAGACGAAAAAAAGAAAAAGACAAATCCTTTTCACAAGTCCCCTAAATTTAACGATTGAAACACCGATCGAACATCAGAACCAATCTTTTGAAACCACAATTGCACAAAAAGACATACAGACAAAAAGAAAAGGCACGAAAAAAATAGGATTAGAATTTACCAACAAAACCATTAAGGATGAAATCAAACAAAAGACCACCAATAAACCACCAAGACCGAACCGGAAGAAAAACAACAAAATAAGGATTAGAAGATAAAATAAATATAAACCCAAAAGTACAAAATAGAACAAAAGGTAAGAAAAAAACACAATAAAATCCGACGGACCGAAAACCGCCTACCGGTTGCCGTGGCTCCGGTGGGGGGAGATCGGTCCGACGAACCATCCACGACCTCTAAGCGCCTCTCAAAACGGCATGTTGCTGTGTGACATAGGGCAGCGGCAGGTGTTCGGTGGGTGCTGTGCGTAGGTGGCTACTTGCGCGCCGGCGGCGGAGGGAGGTGGGCGGCGCAGGCGGCAAAGGGAGGTGGGTGGCGGTAGCGGCACAGGCTAGGGTTTGTATTTTGGGGAGAAACTTTAGAGAGAGAAAACGAGAGCTAATCGCTTATTCTATCTAGAATTAGTATGAAACTCTCACAAATCATTTGCGTTCTTCATTAAACACACCAGATCAAGAAAAAAGTCCGAACATGTATCATTCCAAATTTAATTGTGTGAAAATTTCGTAAAATCTAACATATGAATCACGAGTTAATAAAAAAAAAAAAAGGAAGCAATTCTCGAAGTTTTTCTTCCAAAGAATCACAACCAAGTAAACTAATGCTATATACATTCCATACAAATGAATAAATGAATGAAATATGACTCAAAATCGATCAAAACGAAAATTTGGGTATCTAACATATGAATCAAAGCACAAAAAAGAGCAATTCTTCAAGTTGCTATTCCAAAGAATCACATTCACAGGCATAAACTAATTCTATGTACACTCCATAAGAATGAACCCAACAATACCACTCAAAAAAAACAAAAAATAAACCAACACCGATAAACATCAAAAATATTTTCACATGTACTGATCGAACCTTCATCAATGGTACCCTCTAGACCCTCTGGACTGATAGAGCTCCAGCTTCCCCTTGGCCTCGGGCAACCACCTCTCCACCTCTTCAACCTGGCTCAAACCGGCCTGTTTTGACGCCCATTCCAACACCCCAAGAACCTCAGATTTCGCGAGCTCCTCACTATCCGGGACGTGCATTGCAATATAACACAACAGAATCAACGTGCATCTCTTCACAAACTGTTCCCCAAAGTAAACGAGCTGGACGAGGTGCTTGGCCCCGCCTGCAACGATGATCGCCTTACAATGATCGAGATGGAGGTAATTCTCCGGGCAGGCAAACTTAGCTAGTGCCACACAGGCTTCTTTAGAAACCTCGGCCTCCCTCTCGTCTAGCAGTTTCACTAAAGGGCTGATCATTCTCGTCTCGGTTGCCTTGAATGTCCTTGCTAGATTGCCTATGGCCTTAATGCAGGGGTTCAAAAGGTCCGAATCGCCCTTCTCCACCACCCTGTAAAGCTGATCAACCACAGCTTTACAGGCCGGGGAGTTGGGCTTGAACGCTGACCGCCTGAGTTCAGCGTCCGATTCAGCCACGGCCGTGATCTCCATCAACGCCATGGCTGAATAGTACTCCACTTCTTCGGGGCCTTTTTCTAGAAGAACCGCGAAACAGAGCAATGCACGTGACTCCGTGATGCTTCGACAAATCGGAGAATTCTCTCGGGCTAAATGCCAGAGGGCTTTTCGCTGACATTGCCTTCAAATTCGCCTTAATTTCGGGGTCTTCCATTTCGCGAGCTCGGTTATTCGCACCAGCTAGAGATAAACTCGGATGGTGATTGTGATGGTGGTTCTGATTCTGATTTTGATTTTGATTTTGGGGGTGATTTTTGACGCCATTGGTTCTCTTAACAGACATTGTCGTTGTCACAACATTGTACATTTGATTAGGCTGTTTATTGCCTAATAAAGGATGAGGCAACATGCTCTTATCTTCGTCCAATTCGTGAACCTTCGGGATGCCGCCATTGTTAGGGTTAGCGTTGGCAAACACGACGGCTGCGGCGTGGATCGACGTCTCCTTGCTAACGACGGTGTATTTACTGTGTTCCTGAACAGTCTCGAATGCTAAATGACTAACGAGTAATCTGATTATGTTGTGCTGTGCGAATAGATCCTGACATTTAGGGTAATGCGCGGTGAGTTCCGCCACCGCCCACGCCACCGTTGCCTGCACTTTCATCGGTCCTTCTTTTAGGATTTTGGCGAAAACGGAGCAGACTCCGACGTGGATCATATGCTCGACGCTTTCCGGATCTTTTCCGAGGAGTCCGATCGCTTTGGCGGCGTTCTCCTGGCCTTCTAATTTCCCCTCTTTGACGAGTTTTAGCAGGGGACCGACGCCGCCTTCCTCGATGATCAATTTCCCGTACCGATCGTTGTCACGTGCGAGGGAGACGAGCGAGGCGGCGGCGTCGGCGCGGTCGTCGACGGAGCCGGTGTAGAGGATCGCGATCTGCTCCCAGATGATGCAGAGGATGGGCTCGTTGGCGGCGATCGGCGGCAGGCCAAGGTACTCGTCGCCGCGGTCGTCGGCGGAGGCGGAGACGCGGAGGAGCCAGGAGACGTCGCCGATTGAGTTCTCGAGCTGCGTGAACATCTTCCGGAAGGCGGCGGCGGGGATGATGGTGAACACGCGCTTCATGAGGCCGTTGCCGCGGCATTTTAGTACCAGATTTAGGGCTTTGTCCAGGACCTGCACCGTGTCGTCCACGATGCGGCGCGTGGGCCGCTCGTAGAGGTCGTTGCTCGCACGCGCCGCCTGACGGAGGAGGGCGGCGAGCTTCTCCGTTTTGAATTTGAGATCGGCGCATTCCTGCTTGAACGTGGCGGCGTCGTCCGCCGCCTTTATCACTTGGTCGGTTAACTGAATCGGCGTTGCTAGGGTTTGCTTCACTAAATCCCCCATTTTCGGAAACACCAGATCAAAAACACCTCGTAAATGAATTGTTTCGAAAATATCAACAAATTGAACTCCTTTTTGTGGATCAAATTTAGAATTGCTTGTTTTCTTTTTTGACGGAAAAATTCCTTTTTGTTGTAACAGAAGAAATGTAAAGAAAAGAAATGGCAGAGAACTGAGTCGGCGGGCTTTACAAGGTCAAACGCGGACTTTGCTTTTTAAAACCTTTTTTCCCTCATTAAAAGAAGCAAATCCTAATTACCACCAAAACTTATTCCAATTTTAAAGCAAATAATAGTAACAACGAAAATTGGAAGATTTAATAATTAGAGAACGTATTATTACTCCTATTTCTGAAAAAGGAAATCCTAATTATTTAAAATTTTGGCACTCAATATATTTTTAATCGTTAGAGAAAAGTTTTTATTAATTCATAGAATCTACAGAAGAGAAATAAAATTAAACAAGCTTGTATTTGGAAATTAATAGCAAGCGGAGTGAATAAATTTTTTTTATTTTAAGTTGGGTCCTACTAAATGGACAGATTCTGCCCTGAACAGAATTATTAAAAAAGAAATCAAAACTCTTCGTTACTAAAAAAATATCTTAATGACTTAGAAATTAGAATTAATGTTTATTAAAAGTCTTAATTATTAATCTCCTTCCCACCCACCAGCCACCCCTCCCTGCTTCCTTTCTGCAACTTATCCCCTTCCCACACCGCTCTCACCCACCCACGCCCCAAGCCTCCACGAATCAATGAGTTTTTTGCACTTTTGATCCCATGAATCACACCATATTTTTGATTTAGTTTCATCACTGGCAGATTTAGTCCCATAAAAATTTTAATTTTCAAATGTAGTCCCACAATTTAACCCGTTTGAACATTTGGTCACAAAATTAAACGGCGATTGACGGCATCTCGCTAACAGCGAAACAAAGACTTTTAAACCTCTAATTAATACGTGTTAAATACTAATTTGTCCTAACAAATTAATTAAACTCAAAAACTTAAACTAATCCTAAACCATCAACTAATTGAAACCAACTCACACACTACACACACTCGATAGAAAAAAAGAGGGAAAAGTCGAGCAAACCCTAAAATCGCGGCCAGGAACCGAAAATCGGTAGAGGAGGACGCATTCTCAAGAAATTTCCGTCACATTGCTCCTCCGCTCAATGTTGCGAAGGAAGAATCTCATTAAGTTTGGAGTTGTTGATTACTGTAAGTATTCGGTCCCAGTTTTTTAAATTTTATTCAATGTTTTTGGGGATTTTGTGTTGGGTGTTCCATTTTAGTGATAAAACCCCTCTGGGCATTCGATTTTCATTGTTTATTACGTATTAGAGTTCGATTTTTAGTTGCAATTTTATGTTTTAAGTTTTTTCACAAAAAACGATTTTGGGGATTTCATTATTTATCCGCAATTTTGTTGGGTGTTGGGTGTTATAATTTGTTGGGTGTTCTATTTTGTTGGTGTTGGGTTTTAGGGGTTCGGTTTTGTTGGGTGTAGGGTTTTAAGGGTTCAAATTTTTTGGTTTTTGGATTTTACAGGTTCGATTTTGTTTGATTGTTGTGTATTAGGTTGTTGGGTTCGATTTAGTAACTGATTTTGAGTTAATTTTCATTTTTTCAGCTCAAAGGCCATTTCTATTAGGCTTTTACACCCTCAAAGTGTACCATGGTGGAAAGAAAAAAGATGAAGAACCATTTGAGTACAGTGGAGGGACAGTGAGTTTGTTTGACTTTGTGGAGAAATTTAAATGCACAATTGATTATCTAGATAAACTATGTGAACAGTTAGGTTATCTAGGTAGGAAAGTGTATTATGGGAGGTGGAAGGATGATGCAATTCATTTAGTTGAGGGCCAGGAGGATATATATAAGTGTTTCAATGCCAATGTAAAGAAAGAAGTAACATTGTGGTTGGATGCTCAAAAATCACAGATCACAACTGCAGGGGAAGATGAGATATGTGGTGAGCTAGAGTTGTACACTGAGGAGGAGCTACTGAGTCTGAAAACTGATTATGTACCAATACCTGTTAAGTCAGGAATGCTATTAGCTGTTGAGAGGGATCTTAAGCAGTATACTGAAATTCAAGTTGAGGTGATGAAGGATGGTGAACTGATTGCTGAATTTATGGGTGAAACTGATGTTGTGGATGTTGATAGTCAATCTGAAAGTGATGTTTCTGAGAATCAGAGGGTAGAAGTTGATGAGGGAGATGGATTAAATGTGTTTGAAGCTGATGAGGGATTAAATCTGGTTGAAGTTGATGTTTACAGCGGTCAGCTACATCATTTGCTCCCAACAACTTTATTGGAGGAGGACCAGTACAGAGGGTTGAGCATGTAAGAGTGTTTTTCTTGTTTTTTAGGTATCATAGATTCATATGTTCATAGAATAACATGTTCTTAGTTGTTGCATGTTTCAATTATAGGTTCAGAGTTCTACTTCTTTTACTCTCAATAGTTACATTGGAGGAGATGTGGAGGGTCCATATCTGGGAGATTCAACAGTGACTGATAAGGATGGAATAAGTGTCACAACAATTGGGGGTAAGAAGTTTGTCACACAGACCAGTCTCACAAAAGCTACCATGTCAAAGAAATTGAAAGGTAAAAAGAAGTAGATGAGGGTTGGGTTAGGTTAGGAGGATAGTTTTTTGTCTTTTGAGCCACTACAATCTCATTGTCTTTTATAGTATACTGAAAACTCAAGTTTTGTGCTTATAATGGTATCAGATTGTGGTGGCTTAAGATTGGTGGTACATTTGACTTATATTTTGCTACTGATTGGTGATTTGGTATTAATGGGGTGGAAGTGATGTATATTTTGCTGCAGATTCATGGTATATTTGGCTTTTAATGCTCTTAGTATTTGCTATTCATGGTATATTTTGTATTTTGTATTGATGGTATCTTGGTTTGAATTGTTTGTATGTATTAGATGGTATTTGCTTAGTTTCTTGTATTTTGTATTTGAGTGCTGCAGATTGTTTGGCTGATCAGTAGGTTAGCATAAAACATAGACAAGATAGGACATTACATTAGATATCATTAGAACATTACTAATGGGACATTACATTAGACAGCTTTAGGACATTACATAAGATAGGATATTAGTCCTAGAACATTTCAAAAGACAACCAAAATAGGAATCACATTCAGATGCAAGAAACTAAATAGTACGTGTTATTGCAGACTTATTTACTAAAATAAATTATTTATCACTGATGCTTTAAATATCATCGAATGTTACATATATTTACTGCATAACTGTTCAATAAATAATACGTGTTACATTGTAGTTAATTTAGTGATACCAGATCACAGAAGATTAAATTAACAGTCTCTTGTAACCAAAAGTACCCATTCACGACCTAGATGGAAATGAACAATCCATTGTGAAAGGTTGAAGTGTAAGGCTTAGATTGACTTGTCTTGACCAAGAGATTACACTAGTGCATGTTTAGTGCACTGAAGAGGACCTAAAGGAGGACAAATTCTTCAGAACTGAACCAGGAAGAATTAGACCTCAGTGGTTCGTTATTTCTTAATCTTCGTCCCTTAAATAGGATCGCGTGTGGTTGGTAATTATTGCTTTGACTTATTACGGGTAGAGAATCAACGAGATTCAATACTTTATATCTTGGGCAATATTATTGGTCACGTGCGATTGCTAAGATTTAATACGGAGAATCGTGTGCAAGTACGCTTGTTCGATTTGCCCCCTTGGGAGGTTCATAAGTTTTATCATACCAAATCTTACAAGTGGAACTAGTTTCCAGTATGAATAATAATGTTGAACCGTTCCTTAACCAAGGACAAAATATATTAATTAATGGAAAGCTATTTCAGTGGCTTGAATTAATTAATGGACTAGATAATCTTAAACACGGGAAATACAAACCGGGAGCCATATTGACTGTAATATGGGTTAAGATGGATAATGCAATATTAATTATGTAGTAGGATTAATTAATATTTATGGGTTTGAATAATATTGTGGCTCAATATTGATAATTCAAGATCCATTGGAAGATCCAATCTTAATTCTCCTAAAGGTCCCTCAAGTAGCCCAACATAAAGTCCAATAACTGAAAAAGATGTTTAAAAATAAAATAAATATTTGTTGCTATTTTTTTCCTATTTTTCGAAAACAGTAAATAAAAGAAGGAGGAAGATTTTCTTTGAATTTTGTTATGGAATGAAGATAAGTATTCTTGAAATACAAGATTATCTCATTAAATTCAAGAAATCTCCCACTTGGTTATTTACTATGTAAATTTCGAAAATCTTGAAAGAATAAGGGAGAGAAAGATTTTCTTGATTTTTTTGAAAAGATATTATGGAAGATATGTATTCTTGGAATACAAGAATATCTCATAAATTCAAGAAGATCAAAATCTTGGAATTTTGATCCTTATTTTTTTCGAAAATTCCCATAACAAGAGGAGTTGGGATTTTTATGGAATATTTTAATTATGGAGAAAAGAATATATGAGATATATTCAAGATTTCTTAGAGATCAAGAAAAAGATTTTCTTCCCCTATTCCATGGAAAAAAATCGTCCAACACCCCTCTATAAATAGGGGATGAATGTTTCATTCCCAAGTACAATTCCATGTGCTGGAAAAATTAGTAAATCCACAAAGGTGGTGCAACAAATTTTTATTTTCCTTTTGTTAATTGTTCATGAGCTTCCTTCCACCGGGATTGACGAGCAAGGACTAGGAATACTTGGGAAGTCTTTTTGGTGTGTTTTTTATCGACGAGACCATTGCCACTCCAAAGAGGTTAGTTCACGTAAACCAGAGCAATTCGCATCGTCGTAGGATTTATGTGAATTGTTTATATGCATGATTTGTTGTTGAATTATTATTTGAATTAATATAGGATTAATTCATGCGAGTAATAATTGTTAGAATTAAATTTTTATTTAAATATTCATCCCGAATAGATCCGTTCAATTAATTCACCAACAACTGGTATCAGAGCCTCGGTTTCGGGCTCTGAATTTTAAATTGTAATTTAATTCATTTTCATTAAATTTGAAATTGGATAGTAGAATTGCTAGATTTTTTTTGCGGTATCCAATTGTCATGGAATTTAATGTGTTTATTTATGCATGCATATAAATTGTGGTTTTTAATTGATTCGATTCGAATTCGTTTTTTTTGCCTCGTGAGAAAATCCACGAAGTAGATTAGGATTTGTTTGATTTGATCAATGTAATAGACTAGTTCAGATCTAGGTTTATTTATTTTTGTAAATAAATTGAAACCGGATCGTGAGCCAAGACGAAGACGATGAATTAAAGACGAATGGATCTGGGCGCAAGGGCGCCCGGGCGAGGTTTAGGCGAGGCATGGCGGATCGACCGATCAAGCCTGCAGGCGTCACAAGAAGACTACGCGCGATCGGGCAGACGTGGCGGAGGCACGCCTGGATGCAAAGGGAGAATGGGCGAGACAAGACGCGAGGCGGATCGAAAGATGGGGCGGCGCTTGAATCTTACCGCTTAGATCCGCCTAGGCTACAAGTGTTGGGGAATGATTTGCATAGATCTATTCGGGGTGAATATTTAAATACAAATTTAATTCATTAATTATTACTAGCATGAATTAATCCTATATTAATTCAAATAATAATTACAACAACATATCATGCATGTAAAAAATCACGTAAAACCCACGACGCAGAATCTACGGGTTTACATTGAACGCATTCTCGGGATGGCAAGTTGACTTTGGTCGGACGGACTAACCAAAAGGACTTCCCAAGTATTCCCTTAGCCCTTGCTCAACTATCCGGTGGAAGGACACTCGTCGAACAATTAACAAAAGGAAAAAATAAACTTTGTTGCACCACCTTTTGTGGATTTGCTAATATTTCCAGCACATGGAATTGTACTTGGGAATGAACTAATCATCCCCTATTTATAAGAGGGAGGGTGGTCGAAATTTTAGTAGAAAATCAATGTGGGAAAAGACTTTTCTTGGTCACCAAGAAATCTTGAATATATCTCCTATATTCTTTTTCCCATAATTAAAATATTCCACAAAAATTCCACTTCCTCTAATATATGGATTTTCAAAAATTTAGTGCAAGAATCCAAGATTTGGATCTTCTTGAATTTATGAGATATTCTTGTATTTCAAGAAATACATATCTTCCATAATATATTTTCAAGAAAATCAAGAAAATCTTTCTTGCCCACTATATTTTCATCTTTTTTGAAATTTACTATATAAATAAGCTAGTGGGAGATTTATTGAATTTAATGAGATAATCTTGTATTCCAAGAATACATATCTTCATTCCATAACAAAATTCAAAGAAAATCTTTTTCCCAACATATCTATATATTTCGAAAATAATACTTGGAAAATTAAGCAACAATATTTATTTTATTTTAATCACATTTTCAGTTATTGGACTATTTGTTTGGGCTTTCGGGGGGCCTTTAGGAGAATTAAGATTGGACCTTCTAATGGATATTGAATATCTAATATTGAGCCACAATATAATTCAAGCCTATAAATATTAATTAATCCAACTACATAATTAATATTGCACTATCCATCTTAACCCATATTACAGTCAATATGGCTCCCGGTCATTATTTCCCGTGTTTACGATTATCTAGCCCATTAATTAATTCAAGCCACTGAAATAGCTTTCCGTTAATTAATATCTTTTGTCCTTAGTCGAGGAACGGTTCAACATTATTATCCATACCAGGAAACAAATTCCACTTGCAAGATTTGGTATGATAAAGCTTATGAACCTCGAGGGGGCAAATTGAACAAAGCGTCTTGCAGACACGATTCTTCAGATTAAATCTTAGCAATCACATGTGACCAACAATATTGCCCAAGATAAAAAAAGTATTGAATCTCTCCGACCGCATTACCCATGATAAGTCAAAGCAATAGTTACCAATCTCACGTGATCCTATTTAAGGGACGAAGGTTAAGAAACAACGAACCATCGAGGTCTAATTCTTCCTTGTTCGATTCAAGAATTTATCCTCCCAGAGGTCCTATTCGGTAGATCAAGATGCACTAGTGTAATTTCTTGGTCAAGACAAACCAATCCGAGCCTTACACCTCAACCTTTCGCGATGGTTGTTCATTTCCATCTAGGTCGTGAATGGCGTACTTTTAGTTACAAGGAACCATTAATTTAATCTTACGTGATCCGGTATCACTAAATTAACTACTGATGTAACACGCATTTAATTATTGAACAGTTATGCAAGAAATATATATAACATTCAATCATATTTAAAGCATCAGTGATAAACAATTTATTTCAGTAAATGAGTCAGAAAATTCAGTTTCGATTATACAAAGTAAAAAGCATACTTTTTAGTATAATCCCAACATGCCGAGCATGACACGCTCCGCCGGGCGACGTGCGCCGGGCGCTTAGGCGCGCGCGCACGGACGCCACTCGACACGGCCGGGGGAGTGCTAGGTGGGCACTTCGACCCGCGAGCTGGTCGATGACGTTACTTGATGTGGCGAACCTTTCGAGACGAACGATGAAGGCGAAGAAGACGATTTCTCGAGATCAAGACATGAAAAAAAATTAACCGTGACAATTGGATATATGTGCCCAATGTGTTTAATTTTGTCTTGATGTTTATGCATTATTTTATGCTTATTTAAATTGTGTTTAAATTTGCGATGCATGAGAAAATGTTTTTGAAAAATCTCACTTTCGAAAATTACTAAGTATGCTTAAATAATTAATTGACAATTTTATTTCGGATAATAAAATTGAATTAATTTTGACCTCCATGATTTATTTATTTGTGAATTCTTTTGGAGAAATCCCCCCCAAGGGACAGTCAAAAGATAGCTTTCACATGAATAAATTCTAAATGGATGATTGTGGATTATTACTAGTGGCGACAATGGCCCTCCCCACGAGGCTCGTTCAAAACAAAATAATAATTCTGTATTTAATCATGGTTATTACTTAGGTATAAAATTGATATGCATATACTTCCCCGAAGTCCCTGTCAATTTTATATTGGTCAAATGAGAGCCAATTATTAATCTAGTTATTAAAGGTTTGTAACCTGCTTGAATGTGTTTAAATAATGACCCACCCCACGTGACTTATTTAAACTGTTTTGAGATGTTGGCTGATGCATGTTCATATTTTTTTGAGATTTTAATATGAAACATGTGATCGAATTTTGTGATATATTTGTGCTTATGCATATTATTATTTATTTCAGTTCATCATGTCGCAACCTTTTAATCCACTGTTCAATATACTTAAAGACAATTTACTTACTGGTGAAAACTTCGTTGATTGGAGTCGTAAACTTACTATTGTCCTCACTGCACAAAGCCATAATTGGGTTCTCACTACACCTAAACCAGAAAAGCCAAAAGATGAGTCAACTAAAACGGTTAAGAAAGAGTATGCTGACTGGGAGCGTTCCAACGAAATGGCAAAGTGTACCATCTTGGCTTCTGTGTCAGATGTGTTGCAACACCAACACCAGAACGTTGAGACCGCTGCAGACATCATGACTAGTCTTAAAGCGATGTTTCAACATCAGAACCGTGTGGCTCGTCAGATCACCATGAGGGACTTGCTCTCTATGAAAATGGTGGAGGGAACGCCCGTAAGGGAGCACGTCTCCAGATGATGGCTCACCTTAACAAACTTGAGGTACTTGGCGCTGAATACGACATCGAGACCCAAATCGATTTCGTGCTCCACTCTCTGCCGAAAAGTTTTGAACAGTTCTGGATGAACTACCAGATGAATAATCAGAAGTTCTCGATGCCTGATCTATTGCAAGCTTTGGTCTCGGCAGAGGCGATATTGGGGCAAAAGAGCCAAGCCTTGGTGGCAAATGGACCTTCTTCTTCTTCTAGGCCAAGGGGTGGTAAGAACAAGAAAAAAGACAAAAGCCACAAGCAAGTGAACTCAAGTGTTGCAAATAGCAAAGAAAAGGTGAAGGGAGGTGGAGGAGTGAGCAAGCCAGCTAAGGGGAAGTGTTTTAACTGCGGTGAAAATGGACATTGGAGGTCAGCCTGTTCCAAACCCAAAAGGAATGGAAAGAAAGGTAATTCTCACGCACTAGTTGTTGAAACTTGCTTAGCGGCGTATGCCTCCCATTTATGGGTGGTGGATACGGGATCCACTGATCATGTTTGTTTCACTTTACAGGGGTTCAACCGGACTCGACAACTTAGTGAGAGTGAGATCCTCATCACACTGGGCGATACTACGAGAGTGGCAGCTGAAGCAGTGGGAGAAGTGCACCTGTCTTTTGAAGACAAAGTTTTAATTTTAAGAGATGTTCTTTACGTTCCGACTTTTAGAAAGAATTTAATTTCAGTTTCTAAACTTTACCTTGATGGATATTTGGTTACTTTTAATAAAGTTGTTACCATTTCTCTTTATGATAAATTTATATATCATGGAACGTTGTCGAATAATCTCTATACAATTAACTGTGCACACCATTCACGAAATGCATCCTATAACACATCAACTATTTCCAAGAAAAGAAAACGTTCATCAGACGTGAACGAGATACTTCTATGGAATCTAAGATTGGGACATATTAATCCAAAGAGGATCCAAAGGTTGGTGAAAGACGGTTCACTGGAGTTTCTCCAAGTTGAACCAATTCCAACCTGCGAATCATGTTTGGAGGGTAAAATGACCAAGAGGGCATTCGGAGCCAAGGGGAGTAGAGCCAAAGAAGTGTTAGAAATCGTTCACACAGACGTATGTGGTCCAATGTCAACCAAAGCAAGAGGAGGTTATGAGTATTTGGTCACTTTTATTGATGACTACTCAAGGTAAGGTTATATTTTCCTTATGAAGCATAAATCTGAGACCTTTGAGAAATTCAAAGAATTTAAGGCTCAAGCAGAGAATCATAGGGAAAAATGTATCAAGTCTCTACAATCCGATCGTGGAGGCGAGTACCTCAGCGATGAGTTTTTGAACTACTTGTCTGATAAAGGGATTGCATCCCAGCTAACTGCACCCGGAACCCCTCAACAAAATGGGGTTGCAGAGCGAAGAAACATAACTCTTTTGGAAATGGTTAGATCTATGATGAGTTATGCAGATCTTCTCAAGTCGTTCTGGGGTCATGCCTTGGAAACATCGGCTTACATTCTGAACTTGGTGCCATCCAAATCGGTTCCCAAAACTCCCAAAGAATTGTGGACCGGGTGAAGCCCAGTTTGAGACACATGAAAATTTGGGGGTGTCCGGCCTACGTGTTGGACAAGGAAGCCGGAAAATTGGATCCTCGATCAGAATTAATGTTGTTTGTAGGATACCCCGAGGGAACAAAAGGGTGTATGTTCTATGGTCCCGAAGATCAAAAGGTGGTAATAAGCTGTCGGAAGCCTTATGTATGCAGTGCTGTGTACGAGACCGGATATCTGCTTTGTCGTTGGCATGGTGGCAAGATATCAAAGTAACCCGGGGAAAGAACATTGGACGACAGTTAAAAACATTCTGAAGTATCTGAAAAGAACTCGGAATAGAATGTTAATTTATCAGTCAGATAGTCCAATCCCCATCGGCTACACGGACTCGGATTTCCAATCAGACATAGACTCCCGAAAATTTACCTCCGGTAGTGTGTTTTGCATGGGGGGAGGAGCCGTGACATGGAGAAGCGTCAAGCAGAAATGCGTCGCAGTGGAAGCCGAATATGTAGCTGCTTGCGAGGCAGCGAAAGAAGCGGTTTGGCTCAAGAACTTCCTAGTGGACTTGAATGTAGTTCCGAATTTGCCCAGCAGAATCACTGTTTATTGTGACAATGCCGGAGCAGTTGCAAATTCAAGGGAACCAAGAGCCCACAAAGCCAACAAACACATTGAAAGGAAATACCATCTTATACGAGATATCGTTAAGAGAGGAGATATAGAGGTGGAGAAGATAGCGTCAGAAGACAACCTAGTAAATCCATTCACAAAGGGTCTGCCTCTTAATACATTCGAGAGACATGTGGAAGGAATGGGTGTCAAAACCGTTGTCAATTTGCTTTGAGTATAAGTGGGAGAAATTATTAGGTTCGTGTAGGTGACATTAGATGTCACGTATTAGGAACTACACGAGACATGTTGTAGTATACTTAAAAGCAGACTTTGAGTATAAGTGGGAGATTGTTGGGATTATACTGGAAAGTATGCTTTTACTTTGTATAATCAAAACTGAATTTCAGACTTATTTACTTAAATAAATTGTTTATCACTGATGCTTTAAATATCATCGAATGTTACATATATTTACTGCAAAATTGTTCAATAAATAGTACGTGTTACATTGTAGTTAATTTAGTGATACCAGATCACAGAAGATTAAATTAACAGTCCCTTGTAACCAAAAGTACACCATTCACGACCTAGATGGAAATGAACAATCCATTGTGAAAGGTTGAAGTGTAAGGCTCAGATTGACTTGTCTTGACCAAGAGATCACACTAGTGCATGTTTAGTGCACTGAAGAGGACCTACAGGAGGACAAATTCTTCAGAACTGAATCAGGAAGAATTAGACCTCAGTGGTTCGTTATTTTTTAATCTTCGTCCCTTAAATAGGATCGCGTGTGGTTGATAATTATTGCTTTGACTTATTACGGGTAGAGAATCAATGAGATTCAATACTTTATATCTTGGGCAATATTATTGGTCACATGCGATTGCTAAGATTTAATACGGAGAATCGTGTGCAAGTACGCTTGTTCGATTTGCCCCCTTGGGAGGTTCATAAGTTTTATCATACCAAATCTTGCAAGTGGAACTAGTTTCCGGTATGGATAATAATGTTGAACCGTTCCTTAACCAAGGACAAAATATATTAATTAATGGAAAGCTATTTCAGTGGCTTGAATTATTTAATGGGCTAGATAATCTTAAACACGGGAAATAATAACCGGGAGCCATATTGACTGTAATATGGGTTAAGATGGATAATGCAATATTAATTATGTAGTGGGATTAATTAATATTTATGGGCTTGAATAATATTGTGGCTCAATATTGATAATTTAAGATCCATTGGAAGGTCCAATCTTAATTCTCCTAAAGGCCCCTCAAGTAACCCAACATAAAGTCCAATAACTGAAAAATGTGTTTAAAAATAAAATAAATATTTGTTGCTATTTTTTTCCTATTTTTCTAAAATAGTAAATAAAAGAAGGAGAAAAAATTTCTTTGAATTTTGTTATGGAATGAAGATAAGTATTCTTGGAATACAAGATTATCTCATTAAATTCAAGAAATCTCCCACTTGGTTATTTACTATGTAAATTTCAAAAATCTTGAAAGAATAAGGGAAATAAAGATTTTCTTGATTTTCTTGAAATGATATTATGGAAGATATGTATTCTTGGAATACAAGAATATCTCATAAATTCAAGAAGATCCAAATCTTGGAATCTTGATCCTTACTTTTTTCAAAAATTCCCATAACAAGAGGAGTTGAGATTTTTATGGAATATTTTAATTATGGAGAAAAGAATATAGGAGATATATTCAAGATTTATTGGAGATCAAGAAAAAGATTTTCTTCCCCTATTCCATGAAAAAAAAACTTCCAACACCCCTCTATAAATAGGGGATGAATGTTTCATTCCCAAGTACAATTCCATGTGCTGGAAAAATTAGTAAATCCACAAAGGTGGTGCAACAAATTTTTATTTTCCTTTTGTTAATTGTTTGCGAGCTTCCTTCCACCGGATTGACGAGCAAGGACTAGGGAATACTTGGGAAGGCTTTTTGGTGTGTTTTTATCGACGAGACCATTGCCACTCCAAGAGGTTAGTTCACGTAAACCCGTAGCAATTCCGCATGCGTAGGATTTATGTGAACTGTTTATATGCATGATTTGTTGTTGAATTATTATTTGAATTAATATAGGATTAATTCATGCGAGTAATAATTGTTAAAATTAAATTTGTATTTAAATATTAATCCCGAATATATCCGTGCAAATAATTCCCCAACACAAACCACTGTAAGGCCCTAGATGCAACAATGAGAAGTAGTACAACTAAAAACAATTTTTTCAATTTTAGTAGTTCATTGATTGCTTTAGTCAGAACCTTGATTTCTTGAACCATAATTTTCATCTCCTCAATCACCTTAGAGTCATTGTCTTCACCAAACCCCTTATTGCTATCTTCAGCCCCCTTATTGCTCTCTTCAACCCACATAAAAAAATCACATCCACCATTTTCACTTAGGGAGTCGGGACAGTTATGAAATAGTCTTCCTCTACTTCTAGGCTTCTGAGAAACCTACGTACGACAAGCTTTCCCACAATAGCAAATAAGGTTGTGTCGGATTCTAGCAGAAGATGAGGAAGACATGGTGTGTTTAGGTGTTTTTGGATTTGGATTTAGTGTTGAATGTGTTGTGCTTCTTTTTTCATGAATGTGTTTTGTTGAATGTGTGAATATATGTGGAATGTATATATATATCAAAGAGGAAAATCTAGGTTTTGGGTTGAAATTGGTGGGAAAAACTTGATTTTTCCACCAATTTTTGAAAATTTCAATCTTATGGGACTTAAATTGACAGTAAATTGACGCCCAAATGTTGTAATTGGGTAAATTGGCGCTCAAATGTTGTAATTGGGAAGAAATAGAACCTATGAGACCATATGTGTAAGTGGGCCCAGACAATTAATTGGTTAATTTGGTGTAAATTATCTTTCATAACGTATGTGACTAAAACTATCAGTGGTTGAAAGGTGGTTAAACTTTAATTGAGTATTAATTATGTCCCATAATTTATGGGATCACATTTGCAAGTACATTTAACGGAAAAAGTAACGGCGGGACTACATTTGAAAATTAAAATTTTTGTGGGACTAAATCTGCTAATGGTGAGACTAAATCGAAAACATGGTGTGGTTCATGGGACCAAAAGTGCAAAAAACTCAAAATTGGCCGCTATATTATTTGAATTTCGGTAAGGAATGTACCCATCAGGTGAATAAACGTATCCAAAAGTATAATTGAAATGAAAACGAAAGAAGCCCATCCAAAACAAAGCCCCAACCACCGTAATAATTCGCGAAATTGAATAAATGAGGAATGTCTGCAATCGAAAACATAAAGCTAATCCAAGATTGCTGAAAAACTTTGAGATATAGACACGGAAAAGTGAAAAATAGATATGGTCAAGACAAAGCTATTGATACTAATTTTGATGGTTAAGGTGGTCAAAAAAGCGACGCAGATCTCTGTACTAATCTCGATGTTTAAGGTGATCGGAAAAGTGACGCTGGTCGATGCACGGCGGCGATGGCGGGCTGGAGGAAGAAGATGACATATTCGTGAGGAAGATAGAATAATTATATTTAAAACCTTAATTATACATGTATAGTCTAAAATACCCTTTCTGTCTGGACATAATCTTGCCCCCAGAATTACCCTTTTAAGTTTAAGTTTAAGATTATTGATTATTCTACCCCAATTAGAGTCCATTGAATTAATTAGAATAATATTGATTCCTAAAATGCAAGCTTCCTTTTTTTATTTAATTTTTTGTCGTTGACCTTGCCTTGAGCAGGGGTTTTTTCTTATGTTTCTTACACAATATCCCTCGTTGAGATTTTATTGACCTGGTCTGCCAATTGTTTAATGCAATTTCAAGAAATTAATGCTCGATTCCTCAATTTGAAATTAGGATTCTCTATCGTTTTCTATAAGAGCTATGTTAATATATTTTTTTCCACTGATTTATTATATACTAATTGTTTACTGCATTTGAATAAGTCATATGATTTATTTATAATTGGTTCTCGTAGTCTACCACAATTATTAGGGATTAGACATATTGATTTTTTTTTACATCTCAATAGATCAATTATTCAAGAATACAAACTTTATCACGATAAATATCCCAAGAGACTAAAAATATGTATAAATGAGCTTGTACTAACATTTAATTAATTGTTGGACTCACGTGTCAAGTCTTAAAATATACATAAATACTTTGGTAAAACATATTACACTTATAAATTGATATTATTATTTTTATAAATTAATACCAATAACATTTAATATTATAATTATAATTTTAATTTATAAGTGTAATGATATCAGTTGGTAAGTATAATATTATTAATTTGTAGAGTTGATATGATGTGAAACTTGTTCACCATGAAACTGATTCATTTTTACACTTCAATTATCACGGCTAAACCCTTTAGTAATATAATTCACACTCTTCAGTTATCACGATTGTACTCTCTGCTGTAATATAAGTCACACCCTTCATTTTTATGAGTAATACTCTTTATAGTAAAAAATCACACTCTTCAGTTATATAACTAATACTCCTCCCGTCACATGAGAACTTAAACACAAAAATGACACGCAAACCAAGTAAGGTGAGCTTTAGTGGATTTGAGTGAAATAAAATAAGGGTGTTGTGAGTGTATTAATATTATGTTTGTTTCCATTTTGGGAATGTTCAAGTAATGTTGGGACGTCCAAATAAGACAAGTGTTCAAGTAATATTGGGACGGAGGAATTACCTTTTAGTAATATAAGTCACACTCGATTAATCAGTTTCATCGTGAAATTTATTCATCCTATATTTTACCTAATTTATAAATATAGTGATATAAATTTCATATTATAAATAAATTTCATCGGAGACCTAATTTAAAAATATGATGTTCATAAGAGTGTTGCGCTTATGATTTATGATTTTTTTTTTCCATTAACACAAATCAAATACTAGTATATGTGTACATGACTTTTTTCTGAAATGGTTTCTGTGACAAATATGAGTTTTCGAAAATGATATGTCAAGAAAGTGTCACTCCATTAAATCACGCCACACTCATGCAACAACAATCGCCGCCCGAATCAATGCAAAATTTGCAACTTTTTATGTCGATGAAAAATGTACTTAAATAGTAATAATAAAAATGAAAATATATAAACAAAACAAAAGTGTACTTAACGTGTCCATGAATCCTGTCTGAACAAGATGGATTATAGTTCAATTACGCTGTATTCGAATATTATTTTATTTTATTATAGTTATCACTCCCGCCATTTCGTATAATTAAGCATGTTTTTAGAGGTTAAATCTTATTTTTAACTAATTGTATTTTTAGTTACTTTTCGTCATTTTTTTCTTAGTTTACCTCCATCTTCAACGATCTCTCTCTTTTTTTTTAATTAAAATATCTTTTAATTAAAGAGAGCGAAGGGTATACATATCACAATTTTATATTTCTTAATTTGATTTTACTCTTTAAAAGACAAGATAATATGATATATAGGAAAGGAATAAAAATAATGATAATGTTATACTAATCATTCACCATGTAAATATCTCAAATTTCGTTTACTTGTAAATGAACATGTAATTATGTGCCCTAGACACAATCGAATGATAAAACTTATGATGATGGTAAAAAAATTCCTTGACGATGCAAGTTCAAATTTCGTGTGACTGTGTGAAACATAATTTACATTGAATATTATACAGTGGAGAATTTCTCGTAACTCCATTACCAAAAATAAACATGTACGGTAAATGTATGCAGACCCATGATATATAAGTTACCTAGTAAAATTCGTCGGGCACTTAGCAAAATTAAATTTATGGAACACCACTAATTAGTAATTAGGATCCACTAATTCTAAAGGCGTTAACATGGTTAAGAAAAAGTTTACACTCCGCCATTTGTATCCAAAAATATAAAATCTTAATTTTAATTAATACAGACGGAAAATAGATGATTGCAAAAGGACATATTAATCAAGTTGGCAAAAATAGTTTTCAAAAATTAAGAGTAAAAAAAAATTGAAGCTAGCAAACAAAATTGTATTCGCCTGATCACTCGAATTTCGGCCACAGAGCTTCCAAACGAATTTCGGCCACAGAGCTTCCAAATAATTAATCGATTATTCGAGTGAAGTGTTTTTATACATGGCATTGCAAATGTTATAGCAATCGAAATAAATATTTAATAAACATCGCAAACATATAAATATATGTAAACAAATAATAAATAATTACTATAAAATGATCTATCATAATTTATTTATATATTAAAAAAAAAAACCTTGATAGGAGTAATTGACAACTCTTAGTAGAGTGAGAGACACCAATTAGAGACACAAGTTAGAGACACCTATTACGAATATGTTGTAGTTCTTTTCTGACGGGTTAGTTCTTCGATGATCTATATATGGAATTGACTATTCATTATTATTGTATTCATTGCACACATTGAAAAAGGAAAGAAAAATCTCGTCCCATTTCCTAAATTTAGGTCAAGAAAAATAAAAATTCTATTCAAGAAATGTAATTCCAATTGGAGGATTTTTTTTACTTCCCATTACCATTATAATATATTTACATTATCACATTACCATTATAATATTTATACATCATTTCGAAATATTTAAGTAACCCAATATAATTATGCCACATAATACAATATATAACAACAATTAAATAATATTTTCTGAAAATGTGGCACATCAAAATAAAAGAGGAAACGAAGCAAAAAAAACTCTCTATTAAAAATATAGAGGATATATAAATTATTCTCTCGCAATTTTGGATCAAGTAGCAAATACTTTAGTATGGTTTTGATTGAGTAAATGAAGAGTTGGACAATGAAAATAATTGGTAAACTAATTCTAACCAAACATTAAACTGAGATAAACTTTCTAGGTCTCAGGTTCGAAAATAGACTTTGGACTTAAGAGTATGCTCATCTTTATGTCACAGGTTTGAAACCCCTTCAGATGCAATCAACTCTTGATATGAATCGATACATACAAAACTTTATTCTGACTTGAAGTGGGGCCTCCGCTAGTGAATGGTGGTTCTGATATCCAAAGTAGTCGATATTTGGGCCGAATACCAAAAAAAAAAAAAAAAAAGATTGTGATGCAAAAATTGTGCTCATAAGTCATAAATGGGTGTGTATCATATCATGCACTCGTGATATCACAACCATAATCTGCAACAAACTCTCAACTCTCAAGTACAAAGAACATGTCTTGGTTGCTAAATTTATACATATATAAAAATACAATAGTCTTCTAAAAAAATGTTTCCGCCCATTCTTCCCATCCCCTTTCTCTCTCCACTTTATAATAATATCTCTCTATATATTTTTAGGACACTCTCACTCTCTCCACTATTTAATTAAAATGTGTTTTGAATTAATATTGTTAGTGGTCTTATTTATTTATTTTGTATAAAATTAAATTAATAAATTCTACTTTTACAAAATTAATATGATAAATCATTAAATTGAGAAAAATCTCAATATAATTTTTTTAATCAATCTAATTTTTTTTAAAATGCATCTTTTTATTTTATTTTATTGATTTTATAATTATTCTTTTCATAGAGCAATATTATTTCACTAAAGTAATGAGTGTTTTGCTATCTATTTCATTAAATAATTAATTTTTAGATGAATTTTATTTAAGTAGATTTAAGATAAATATTTTTTTTAATTAAGCTTCACGTTTCTTTTCTTCTTCAAATATTCAATTTAATTAATTATTTATTAT
The DNA here is from genome assembly GCA_037126765.1 of Stenogyne calaminthoides. Classification (NCBI taxonomy): domain Eukaryota; kingdom Viridiplantae; phylum Streptophyta; class Magnoliopsida; order Lamiales; family Lamiaceae; genus Stenogyne; species Stenogyne calaminthoides. The sequence goes on from JBBCBC010000002.1 coordinate 40,786,947, forward strand.
ATTGTAAAGTGTCTTACTACAAACTAACAACATTATTGATGTTGACAAATAATACATATATTTTTTTAAAAATACATTATGTAATTAAAGTTTCAACACACTAAATATTAATATAACGCTAACTCGGCAGCTCCGTCCTTGATTAACGAATTGACAATCTAATATTAATATACATAAATAAAAAAATAATTTATATATATGATTATTATATTAAAAGAGAATTTTGTTAGTATGAGACTATCTCATTCGTGAGACAAACATTACAAATATTCACTTAATATTTGAGTTATAGAAATACTTTTTGAATTAGGTTGGAGTTCTACAAATTAATAATTTATCACATAATATAGTAAATAAGAGCTGTCGAGAATCGCTCGGGTGAAATACTAGTATGTGAAAAAAGGTATTCCATTATTTGTTTGTTAAAATCTCTTGTCCCACATAACTACACTCTATAGACGTGGCTTATTAACTCTCTCTAAAATATTTCTTGCATTAGTTGATTCACTTTGTCCCAATAAAATAATTGAAATCAATAGTTGAAATGAATAATTGGGTTGGGACTCAATCCAAATCTTGATCTAGCTACAAGAATGATATTTTATTTTCAAATATCAAATACTAGTAGTATTCAATAAAAAAATCATCCACAAATAATAATGACAAAAAAGTTTATTTGTGAATGAACCTTACACACCCCAGTTTGTACTATTAGTTTATTCATTCACAATTAAAAGGGAAATTTCAAATTCATTTGTCGAAACAGATAATCCAGGTTGATTTTTAGCCATAGATGCAAATCTGAGTCGATCAATCCAAGAGTTTGACAAAGAAAAGAATTTGTATGACTAAATATATTATCTAACTAAACATTAAACTGTGATGGCGAAATTGCCCCTCATAAGTGTGTGGTTTATATATGCCTTTGCTTGCTAAAAGTGTGAAAAAAACATATTCCATTCCATCAATTATTTGTTAAAATTATATTCATCATGTGACTGGACTATTGATACTTGTTTTTTTTTTTTTTTTTTTTGACAGGATTGATACTTGTTCATTTATCTGCACTATAAATAGAAATAAAATTGAAAATAGACCACATCAAATGGACAGAATACATACAAGAAACCATAACATGCAATGCAGCAATAATTCAAGTTCTGGAATCTGAGTCCAAAGGGATGTGACATATGGTACATTTGGAGCTTGTAATAATAGACAGACTAGACGAGACTACTACAGTCGATTATTGCATATCATTTTTAGGATATAATTCATGTATAAATTTGAGAACATTATTATTCATTCATTTCAGATATGATCTCATCATGAAACTTGAAAATATATAAGATAATCTTGAATAGATAGAGATGCAAAGATTTCCTGTTACATACCATCATCTTCAACCTAAGTGCTTCATGCATATATTAACCAATAACAATACTACCATTCACAGAGCTAATAGATAGATTGTCAATAAGGGCTTAATGTGCAAGGTTTAAAGATAGAAAATTCCGATTCCATCCCAAACTCCCAATTGCATACACGAGCATGCTCACGTTGAGTTCCTGCAAGATTCAATTGAACAAGTATATAATTTCATTTTTACTTGTGCATAACATTTTGACAAGCTCGTGGCGTTATTTGAATAATATCATAAGAGTTCCATGTTAATTTTTTATATTTTAAAATTATTTGGACTAAACATCTTTTAGTTGGAATCATTTTGTACAAGAATGATGATTGTAATTTTGTTACCCATTTGTTAAAAAGAATTTTTTATTAATAAAGTATAGATTTTTAGATTATAATAGTGGTGTGGATTGAACATGATGCACATATCTTTTTGTTTTAGAATTCGTATGAGATGGTTTTATCTGATATATGGTATAATATAAATATGTGTCTCCTTGACCGTTAATTCAATTTATACATAGAAAAATTCTCCCACATTATGTCTTTTGATTATAGCATTCATAAGAGTTCCATGTTAAGTTGTCTTAAAAGACAGTTGGAATCATTGTACAAGAATGATGATTGTAACTTGTAAGCAGTGTTAGAATAATAAGTATAGATGGACATTTTTAAAGCCTTTTTATTAGAATAACCCATTTAATATATATATGTGTACTCTTGACCTAATTCAATACATAGAAAATTCTCCCACATTATGTCTTTTGATTATAGCATGACATGGTATCGATGCGGTTGTGGGTTGAAACAACTCCACCCATTTAAATTGTCCACTCTGTTGGGGCCTCCTCAGAAGAAGAGACAATGAGGGAACAAGTGAGGGAAGTGTTGAGGAAATTAGTCTCCCTGAACTCTCGTTTAATTTGGTTTACGTGAGTAAACTTACTCGTAATCTTAATTGTTGTGTCTCATTCTATCCACGATCATTGCTTGCTTGAGGATCTTCTGACGAAAGAAGATTATTGGTAAGGGACGTGAATCTGGCGGCCTCTACATCCTTGAGACACATCAGACTAATTCAGTAGCATGTGCAGGAACCGTCTCTCCCATGGATGCACATCGTCGGTTGGGTCATCCTTCTCTTCCTTTGTTGAAGAAACTGTGTCATGAGTTTTTCTCGATTATCATCTCTAGATTGTGAATCTTGTCATTTTGCTAAGCATCATCGTATTAGTTTGAGTCCTCGAGTCCATAACCGAGCAAGTGCTCCTTTTGAGTTAGTCCATTCTGATGTTTAAGGTCCATGTCGATTACATCTAAAACACGGATTTCGTTATTTTGTCACCTTTGTTGATGATCATTCTAGTATGACATGGTTATATTTGATGAAAAAATCATTCGAAGTTATTTACTCATTTTTACGTCTTTTGTCTTTGAGATTAAGACTCAATTTGGTGTGTGCGTGAAAACTCATGAAGTGATAATGCTAAGGAGTATCTCTCCGAAACATTTCATTGTTATATCTTTGATAATGGCATTCTCCACCAAACATCGTGTGTTGATACAACGAATCTCAAAATGGTGTGGCCGAGAGAAAGAATAGACATCTTCTTGAAACAATTTAGAGCCTTGTTATTTTCCATGCAAGTACCTAAAACATTTTGGGGTCGATCTTTTTTTCTCTTGCTTGTTTTCTTATAAATCGTATGCCTTCTACGGTTCTCGGATTGGTAAAACTCCTTTTCATGTTCTATTTCCATCTAAGTCCTTGTTTTCTATTGAGCCTAGAATATTTGGTTGTACTTGTTTTTTGTTAGGGATGTTGGCCTCAGTCACAAAATTAGATCCAAAATCTTTGAAGTGCATTTTCTTGGGTTATTCTAGGGTGCAAAAAAGGGTTATCGGTGTTTTGTCCTAGTCTCAACAAGTATCTTGTGTCTGGCGATGTTGCCTTTTACGAGCATACACCATTCTCTCATTCCATTCCTCCTCCTCCCATTTGGGGGAGGATCTGTTTTTCGATATATCTGATTCCTCTCCGGTGATACCTCCATCGACTCCACTCGGCCACCTATCATACAAGCGTATTCTCGTCGTCCTCCACCTCCTATTCCGCTCATCGCGATTTGGTTCCCGATATGCCCGACTTCATGTATCCGATGAGCGATATCTTCGTCAGCAGATCCTCCTCCAAGTGATGATCTCCCATTGCTCTTGAAAAGGTAAACGTTCTTGACTTTATCCCATTTCCTCTTTTTGTTTCATATGATCACTTATCCCTTCCTCTCGAGCTTTTTGTTTCTTCTCTCAAAACCTGTTCTAAAAACCGTTCAAAAAGCTTTGGCCCATCCGGTTGGCGTAATGCCATGATTGAGAAATGAATCGTTAGATACTATTGGCACTTGGGTTTTGGTGGATCTTCCCGAAGTAAGCGACCTATTGGTACGCAAATGGGTGTTTCTTGTTAAAGTTAATCTGATGGTTTTTGTGGCTCGGTTGGCTTCGCCTTGTTACCAAAAGGCTATCTTTCGGACTTATGGTGTTGACTATTCCGACACCTTTTTCTCCTGTTGCCAAACTTACCTCGATTAGGCTCTTGATTTTGATGGCATTTACTCATCATTCGCCTTTACACCGGTTGGACATCAAGAATGTCTTTCTCCATGGTGATCTTGTTGATCTTATTTATATGGAGCAACCCACGGTTTTTGTTGCTCGGGGGAGACTCATAAGATATGTTATCTTGAAGTCTTTGTATGGTTTGAAAGCGAGTCCTCGTGCATGGTTTGGTACTTTTACTCGTCTTTGTTGAGAAGTTTGGCATGAAGCAAAGCAAATCGATGATTCTCATTTTTCATATGCATTCCGAGGGTGGTATTATTTTGATGGTTGTGTATATGGATGATATTGTTATCTTTGGGAGTGATGTTAAAGGAATTGCATCTTTGAAAGCTTTTTCTTCCTACTCGGTTTACTACCAAGGATTTGGGGACACTTAAGTATTTTCTTGGTGTTGAAGTGAGTAGGAGTAAGAAGGGAATTTTCCTGTCTCAAAGAAAGTATGTGCTCGATTTGCTTTACAAACAGAAAAGCGGGGAGCTAAACCATGTAGCTCTCCAATGGTTCCCAATTTGTAGCTTACAAAAAGGGTGTGTTATTTGATGATCCGGAAGATCTGAAGGTTGGTTGGAAAGTTGAATTATCTTAGGGTGACAAGTCCAGATATTGCTTACCCCGTAAGTGTAGTGAGTCAATATATGTCATCACCAACTGTTGATCACTGGAAGGCGGTAGAGCAAATCTTGTGTTATTTGAAAGGAGTCTCGGGTTGTGTATAGTGACCATGGTCACGAAAAGGTTGAATGTTTTTTACGATCTTTGATTAGGAGGGGTCAAAGGAAGATCGAAGGTCTACTTCAGGATATTGTGTTTTCTTTGGGGGAAATTTGATTTCGTGGCAAAGTAAGAAACAAAAAAGTAGTCTCACGTTCGAGTGCAAAGTCGAATATAGAGCTATGGCCAAAGGCGTGTGCGAGATAGTATGGGTATATGAGTTTCTAAATGAAATGGGTTTAGAGATCTCAATACCGGCTAAAACTGTGGTGTGATAATCAAGTTGCGCTTCACATTGCCTCTAATCCAGGTCTTCCACGAAGCGGACCAAACACATTGAGATTGGTTGTCACTTTGTTCGTGAGAAGATTCAACGTGGGCCTAACTTCAACAAGGTTATATGAGGATGAAGATCAATTAGGAGATATCTTCAAAAAAGGCTCTTAATGGGGTTAGAGTTGACTATCTTTGTAACAAAATTTGGCATGATTAACATCTATGCTCCAAACGAGGGGAGTGTTAGAATAATAAGTATAGATGGGCCTTTAGTGGGCCTTTATTAGAATAGTCTATTTGCTTGTATATATATATGTATACTCTTGACCTAATTTAATACATAGAAAATTCTCCCACATTATGTCTTTTGATTATAGCATGACAAGCAGCATCAAAACCCTCTCTTATTTTACCATCCAAACCCAAACTAAAGCATGAAACAACTCCCTTGCTCTCTAACCTTCATTTTTGGTTCTTTTTCCGAAGAATAAGAAATATCCGCCATTTTTAACTAGTAGGTGCATGTGATTTGTGAACATAGCCATACATATAAATTGCACATTAATTATTTCTACAACAAAGCCTGGTCAGCGATATGGATCATATTTCTCCATCATGTTTTGTCACAATATATGCTCTCACTCACACATACATATATATATGCAAAACCGAACACTAAATACTACTTATATGAAAAAAATTGGCTAACAGCACCCGACAAGCAATGCCGACCTCCATAAACATACTTGACCGTTTTGCACACCAAAATAGAGACATCCCAAATTATATCATGTCATTGTCACTTTTACAGCCCACTTCACACATGGAACACTCTCTCTAGATAAGGACCAATAGCAAGCACCTTCTCAAACAGCAAGCCCCGAATTCAGCTCTGCTCATGCTTTACAGTATTTGATCCCAAAAGCACACAATTCACATCCACCCCTTAAAGCATGCATATGATCACCTGAAACAATCGGCTATTGATACGCCTCCTTATTATCTAGTATTAGTATTAGTATTAGTTGGGCTTTTTAATTATTGTTAGAGTCTTTTTAATTAAGTCTAGAATAAATAAATGTGTTGTGGGTTTTCTTTCTTAGGGCATAAGTTAGGGTTAGGGTTTGAATCTATTTAAGTGAGGTTTCTCTAGAATTATTATTATCTTGGATCATAGAATTGAGCAGCCGTTTGGCTTGTGGCAGAGATTTCTCTGTGGCAAGGATTTATTTCCTTGTGGCCTCTTTTGAGGATTCCGTTCTTTTCGTTTATCAGTAAATTTCAATTCATATTCGTATTAAATTTCTATCTTTTTATATACCAATTTCCTCTGCTCTATCAGCTATATTGTGAAGTTAGATGAATATCTTATGGTATATTGAACTAGAAGTAGGTGAGACCTCCTCTCTTCTAGTTTCTCAATCTCACTACATCCATGTTGCTAGTTGTTTTCTTGATCTAAAGGTGTCTCCAGAAATCTCCCAACCCATCAACCAAACTAAACTGTACCACAATTGGCTGATTAGCAAACTGATGGGTAGGTTGTGGGTTTAAAAAAAAAAAAAGATATCAAGACCCAAGACAGTTAAAAGAAAATTTACTGTAACAGAAATTCCAACATGTATAGCAGTGCGATAAGCAGATTGCTAACATAGTAACATAACAAAACTTTACATTCCATTACCGAAGAATGTAAGATTGAATATGTAAAAAGAACCCAATACCTTCTAAGAAACACAGGGAGGATTTTCAGAAGCTGCACGTAGACATGATGTGCGCCATCGCTGAAATTTGAAAAGTGACCAAAACGTCATGGTTCATTGCCCGATGATCATCTTTTGTTCTTTGATTTTGCAGTAGCCCATTTGAAAAATCCACAGTTTGCTTCAGGATTAGATGAAGGCCCCTGAGGTATATATAAATTTCCATCAAGCCCAATTTTACTTTTCCAGAGAAATTACCTAATAATATGATCCTAGTTTTATAATGCCCAAACAGTTCATATCTAAGCAATTTCTAAATCCTAAACCACCTCACAGTAATGCAAAGCTAATCCAGATGTAATCAATGTAAAATATATTACTAGCAGCAATTTAAAAAATTCATATAAGTAAAGGGCATGCACCAAGAACAATTGTGAAAATCAAAGTACACTAGTCAATGGAATTTAGATGCGATCGGGAGGTCTACTTTTGCTTGTAATTCTCTAAAGTTAGCTCCAAGTTGGTAATAGAGTGTTTGCAGCAACTTCTGATGATCTTTGTAAATAGTACAAGTTATCCAGGACATATTTTACCTTAAAAAACATTTGAGTAGCCCAAAAATGCCCGTACAAGTAACATCACATAGTCACCCTCCGAATTCATTCGCCATAGAATTTTTCACGAGCACAACAAAAAAAAGTGTTTTTAAGGTTTAGAAAAGACTCACATTTAATTAACTATTATTGCATAATCTGCGAGTAGATAATTCCTTCAGGAACTTTTAGGGGAAGAATGGATCTCAAAACCTAGAGAGATAGGTCTTATTTATCATCTATAAGACTATAACAAACATAAATGCCAGAAAGATGCAAGTTAGCCACATATACCTCAGCACGAGCGCAGACATAAAACCGACGCCCTAAATTAGGACCGGATTTCTTCACAACACGAGACACACAGGATTCCTTGTGGCCCTTGCAAAGAGGTATGCTAGTTTGCATAAGTTGCTGAATCCTTTGCCACTCAACTAAAGCCATGCCATTACTTTCTTTTTCTGGCATAGCCTCTTGCATAGATGTACTTTGTTCATACTGCAACTCCTTTGCTGCATCTTGCTCAGCACCATCAGTGGAAATTTCATTGGATTCACAGTAAGGAATGGAGATATCTTCTTGAGTAAGCGCCTTATCAGAAAAAAAGCCTGTCTGAGTCACCACTGGGTCCTACTGTTTTCTGGAAAAAAGATTTGAGTGAAAGCTGACTTTGTCTTGCTTTTTTCTTGGAAACCACGGGGGAAAATAACTCAGTATGACGAATTTCGGAGTAAGGTGAGCCAGAAGATTCTCTTTGTGAATCTTCAAGACAGTCATCTGATGTACAGAGGGCACCTTGTTGAGTCAAATGTAGCGGTCTTTTATTGAGTTGACTGCATCTTTCAATAACAATTCTATCATCTGAAATAGAACTGGACCCTCCAGATAAGTTAATTTCTTCAGCAGATAGCCTTTTTGCGAACATTGACACTGTAATGATGGCGGATATAAACCTTAAGTTAGAATAAATTCATTACTTTTTGTATCAAAATTGCAAAGATATTCAGACTATGATGCAAATGTCCAGGAAACCAAATTCTAGGTCATCTGTGGATAAGTTATGCACCAGAAATGAAGTACCATTGACACCCCCCCACCCCCAACATTATGTATTTTTTGATAACTCGGTATCCGGCCCAAGGACCGACTAATCCGGGGGATCAGTACCATTGATTCCCCCCCACCCCCAACATTATGTAAAAGGCAAGGACGAATTGACTAAGATCAGAGGATGGAAAATTTCGATAAAATTGATCAATGGGGTGTAGCCCCAATTGGAGAGTAGGAATTACTGGGTGCTGAATGTAAATGGGTTATAATTTTGAAACAGATCATGACTAAACATTCTTTGCCATTGGGAAATACTCCAACTTGCTTAAATTTGTCATTTTAAAGATCTCTATCTTTTCAGATGAAATACTAATAGCGGTACTGGATATCAGACTGTTGCATTTCAGGTGTGTTTCAAGACCTTCCAAGTATTGAAGAGTGGGATCAGTCATCTCAAAACTAGGTATTTGTTGTTACAACCTTCAGCTAAAAGCATGAAAGATTCATCAAATCATTGACCAACATCTAAGTGTATGTACTGGAAAAAACAACATGTAGATTTCTTAGTAAAAAACTAATACCCCAAGTCAAATTTTCACCTTGGTGAACCAACTCATCTTCATCTTATTATTTAAAAATGAAGCATATTCCTAAAAAAGACTTAAGAATGCAATAATGTTATTTGACAAAAAAAATGTTTTTTATTTCAAACCCTAGATAAAACATGTACTCATATTAATGCATATTTGCATATATAATTACAATCAAATCAGACCAACATCTATGTGTCTGTAGATTAAAAACTGAACATTTCCAGAAACCTCCAAACGAAGCAATGAGGACAAAACATGTACTCATAGACAATGAAGTGGACATCCAGAAACCTGAGGACAATGTTATGCTGCTGAATATTGGGGATCTCCACCAAGCTCATATAGACAGGAGCATGATCCGAGCCCTCCAATTTAGCATTTCTTGAGTTTATGTCTTTATGCCTAGAATACTTATTAGACAAAGTGATGAGAACTTGCCTGAATTATTTAATGAAGATAAATATAGAAAATATATATCAAAGGAAGAAAATAAAGGGAGGGGATCTTATAGATTTAGGATATTATTTTATTAGCTTATTTAATTTGATATGATTAGATTTGTAGATATCAGTAAATCTGATTTCTTTTTGCACAAGTAGAGAAGCCCATGGGCTTTAGGTTTTCTTACTCTTATTTAATAACGTAGCATTGTACTACAGAATTATGATGAGAGAAATATATAACTTTTTACAAAGATATCTTCTTTGCGTCCTAGCTATTCCGTGCATTCATTGATTTGTCATTAGTTTTTTCTTGTATTGAGGTTTCATCAATTGTTTTCCTAGTTTATTCGTGCATCCATTCGAGTATCTAGGTTACCTCGGTATAGAGGTTTCATCAATTGGCCTCAGAGCCCGGTCTGTTATCACACGCTATTCCGCTAGCAATGGTGACTAACAAGGAACGGTTCAAAAATCTGGAAACTTCCATGGCTGAACTGAGCAACGCGGTGCGTTCATTGACGATGCAACGTGGGGAACGCTTCGGCGACGGTGGTGGACGTCGGGATAGACGTTCTGAGGGGACCACTTGGAGGCTGGAATCATCGATCGAAAACGAGGATTGAGAAGGTTTCGAAAGAAGAATGACGAATCCGCATTCTCGGACGTCGCGAAAGGAAAAATTCCGTGAAGTCGGGAATCATCCGGTCGCAATAACACGCGATACCATCACAGATGTCGCCGTCGGGAGGTGGGCGACATACCAACGAGCATAACTACGAAAAGGGAAGAGTCGCGTTCGCCCGAGAAATAAGGAAGAACGAAAATGCTTTATTTGAAATTCGGGGGTTTCATTGCGATGGATAGGGTACGAGAATCGGAGGAGGCAACGATTCCAAGGAGGATCGGATGGCACCACAAAGGCGTCGGTGTATTTTTGAGCAAGAGGGGCGTCGGGAGAGAGATGTCGTGCACCGGATATCATTGATCGCGACAAGGCGGTGGCGATATCACGATCGTGAACCCGCAGGATGATTCGTGGGAGAGGAAAATCATTTTGTGAAGTACCTCGATCGTTCCACATGGGCGGAATTGGTGGAAGGAGAAGGTAGGGACGATGGCGAGTCGGACGACAAAAGGTCCTAAATATGAAGAGGAACGGCAGAGTGGTTCGAGCAGGTTAGTGAGGGTCCTAAATCGATGAAGAACAGGAAAAGCAACTAACCAAGATAAGTACAGAGGTCAAGATTGGGTTTAATCAACTAGATAGTTTCAATTCATCCGTGAAATTGGAATTAGAATTGCAATCAAGTCGATTATACCAATAGCTACTGAGATGTTGAGATGGGTCTTTGTTGATTAAAACAATTCTCTTTATACCTAAGCATCTTTCGTCCGATTTCTCTAACTTGGAAAAACGAGAAGAGTTGGATCTGGGCCCCGCTTGCGTAAATCAAATGTGAATACATCGAGGATCTCGAGAGAAGAAATTTGCCAAAATCAATCATGTAGTAGCTACACTGCGAGAATCCATGCCTCATAAAGTGAATTTCGATGAGAGGGTCGATCCCCAACCTCTTTTGGATCAAGATTAGCTCTTCAAACAACAACATAAAAGATAGAGTCGCTTATTCATATGCCATGGTGTAATTTGGTGTTCTCGAGATGATACAATTTCGATCAAAGATTACCTCGGGGGCCATGTAAGGAGAACAAATACCTCTTGAAAGCGGTTTGGAGATCGATAAATCAATGACCACAAGGTAAAGTTGAATGTGGTAGACCCGAACGAGAATCGTGATGAGATCATCAACGCATCGGATGTATCAAAAGCAGGGAAGATGAACCAACCGAGGTTAACAATGATCAAACATATTTTTTCTCGATTGATAAAACTTGTTGTAATCATCAAGGTTTTGGTGAAATCGATGACGGATGGAAGTGCTTCTAGAGTTTTGGTTTGGCTACCATCGACCAAAGATATTCTCAAGAAGATGCATCGAAAGAAAAGATTTAGCACCTCTCGGGATTGAAGTTTACGGTAATGTGGGGAGGCGATCCACTTGAGTGGGTGGATAACACGAAGCGATATTTTGATCTACAAGAAATCCAAGTGAAAGATTGTATGCGAATCGCTCCTATTATTTAGAGGGAGAGTTGCGGCGGTGGTGGAGATGGTTCGAAACAGCGAACAAGAAGAAAAAAAGATGAGGCGTAGGAATCGGTTATGGAGATGGTTGAACAAGTCAAGCAGGGGAAAAAAGATGAGACATGGGAATCGGTTAAGGAGTTGTGGCGCGACTTCCGGATCTTAACCTTGAGGACAAGGTTCATTTTAAAGGGGGGTGATGATGAGAACTTGCTGAATTATTTAATGAAGATAAATATAGAAAAAATATATATCAAAGGAAGAAAATAAAGGGAGGGATCTTATAGATTTAGGATATTATTTTATTAGCTTATTTAATTTGATATGATTAGATTTGTAGATATCGAGAAATCGATTTCTTTTTGCCTAAAATAGAAAGCCCATGGGCTTTAGGTTTTCTTACTCTTATTTAATAAATCGGGATTGTCTACTACTGTAATTATGATGAGAGAAATATAGAACTTTTTACAACAGTATTCTTTGCCCGTCCTAGCTATTCCGTGCATTCATTCGGTGTCGCTAGTTTTTCTTGTATTGAGGTTTCATCAATTGTTTTCCTAGTTTATTCGTGCATCCATTCGAGTATCTAGGTTACCTCGGTATAGAGGTTTCATCACAAAGTTACAAAAGAAAAGCCAAAGACGATAATTGAAAATATAGAGTGGCAAGCATGCCTCTATCTCTAAAACTACACTAGTGATGCAGAAATTGCAATAAGAAATGCTCAAATCTAAATGAAATGATTATTTCCAAGTCGGTGGTCCAATCACTTACCTAGGTGTATTACCAGGTTTCCAACGTTTGAAATCCTCTAGTATGTCACACTCTTTAACATGGCAAGCGAAAAGTGTATGTTCTTGATTTTCTCCTTTATGTAAGCATGGCCCAGCACCAAGAAGGTGATCAATACGTGTTCCAAAATTGAACTCCTCCGCCCCACTATTTGTAGGCCAACACGTGCAGGCTTCACTTCTATCATATGGTTAGAAACACACGATGAGTCAAAAAGTTCACTGCAAAACTAAGAATTAAGTACAAAACTCAAGAAGCTTTTGAACCTGTGAGGATGTTTTTCCCGGAAAACATCAAAAAAAGCACCACCATTTCTCACCAGCAAAGATCTAAACCAAGTCCTAAACCTGCAAAGATGGAATTTAATTATAAATGATCTTTTCCAGTAATATACCCAAACGAAACTTAAATTCTTAAATAGAACCTGTACTCATCAAGAAGTGAAAAAAGAGTTCAGAAACTCACTCATTTTTCTCAAAATCTGGTCCAGCCTCACAACAATCTATGGCAGAGGGGGCAATGTTAAGATCACCAACAACAAATATCCTACGTCCTTGACTTAAAAGAGACTCCCACCTTTTCTAAAACAAAATCGTAAACATTATAGTTAAAGTATGCACTTCATCAGCCAAGATCCACCAATCTAATCCATTAAGAAAAAGGAAAAAGAATCAAGTTAATAAAAAAAATTAAAGTATGCAACAGTAAAGGGTACTACAATATCAATGTATAGAATTCAATTTCTTAAACTAAATGCACCCAAAAATAATATTTATTGCTCTAAATAACTCCAATGCTGTTGATCAATTTATTAATCAAAGACCTCCAAAAGATAAAATCGAAGATGGGAAATGCAAAACTACCCAAAACCCCACAAGAGATTCTGATACACTCATTGTAAAACTAACTCAGACTACAAATTACATTTCCACATTGCCTGTATGCACATACATGAACAATTAAACTCTCATATTGAGGATTATGGAAAGCAAAAGGCACAGATCAATTTACCTGCATTATGTTGAAAAATTTGTGCTTAAATTGTATTCTTTCGGTATCATCACGTTGAGCTCTAGGTCCATATACATTGAAAAGAACTGAAGAAAGAAACATTCATATGTTACTAGCATACAAAATACAGCAATATCAGTCAACTAAGATTATGGTACGCACCAAAATGTTCATGGTCAGTTATGATACAACGTCCTTCACCATCAATTTTCAGAAGCTCGTCAGACGATGAAAATTCTTCTAGTCCTTCCATGGTTGATGAATGTTCAGTTTTCCTGGACAATAAACCTGAGGAAATCTTAAGAACACCAGTGAAGCCCTCCTCTGCTGAAACTGGCAAAGATACTTCATAGCTTGAAAATGTAGACTTGACACGGCAAAATGTCGCAACACCTAATTAACATATAAATAAGAAAACTAATTTCACCTTTCTTAAAATACAAAATACAAGCAGTGCCTAGAACAGGAAAAGGGAAAATCGTATCCAAATATCTCCATTCTAGTGGTTAGAACAAATTCTTTAAAAAGAAATTACGTCCGTGTTTTCAAGGAACGAAGACACATCCAACCATAGGTTTCAGATGATTAACAGTGCCTTTATCTGAGCAAAAAGCTTGAAACTTTACAAGCATGAAAAGAATGCAAACATAAATTCACATGCTATATATAAATTTTTGCTCAAGAAGCTGGTACTCAAGTCCCAGCTTTACTAAACAAAAAAAGCAATGCAAACTGGAATCAGCATATGGTTTGATAAAGGAGCCCAAGATCAGCATAAATTACTTGTACTCTGTTACAATGTACACGTATGTAATGCTGATGTTGGCTCCAAAAGGAAACCACCATTGGGTTCCATGCCATTACTATATATAAAAACGAGTAGAGAAAGGAAAGGCAACAATCCCCACCGGAATACCCGGTTCGGCCTTTCTGGGTAGTGCGAGTGCAAGAGAAAAATGACTCATAACCCTCCGCCTGTACCAAATCCGCTTTGAATTCTTGTCTCGACAGTTTCGTCTCCTGTGAATGTGACCAATAAAATGGATGAAAAAACATTCAATTCAATGGACGAATCCAAAATTTGATGGGAAAGATGTATATTTGGAGAAACCTGAAAGCAGATGATATCGGCGTCAAAAGAATCGAGCAATTTTCTGAGAGAACCGAACTGTGAGACTCGAGGCCTCAGCCCGTTTACATTGTACGTCACTATTTTCATTCTGCACTTTACAAATTTTTCCCTCCGGTTCGAGATGCAAAGAATATCCGCGGGAGTTGTTCGAGTTAATTATACTTGCTTCCCACTAAAATAATAGAATCGATTCGTTCATCGTTAACCTAAAAATTCGAGGAATTTGCCTAAAATAGAAATGAAGAAAAAACACAAAATATACCATCTCCGCCAAGAGAAGAAATTGCGAGGCCAATCTGCGGAATTAAAACGCATAACGCAAATTTTAGGGCGAAAGTAATACTAATTCGATTTTCCACTGATTCAAGCATAAAATCCAACTTTGGTGTAACAGCTACAGAAACGAAAATAATAGATGAAGATTCTCTCGGGCACAGGTTCTATTTTGCATTTCTTTTCTCCAAATATTTTACTTTTTTTCTGTATTGTTTTTGGGTAATATTCGTGTGGATATTTTCTCCATATACTAGTAGTTATAGCCTATAGGAGTAATTCTTTGATGAAGTTGACAAATATAGTTTATTTGAGCATGTAAATGCTTCTTTTTAGTTTCTTATATTAGTAGTAGGGATGATTGAAGAATTAAATTTGGAAGTAAATCAAGATTATCAACGGCTTTGCGTTTATATTTTAATATAGAAATTCAAAATGGAATCCAATCCAAATGCTAGATATTTGAGAGAGTGACTTTCCACTCCATTTTAGTAGTTAAAGTTACTAGGTCCATTAATACTCCTTACTTTTGCTAAGAGGTGCAAAAAGGAGGTGTAAATAATCTTAAATACCTTTACTTTTGCTTTTTGGACTACTTAAAAACCGAACTAAATGAACTGCATCTGAAGTGACAAAATCCCACTTTTCAATGCAAAAGCAACTGAAAAAATCGGCCTCATCCTTTCTTACACTCAACCAAAAAGTAACTCTCACTTCTCTCAATTATTATTACACACCACTTTTCCTAAAAAAAATTCTCTCTCTTTCTTTCTAAAATTTCTCTCAAAGCTTCTTCAATAATTGTTTCTTTGTGGTAAGCTTGTGTCCGAAAAAAAAAAGAGAAAATTCCAAAAATCCTAAAGCAAGACATAGAATTTGCGATTCGAGCTCTGGTTCGTTTTCGGTTCCGTTTGTGTTGTTTGGATTTTTAATTTTGATTTCTGTTGTTTGGATTTTTCAGTTAGGGTTTTTGTTTGTTGTTGCAGAAAAAATGGTGAAAAGGAAGCTTGCATCACCAAAAAAAGATGAAAACAAAGAAATTTTGAAGAAGACGAAACACAAAATTTTGTACATATTACTTGTTTAATAAATTTTTTATCTTGATCGATCAAAAAAAAAAAAAGAAAAAAAGAAGAGGAATTGATGAGAACCAAAAATAGAAATATACATTCATCTTTGTTTCATTTACAATTGGAAAATGTCATATCTAAAAAAATCTAAAAATTACATATCCAAAATCTCAAATTTTACATATCTTCGTTCTTATTCGACATGCACATATGCATAATTAAGATGAACATATTCATCCAACATCGATATGTTCACCAATTTTATGAACATATGCATTTCCAATTTCAGATATATCTTCAACCTAGCAAAATAACAAACCCTGATCTTAGAAAATGCATTTGAAAAGCTTCCAGATCTGCAAATATTTCTGCAAAACCCCCGATCTTAAAAAAACTTCAAATAACAAATTTTCAACAAGAACTCCAACTTCAAATCTTCAAGAAGAAAGGCCAACAAAATTAATCACCACAAACCCACAAAAATCAAAACAAAACAAACCAAAATCAATCACCACAAAACCCACAAAATCAAAACAAAAAATATTTTTGTTCACAAAAATGAAATCTGCACAAACATATTCAAAAAACCATATACAAAAACCATATTAAAAAAAAAACCACGAACCCACCGTCTTCAGCGGCGTCTCTGCCGCCGCCCCCCACCACACCACCACCACAAACACCGCCAAACCCCCCCTAATCCCACCCACCCCCACCACATATTCGGATCGATCCGCCTCTGATTACTCGCGGTCTTGATCTTTGTCTTGACCATGGGGGCGTAGATCGACACGGATTTTTTTTTCTTGCACGGGCCGTGAGAGGTGGTTGTGGTGGACTTCTGGCTATTTGGTTTTTTTTCGGGGAATTTGAGGCAATGATCGTCATTTTTTTACGGTTTTTTTTCTTGTGTTGTTGACACCGGTGGGCGTCGCCGTTTGTGAGAGAGAGAGAGAGGAGAGCATGTTTGGAAAGAAATGAAATTGAATTGTGGGTCGGCTAATTTGGTAATTAGGGGAGAAGAGAGAGAGAGAGTTTAGGGTGGGGGTATATTGGGTTTTTCAGGAATAATTTTGGACTTGAGAGTTATTAATAAAACAGATTGAACCTAGGAGTCTTTAAATGAGCCAACTTGGACCTAAGAATCATTATTTCTAGATATTTTTCTTGTTCAAATCATTCGACGTGAAACTTGATCTTGGTAACATGCAACTCTTTCCATCTTATATAATTTGTGTGCACAACATAGTTAACATGCAACTCTTTCCATCTTGCACTTATATAGATATTTTATTTTTCAAACTAAATAGTCAATATCCTACCATGCAATTCTAAAGAAGGATTCCACAATTTTTAACCATAAGACATTCACGGAGCAACACTCGATCTCATCTCCAAGTGAATTCTAAACCCTTATGATATATGTCATACTTGCAAAAATGTAGTAATAAGTACTAGCATGATTATGCAAAAGTACAATGTTAAATCACACCCTTATTTCATATGCAGTATTCATAATTTAAAATATAAAGGACAATTATTGAGAGAATTAATTAAATGATGCATGAAAAAAAACAGTGACCCGTAAAAAATATATATATATATATATATATATAAAAGATGTGAAAAAACATGCAATTCACGCTCATTGCGACTAGCAAGTCTAGTATACAACACATAGAAGTAGATATCCCAAAAGAGTTCTCCGAGTTTTATGGAGTCTAGGGTTTCTCTGCGAGAGAGTGTTTGTTAGGTTTTGGGGCCCTCCGGTGTCGCCGTCTTGCGGTTTTTACTTCGTTTTCGTCGGTTTTTCGTCGTCTTTTCTTTGCTTTTCTCTTCTTCATGTCGTCTTCTTGTTTTTTGGTCCTCTTTGTCTACTTTTAATTCGGTACTCGGTTTGTCTAACGTTATTTGCTTTTGGTTTCTGTGTTGCGCAGGCTCTTGCACGCTGTCTCTGTATTCATTCACTCTTTGTCTCCGATGGCTTCGAGGATTACGCAGGGAGAAGAGGATGTTCTGGATCTGGGGGATTTGATTGGTTTCACAATGCGGAAACGGAAGTCGGGGCCGGTTTGCTTGATCGGCAAGTTATTTTCTGAGAAAAGCTTTAATACGTTTGCACTGATGGACGTGATGTCAAAGGCTTTTCACCCTAAGGGAAAGCTAACATCAAGAGATTGGGGCAGTGAAATGCTGATTTTCTCATTCGAGAGTGGGGCGGATCGTGACTGGGTTCTGAAAAATCAGCCATGGCACTTCGACGGATGTTTGTTTTCGGTGAAAAAGTTATCGGGGACGGAGCAGCCATCTAGTGTGCAGATATTTTCGGCATCCTTCTGGGTTAGGGTTCTGATCTACCCCTAATCTGCAGAACGGAGACGGTAATCCGATCACTGGGAAATCGGATTGGAAAGCTGGAATGTTTCGAAAAACTGTCTGAATTGGACCCGATTGAATACGTACGGATGAAGGTGGAACTTGATGTGACGAAGCCTCTAATAGACGACATCCACACGAAGCTGGGATCTGACCAGATGTGGTTGCCGATTACTTATGAGTCATTGGCGTTCTATTGCTTCAGTTGCGGACTGATTGGGCATTGTTACAAATCATGTGCGGGCTTTGATAGGGATGATAAACCTGACCCGGAGAAGATGAAGTTTAGCACCTCATTGAAAGCTGTTATGGGGAAGTCCCTCAGAAACCATAAACCTGAAGTCATCTATTGTGATGTCCCAAATAAACCAAACCCAAGCCCTACCACTGTCGCCATACACAACCATCTCAGCCCCACCACCCATGCTCATACAAACCCTACCATACAAACTTTCCCTGCTACATGGGTAAAAACCTTTACCACCACCCATACCTCCCCATCCAATATATCTCTCATAACCGCCCAACTCAGCACCACCACATCCACTGACCACATCTTTGCCGCCCTCAGAAGCCAGCTTTCAATTGCTGATGAGCCATCTCCCCGACATATCAACCCGAGGTTTCTATTTACAGCTACTACTACTACCAGTGCTGTGTTTGGCCAACCTACCCTACCCCTAGCCCATATACCGAACCTGTTCACCACAACCCAACCCATCAACATCACAAGCTCCCTTCAATCCAACTCTCATGCAACCCAGAAACCCATGTTATCCCAGAAACCCATGCTAACCCTGATTCAGGAGGAATCTGAATCCTCCACGGTGGTGCCACAGAAGAAGAAATCATGGAAGAGGAAGACACGCCAGAAACACCATGCCCCTGCTGGTATTGAGACCGCTACAGTGGGGGTGCATTCTCGGAAATGGGGTCTCAGTCTTGTGGATGAGGATGAGGGGATTGACATTGCTCCGAAATCTAGGAAACTATCGGGGGACCAGATGGTGGAGGACCTATCTTTTGAATTTTCAACGGCGGCGGCTGCAGCGGGGCATGTTGGGATTATACTGAAAAGTATATTTTTACTTTGTATAACCAAACTGAATTTCTTATTTATTTTACTGAAATAAATTATTTATCACATATATGTTGCATTAAATATGAATGAATGTTATATATATTTACTGCATACCCGTTCGATAAAGTCAGTACGTGTTACGTTGTAGTTAATTTGGTGATACCAGATCATAGAAGATCAAATTAACAGTTCCTCGTGACTAAGTACAAATTCATAACCCAGATGAAAATGAACAACCCATCATGAAAGGTTGAAGTGTAAGGCTCAGATTGACTTGTCTTGACCAAGGGATTACACTAGTGCATTATGATGCGCTGAATAGGACCTACAGGAGGATAAATTATTCGGTACTGAATATACAAGAATTAGACCTCAGTGGTTCGTTATTTCTTAATCTTCGTCCCTTAAATAGGATCGTGTGAAATTAATAACTATTGCTTTGACTTATGATGGGAAGAGAATCAATGAGATTCGATACCTTGTATCTTGGAATATTATTAATTACATGACGATTGCTAAGATTTAATACGGAGAATCGCGTGCAAGTACGGCTTGCTTGATTTGTCCCCTTGGTGGGCTCAGAATCTTTATCATACAATGTTGAGCTGTCTTTACTCCAAGGACAAATATATTAATTAATATAAAGTTTGTTCAGTGACTTAATTAATTAATGGACTAAGATAATCTTAAACGCGGGAAATAATGACCGGGAGCCATATTATTGTGAAGTCGTAATGTGGGTTAAGATGGATAGTTCAATATTAATTTTATAGTGGAGTAAATTAATATTAATGGACTTGAATAATATTTTGGCTAAATATTAAAGCTTCATAGCCTATTGGAGGTCCAATCTTAATTCTCCTAAAGGCCCCTCAAATAGCCCAAATTAAAGTTCAATTAATGAAAAAGAGAAGAAAATATTTTGCCTAATTTTTCACAATTATTTTCAAAAATTTGGGTAGGAGAGAGAAAAAGATTTTTTCTTGATTTTCTTGGAAAGATCTTATGAAATAAGTATTCTTGAGATACAAGTTTATCCCATAAATTCAAGAAAGGAAAAAGATCTTATTTTCTTCCTACTTGGGTGAAGATTTTCGAAAGTTGTATGACAAGAAAGAAGGAGGAGATTTTGTTGGGAGATATTTTGGGAAATAAAATATATTGGATATATTCTAGATTGTATCTTGAGGAAGAAGCAAGAAAATTTCTCAACGTCCAACTAGGTCAAATTTTCGTCCCCCTCTAGTCCTATAAATAGGGGATGAATTTTTCATCCCCAATTGAAATTCCATGTGTTGGAAAAATTAGAAATCCACAAAGGTGGTGGCCAAAATATTTTATTTTCTCCTTTAGAATTAAAATTGTTCGTTGATAATCGTCCCACTGGATTACGTTCGTGGACGTGGGACATATTTGAGAAGACACTTTGGGTTGATCCATCGTCTCAACGGTTGTCTCTACGAGAGGTTAGTATTTACGTAATTCCTAGATTCCGCATGATTAGGATTTAAGGGAATTACGTGTACGCATGATGTTTATTTGCTTATTAATTATTATGTTGAATTGGTTTAGGATTAATTCATGTTAGTAATTAATTAATTAATTTAAATATGTATTTAAATTCACCTTGAATAGATCCGGGCACCCCTAATTCCCCAACATGGCAGCCCCACCGAACCCAATGAGTTGTTTCAGGTGGAACTGCTGGGGGCTTGGGACCCCTCGGAAGGTTCCGGTGCTGAAGAAGGAAATACAATCAAAAGGACCCATGTTTATTTTTCTTAGTGAAACAAGGTTGTTGCAGCATGAGTTAGTTAGGGTGGCAAGTAAGCTGGGCTTTGGGTGTTGTTTGGGTGTTGACTGTGTTATGTCTAATGGTGGTCGTGGGGGGGGGTTTAGGGTTACTATGGAGGGAAGAGTTTTCGGTGGAGATTTGTTCGTACTCTCAGAACAATATCGACGCCCGGATTGGGGAGGAGGATGTGTGGAGGTTTACTGGGATTTATAGGTTTCCGGAGGATGGTCAGAAGTGGAAAACATGGAGGATAATGGACAGGCTGGCAACGGGTAATACACTGCCCTAGCTGTGTCTAAGAGACTTCAATGAAATTCTTGGCCAAGGGGAGAAGGAGGGGGGTAACTTACGAAGGGATGATAGGATGAACGACTTCTGTGATTGTTTGGATAGGTGTCAGTTGGTCGACTTGGGGTTCCGTGGCCATAAATTCACATGGACCAACAAGCAGCCTGGTATTCATAATATCCAAGAGAGGCTAGATAGAGGGGTGGAGAATGGAAGTTGGGTGGCCTGGTTTCGCGGGCGTTGGGCGGGCGCCAGGCGCGCTATGCGCGGGCACCGGGCGCTAGGCGTTGGGCGCGGGCGACGACCGATATGGCCGAGTCGGGTGTGAGGCGTGCACCCAGACTCGCGAGCTGATCAGTGCACATGACGTGATTTTTCGAGACGTTTGAGTGGGAGAAATTCAAGACGGCGTTTCATCAAAATCAAGCCAAGAAAAATCAAACCATGACAATTGAATAATTTATGCCCAATATGTTTATTTTTCTGCTTTACTTGATTTATTATTGTATTTTCTTATACTATATTTAATTTATTTAAATGTGTTTGCATGAGAATTGCCCAACGAAAAATCTCAAATTCAAAATTACTAAGTATGTTTTAAATAATTAATTTGATTTTGAATCAAATTAATTTTGACCTCCATGATTTATTTATTTGTGAAATCTTTTGGATAAATTCCCCTAAGGGACGACCAAAAGAAAGCTTTCACATGAATAAATTCTCAAAAGGATGATTGTGAATTATTATTAGTGGTGACGATGACCCTCCCAAGAGGCTCGATCAAAACGAAGTAGTAATTCTGTATTTAATCATGGTTATTACTTAGGTACAAAATTGATATGCATATACTTCACCGAAGTCCCTGTCAATTTTGTATTGGTCAAGTGGGAGCCAACTATTAATTGTTTTTAATTAAAGGTTTGTAACTGTTCTTATTTGTAACCTACTTAAATGTGATTTAAATGATGACCCTCCCAAGAGGCTCATTTAAAACTGTTTTGAGATGTTGGCTGATGCATGTTCATATTTTTTTGAGATTTCAATATGAATCATGTGATCGAATTATGTGATTTTCTTTGTGTTGATCCGGATATCGACACAAGATGTGTGTTTATTTCAGTTCAGCATGTCGCAACTTTTTAATCCATTGTTAATACACTTAAAGTCAATAGAATAGTATGGAAACTATGTTGATTGGAAACGAAAAAATTATGATTGTCCTAACTGCACAAAAGCACAAGTGGATTCTTGACACACCAAAATTCAGATGAGCCAACTGACGAGTCAAAAATTCGGGGCTTGTCAGATCACCTTGCGAGAGATGTCGTCGCTGAAAATGGTGGAGGGCAAACCCGTAAGGGATTACGTCCTCAAAATTGATGGCCCATCTGAACAAACTTGAGGTTTTGGGTACAGATTATGATCTGGAAACCCAGATTAATTTGGTACTCCACTCTCTGTCCAAAAGTTTTTGAGCACTTTGGCCTCGCTAGCTGATTTGTTGCAAGCTTTAGTCTCGGACATTGATGGAGCACAAAACTCAAGCTTTGACGACAAGTGGTCCGTCTTCATCTTCTAGGCCAAAGGAAGACAAGAAGAAGAAGAGGACCAAAAGCCATAAGCAATCAAACTCAACTATTGCCAAGGGCAATGGTAAGATTGTTGGGATATAACCCCAACAAAGATGAGGAATGCTGGTGGTGTCAAGAAAAATCCAACGAGGAAGTGCTCTAACTGCAAAAGGACATTGGAGGTCAGCCTGTTCCAACCCCAAAAGGGCCGGAAAGAAAGGTAATTCTCAGCACTAGTTGTTGAAAATTGTTTAGCGGCGTATGTTACCCATTCGTGGGTAATGGATACGGGGTCCACTAATCATGTTTACTTCACGGGTTCAAGCGGACCCGACAACTTAGTGGAAGTGAGATCCTCATCATGCTAGGTGATGCTACGAGAGTGGCAGCTGAAGCAGTGGGAGACGTGCAATTGTCTTTTGAAGACAAGAGTTTAATTTTAAGAGATGTTCTTTATGTTCCTGTTTTCGCAAAAACCTAATTTCTATTTCAAAACTATTTGCTGATAGATATTCTGTTCATTTTAAACATGTTACTGTTAAGCGTAACGATGTGGTTATCTGTCATGGAACTTTACGGAACAATCTCTATATTATTAATGGTGCACATCACTCACAGAATGCATCCTATAACATATCTACTGTTTCGAGTAATAAAAGGAAACGTTCGACTAACGTGAACGAGACACTTCTTTGGCACCTAAGATTAGGTCATATTAATCCAAAAAGGATCCAAAGGTTGGTCCGAGATGGTTCATTGGAGTTCCTCCTGATTGAGCCATTTCCAACTTGCGAATCATGTTTGGAGGGTAAGATGACCAAGAGGGCATTTGGAGCCAAAGGGCTTAGAGCTAAAGAAGTGTTGGAGATCGTTCACACCGATGTATGTGGTCCAATGCAAATCAAAGCAAGAGGTGGCTACGAGTATTTCGTTACGTTTATCGATGATTACTCACGCTATGGGTACGTTTTCCTAATGAAGCATAAATCTGAGACCTTTGATAAATTCAAAGAATTTAAGGCTCAAGCAGAGAATCATAAGGAAAAGAGTATCAAGTTTCTACGATCTGATCGTGGAGGCGAATACCTCAGCGATGAATTCTTGAACTACCTGTCGGATGAAGGGATTGCATCCCAGTTGACTGCACCCGGTACCCCTCAACAAAACGGGGTTGCAGAACGAAGAAACAGAACGCTTCTAGAAATGGTAAGATCAATGATGAGTTATGCGGATTTACCAAAATCATTTTGGGGTTACGCCTTGCAAACAACAACTTACATTCTGAACTTAGTGCCATCCAAATCGGTTCCAAAAACCCCTAGGGAATTGTGGACAGGGCGCAAGCCCAGCTTATGACACATGAGGATCTGGGGGTGTCCGGCATACGTGTTGGATTAGGAAGCTGGGAAATTGGATGCACGTTCGGAATTAAGGTTGTTTATAGGGTACCCCGAAGTAACGAAGGGATGCATGTTCTATGGTCCCGAAGATCAAAAGGTCGTAATTAATACACACTTTAGATTTTTGGAAGAAGACTATATGAACGATAAAAAGCCTAGAAGCGAGATTACCTTAGAAGAACTTAGGGGGCCAACTCTGTTGCCAACTATACAAGAAGACATACCAAACGTCACAGCTACACAACCGGAACCTCATCGTAGTGGGAGGGTTATCAGACAACCCGAGCGATTCTTAGGGATCGGAGAGTCCTCGGACTTGATCTCAGGAGAAGAATCAAATCCATGGTCCTACAACGAGGTGATCCAGGACAAGGATGCGACATCTTGGCAAACATCAATGGAAGCTGAGATGGGTTCAATGGATCACAATAAAGTGTGGGAGCTAGTCGAACCACTTAATGGGGTAAAACCCATTGGATGCAAGTGGGTATACAAGAGAAAAAGGGGACCGAACGAAAAGGTTGAAACCTTTAAGGAAAGACTCGTGGCGAAAGGGTACACTCAGAAAGAAGGGATCGACTATGAGGAAACCTTTTCGCCCGTAGCCATGCTCAAGTCCATTCGAATTCTCTTGTCGATTGATGCGCACCTAGGTTTTGAGATCTGGCAAATGGATGTCAAGACAGCTTTCCTCAACGGAAGTCTTGACGAGGAAATCTATATGCAACAACCCGAAGGCTTCATTAAAAAAGGCCAAGAGCATCTGGTTTTCAAGCTAAAGAAGTCCATTTATGGGCTAAAGCAAGCATCCCGCGCTTGGAATAAGTGTTTTGATCAAGTTATAAAACCCTACGATTTTGATCAAAACAATTTCAAAAGTTGTGTGTATAAATAGCGTGATGTAACTGCCTTGGTATTCTTGGTACTATACGTAGACTACATTCTGCTCATCGGGAACGATGTAAAGATGTTGTCAGACGTAAGGGCATGGATGTCAAAACAATTTGATATGAAGGACTTGGGAGAAGCCGGTCATATCCTAGGGATCAAGATCACTCGAGATTGCAAGAAAATGATGATCGGGCTTTCGCAAGCTTCGTACATAGACACATGGACCAACAAGTAGACTGGTATTCATAATATCCAAGAGAGGCTAGATAGAGGGGTGGCGAATGCAAGTTGGGTGGCCTGGTTTCCGGGGGCCCGGGTCAATCATCTTACCCAGCTGATGTCGGACCATTGTCCCATCCAGGTGGAGTGGTCGATTCCAAGGCGGCGTGTGGGTGCAAATCTCCTTAGGTTTGAGGCGATGTGGTTGCAGGAAGGTAAGTGTGAGGAGGTGGTGCGAAATGCGTGGAGAGAGGGGTTTGGAAATGCTGCTGGTGAACTGATGGCAAATGTGGGTAGGTGTGGTGCTGAACTGTCTATGTGGAGTGCCAAGGAGTTCGGGAACATCCCGTAAGAGGTGGTGAAATGCAAGAATGAGTTAGCCAGGTTGCAAGAGGCTCAACGAACGATTCAAAATGTCCAAGCGGCTAGGTCCATTGAGAACAAGATTGCGGCCCTGGTAGAAAAGATGAGGTTTTCTGGTTACAAAGGTCTCGGGTCAATTGGATGAAGGACGGGGATAAGAACTCAAGTTTCTTTCACCGGGTCGCTTCGGGGAGAAAGAAAATGAATTTTGTGGAGGAAATTGTTGATGGAGGTGGAGTGGTTCATACTGATGAGAGGGAGATTCGCACGGTGTTCACTGAGTACTTTTCGGAGTTGTTAACGGTAAAGAGTGAATTGCATATGGAGGAAGTTGTGGGAGCTGTGGAGCATAAGACAACTGAGGAGATGCAATAAACGTTAGCCCTACCGTTTACGGAAGAGGAGGTAACAAAGGCTCTCTTTCAAATGTACCCGTGTAAGGCACCTGGCCCCGATGGTATGTCTGTTGTCTTTTATCATAAATTCTGGGAGATTGTTCAGAGTAGTGTCATTATGTCAGCGCTTGATGTGCTGAATAATGGGGCTTCGCCGGCTGATCTCAATCATACGTTCATTGCTCTTATTCCGAAATTGAAAAAACCTAAGCTTCCTTCGGAGTTTAGTCCCATTAGTCTCTGTAATGTCTCTTTAAAGATTATTACTAAGACTATTGCTAATCGTTTGAAAACTTGTTTGCCTGATTTAATTGATCCTTGTCAAACTGCTTTTGTTCCGGGGAGGATTATCACGAATAACGCCTTATTAGCTTATAAGATATTTCATTTCATGTCGCACAATAATGTAGTATCTAAGGGAACTTATGCTTTTAAATTGGAAATGAGTAAAGCCTATGACAGGGTGGAGTGGGCGTTTTTTGAGGGGTTGATGTTGAAGATTGGGATTAATGTGAATTTGGTGAACACTATTATGCGTTGTGTGACCTCTGCTTCTTTTGCTGTGTTAGTTAATGGTGTTCCTAGCTCTATTTTCTTTCCGACTATAGGACTACGACAGGGGGATCCTCTTTCCCCCTACTTATTCTTATTCTGTGCAGAAGCTCTGTCTGCATTGATTCAGAAGCGATTGGAGGAAGGGGTGCTACATGGAGTGAGTATTTGCAGGGGGGCGCCGATGGTGTCTCAACTTTTCTTTGAAGATTATACGTTGTTTTTTGGGAGGGAGACACAACTGGAGTTGGGAAGGATTAAACAGATTTTGGAAACGTATGAGGCAGCATCTGGCCAGGCGATTAACTTGGCTAAGTCAGACATCATGTTTAGTGGGGGGATTTCGGAGCAGAGAGGGGCTGAATTGGCAAGCATTTTGGGAGTCCGAAGAGTTGAGCAGCATAATGTATATTTGGGCATCCCAATCTCGGAGGGCCAGTCACAGAGTGCAATGTTTCGGAGTGTGGTGGAAAGGGTGGAAAAGAAGTTGAAGGATTGGAAGAGTCGGACTCTATCTCAGGCGGGAAAATTAACTCTTATCAAATTAGTTGCTCAGGCAATCCCGACGTATCTCATGACCTGCTTCAAGATTCCTCAAAAGGTCATTGACAAGATTGAGTCCACTATTCTCAGATTTTGGTGGGGGCAAAAGGGGGAGGATATTAAGGGAAGTATTGAATAGGTCAATATTCTTTGTATTTAGGATACACGTGTATTTATTCTTTTGATTGATTTCCTATAATTATGGATATCTTGTTTTAATCCCTTTGTATATATTAGTGGAATTCTCTAATCACCAATTAACGGTGATCTCATACCTATTCTCACATGGTATCACGCCAAACTCACCAAAAACCCTAATTCTCTTCTTCACGGCCGCGGAACCCTAATCCGCTTCTTCTTCCTCAATTTTTTGGAACACACGGTCCCCTGCGTTTCCTCCTTGTCGCAATTTCAAAACCATCGAACAGGTCCCCTTCGTGGTTCTCCTCTGTCTTCGCTGTACTTCTGATCATGGCCGCCCCAAATAATTCATCTGTTCCACCACAACCATGATTCACCTTGTTCCGATTAAGCTATCTTTGCCCACATATATGATGTGGAAATGTCATTTTCTCTCAATGGCCTCTACTTATGAGATGCTTGACATCATCACCAGCGCATCTCCAGCGCCGTCGCCTGTTGGGGTTATACGTGAAAGTATGCTTTTACTTTGGATAACCTATGTATTAAACACTTATTTACTGAAATAAATAGTTTATCACTGTTGCTTTAAATATGATTGAATGTTATATATATTTATTGCAAACCGTTCATAGCACGCGTTACATTGTAGTTAACGTGGTGATACCAGATCACAGAAGATCACGTTAACAGTGCCTTGTAAACGAGTGCGTGTTTCACAACTTAGATAGATCCAAACAATCTATTGGTAGAAGTTGATGTGTAAGGCTCAGATTGACTTGTCTAGACCAAGAGATTACACTAGTGCATTCGATGCGCTGAAGTGGACCTGCAGAGAGGATAAGCTCATTCGCACTGACTTAAGGGATGAAGAGTTAGACCTCAGTGGTTGTTGATTTCTTAATCTCTATCACTTAATAAGGACTGTGTGTGATTAGTAGTTATTGCTTTGACTTATAAATGAGAAGAGAATCATTGCGACTTCGATACCCTATATCTTGGACAATAATATTAATTGCACGACAGTTGCTAAATTAATACAGAGAATCGTGTGCTTGCAATGTCTTGCTTGATTGGTCCCCTTGGTGGGCCCAGAACCTTTATCATACAAAATCTTGCAAGTGGAATTAATTTTCCGGTATGGATAATAAAACTGGGTTGTCCTTACTCCAAGGATAAATATATTAATTAATATAAAACTTTTCAGTGGCTTAATTAATTAATGGACTGAATAATCTTAAACATGGGAAATAATAACACCGGGAGCCATATTACCGTAATATGGGTTAAGTTGGATAGTGCAATATTAATTATATAGTGACATTAATTAATATTAATGAGTTGAATTATATTGTGGCTCAATATTGGAATTCAGAAGCCCATTGGAAGGTCCATCTTAATTCTCCTAAAGGTCCCTCAAGTAGCCCAAATTATAGTCCAATAAATAAAAGGTGCTTAAAATAAAATAAATTATTGTTGCATTATTTTTCCTTATTTTTTCGAAAATTTTGAGGAAAAAGAGGGAGAAGAATTTTCTTGAAAAGATTTTATGAAAATGAGATAAGTACTCTTGGAATACAAGATTATCCCATAAATTCAAGAAATCTCCCACTTGGTTTTCTTAATGATGATTTCGAAATATATAGAGAAATAATAGGAAGAAGGATTTTCTTGATTTTCTTGGAAAGATCTTTATGGAAAAGATATGTATTCTAGGAATACAAGAATATCTCATAAATTCAAGAAAGAGTCAATCTTGTAACATCTCCTATTATTTTCGAAAATTTGGCTAAATAAGGGTGTGAGATTTTTGTGAAAAAATACACATGGAAAGAAGAATATATGTGATATATTCAAGATTTCTTGGAGATCAAGAAAAGATATTTCCAACCCTATTTTGCCTCAATCTTTTCGTCCACCCCCTCTATATAAATAAAGAGGGTGAATTTTTTCATCCCCTAGTGTTCCATGTGTTGGAAAAATTAGAAATCCACAAAGGTGGTGCAACAATTTTTTATTTTCCTTTGTTTTATAAATCGTTCATTGGAGAACCTTCCACCGGGGTTATTGGACGAGGACTTGGGAATACTTGAGAAGGACTTTTGGTGGGTATCCAGATACTTGATCCTGTCTGTCTCAGATCGTCTCTCCAACGGGTACGTTTACGTAAACTCCTAGAAATTTCGCATGCTAGGATCTTTTACGTGAAATATTATTTGCATGTTGTTGTTGGATTAATTATTATTTGAATTCACTTAGGTAAATTCATGCTAGTAATAATTGTTAATTTAAATTTGTGTTTATGAGGTCATCCCGATAGATCCTGGCATATGTTATCCCAACATCGCCCACTCTAACCGACGTTGCAGGCGTCGAGGCCCACAATCCCGCTTACACCGCATGGTTTCTTCGCGATCAGAAGCTACTGGGAGTTTTGTTTGCAACTCTGGAACCGGAGGCTATGGCGGAGGTCTTAGATTGCAAGTCCTCTCGTCCAGCATGGCTTGTGCTGGAATCTGTCTACGCCAACGCGTCTACGGCGCGCGCGAATCAACTTCGGGAAGAATTGTTATCTCTACGCCGTGAGTCAGTTTCTGTTACTGATTATGCTAAAGATTTTAAATCTTTGTGCGATCAATTATCTGCTATAGGGAAGCTAGTTGGCGAGGGTGATAAAAGCCATTGGTTTCTTCATGGACTCGGATCTATGTTTGTGAATTTTGCCGACACCAGGATGGCTATGACACCTGTCCCTCCGTTCCGTGATCTCCTGCATTAAACCATTCAATTTGATCTTATGAATAAAGCCATGGAAGGGTCACCTCCTGCTCCAGCGGCTTTTGTTGCCTCAAACTCGAATGATAGAGGTGCTAGTAATTCTCGCCAACAACAGGGCAACAATCGTGGGGGGCAGCAGCCGGGGCAAAGCCGAAATCAGAATGGTGGAGGGCGTGGAGGTCAAAGAACCTACATCCCACGTTGCCAGCTTTGTCGGGGGGAGCACTATGCTGATAAGTGTCCCCAATACTTGCATCTGCAAAGCAGTGTGGGTGGATCTTCCTCTCGCGCTCTGGCTCCCTTGGCTAATCTTGCTCAAGCTTTTCGTGCTGCTTGCAACATCTTGGACACTAACTCTACCCCGGATTGGTATGTGGACTCTGGAGCATCTGCTCACATGACTTCTCAGTCGTCTGCACTGGATTCTTTTGAACCGTATTCTGGTAATGGTTCAGTCATTGTTGGTAATGGCAATGCTCTTTCTATATCTCATATTGGTTCTGCTCGTATTACTCCTGATGTTAATTTGTTAGATGTGTTGGTGGTGCCTCACATTACTAAGAACCTCTTATCTATTAGCAAGTTGACATCGGATTATAATGTTGATGTTGTGTTTTCTGACAAATACTTTGCCATTCAGAATCGGGTGACAAAAGCAATACTGGCCCAGGGCAGGTGTGAGAAGGGGCTTTACATTCTGGAGAAGGGTAGCTCGGCTTTGGTTGCTGCTTTACGTTCCAAAGATTTACGAGCTAGTTTTGAATTATGGCACTTACGCCTAGGACATGTTTCTTTTTCTGTCATTTCATTGCTTAATAAGTTAGGACACTTATCTGTTACGTCCTTATTACCAAACCCTGATGTTTGTTTGCCTTGCCAATTGGCCAAAAGCAAGAAATTACCTTTTTCGTTAAATGATAAACGTGCTTCTAATGTTCTTGATATGGTGCATTGTGATTTGTGGGGACCGGCCTCGGTTACTTCTTTTGCTGGTTATCGATATTATGCTGTGTTTGTTGATGATTTTTCACGTTTTTCATGGTTGTATCCTATGCGTACGAAATTTGAGTTTTGTGATGTCTTCATGCATTTTCATGCTTTTGCTTGCAATCAATTCTCAACAACTATGAAGGTTTTTCAATCAGATGGGGGTACCGAATTTCTGAACAAACGTGTTAGTGACTTTATACATCAGCATGGCATTCATCATCGTATTTCTTGACCATACACACCATAACATAATGGATGAGCAGAACGCAAGCATAGACATATTTCTGAAACATGTCTTTCTATGTTGTTTCATGTTTTTGCTCCAGCCTCTTTATGGTTTGATGCGTTTGCTACAACAATTTACGTAATTAATCGGCTCCCTTCTTCCGTCTTGGAAAACAAATCGCCTTATGAATTGCTCTTTAATTGTGCACCAAATTATGCCATATTCAAACCATTTGGTTGCAGGGTTTTTCCTTATCTTCGGAATTATGCAGAAAATAAATTGTCTCCTCGTAGCCGTCTGTGCATCTTTTTGGGATACTGTAGTGCACACAAGGGTTTTTGGTGTTTTGATCCTATTTCTGCTAAGGTATTCATTACTCGACATGCTCAGTTTGACGAACAGGTGTTTCCCTTTTCAGGCCACACCCCTACACAGTCCAAAGAGCTAAGCATTTCGAGTTTTATTGATATGAGTTCATCGCCATCTGCTGTTGCTAGTGACTCGTCGCCTCACTTGCATCAGCCTTTGTCGAGTCCGTGTTGCCTCTGTCTTGACATGGACCCATCAGCTTCTTCACAAAATACGCCCATGCACTCCGCTCCAATGGCACCGGTCCAGCCATTGCAGCTTGATCTGCAGCCTCCCGTGCAACCCGATCCACCTGTTCGGCCCAATGCACAGACTGACCAGCAACCCGTGGCACCCCCTGTCCAGCCCGTCCATCCCATGATCACTCGAGCTAGGGCTAGAATTTTTAAACTAAAGTATGCTGTTGATATTGCATATACTGCTCTTCTTTCGGCTCTCGTTGCCTCTTCTGAGCATATGGGTTTTAAATCTGCCTCTAAATCCCCTTATTGGGTTAGTGCCATGAAAGAACAAATTGATGCACTTAATGAAAATCACACTTGGGATTTAGTGCCGCGTCCGCCTAACACCAACATTGTCGGGTCTAAATGGGTGTTTCGAACCAAGTTTCGCTTGGATGGTTCAATCGAGAGACACAAGGCTCGTCTTGTAGCTCAGGGGTTTACTCAGGTTCCAAGCTCAAATTTTCATCACACATTTAGTCCGGTTGTCAAGGCTGCCACAGTTCGGATTATTCTGGCATTATTTGTTCATCACAACTGGCCTCTTCATCAGCTGGATGTAAAAAATGCATTTCTGAATGGTGTGCTTACAAAGCCTGTGTTCATGTCCCAACCTCCAGGCTTCGTTGATCCTAGATATCCTGATCATGTGTGTCGGTTGAAGAAGGCTCTCTACGGTCTTCATCAGGCTCCTTTAGCCTGGTTTCAACGCTTCAACTCGTATCTGTTGTCTTTGGGCTTCCGTCAGACTCAATCTGACTCCTCTCTTTTTTACCTTTTAAGTACGTCAGTTATATATCTCCTTCTTTATGTCGATGACATTATTATTACAGGAAATGATCAGGATATGCTCCTCCACTTCATTGCTCGTACTCACTCCGAATTCGCCATCAAAGATCTCGGGAAATTAAATTATTTCTTAGGGCTTGAGATTTGTTACACATTTGATGGCTTGTTTGTCGGGCAAGCCAAGTATTCCCATGATATTCTAAAGCGTGCAGACATGTTGGACAGTAAACCAATTGCCACTCCTTTGATTGCTGGAGAATCTTTGGTTAGTACAGGTGCTCAGTTTCGAGATCCAACACTTTATCAATCTTTAGTGGGGGCCTTACAATATTTGACTATCACTCGGCCGGATCTTTCTCATGCTGTCAACTCTGTTAGTCAATTTCTCCACTCTCCTACTGATGATCACTTCTTCGCCGTCAAGAGGATTCTCTGTTATGTGAAAGACACCATTCACTATGGTTTGTCCTTTACTCATCGTCTAGAAAAGTCTATTGTGGGATATTCCGATGCAGATTGGGCTCGATGTGTTGAAACACGCCGTTCCACTTGTGGTTATTCCATCTTCTAAGGTGGTAATCTTGTTTCTTGGAGTGCAAAGAAACAGCCTACTGTTGCCCATTCGAGTTGTGAATCCGAGTATTGGGCCCTAGCCAATGCCGCTTCTGAAGTCATTTTGTTATGCAACTTGCTTCAAGAGCTTCAAAAACTTCCTCTGGATCGTCCAGTGCTTTTATGTGACAACAAGAGCGCTAATTTCTAAGTCAAAATCCTATCGCCCATAAATGGGCAAAGCACATTGACATAGATTGCCACTTTGTTCGTGAACTTGTCTCATCCGGAAGGTTGCACACTCAATTTGTCCCTACTAATCTTCAATTAGCGGACATATTCACCAAGAGTCTTCCACGACCAGCCTTTGAGTTTTTACGCTCCAAGCTTTTCGTTTGTCTTCATCCCACGCAACGCTTGACAGGGGGTATTAAGGGAAGTATTGAATAGGTCAATATTCTTTGTATTTAGGATACACATGTATTTATTCTTTTGATTGATTTCATATAATTATGGAGATCATGTTGTAATCCCTTTGTATATATTAGTGGAATTCTCTAATCACCAATTAACGGTGATCTCATACCTATTCTCATAGAGGAAAAGCGCACTCATTGGCTAAACCGGGACATTCTCCACAAGCCGAAGTGGGAGGGGGGGCTCGGGCTACGTGATTTGGGGGCGTTTAACAAGTCTTTATTGGCAAAGCAAGGGTGGAGAATTATACAAAATCCAAACTCACTCCTTGCCACGACTCTAAAGGCGTGTTACTTCCCTTGTGTTCCATTTAAACGAGCTGAAAGAGGGTACGGGTCGAGCTATACTTGGCAAAGTGTGTTTGAAGGGCGTAAGGTGTTGGAGTTGGGGCTTGTGTGGTTAGTGGGAGATGGGCAGTAGATTGAGGTGTTGGGAAATTAGGGGTGCCCGGATCTATTCGAGTTGAATTTAAATACATATTTAAATTAATCAATTAATTACTAACATGAATTAATCCTAATCAATTGAACATAATAATCAACAAGCAAATAAACATTATGCGTACACGTATTTCACGTAAAACCTAAGCATGCGGAATCTAGGAATCACGTAAATACTAACCTCTAGTAGAGACAACCGCTGAGACGTTGGATCAACCCAAAGTGCCTTCTCAAATATGTCCCACGTCCACGAACGTAATCCGGTGGGAGGATTATCAATGAACGATTTAAATCTTAAAAGAGAAAAGAAATTTTTTGGCTACCACCTTTGTGGATTTCCTATTTTCCAACACATGGAATTGCTCTTGGGGATGAAAAACTCATCCTTTATTTATAATACATGGGGTGGTCGATTTTTGCCCTAGGAATAAGATGGGAAAATCTTTTTCATGATCTCC
This sequence comes from Stenogyne calaminthoides, assembly GCA_037126765.1. Classification (NCBI taxonomy): domain Eukaryota; kingdom Viridiplantae; phylum Streptophyta; class Magnoliopsida; order Lamiales; family Lamiaceae; genus Stenogyne; species Stenogyne calaminthoides. The sequence continues at coordinate 40,821,690 of JBBCBC010000002.1, forward strand.
AAGAAATCTTGAATATATACAATATATTCTTTTCTCCATAACAAAATATTCCACAAAAATCCCACCTCCTTATATTATAGAAATTTTCGAAAATTACAACTAGTTAGGAAAGAAATAAGATCTTTGACTTTTCTTGAATTTATGGGATAATCTTGTATTGCAAGAATACATATTCCATAAAATCTTTCCAAGAAAATCAAGAAAATCTTTTCTCTCTTCCCACCCAGTTTTTTTCGAAAATAATAGGAAAAATAGGCCAAAATATTTTCTTCTCCTTTTCATTAATTGGACTTTAGTTTGGGCTATTTGAGGGGCCTTTAGGAGAATTAAGATTGAACCTTCAATGTGTTGGGATTATACTAGAAAGTATGCTTTTACTTTTGTATAATCAAAACTGAATTTCGGACTTATTTACTGAAATAAATTGTTTATCACTGATGCTTTAAATATTATCGAATGTTACATATATTTACTGCATAACTGTTCAAATAAGTCGTACGTGTTACATTGTAGTTAATTTAGTGATACCAGATCACAGAAGATTAAATTAACAGTCCCTTGTAACTAAAAGTACGCCATTCACGACCTAGATGGAAATGAACAACCCATCGTGAAAGGTTGAAGTGTAAGGCTCAGATTGACTTGTCTTGACCAAGAGATTACACTAGTGCATGACTGATGCACTGAATAGGACCTACAGGAGGATAAATTCTTCAGAACTGAACAAGGAAGAATTAGACCTCAGTGGTTCGTTATTTCTTAACCTTCGTCCCTTAAATAGGATCACGTGGGATTGGTAACTATTGCTTTGACTTATCATGGGTAGCGAATCAACGAGATTCAATACTTTTTATATTGAGCAATATTATTAGTCACATGTGATTGCTAAGATTTAATACGAAGAATCGTGTGCAAGTACGCTTGTTTGATTTGCCCCCTTGGGAGGTTCATAAGCTTTATCATACCAAATCTTGCAAGTGGAATTAGTTTCCGGTATGGATAATAATGTTGAACCGTTCCTTGACCAAGGATAAAAGATATTAATTAATGGAAAGCTATTTTAGTGGCTTGAATTAATTAATGGGCTAGATAATCTTAAACACGGGAAATAATAACCTGGAGCCATATTGACTGTAATATGGGTTAAGCTGGATAGTGCAATATTAATTATGTAGTGGGATTAATTAATATTTATGGGCTTGAATAATATTGTGGCTCAATATTAGATATTCAAGGTCCATTAGAAGGTCCAATCTTAATTCTCCTAAAGGCCCCCTAAGTAGCCCAACATATAGTCCAATAACTGAAAAAGGTGATTAAAATAAAATAAATATTGTTGCTTATTTTTCCTATTAATTTTGAAAATTATGGATAAGAGGGGAGAAAGATTTTCTTTGAATTTTGTTATGGAATGAAGATATGTATTCTTGGAATACAAGATTATCTCATTAAATTCAAGAAATCTCCCACTTGGTTGTTCATAAGAAGATTTTCGAAAATTTTGAAATATAGTGGGCAAGAAAGAATTTCTTGAAAAGATATTATGGAAGATATGTATTTCTTGAAATACAAGAATATCTCATAAATTCAAGAAGATCCAAATCTTGGATTCTTGACTCATCATATTTCGAAAATTCCATAAAATAGAGTAGGTGGGATTTTGTGGAATATTATAATTATGAGAAAAAGAATATATGAGATATATTCAAGATTTCTTGGAGATCAAGAAAAGATTTTCCCACATTGTTTTTATCACAAAAATTTCGCCCACCTTGTGCTCTATAAATAGGGGATGATTCTTTCATTCCCAAGTACAATTCCATGTGCTGGAAAAATTAGTAAATCCACAAAGGTGGTGCAACATAATTTATTTTCCTTTTGTTAATTGTTCACAAGTGTCCTTCCACCGGATAGTCAAACAAGGGCTAAGGGAATACTTGGGAAGTTCTTTCGGTTAGTCTAATCAGCCACACCGTTGCCATCCCAAGAGGTACGTTCACGTAAACTAGTAGAATTTCGCATGCGTAGGTTTTACGTGAATTATTATATGCATGATATGTTGTTGGATTATTATTTGAATTAATATAGGATTAATTCATGCTAGTAATAATTATAAGAATTAAATTTGTATTTAAATATTCACTAGAATAGATCTCGTGCAACTTATTCCCCAACAATCGCATATCGAGCCACGATTTGAGACTCAATTTTTTAAATTGTAATTTAATTCATTGACATTAAATTTGAAATTGGATAGTAGAATTGCTAGATCTGTTTTTGCGGGTATCCAATTGTCATGGAATTTAATGTGTTTATTTATGCATGCATATAAATTGTGGTTTTAATTCGATTCGCGTGATTCGTTTTGCTCTCGTGAGAAAATCCACGCAGTAGATTAGGATTTGTTTGATTTGATCAATGTAATAGACTAGTCTAGATCCAGTTTATTTATTTTTTGTAAATAAATTGTAACCCGGACGAAAACGAGGACGCGAGATTTAAGAATTAAAGGACAAAATCCAGAACCGGGCGTGGAGGTGGCGTCGTCGAACGCGTTAGCGGAGGCACGGAAGACGACGCAGACGTATGGGCAGCATGCATCGGCGCCGGAGAGGCCGAAGGCCGAGCGTACAAGGCGAGATCTTCTTGCCAGACGGGCGGGCGTTAAGCATCGCGACCGACTTTGTGAGCTGGCCTTTGCGGACGGAGGCGGATCTGCGGCTGTGCGAGACGCGGCAGAAATGTCTGAGTACCGTTGGCGAGGTGGCCGGCGAGCGCGACTTGCCGCCTTGAAGGCGGCATGATTATCGCCGCCGAGGTCTGCCGGACCCCGAGGGCGGCGGGCGACGCCGAGGGTCGCCGAGGTGAAACTTGGCTGGCGGGGATGGCAGGATGCGTGCATCAAGATCCATTGCCATGCTTGGCGTGGCGTTTCGAGATGGAGTATCTTTTCGAGACAATCGAGTGGGAGAAATTCAAGACGGACCCAATATGTTTATTTTTCTGTTTTGCTTGATTTATTTTGTGTTATCTTATGTTTTATTTAATTTGTTTAAATGTGTTTGCATGAGGATTGCCCAATGAAAAATCTCACCTTCAAAATTACTAAGTATGTTTAAATAATTAATTGACAATTTTATTCCGGATACTAAAATTGAATTAATTTTGACCTCCATGATTTATTTATTTGTGAATTCTTTTGGAGAAATTCCCCCCACGGGACGGTCAAAAGATAGCTTTCACATGAATGAATTCCAAATGGATGATTGTGGGTTATTACTAGTGGCGACGGTGACCCTCCCCACGAGGCTTGTTCAATACGAAATAATAATCATGTATTTAATCATGGTTATTACTTAGGTATAAAATTGATATGCATATACTTCCCCGAAGTCCCTGTCAATTTTATATTGGTCAAGTGGGAGCCAACTATTAATCTGGATATTAAAGGTTTGTAATTGTTCTTGTTTGTAACCTGCTTGAATGTGTTTAAATAATGACCCACCCCACGTGGCTTATTTAAACTGTTTTGAGATGTTGGCTGATGCATGTTCATATTTTTTTTGAGATTTTAATATGATGCATGAGATCAAACCTTGTGATATATTTATGCTTATGCATATTATTATTTATTTCAGTTCATCATGTCGCAACCTTTTAATCCACTATTCAATATACTTAAAGACAATTTGCTCACTGGAGAAAATTTTGTTGATTGGAATCGTAAACTTACTATTGTCCTCACTGCACAAAGTCATAACTGGGTTCTGACCACACCTAAACCGGAAAGGCCAAAAGATGAGTCCACTAAAATGGTTAAGAAAGAGTATGCTGACTGGGAGCGGTCTAACAAAATGGCAAAGTGTACCATCTTGGCTTCTATGTCAGATGTGTTGCAACACCAACACCAGAACGTTGAGACCGCTGCGGACATCATGACTAGTCTTAAAGCGATGTTTCAACATCAGAACCGTGTGGCTCGTCAGATCACCATGAGGGACTTGCTCTCTATGAAAATGGTGGAGGGAACGCCCGTAAGGGAGCACGTTCTCCAGATGATGGCTCACCTTAATAAACTTGAGGTACTTGGCACTGAATACGATATCGAGACCCAAATCGATTTCGTGCTCCACTCTCTGCCGAAAAGTTTTGAACAGTTCAGGCTGAACTACCAGATGAATAATCAGAAGTTCTCGATGCCTGATCTGTTGCAAGCTTTAGTCTCAGCGGAGGCGATATTGGGGAAAAAGAGCCAAGCCTTGGTGGCAAATGGACCTTCTTCTTCTTCTAGGCCAAGGGGTGATAAGAACAAGAAAAGGGACAAAGGCCACAAGCAAGTGAACTCAAGTGTTGCCAATGACAAAGAAAAGGTGAAGAAGGGTGGTGGAGTGAACAATCCAGCTAAGGGGAAGTGCTTCAACTGCGGTGAAAATTGACATTGGAGGTCAGCCTGTTCCAGACCTAAAAGGAATGGAAAGAAAGGTAATTCTCACGCACTAGTTGTTGAAACTTGTTTAGCGGCGTATGCCTCCCATTTATGGGTGGTGGATACGGGATCCACTGATCATGTTTGTTTCACATTACAGGGGTTCAAGCGGACCCGGCAACTTAGTGGGAGTGAGGTCCTCATCACACTGGGCGATGCTACGAGAGTGGCAGCTGAAGCAGTGGGAGAAGTGCACCTGTCTTTTGAAGACAGAGTTTTAATTTTAAGAGATGTTCTTTACGTTCCGGATTTTAGAAAGAATTTGATTTCAGTTTCTAAACTTTATTATGATGGATATTCGGTTACTTTTAATAAAGTTGTTACCATTTCTCTTTTTGATAAATTTATCTGTCATGGAACGTTGTCGAATAATCTCTATACAATTAACTGTGCACACCACTCACGAAATGCATCCTATAACACATCAACTATTTCTGAGAAAAGAAAACGTTCATCAAACGTGAACGAGACACTTCTTCCGCATCTAAGATTAGGTCATATAAATCCAAAGAGGATCCAAAGGTTGGTGAAAGATGGTTCACTGGAGCTTCTCCAAGTTGAACCAATTCCAACCTGCGAATCATGTTTGGAGGGTAAAATGACCAAGAGGGCATTTGGAGCTAAGGGGAATAGGACCAAAGAAGTGTTAGAGATCGTTCACACAGATGTATGTGGTCCAATGTCAACCAAAGCAAGAGGAGGTTATGAGTATTTTGTCACTTTTATTGATGATTACTTAAGGTACGGTTACATTTTCCTTATGAAGCATAAATCTGAGACCTTTGAGAAATTCAAAGAATTTAAGGCTCAAGCAGAGAATCATAGGGAAAAACGTATCAAGTCTCTATGATCTGATCGTGGAGGCGAATACCTCAGCGATGAGTTTTTGAACTACTTATCTGATGAAGGGATTGCATCCCAGCTCACTGCACCCGGAACCCCTCAACAAAACGGGGTTGCAGAGCGAAGAAACAAAACTCTTTTGGAAATGGTTAGATCTATGATGAGTTATGCGGATCTTCCCAAGTCGTTCTGGGGTCATGCCTTGGAAACAGCAGCTTACATTCTGAACTTGGTGCCATCCAAATCGGTTCCCAAAACTCCCAAAGAATTGTGGACCGGGCGCAAGCCTAGTATGAGACACATGAGAATTTGGGGGTGTCCGGCCTACGTGTTGGACAAGGAAACCGGTAAATTGGATTCTCGATCAAAATTAAGGTTGTTTGTAGGATACCCCGAGGGAACAAAAGGGTGTATGTTATATGGTCCCGAAGATCAAAAGGTGGTCATCAGCACCCACTTTAGATTTTTGGAAGAAGACTATGTGAACAAAAGAAAACCCAGAAGTGAGATTACCTTAAATGAGCTAAGAGGGCAAACCTCAATGCCAACTGTACTAGATGATATACCAAATGACACGCTTTCACAACCGAAACCTCGTCGTAGTGGGAGGGTTGTAAGACAGCCCGAGAGATTCATGGGAATAGGAGAGTCCTCGGACTTGATTCCCGGACAAGACGAATCAGACCCATGGACATATGACGAGGCACTCCAAGACAAGGATGCAGATTCTTGGCAAACAGCAATGAAAGCCGAAATGGGTTCTATGTTTCATAACAGAGTGTGGGAGCTAGTCGAACCACTTAATGGGGTCAAACCCATTGGATGCAAGTGGGTATATAAGAGGAAAAGAGGACCGGAAGGGAGGGTAGAAACCTTCAAAGCAAGACTAGTGGCGAAAGATTATACTCAGAAAGAAGGGATCGATTATGAGGAAACTTTTTCGCCAGTAGCCATGCTTAAGTCCATCTGTATTCTCTTATCGATTGATGAGCATTTCGACTTTGAAATCTGGCAAATGGATGTTAAGACAGCTTTCCTTAACGGAAGTCTTGATGAAGAGATCTATATGCAACAACCCCAAGGCTTCATTGAAAAAGGCCAAGAACACCTAGTTTGTAAGCTCAAGAAGTCCATTTACGGACTCAAACAGACATCCAGAGCTTGGAACCAATGTTATGAACAAGTTATAAAGTCTTATGGGTTCTATCAAAACGAGTTTGAAAGTTGTGTGTATAAAAAGCATGTCGGAACTGCATTGGTATTCTTAGTACTATACGTAGATGACATTCTGATCATCGGGAACGATGTAAAGGTGTTATCAGACGTAAGGGCATGGCTTTCAAAACAATTTGATATGAAAGACTTAGGGGAAGCCGGACACATCCTTGGGATCAAGATCACTCGAGATCGCAAGAAAAGGATGATCGGGTTATATAAGTTTTCATACATAGACACTTTGTCTTGAAACGATTCAGCATGCAAGATTCCAAGAAAGGCTTCGTACCTTTCAGGCATGGAATCCATCTATCCAAGAAAATGTCCCCTAAGACGCAAAAGGAGATAGATGACATGAATGACATTCCTTATGCTTCGGTTGTCGGAAGCCTTATGTATGCAATGCTGTGTACGAGACCGGATATCTGCTTTGCCATATGGCATGGTGGCAAGATATCAAAGTAACCCGGGGAAAGAGCATTGGACTACGATTAAAAATATTACGAAGTATCGAAAAAGAACTCGGGATAGAATGTTGGGTTTATCGGCCGGATAGTCCAATCCCATTGGCTACCGGACTCGGATTTCCAATCGGACATAGACTCAAAAAAATCTACCTCCGGTAGTGTGTTTTTGCATGGGGGAGGAAGCGGTGACATGGGAAGCGTCAAGCGAAATCGTCGCAGATTCTACCATGGAAGCGAATATGTAGCGGTAGGGAGGTGAAAAGAAGCGGTTTAGCTCAAGCACTTCCTAGTGGACTTAGATGTGGTTCGAATTTGCCCAAAAGAATCACTATTTATTGTGACAATGCCGGAGCAGTTGCAAATTCAAGGGAACCAAGAGCCCACAAAGCTAGCAAACACATTGAAAGGAAATACCATCTTATACGAGATATCGTTAAGAGAGGAGATATAGATGTGGCAAAGATAGCATCTGAGGACAACCTAGCAGATCCATTCACAAAGAGTCTGCCTCTGAATACATTCGAGAGACATGTGGAAGGAATGGGTGTCAAGACCGTTGCCAATCTGCTTTGAGTATAAGTGGGAGAAATTATTAGGTTCGTGTAGGTGACATTAGATGTCACAGACTACACGAGACATGTTGTAGTATACTTAAAAGCAGTCTTTGAGTATAAGTGGGAGATTGTTGAGATTATACTAGAAAGTATGCTTTTACTTTTGTATAATCAAACTGAATTTCGAACTTATTTACTGAAATAAATTGTTTATCACTGATGCTTTAAATATTATCGAATGTTACATATATTTCTTTGCATAACTGTTCAAATAAGTAAATGACGTGTTACATTGTAGTTAATTTAGTGATACCGGATCACGAAGATTAAATTAAATCTCTTGTAACTAAAAAGTACGCCATTCACGACCTAGATGGAAATGAACAACCCATTGTGAAAGGTTGAAGTGTAAGGCTCGGGATTGACTTGTCTTGACCAAGAGATTACACTAGTGCATGGTGATGCCTTTGAATAGGACCTCTGGGAGGATAAATTCTTCAGAACTAAACAAGGAAGAATTAGAAATCAGTGGTTCGTTATTTCTTAACCTTCGACCCTTAAATAGGATCACGTGGGATTGGTAACTATTGCTTTGACTTATCATGGGTAGCGAATCAACGAGATTCAATACTTTTTATCTTGGGCAATATTATTAGTCACATGTGATTGGTAAGATTTAATACGAAGAATCGTGTGCAAGTACGCTTGTTTGATTTGCCCCCTTGGGAGGTTCATAAGCTTTATCATATCAAATCTTGCAAGTGGAATTAGTTTCCGGTATGGATAATAATGTTGAACCGTTCCTTGACCAAGGATAAAAGATATTAATTAATGGAAAGCTATTTCAGTGGCTTGAATTAATTAATGGACTAGATAATCTTAAACACGGGAAATAATAACCGGGAGCCATATTGACTGTAATATGGGTTAAGATGGATAGTGCAATATTAATTATGTAGTGGGATTAATTAATATTTATGGGCTTGAATAATATTGTGGCTCAATATTAGATATTCAAGGTCCATTAGAAGGTCCAATCTTAATTCTCCTAAAGGCCCCCTAAGTAGCCCAACATATAGTCCAATAACTGAAAAATGTGATTAAAATAAAATAAATATTGTTGCTTATTTTTCCTATTATTTTCGAAAATTATGGATAAGAGGGGAGAAAGATTTTCTTTGAATTTTGTTATGAAATGAAGATATGTATTCTTGGAATACAAGATTATCTCATTAAATTCAAGAAATCTCCCACTTGGTTATTCATAAGAAGATTTTCGAAAATTTTGAAATATAGTGGGCAAGAAAGATTTTCTTGATTTTCTTGAAAAGATATTATGGAAGATATGTGTTTCTTGAAATACAAGAATATCTCATAAATTCAAGAAGATCCAAATCTTGGATTCTTGACTCATCATATTTCAAAAATTCCATAAAATAGAGTAGGTGAGATTTTGTGGAATATTATAATTATGGGAAAAAGAATATAGGAGATATATTCAAGATTTCTTGGAGATCAAGAAAAGATTTTCCCACATTGTTTTATCACAAAAATTTCGTCCACCTTGTGCTCTATAAATAGGGGATGATTCTTTCATTCCCAAGTACAAATCCATGTGCTGGAAAAATTAGTAAATCCACAAAGGTGGTGCAACATAATTTATTTTCCTTTTGTTAATTGTTCACAAGTGTCCTTCCACCGGATAGTCGAACAAGGGCTAAGGGAATACTTGGGAAGTTCTTTCGGTTAGTCTAATCAGCCACACCGTTGCCATTTCAAGAGGTATGTTCACGTAAACTCGTAGAATTCCGCATGCGTAGGTTTTACGTGAATTATTATATGCATGATATGTTGTTGGATTATTATTTGAATTAATATATGATTAATTGATGCTAGTAATAATTATAAGAATTAAATTTGTATTTAAATATTCACCCCGAATAGATCTGTGCAACTTATTCCCCAACACAATTGGCTATGAAGCTTTAATATTTTGCCAAAATATTATTCAAGTCCATTAATATTAATTTACTCCACTATAAAATTAATATTGAACTATCCATCTTAACCCACATTACGACTTCACAATAATATGGCTCCCGGTTATTATTTCCCGCGTTTAAGATTATCTTAGTCCATTAATTAATTAAGCCACTGAACAGACTTTATATTAATTAACATCTTTGTCCTTGGAGTAAAGACAGCTCAACATTATTATCCATACCGAAAATAAATTTCCACTTGTAAGATTTGGTATGATAAAGATTCTGAGCCCACCAAGGGGACAAATCAAGCAAGCAGTGTTTGCACGCGATTCTCCGTATTAAATCTTAGCAATCGTCATGTAATTAATAATATTGCCCAAAATACAAGGTATCGAATCACATTGATTCTCTTCCCATCATAAGTCAAAGCAATAGTTATTAATTTAACACGATCCTATTTAAGGAACGAAGATTAAGAAATAACGAACCACTGATGTATAATTCTTGTATATTCAGTACCGAAGAATTTATCCTCCTGTAGGTCCTCTTCAGTGCATCATGATGCACTAGTGTAATCCCTTGGTCAAGACAAACCAATCTGAGCTTTACACCTCAACCTTTCATGATGGGTTGTTCATTTCCATCTGGGTTGTGAATTTGTACTTAGTCACGAGAAACTGTTAATTTGATCTTCTGTGATCTGGTATCACCAAATTAACTACAATGTGACACGTACTGACTTTATCGAACGGGTATGTAGTAAATATATATAACATTCATTCATATTTAATGCAACATGTGATAAATAATTTATTTCAGTAAAATAAATAAGAAATTCAGTTTGGTTATACAAAGTAAAATCATACTTCTCAGTATAACCCCAACAATCTCCCACTTATACTCAAAGTCTGCTTTTAAGTATACTACAACATGTCTCGTGTTCTATGTGACATATAATGTCACCCCACACGAACCTAATAATATTTCTCCCACTTATACTCAAAGCTTCCTTCCACATGTCTCTCGAATGTACTCTGAGGTAGACCCTTTGTGAATGGATCTGCTAGGTTGTCTTCAGATGCAATCTTTGCACCTCTATATCTCTCCTCTTAATGATTTCTCGTATAAGATGGTATTTTCTTTCTATGTGTTTGCTGGCCTTGTGGGCTCTCGGTTCCCTAGAATTTGCAATCGCTTCCCAAGATTATCACAAGAAACCGTGATTGTCTTTGGGAAAATTCGAACGACGTCCAAGTCCACCAGGAAGTTCTTGAGCTAAACCGCTTTTCGGCCGCTTCACTGTTAGCCTACATATTCGGCTTCCATGGTAGAATCGGTGATGCATTTCTGCTTAATGCATTTCCATGTCATGGCTCCTCCCCCCATGCAAAACACACTACCCGAGGTTGACTTTCTGGAGTCTATGTCTGATTGGAAATCTGAGTCCGTGTAACCGATGGGGATTAGACTATCCGATTGAGAAATTAACATTCTGTCCCGTGTCCTTTTCAGATACTTCAGAACGCAGTCCAATGTTCTTTCCCCGGGTTACTTTGATATCTAGCCACCATTCTTACGGCGAAGCAGATATCCGGTCTCGTGCACAGCATTGCATACATAAGGCTTCCCATAGCCGAAGCATAAGGGATGTCTTTCATGTCATCTATTTCCTTTTGTGTCTTGGGACATATTTTCTTGGATAGATGGATTCCGTGTCTGAAAGGTACGAAGCCTTTCTTGGAATCTTGCATGCTGAATCGCTTCAAAACGGTATCTATGTATGAAGCTTGCGAAAGTCCGATCATCATTTTCTTGCGATCTCGAGTGATCTTGATCCCTAGGACGTGATCGGTTTCTCCCAAGTCCTTCATATCAAACTGTTTTGACAGTCATGCCCTTACGTCTGACAACATCTTTACATCGTTCCCGATGAGCAGAATGTCGTCTACTTATAGTACCAAGAATACCAAGGCAGTTCCGTCACACTTTTTGTACACACAACTTTCGAAATTGTTTTGATCAAAACCGTAGGATTTTATCACTTGATCAAAACACTAATTTCAAGCACGGGATGCCTGCTTCAGCCCATAAATGGACTTCTTCAGCTTGCAAACCAGATGCTCTTGGCCTTTTTCAATGAAACCTTCAGGTTGTTGCATATAGATTTCTTCGTCAAGACTTCCGTTGAGGAAAGCTGTCTTGACATCCATCTGCCAGATCTCAAAGTCTAGGTGCGCAGCAATCGACAAGAGAATTCGGATGGACTTGAGCATGGCTACGGGCGAAAAGGTTTATTCATAATCGATCCCTTCTTTCTGAGTGTACCCTTTTGCCACGAGTCTTGCTTTGAAGGTTTCAACCTTCCCGTCCGGTCCCCTTTTTCTCTTGCATACCCACTTGCATCCAATGGGTTTTATCCCATTAAGTGGTTCGACTAGCTCCCATACCTTATTGTGATCCATTGAACCCATCTCAGCTTCCATTGCTGTTTGCCAAGATGTTGCATCCTTGTCTTGGATCGCCTCGTTGTAGGACCATGGAACTGATTCTTCTCCCGAGATCAAGTCCGAGAACTCTCTGATCCCTAAGAATCTCTCGGGTTGCCGGACAACCCTCCCACTACGACGAGGTTCCGATTGTGTAGGCGTGACGCATGGTATATCTTCTTGTACAGTTGGCAACAGAGTTGGCCCCTAAAGTTCTTCCAAGATAATCTCGCTTCTAGGATTTTTATCGTTCATATAGTTTTCTTCCAAAAATCTAAAGTGCGTACTGATTACGACTAGAACATGCATCCCTTTGTTCCTTCGGGGTATCCTATAAACAACCTGAATTTCGAACGTGCATCCAGTTTCCCGGCTTCCCTAACCAACACGTATATCGGACACCCCCAGATCCTCATGTGTCCTAAGCTGGGCTTTCGCACCGTCCACAACTCCCTAGGGGTTTTTGGAATCGATTTGGATGGCACTAAGTTCAGAATATAAGCCGTTGTTTGCAAGGCATAACCCCAAAACGATTTTGGTAAATCCGCATAACTCATCATTGATCTTACCATTTCTAGAAGCGTTATGTTTATTCGTTCTGCAACCCCGTTTTGTTGAGAGGTACCGGGTGCAATCAACTGGGATGCAATCCCTTCTTCCGACAGGTAGTTCAAGAATTCATCGCTGAGGTATTTGCCTCCACGATCAGATCGTAGAACTTAATACTTTTTCCCTTATGATTCTCTGCTTGAGCCTTAAATTCTTTGAATTTATCATAGGTCTCAGATTTATGCTTCATTAGGAAAATGTACCCATAGCGTGAGTAATCATCGATAAACGTAACGAAATACTTGTAGCCGTCCCTTGCTTTGATTTGCATTGGACCACATACATCGGTGTGGACGATCTCCAACACTTCTTTAGCTCTAAGCCCCTTGGCTCCAAATGCCCTCTTGGTCATTTTACCCTCCAAACATGATTCACAAGTTGGAAATGGTTCAACCAGGAAAGACTCCAATGAACCATCTTGCACCAACCTTTGGATCCTTTTGGATTAATATGACCTAATCTTAGGTGCCAAAGAAGTGTCTCGTTCACATTGGTTGAACGTTTCCTTTTGCTCGAAATAGTAGATGAGTTATAGGATGCATTGTGTGTGTGATGTGCACAATTAATAATGTAGAGATTGTTCCGTAATGTTCCATGACAGATAACCACATCGTTACGAAAAATAGTAACATGCTTATTAAAACGAACAGAATATCCATCATCAAATAGTTTTGAAACTAAAATAAGGTTTTTACGAAAAACTGGAACATAAAGAACATCTCTTAAAATTAAACTCTTGTCTTCAAAAGACAGGTGCACGTCTCCCACTGCTTCAGCTGCCACTCTCGTAGCATCGCCCATCTTGACGAGGATCTCTCTTCCACTAAGTTGTCGGTCCGCTTGAACCCCTGTAACGTGAAACAAACATGATCAGTGGATCCCGTATCCACTACCCACGAATGAGTAGCATATGCCGCTAAACAAGTTTCAACAACTAGTGCGAGAGAATTACCTTTCTTTCCATTCCTTTTGGGTTTGGAACAGGCCGACCTCCAATGTCCCTTTTCACCGCAGTTAAAACACTTTCCCTTAGCCGGTTTCCTTACTTCACCCTCCTCTTCACCTTTCCTTTGCCTTTGGCAACACTTGAGTTAGCTTCACTTTTGGCCCTTTTCTTCTTCTTACCTCATTTTGGTCTAGAAGAGGAAGATGAACCGGTTGTTGCTAGGGCTTGGCAGCTCTTTCCCAATATTCCTTCAGCCGAGACTAAAGCTTGTAACAAATCAGGCAAGGTGAACTTCTAATTGTTCATTTGGTAGTTGAGCCTGAATTGGTCGAAGCTTTTCGGCAGGGAATGGAGTATGAAATCGATCTGGGTCTCGATGTCATATTCAGCACCAAGTACCTCAAGTTTGTTAAGGTGAACCATCATTTGGAGAACATGTTCCCTTACGGGTGTTCCCGCCACCATTTTCAGTGAGAGCATATCTCTCATGGTGATCTGGCGAGCCACACGGTTTTGATGTTGAAACATCGCTTTAAGATTGACCATGATGTCTGCAGCAGTTTCAACGTTTTGGTGTTGGTGTTGCAACACATCCGACATAGATGCCAAGATGGTACACTTTGCCATTTCGTTGGAATGCTCCCAGTCAGCATACTCTTTCTTATCCGCTTTACTAGACTCATCAGTCGGCTTCTCTGGCCTGGGTGTAGTAAGGACCCAATTATTGTGTTGTGCAGTGAGGACAATGGTAAGTTTTCGATACCAATCAACAAAGTTTTCTCCAGTAAGCAAATTGTCTTTCAGTATATTGAACAGTGGATTAAAAGGTTGCGACATGATGATACTGAAAATAAACATACATCTTGTGTTAATATCCGGATCAACACAAAGAAAATCACATAATTCGATCACATGATTCATATTGAAATCTCAAAAAATATGAACATGCGTCAGCCAACATCTCAAAACAGTTTTAAATGAGCCTCTTGGGAGGGTCATCATTTAAATCACATTCAAGCAGGTTACAAACAAGAACAATTACAAACCTTTAATTTAAAAAAAAATTTATAGTTGGCTCCCACTTGACCAATATAAAATTGACAGGGACTTCGGCGAAGTATATGCATATCAATTTTATACCTAAGTAATAACCATGATTAAATACAGAATTACTACTGCTTTTGATCGAGCCTCTTGGGAGGTCATCGTCGCCACTAATAATAATTCACAATCATCCTTTTGAGAATTTATTCATGTGAAAGCTATCTTTTGGCCGTCCCTTAGGGGAATTTCTCCAAAAGAATTCACAAATAAATAAATCATGGAGGTCAAAATTAATTCGATTCATGACCGAATTAATTATTAAAACATATTTAGTAATTTTTGAATTTGAGATTTTTTGTTGGGCAATTCTCATGCAAACACATTTAAACAAATTAAATAAAGCACAAGAAAATACAACATTAAATCAAGCAAAGCAGAAAAATAAACATATTGGACACAAATTATCCAATTGTCATGGTTTGATTTTTCTTGGCTTGATTTTGAAGAAATACCGTCTTGAATTTCTCCCACTCGATCGTCTCGAAAAGAACTCCATCTCGAAACACCACGCCAAGTAGCTCATAGCCGGGATGCATCGCCCATCCCGCTAGCGCCATCCCGCCTTGCCGCCTTCGCTTCGCTCCAAGGTCTGCTGTCTCTTGGCGTCAGGCCCAAGACGCCCGCCAAGGCCACCAGGCGTTTGTTGCACCCCACTCGATCCCGGCCGGGTCGCCAGGCGCCAGTTCGTATTTCTGGCCGACGTCCGCGTCAAGACGATGCCTTCCCTTGGCACGTTTACAACGACGACGTCACCCACGCGTGACGGTTACGAATCCATTTTAATATCTCGCCTCCGTCTTCGTCTTCGATCAGGTTACAATTTATTTTGCAAAAATAAATACACCTAAGTCTAGACTAGTCTATTACATTGAACAAATCAATAGCCTAATCTACTCGTGGATTTTCTCACGAGAAAAATAAATTCGAACGAGTCGAATTAAAACCATTCATACGCATGAAATAAATAAACACATTAAATACCATGACAATTGGATACCTGCAAAAGAGATCTAACAATTCTACTATTCAATTTTCAATAAAATTTAATGGCCAACATAATTTAAATAACAATTTAAACACAGAGCTCGAAACCGAGGCTCTGATACCAGTTGTTGGGAAATTAGGGGTGCCCGGATCTATTCGAGTTGAATTTAAATACATATTTAAATTAATCAATTAATTACTAACATGAATTAATCCTAATCAATTCAACATAATAATCAACAAGCAAATAAACATCATGCGTACACGTATTTCACATAAAACCTAAGCATGAGGAATCTAGGAATCACGTAAATACTAACCTCTCGAAGAGACAACCGCTGAGACGTTGGATCAAACCAAAGTGCCTTCTCAAATATGTCCCACGTCCACGAATGTAATTCGGTGGGAGGATTATCAACGAACGATTTTAATCTTAAAAGAGAAAAGAAAAATTTTGGCTACCACCTTTGTGGATTTCTAATTTTTCCAACACATGGAATTGCTCTTGGGGATGAAAAACTCATCCCCTATTTATAATACATGGGGTGGTCGATTTTTGCCCTAGGAATAAGATGGGAATTTTTTTTCTTGATCTCCAAGAAATCTTGAATATATACAATATATTCTTTTCTCCATAATAAAATATTCCACAAAAATCTCACCTCCTTATATTATAAATTTTTTTGAAAATTACAACTAGTTAGGAAAGAAATAAAATCTTTGACTTTTCTTGAATTTATGGGATAATCTTGTATTGCAAGAATACATATTCCATAAAATCTTTCCAAGAAAATCAAGAAAATCTTTTCTCTCTTCCTACCCATTTTTTTTCGAAAATAATAGGAAAAATAGGCCAAAATATTTTCTTCTCATTTTCATTAATTGTACTTGAGTTTGGGTATTTGAGGGGCCTTTAGGAGAATTAAGATTGGACCTTCAATGGGCTATGAAGCTTTAATATTTAGCCAAAATATTATTCAAGCTCATTAATATTAATTTACTTCACTATAAAATTAATATTGAACTATCCATCTTAACCCACATTATGACTTCACAATAATATGGCTCCCGGTTATTATTTCCCGCGTTTAAGATTATCTTAGTCCATTAATTAATTAAGCCACTGAACAGACTTTATATTAATTAACATCTTTGTCCTTGGAGTAAAGACATCTCAACATTATTATCCATACCGGAAATAAATTTTCACTTGGAAGATTTGGTATGAGAAAAATTCCGAGTCCACCAAGGGGACAAATCAAGCAAGCAGTGCTTGCACGCGATTATCTTTATTAAATCTTAACAATCGTCATGTAATTAATAATATTGCCCAAAATACAAGGTATCAAATCGCATTGATTCTCTTCCCATCATAAGTCAAAACAATAGTTATTAATTTCACACGATCCTATTTAAAGAACGAAGATTAAAATAACGAACCACTGAGGTCTAATTCTTGTGTATTAAGTACCGGAGAATTTATCCTCCTGTAGGTTCTCTTCAGTGCATCATGATGCACTAGTGTAATCTCTTGGTCAAGACAAGCCAATCTGAGCTTTACACCTCAACCTTTCATGATGAGTTGTTCATTTCCATCTGGGTTGTGAATTTGTACTTAGTCACGAGGAACTGTTAATTTGATCTTCTGTGATCTGGTATCACCAAATTAACTACAATGTGACACGTACTGACTTTATCGAACGGGTATGCAGTAAATATATATAACATTCATTCATATTTAATGCATCATGTGATAAATAATTTATTTCAGTAAAATAAATAAGAAATTCAGTTTGGTTATACAAAGTAAAAGCATACTTCTCAGTATAACCCCAACATGAGGTGTGGAAGGAGCCTTGGCTATTTGAAAGTGTTGATCCATATGTGCAAACGGTTAGAACTGTGCAACCGGAAGATTGGAGAGTGAGGGACTTGATGACTGATGATTATGGGGGTTGGGATGAGGGAGTGGTACGTGCAAACTTCGGCCCTATGGAAGCCTCCAAAATTCTGGCTACGCCGCTATCATCACATAGACGGGATCGGTTGGTCTGGAGGCAACCAAAGTCGGGCCTGTTTTCTGTGCGTACGTGGTATGTGGAGTGGAGACGACATTCTGAGGAGGCTGAGAACCATGAACCGAACGAGATGGAGGCTAAATGGAAACAAGTGTGGCGCCTTGACGTTTTACCAAAGACGAAGGTGTTCGGTTGGCGGCTACTACATGACATTTTGTCGTCGAAGATCAACCTTATAAGCAGGTTTATTGATGTGGATCCCATATGTGTTCGGGGTGGGGAGGACGTAGAGATTTCCGAGCATGCTCTTCGGGACTGTCCCTGGAGTCGCGAGTTTTGGGAAATGACCTGTGTGAATGCTGAGATCCGGCTCCCGGCTGCATCGAAGCCCCTACATCAGTGGGTGGCACGCTTAATGAGGCGGTTGAGAGCAGAGGAACGGTCAGTGTTCATGACGTTGTTCTGGTGCTTATGGTTTGCTCGAAATGATCTGATCTTTCAAAAGAGGTATAGGACGCAGACACAGGTTATTGAATACGCTATTGGGCATGATGCCGAGTTCCGAAAAATAAATACTGGGAGGCTGAGAGCTCAACACCCAGAGGAGAATGGAAAGTGAATTGTGTCGGAAATGGGGTGGTGGAAGATGAATACCGATGCTAGTTGTCGAGGGGAGGTCAGAACGGGTCTTGGAGGGATACTACGTGGTAGTGACGGCGATGTGAATTGCTGTTTTGCAGAAAAGATCGACCACAACTGGCCGGTTAACATTGCGGAAGGGATGGCAGTGCTGAGGGGGGTTTGTTTGGCCCGTGCTAAGGGAGTTGATCGGTTAGTGGTGGAGACTAACTCTCAGGACGTCTTCCATGCTTTGTCTCGTCCCCAACCTGTGATGTCCTATTTCGGTCAAGTTATGGAGGAGGTGCGAGATGAGTTGTCTGGTTTTAGTAATGCTAAGTGGAGCTGGGTTCGTCGTACTGGTAATGCAGTGGGCCGGTGGCGCATAGCCTCGCGCAATTTGTGTTTCATTGTAATGTTTCGTTTGTTTCGGACTCCATTCCGGAGCACATTGTTCCC
This sequence comes from Stenogyne calaminthoides, assembly GCA_037126765.1. NCBI lineage: Eukaryota > Viridiplantae > Streptophyta > Magnoliopsida > Lamiales > Lamiaceae > Stenogyne > Stenogyne calaminthoides. The sequence goes on from JBBCBC010000002.1 coordinate 40,840,464, forward strand.
CTGGTTGATGCTGATTTTCCAACTATTTAATGATATGTTTCATTCCCGTTTAAAAAAAAAAAGTCTAGCATACAACAAATGGAACTTATTTGGCAAGTTAGTGAATGACCTGACCTTATCCTTAAGGTGTGTTTGCCAACACAAGCAACTTTTCCTAAATTCACTTAATTTAAAATATTGTGAGAATTAAAAAAAAAAAGTGATTCTACACTATTTTATATGTTTTGCAGACAACCCCTTGATCTTGATATACACAGTTACACACGTTGCTCGTCCAAAATTGGACAGTTAAGTCGACCTGCTTATCTGAAAACGGAAAATAAAGAAATCGACAACGACTTTCTTTGACGACATCAGTTTTTCATCATGCATCTTACAATGTTCACAACAGAACAAGCACAACATTTACAGTAACATAAACCAACCCTCTTCATGTTGCCAATGCCAAGGGCGACAATGAGCACGACATATCAAATCCGTGGCCACGACGTGCTCTTACCACCTCCAGAAATCCCGAGAGACACGTTGAATACGAGCAGATGAAAAACGACAATAGTCTCCCAGTGGGAAAAAACAGCACTCTCGAGATACTCTCAGTATTATCACCACTCACAACTTACCTCATTGAAACGGCATCTTCTGTGCAGCTCGATTTGCAGATGGACTAGGCACGCCCCGTGAGCTCATACTAGCTGTTCTTAAAAGTCTGCGGAATTCAGACAAGCTGATCCGTCCGTCTTTGTCGATGTCCGCTTCTTCTAGAAGGGGGTTTATCGAACCCCTTAGTCCTGTGTGCTGTACGACAAAAGAATGTAAGAATCAAGGCAAAAACTTGAATGAGAAGGATCTCATTTACCATGTTATATGATCCATGGGTTTAAAGGTAAATATGACTCAAATACTAAAGTTGAGCTCTGTCTCATGTATGAGATAGTCTCAGACAAGACTCCCTCGAGAATCGAAGGTTTTCACTAGGACAAGATTATGGTTGACGTTTGTACTAACCATTTTAAGTTCATCTGGAGTGATGAAACCGTCTCTATCAACGTCAAACTTTTCAAAAGCTGCCTGTGACCTTTGCTGCCATTTATCTGAGTTGTGCTCCTCCAATTGATGGACGTGTAGGGTAGCTGCAACAAACTCTGAGAAATCTACAAGTCCATCGGTGTTGCTATCGATCTGAGACATCAATCAGAAATCATGTGAGTAAATGAGGGGCAAAATGTCAAATTACAAACCAGAAACAGGTGTATTTCTCGTGCAAAGCAAACATACCGCTTGAAGGATTTCAAGAACTCGTGAATCCTTCATTTTCCAAGGAAGATCCTTCTCCAATGCCTATGCAATATGAACATGGTGATGACAAGGAATAAAGCAAATCGTGGTATTGAAACTTGGATGTCAGCAAGTTTTCCCAAAGAATAATATTTTTGGTCCCTAAAGTTTACCTTTTTCCAGATTTAGTTAACTGACGGGATCAACTATTTTGGGGGTATTTTTTTTTAAAGTTTTTTAATTAAATGTAATTATAAGAAATAATTAAAAAACTTCTAAATATTACATTTAGCACCCCCAAATTCCGCCAGTCAATGGACGGTCAACTAATGGTGGAACCAAATGTGGGAGAAGAAGTATACTTACAAGACCAAAACTGATAGTGAGTGAGAGTGGGATAAAAAACTGGAAAAAAATGTAAACTTTAGGGACCAAAAATGATTTTAACCGTTCTCATAAATGAGATCACGAAAAAGTAAACAAACCTGTCTCATTTCTTCAAGACTAATGACACCATTTTTATCCACATCAATTGCATCAAACTGATCTTTAACATCTGATAGTTCCTCCTCATCAAGTGTACTAGCCAATGCCTGGTATACAAGTTGATCCCAACAAAAATTATCCCTAGTATTTGTATCTTGTAAGAGCCAAAGATGATTCACAAGTACACAAGAACAACTTACCCGAAGTGCAAACTGCTTAAATCGACTGTATTTCACAAATTGTCGCATGTTATTCAGAACAGAAATGTCCAGTGGAATCTCTGAAGCTTCACCTCCCTCTCGTACCCAAGGATGAGCTGCACAAGCAAAAAAGTCAAACAGGCATACACATCCCCTTTAAAAATAAGGGTACAAATGTCAAAATATACATAATTGGAGTACACTTATTCAAATTAATCCATGCGTCTAGGAGGGTTTGGCAGTACTATTTACTTGTTTATGTATTTATTTTTGTTATTTTTTAAAGTCCAAGAAAATGAACAAGGTGTAGCTAAGTTAAGCCCACATTGCATGTAAAAACCTGATAAAAAGGTAGTGAAAGTGATAGTTAAATTTTCAGACTCGCTTTTCTGTCAGTATACTCTACTTCTAGAATCATACAAGCCTCACTTGTCCTGTATAATTTTTAGTTCCTCCAAAAGAACACGACCCACCATTGAGCTCCAAAAGTTTAGATTCAATGAGCAACTAATAGAGACTAATTCAGTTTCAGAGACTGAACCCTTTTCCAAGTTAAATGATTATTCAAACATATACCTAATAATAATTTGACAAAGAACCTACTGTTTTCATATTATGAAAAATAAATTCTACTACATATTTGAGTGTGGTATGAACAAATATGCACATAAAAAATAGTAAGTATTGTGCATTTTTGCTAACGCAACAATAAAAACATGCATGCTACTCCAACCAAGAAAGAATGTTGAAAACATTTTTATCGACTGATACATTCTCCAAAATGGAATTCATGATTCCTTCTTCCATGTTCTTCTCTCAAAGGAAAATAGGCAGCCACTTCTTAAAGATACTTCTCTTCCACTCCCTCCCCAACCATCACAAAGAAGCAATATCAACCACTATGAAGCGAGCACCAAAATTTTAAAAACAAAACATGTGCCAACCCTTTTATGTGAAGAGATAAAAAATTTAAGAGCTAAGGGGAAATCACACCTCAATATGGTAAAAAAGACAATGTGAGCATCTTCTAAACCTAGTGATTTTCATTCTCTAATATAGATTTGCTAAAACATTTTCTGAGGTCATATTTTATTTCAGGGACTTAGAGATAAGACAAATAATTGCTTATTCATAAAAAACCGTGATTGTTTGTACAAGAAGCATAAAGAACAAAGTGATGCCAGTATGGAAGGAAATGTTTCAGGCTTTCAGCACCTAAAGAGAGATTGATGAGGAAAATCTCTAAGTATTAGTTATTTGAGAGTCAGTTAGGACATACATAAGGCCTGAGCTGCAGTAAGTCTCGCCTGAGGGTTTTTTACCAGTAGCTTCTTAACAAAATCTTTAGCACCATTGCTAATTCCTGGCCATGGTTTGCGCCTAAAGTCAGGCTTGTTCCTCAGAACCTATAAACGTGAAAATGCAGACGTAAGTTAAATTGACATATAAAAGATTTGAAATCTGAAATTTGCACACGTGTCATTATGTTGTAGAAATTCTTGGAATGAGTAAAAGAAAGGGAGTGGGGTTGGAGAAGGATTCAGACTCTTGGTCAAATTCTTGAAATGAGTTGATAATTATTAATTATTAACTAATCTTTTACTAGAAGGATTTCCATGCCTGCTTCTATGTTGACTATGTATCATTGGGTGTTAGGGAGGTAGATGGCAGTTGGAACTTGGAAGAAACAATAAAATAGTGTTTATTGGAAATCGAAGGACAATTTATCAGAAATAGCAAGCGCATTTACGGTCTAATTCAGAGAACTGTGGAATCATATAAAATTTCAAGTTGAAAAGAATATATAAACATAATTCCTTTAGTTCCTAAATATCTGTCTGATTCTATCCAAAATGGTATTCCTAATTACTCCATCTGTTCAAACTTAACTGTCATTTTAGAGAGGGAAAAAACAAATCGTTCCACAATATGTGTCGCTTTTGGTTTTCCAAGGGACTTTTTTTTTTCAACTTTGCCCTTTTCTTATTTTTTTGATGTATCATTTATTGAGATACAAAAATCTATAGTCATTTTATACAAATAATTAAAGGTATTAAATGACTTTCTTAATCCATGTGAAACAACCAAAAACTACAGTTGAATTGGAACGGATGGAGTATTTGTCACTTTGCTAATATCAGCAAAAATATACTTCCTCCGTCCCGAAATCAATTGAACATTTAGCGTTTGCACGGAATTTAACGTGAGAGTTATTTATTAATATAAGTTACTTTTTGTTAAGAGTTAAAATGTTAAAGTAATAGCATGTGGTGTAAATAAAAGTAGATATATTTTTCTTGTTTTTTGAAAACATAAATAGAAGTAGATAAAGTTGGCTTTAGTGTGAGAAAAGTAACGGCATGTGGTGTAATATTAAGATAATTGGAGGAGATAGTTTAAGTTGATTGAGTTGCTTTATTGCCACTTTAGGAAATGTTCAATCTAATTCCGGACGGACCTTTTTGGCAAATGTTCAATTGAATCCAAGACGGATGGAGTACCTCTTTTCCCACCAATAACCCTAATAAATACTAACCATCTTCTTGTAATTATAAGCTTATTAGTTCATCAAGTGGTAATAAATAAGGGTATAATAGTCTTTTGTTATCCTAATCAATGAAAAATTGGTTTGTGTGAATGGATATAATCAAACAGGTAATTAGGAATGGAGGGAATAGTAGTATCCCACCTCCTTAAATATGCCGTCCTCGGTTTTGTCCCAGAAAGGCCGCCGCCCACACAGCAAAATGTATGTAATTACACCAATACTCCACACATCCGATTCAGGGCCCGATTTTCGCTTCAGTACCTCTGGAGCAACGTAATATGCACTGCCAACAATGTCTTGGAATTTCTTTCCTGATACAAATTTGAAGAGATGCAAAGAATGAGATAATAATTTAAAAATCTGTGATACTTAACATTTCGTTAAAATTAACATGTTATTGATGGGTCCACTAAGAAACCAAACAAACATTAATACTTGGAGCAAGTCTCTTATAAACCAATTGTACAGTGCAACTATGCAAAACTAATATGTTTCAGTGAAAACAATTAATACTGCTCAGTGAAAGAACTAATACTGACCAACAAATGCTGTTCGGTGAAAACAACTAATACCATTTAAAAATGCACTTGAGTTGCACGGTGCACCTGATGCATACAAGACTGTCTAATACTTGGAGTGAACTTTCAAATATGAATTTATCCAGTTAGTAAAATGATTTCTTCATTAGTATTAATGTTAAAATGACAATGACAACAAAAAGCTCAGAAGTGATTACCTGGTCTTATAAAGTCTGAAAGACCAAAGTCTGTGGCCTTCAGAGGTGAATCCTCTTTCGCAGACTTGAACAGAAAATTCTGAAGAGAAAAGTTGCTTTAGAACATCAATAAAAGTTTACCAGCTAAAAGTGTAGAAATTTTTAGACATACCTCTGGTTTCATATCACGGTGTACAAAACCATGTAAATGGCACTCTGCTGCAACTTTCAGCATCTGTCTTACAACAATTGCTGCATCTTTTTCCGTGTAACGGCTATCCTTTCTGTTAGAGAAAATTAACTTGAAAAAATGATTCTAGCAAAAGGACACAAAATCAAACACTTAACATGGACCTTAATCATGCTTACTTCGATAAAATACGGTCAAGCAATTCTCCACCCTCGCATAACCTACAAAACAGAAGTTGACAACAAGGCATTAGCATCGATTCAATTATAAACAGCTTAAAACAGAAAAGTATGTTGTTTGTAAAATGAAGACTTGAAGTTGGAACTTACTCCATCACTATATATACATAAGAATCATCGTCAAACGCATTATAGAAGTGAACCACGTTCTCATGGCCTGCTAAAGCTCTCAATATCTTGACTTCTCGTTTGACATCCTCGACAGCAATGGGAAGAACCATCTATCATGTATTCAAGAATTTGTCAACTACATATCCTTGGAACTAATATAGGAAAAGATATCCAAAATCCAGAATGAAATTATTTTTAAAAACAAAAGGCTATCCACTCTTGTATCCCTATTCTAGTGTTAACCCAACTGTTTTCCAAAAAACTCCACTTTGCCATATAAACAATCAATATAGATTGATACATGGAAGCAGCATGATAGGAAAAGATATCCAAAATCCAGAATTTGATCATTTTTAAGAACAAAAGGCTATGGAGTTCTAAAAAATTAAATCGTTCATTAAGACGGGCCAAACTACATTGTGTGTTTTTATAAATATCCGGACTTAAAGAGCTAAAACAGATGTTTACCAATACGACAGCAAAAGAACATCAAGCATATTTATGTGTGGCAAACACCAAGCATATTCAGCTGTGACGATAGCCACTTAAATATAAAGGGATGATTGATCATCTGCGCACATTGTAAATGCCCTTGGCATCATTACAAAGGTTCAAAGTAGAAATAGAATCAGAACAAATTGAGATCCTGATGCTAGAAAAGGTAATTAGTAAATATTCCAGTATCAAATGTTCATCTTCCACGCCACAGACACTCAGAAGATTCTCACTGTATAGTGTATCAATCACTTAAGCTAGAGAACTAATAAATCACAAAGGGGCCAGAAAAAGAAAAGCAGAGAATCGACCTATAAATCAAATTCCACTCTCATTTTAATTCCAAGAAATCAATCCAATCCAATATCACAAAACATGAAAACTGAGCTAAAATAGACAAATTGTTCTAGTTTGGGTATAAAGCCAACATAGCCATAAAACAGCCCTGATTGAGCCAATAACCTACCAATACACAAATTAGGGAAACAGAACGAAAAGAGAAGCAAAATGCAGGAAAAACAGATTACCTTGCTCTTATCTATTCTCTTAACAGCAACACGATCTCCATTCGACTTATCAATTGCAACATACGTATAACCAAATTGACCGTGCCCCAACAATTTCCCAATCGTAAACCTCATATCAAAATCTTTATCATACCCGAAATCCGTCCGTTTGCCGCACGGAATAACCCCGCTAGGCCTTTTCGATGAATTCTTAATAATCTGCTGAGGCGGCTTCTGCTGTTGATTTTTATTAAATTCTCTATTCTTATAATTACTATTATGCGAGCTCTCTTGCTTTTTCGATGCAGCTGACGTAGAGGCCGCCGGGGCTTGCCTGGTGGCGGCGGCTGGGCGGCGGTTCTGTTGGTGATTGGTGGCGGTAGCGGTGGATGGGGTATTGCTATTGGAGCCACTGACTTTTGCGGTCGAAAAACAGCTGCCCATTTCTGAAAATCGAAACGCAAATCTTCAATTGATTCCGACCTTTTTTTCAAATCGAGGGATTTGAATATTCAACGAAGAATTCAAGGGAGATCAGTGAAGATGATGTGCCATGTAATCGCATAGGATAAATTGGGGAAAGGGGGAGGAATATATATTGGGGGAATAAGAATGTGAAATGATGAGACATATAATTTAGTAATTAAGAGGAAAGATTGAAGCAGATAGGAGGAAGAAGGGAAGAAGGAGATGGAGGTGGTGGCCTGTGGTCAAAGAGACTTTTTGGTAGGAAAAGAGATGAGAGAGATGGAGGTTACAAAAAATTTCCCACTCTTTTTTTTAACTTTTATTAATTATCTTTTTTTTTTTTTTACTTTTCTTTTTAAAAAAAACTTTAATATTAGTATATTTTTGTGTTTGGAAAAGTTGTTCTCTGCACCAAGGGCACTGTCAAATTTAAATATTGTTATTTTATTTTATTAAAATATGTAATTTGTCTTAATGAATTTATGTCGTTTATTTTCACTGACTGTTTTTTTTTTGGAACCCATTTTCACTGACTGTTGAGGAGGAGTCTTCTAAAAGTTTCAATATTGGACAAAATATGACAAGTTAAATATGATCAAATTATTAATACTCTTTTCATCACATGAATGATGAAACTATACTCTTTTTTTATTTTTCACACAAAGCAATAACATATTATTTATTAATTTATCTCTTAATATATCATTATTTATAATACAGAACTAATGATTAAACACAATGTATATTAAATATGATTTTCTTAAACAATATACTCACTTTTAATAAAAAAAAATGGACTATAATTTGGAGAAAAAAAATAAGAACTAGTTTTGTGAAACAAAATAACTATATACATTAATTCTTTGCTAGGTCTTTTTATACGCACCGAAACCAAGACTCCATAAAACAGATCTTAAAAAGAATTTGAGATGTTATGAAATTTGTTCAATAATAAAACCGATTTTTTTTATAGACATACTCCTTAGTAAATATAAGTCACATCCTTCAGTTATCACTACGATACCCTCTGTTATAATATAAGTAACGTCCTTCACTTTTATGAGTAATACATTTTATAGTAAAAAGTTACACCCTTTACAATAAAAAGTCACACTATTTAGTAATTTAAGTCATACTCCTTAACCAGTTTCACCGTGAAATTTATTCACCCTATACTTTGCCATTTTAAAAAAATATACAACTTGTTGTATTGGAACATATAATTTGTTATACAGAAATGTACAGCTTGTTTTACAAATACAGGTTGCACATTTCATTATAACAAGTTGTATATTTTTATACAACAAGTTATATGTTTCTAAGATACACTATGGAACACTCTTAAACTTGCAACTTAATTGCATTTTATTAACATGTAACTTGTTATATTAAAACATATTCTTTTCATCACATACTCGATTTCTCATTTTTTATTTTGATTTGTCCTGTACTTGCTTTCTCCTTTCATAAGTGGCAATAAAACAATATTATTTTTTACAACTATATTTTTCTCAATATCTTAAAAATTATATATCATATCATTATTTTATATACACTAAAAACCTAGTTACCTTCTCATCTACTTTGATAATAAAGTAGAAAGTTCTAAGACTCAACAATACCCTCAACTAAAAATGACTTTATTCCCTCAAATACGTACTAACAAATAATTATTATATTAAATATCGTGCAAACAGTAAATGACCAATTAAATATGTGACGGAGGGAGTATAATTTGCTTTCCCCTTAGTGACTAGTGAGGGGGTCTTACACTGTGCATGTTTAGTGATGGCGTTTTACAATGATATTATATATGAGTGTGATTTTTTTATCACCTTATTCAAATTCACACAAATTTTTATTTTTATTTGTCGGTTAATTATCTAATAGTATTTCATTGTATTTACTATTTAGTGCATCGTACACATGAATCATTAATGATTATATTTAATAAATATTACGCGTATGAGATAAAATCTTATGTAACATACTGACATAGATTTATATAAATGTATACACGCATGTACATATCAATTGCAATGTTAATCTGCTAAGCACATCATAAATTCTTATATAGCATGCTAATTAATATCCCATATCACTAATACAGATTTGACTTTACACATCCCTTAAAAAGAGCCTTAGACAACGGTTTTAATAATTGTTCAAGAAATTGCTTTGTTTGTATAACCGTTAAAAAAACCATAAAAGAAAAGCACTTGAACATCACTTATTAACTGCATTGCAAGTGGTGCACTTGGACAGCGGTTATAAACCGCATTCCAAGTGTTTCACTTGGACAACGGTTCATAACTGCTGTCTAATTTTTTTTTTTAATGCGTTTCACTTGGACAGCGGTTTAAAACCGCTGTCTAATATATATTTTTTTAATAATTATTTTATATTTTAAAAATCCTGTTTATACAAAACCAAAATTTATACCACTATAATATATATACGTCCAATACCAAAACATCAAATAAATAAACATACACATCATGAAATAAATAAACATATACATACATACGTCCAATATACACCAAAAACATGAAATATATATCATCACAAATATATAAGTTAATTACATGTATGCTACCAAAAGTTATACCACTTTAATTAAAAATATACAAAAATCGATTGTAAAGGTACCCCGTCCAATCTCTTTTCCATTTCTCCATTCTTTTGTTGGAGTAAGTCTTGAGCGGACGTTCATAGACAAACTGCAAACAACGGTCAATCAATATAGTTAGATATATAGTATATGAATTTTTATTCAATCAATAATAATTTAAATAAATCGATAAATTGACTTACATTGTTAGGATTAATCGCCGTTTGAGAAGCGAGGATTATATCTTCAATATAACAACACACAAAATGTCCACAATGGGCACCATCTCGTTGCCTCGGAACCTGTTATGATTAGCAATTATAAGCACATATTACAATTATGATTATTTTCTATTAATTTGATAACTTACTAAATTAAATTTACCTTAATATTTGTCCAGCTCACTTTATTGAAATTAAGTCTTGAGCCTTGATTCGGAAGGCGACTCCGATACATCGTCATCACACTATTATTATTATAATTTGAAAATAAAAATAGATTAAATATGCATAATTTTAAAAGTAAAATAAATCATTATATTAGAATATTAAAAATGAACTTACGCTTTCATGAATGACGTGAGATCAGGGCGATTTGCAGCCACCCCATTCACAGCTGAGTCCATAAAAAATACACTTAATGTATTCATACTTATGACGACCAACACCCAATGATCCATATATTATATTAAGAATATTAAAATTAACTGCAAATTTAGCATATGTGCAAATATCATATTATGAATACAAATTTTAACGAAATATTTATTGTACTCTCCCCACATTTGTTGGCCAAAAAATGAGATGTTCTCTCCCAGTATGACTCAGCATATGTTCGACTATCCCCTCCATGCCCTATGCCATATCACCCATTAAGCAAGACACTTGAGGGGAGACGAACAAATACATTCCACATGCTCGGGCATCTCTAGAGAGATATACCTCACCCAAATATCTTTAACCAACATATATATACTAATTAATATTTAAAAATAAAATTAAACTATATAGAAAGTAAATACTGATAATTAATAAACACATACCTGAGGTAAAAGGCTATGGTGGTTGCACTCAACCACTCATCGTTCAATACTTCAAGCACATGGTCCCGAACGATGTATTCTTCAAAAGAATTCCGATGAAAGTGAGCACTCATCGTAATTGTGAGGGTATCGAAAGCATTGGACTCCACCATTGTGATCACCATAGTCTGTACGTGCAGTCGTGATCTAAGTCTCTAGGCATTGGATAACCAAGTTTGCGCGCACCAATAGTGGAGTCCCTCGTTCTCTCCCTCTGACTGTCTACGACACCTCTTGATTTCTCTTTAGCCTTTTGTGGTGATTTATGTTTAGGTTTTCGTGGTGTCAGCAAATTCTACAATCAATTTGCAACATTATTTAGAACGACAAATAAGATAATAAACTTTAATAACATATATTTTACCTTCATGGTGCGAGAGACCAAGTTGATCGGCCATTCAATGAAGTGCCCGACCGCTGTTCCGACTGTGACAACATCATCTATTGGTTTCGTCACGGTGAATCTTCTTCTCCGAGTACGGGTACATCTAGTGTGACCCTCACGAAACCCGGAGTGAGGGGACGACCATGAATCATTCCACCGGAGTTATTGTGCAATGTACCTGTGGCCACCAACCGAATAGGATCCTCCAAATAAATGTAGCAGAAGGTCGGTGACTGTTCGAATAAGATATTTAGTTATAAAATTTTAATAAACTAGTCTTTAATTAAAACAAATGCGAGACATGCACATCTGATACCTGAGAGACGTTTTGAAGTACCTCAATAAAGTTGTCCCTAGCATCAGCCGAAAACCTAGCATCAGCGACACTATTTTCACAGGTTGCTCCACTCGACAACATTCCGTGGCTCGATCTTCTCTCGGACCTCAAACGTTCCACATCTTTAGCCAACTTGGCAACCTGTTCCGAAAGTATACCCACCATATTCATGGCTTGAAGACCAGGTGTCATCGCTAATGATGTCTTCGTCAAACAATATCCAAAACTCCGTAAGCGGTCGGGATGCTCTTGGTGACCTATAGCCCGTCCAAGCAGATCATCAGTACCGATAGTGCGGATGTCGTTGGGCGTCATGGTCTGAGATATACGCTCCTGAATCACAAAAGATTATTATTTAATTATTTGCTTAGAAATAATAGTTTGTAATTGAAAGATAAATTAATGGATAGATTACCGCTTCTTCGATGATATGTTGTGCACTGGATATGGGAATATTCCCATCTCGAGTCTTTCTGGTAGTCTGAAATAACTCAAAACGGGTAACAACAGGCTCACTCTCTCCAGCTTTCCTTCTTTCTTCTTTCTACTATAGTGATGAAAGTGTCCCTTTATTAGATATATTAAAAGTGAATATATAAAAAAAATTAAAAGTTAGGATTTTGATCTCACCATATCTTCTCTTATGCGTGCATAACCTTTGTTCGATCCACGATATCGTGCCTCCATCGCCTTGGCTTGTTGGTGATTTTTCTTACTTCGATTATATAGTGTAATAGAAATACGATAAACACTAAAAATCATAGGGCATTAGGAATTGTGGAAATAACATTGATCAATTTTACCTGGAAATCATCATCCATAGCTCTATGCACAAACTCCTCCCAGTACGGGGCCACCGTAGGGCTATTCTGATACGCCGGAGGCGGACTAGCCGAGTAAAGACCAGTTTCCGGATCTTGTGTGTTACTTCTCAGCCAAGCCCAAAAAATCTTGGCCATTACTCCAGCTTGCGACAATATTTGCTTATTCTTGGAATGGTCAAGGCCGATGAATGTAGTCTATACGCATATAACATAACAATTTAGTAAATTTAGTAATCATATAACAACTTTCAATAAGCATATAATTAACATACCGAAAGTTCGTCCCATAATCTTTCCTTCAAAGGAGTCAGTTTGTCGCTACGCCAGTCCTTGGTTGGCAGCACGATAGGGATTACGCTCCTGACTACAGCTCTAAGGTAGAAGGACAACTTCTCACTCTCTTTTCCTATTGCTTGCCCATACTCATTGAACGATAATTGCAATAACATAGTATTTAATTAGGTTCAACGATCAATCAATATAATTATAATTTCAACTGTTCAATTGTAATAAAATTACCTGAAGTGTATTTCCTTTGCTATGAGCTCTCTTAATAGAAGACATCGTGACTATACCCCTCGCGCGTTTCTCCCCAGAGCTGCTAGTGGTGGAAGCATCAGTGTCACCCTGTCTCAAGTCATCAGTATGTTGTCGATCATATGCGCCATGATCTCCATCAGAATATCCATCATCATCTCCGGGATGTTGCAAATAAGACATGATCCTGTAAAGCAGAAGAAACAACATTTAATAAACAAAAACAAACAATAATCAATAAAGCAGAAGAAACAACATTTAATAAAGCAGAATAAACAACATCTAACAGTTTTTCCATTCATACATTTCCAACAAGGACATGGAATGTACCGATGGTCGGTGCAGTGTCTAATTGCATGATTACAAAATTCTTCCACCTCATTCCTATACTCTTCTGATAATCGATATGCTCGAACCCACTTTCGATCCATATAGAACTAGATATGCCTATAGAAAAGACAATATGAAGTACTATTTCGTAACAAAACAAGTGCATACCTAACCATACTTAATCTACGTTCATTTTAATTTTCTAATTTTGAAATTCTTCCAATTTTTTACTCATTCACAAAATTAGTCTTACAAAAACTTGCATATAGAATGTGGGAGTACCTAAGGTTTTGTTGTTTATCAAGACAATATGTATCCTAATGTACCATCAATCATCTAAAGCAAACACATTATCCATTCATCAAATTAATAACTCAAATATATCCTAATGTATTAATCCTAATTTATGTGTAAATCCTCACACAAGCATATTATCAAACACCTTGAGTGCATCAATTGTTCATCTCTAAAATTAGCATAAAAAATCAAGTCAAGCCACACAATATATATTCATCTCTAACAAATTGTTCATCTCTAACACTAACAAAAATTAATTAATTCAAGCCACTCACAACAATATCCAAGCTACTAAAAACAATATAATTAAACCAACATTAATCCCACACTAACAACAATTAATTCAAGCTACTAATTAACAGCAATATAATTAAACCAATATTAATCACACACTAACAACAATTAATCCTAACAAAATTAGCTAAACCAAGCCAAACATATAAACACATTTATATAAACAATTAATCCTAATATATATATATATATACTATATATATACACATGCAATATATATATATAATAATTTAAGTATATATACATACATATATTTATAAAAAAGAAAAAATACCTATATGGAGAAGGAGGAAGGCGGCGACGACGGCGGCGGTAGGGAAGGACGGCGGCGGCGTGAGGAGGAGGAGGAGATGGGAATGTGGGAGCAAAGAGGGAGGGAAGAGGGCGACGACGGGAGGAGGAGGAGGAGGAGGAGGAGAAGGGCGACGGTGAGAGGAGGAGGAGGAGGAGGACGGGCGACGGCGGCGCGAAGGAGGAGGAGGACGAAAATCGCGTTCGAATATGTAGATGGGTAACGAATGCAGAAATGGGGCTAAAGGTTGGGGGTTTTAATTCAGGGTTTCACTTGCACAGCGGTTCAAAATCGCTCTCCAATCTACCTTGTACAGCGGTTATGAACCGATGTCTAAGCTTTATTTTATTTTTATTTTTTTAAATAGAACCGCTCTCCAAGGGACCACTTGGAGAGCCGTTCGAAAAAAAGACTGTCCAAGTGGAGCTCTCCAAACTTAAATGTGTAGTAGTGTATTAATTAAAAGATAAATATTTTATACACAAAGTATTATACTCTTTCCGTCCCAATCATGATGTAACTCTTTTCATTTTATTTGTCTCAATCTTATAATGTAACATTTCCTAAAATGAAAATATTCACTTTATCATATAAAATATTAATAAATAATTCTTTTTACCCCCAACATTTTATCACTTTATCACATAAAATATTAATTAATAATTATTTCTACCCCAAACACTTTATCACTATTTTTTAATTTTTGTATTTACAGTAAAAATTCCCTTAAAATTTGGAGGGATCATATACATGAAGATATCAACAACATTATGGACACGTGCTCCGTACTCGGGTATTTCATCGTTCCGGAAATATTTTAGCACATAAATTATATTTAGTTTTTAAAAAATAATTAACTTATTTTCCACCTCTCTCTGTCTCTGTGCGTGGTTTACTATTTCCAGATTGGTTTTCTATTTCCAGATTATTGGGAAAAAAGCAGAAAAGTCAAAGCTATGATTTTCTGCCTCACAATCTCGAGGTGTATGACGGTGATTACAAATATATTTATTATAAAAAATTGGATTTTCAGTTCACATGATACGATATATAATTTGATGTGATCCATACTTTTATTATCATTTTCTTAAAGTTCAGACACATGTGCAAATTTAAATAAATCGTGGGACTTAACTTTTTTACTAAGATAAAAATTTGTATAGATCTGGTTCATTCTATAAACTTGATTATTTAAATATCACTGTTACATACAAAAACTTTCACTACTGTGTATAAAAATTATCACTGCTATGTACAAAAATAATCACCGTGTAAAAAATGTTTTATATTTTTAAACAATAATTTTTTTTATGCATAACAGTGATAATTTTTACACAAAATAGTAATAGAGTTCATGTATGAACCTGGTTCACATAAATATTACTTAGAATCATGCATAAATATGACATGATCAATTGAAATATGCAACAATAGATATAATATCAAATAAAATAGAGATTCCTTTTAAAACGAAGTTGGATTTGAGCCCCATAAATTGAATGTGTTTTATACATGACACTCTATTGTAATATAAGTTTTTGTCAAGAAAATATACATACAATTAAAAGTTCTCAAAAGAATTATATATATATGTATGTATAAATTTGTACAGTCAAAGGAATAGATTAAGCGTGAGTAATTTGTTAATATGAAATTTACTTGTAAAGTGAAGTAGGTGAAAATTAGTAGCATAGCCTATAATAATACTCGGGAAAATTAGGTTATATAACAGGAAAAAGTGAAAAGGCAAGAGAAAAATTTATAAGCAGCGTTTTTTAGTATAAAATGTTGCTATAAAATTGTAATAATAATTTTCTTTTATGGGAAATTGTTGACGGTGGATTTAGCAAGTTATCTCTATCAAACAATGTACTCCCTCCGTCCCATAATAACGTGCACATTTATTGCTTTCACGTATTTTAACGAGCGAATTTTTTATTAGTATTTAAAATGATAAAATATTTTTTAAAAATGCATATAATAGAAGAGATGTGGATCTATCATACCCCTCCTTAAAAATTACTTTATCATTTCAAATACTAATAAACAACTCGCTCGCAAAAATTCGATAATAAAGTTAGCGTCCACGTTATCTTGGAACGGAGGTAGTAGTTAATATATTATGGTATATGAAGCGTGAGCTAAAATGAAGATCATTCATGTACACATAAATAAATTTTTATTGAACTTTAAAAAAAAAAGCAATTTTTATTGAACTTGAGTTGATGTAAAAATGGATATATTATGTGAAAATTGATGTATTCCGTTTTCAGATAAGCGTATGCGAAAGTCAATTCTCTTATTCTGTGTTTAAACCAATATATAATACAGTACATTACAAGGTTTCTTGCACTACATCATTTTGAATTTTGGAGGAAGATAAATCGTTGATCAAAGATGGATTAATTAGTACTAATTATATATGAGATAAATGACGAAGAACCATGTTAGATTTGTTAATACATATGATATTACCAATAATCATAGCTTATAAGGTGTGTTTTTTCCCTTAATTAGGGGGAAAATGCAATCACTATCTAGACATCCACAACTAGTTTAATTTGATTTCAGGTTTAACTTAATTATATAAGGCCATTATAATTTACTATATAAAATTTTAGAATACATAGATATTTACTTAATTTGTGTTTTTTTTTATCAAATAAATAATGTATAAACTCATAAATGAAATACAAGGGAATGATGATATATTTTTCTCTTAAAAAAAGTAAGAAAATTATATGCATTAAATTAAAATTCCCTATAGATATTTTAAAATTATTTTATCCTAATAACTTTGATGTTTATTAAGAAAAGAAAAGGAAAATAAAAACTCATGAACATGTATACGAGTTTGTAGGAGTTCATAAGTTAATCTCTTAGTAAAAGCTTTCTGCTTCCAGGTGAACTAATTCCATTGAATACGTCACATTAATGTAATATATGTGCACATAGCCACATAAGGACATGCAATCATGTAGATACTCTTAATTTAATAGAAAGCTCCATCATAATTCAGAATAGTATAATTTTAGTGACACTAATTTTTTAAAAAAAAAATATCAAGTTGACTTTTGTTACATGGTAAATCTTAATGGGTACTGTCCAAAAAATAATAATTTAAGAGTGTGTTTCATTTGCATTTAATTGTACTTATAATTGTGCATTCATATTGCATTTTAGAATTATATAGTTTGTTTTATTAAAAAATTCAATTTATTTATACTAAATTGTGTAATTATTTTTCAATATTAATAATTATACGATTCAGTGTAAATAAATTATATTTTTAATATAATAAATTATATAATTTTAAAATATATTATAAGTGCACGGTGCATCCGAACGTAATTTAAAGGACTAATTGAAATAGTAAAAAACTTTCATCATAATACGAAAGTACTAAGTAAGCGAGTGCATAGGGTTGACAAAGGTTTTACCAATTTTAGAACCAACACTGTTGGGAAATATTTAGATCCGAACACACCTCGACTATATTTTTATACTTCATGTTCATTAAATTTAAAACCAAAAAAAATATTTTCATTTTAATATTAAGTAATTCAAATTAAAACGTATAATCATTTTAAAGAATCATTTGATATTCAACTAATACTTAAAAGTAATATATGTATATACACAACTATACATACATTAATACGAATTTAGATTTATATAAGTACATATATATATGAAAGTATTAATTTAGTATTTAAATGAAAAATAAGATCACCTATTCCATAATTGGTGTTAAATGAATCCATTTGAATGAATGAACTAATACTTTGGAATAATAAAAATATCCAACGGACCACCATAATGGATCCATAAAGATTAATAACGAAATAAAAACATTTAAATAAATACAAAAGTGGAATTGAGAAATCGAATTATTTAAATGAGGCAGGTCCAGACACAGATTTTATAAAAATCATGATCAAAGTGAATAATTTTCTACTCACCCCAAAAATTCAAAAAACATATTTCTCAAGAGAAAAAAAAAAACCTACTTTTGATTTTTTTGTTTTTAATTTGACGTGTTGCATTAATCATTGTATATGCTAAACCATTTTTTTTATATTGAATGTAGTTTACATTATATTTTGATAGACATGGTCCACACAGCTTGGAACATAATGATTTTTGAACTCGTAAAAAAAAAAAAATAGATTATTTGGTGTAAGTCGTGTGAAATGAGACATACTTAATTTTCGCAAGTCATTAAAATTGTGGATATAATGTTGACAGAGTCATTTGGACATATTTTAAATTTTGGGATTAATTAACTTTTTCTTTGATCAAGTTTCATAGTCCACACTATGACTTACTCATGACTTAATTTTATTAGTTGACTTGATCGACATAATTCATTTATCAGATCTTTTTATTTTTAATATTATAAGTGAAATGATTAGATGGCGAAAATCATAAATCAAACTATTTTTCATCTGAAATAATTCAACCAGATCATTTTTTTTTTTTAAAAATCTTTAAAAATCTTGATAATTTTTTCATCTAAAATAATTCAATCTTGATCATTTCTTTTTAGAGAATTTTGTAGAGTATGATTTCCATGATATATCACATATGTGTTACATCGATCTAAAACAACGTGTTTTTAGACGTAGTAAAACAACTCAAACGGTTAGAGAACCATTACCTATGTCATGAGGTTATGGGTTCGAGTCACGACGTAGGTTCGAGTCACCATTTGTCCGATAAAAAAAAAAAAAGTGTTCTCCTGTATTAATTTTGTTCAATCCCCTAAATCGAAAAATAACGAAAAGAAAATTAAGGAAGAAAAAGTTGATTCTCACTCTCACGTGGTGATTATTGCTGCTGAAATAATAGGTGTTTTTTTTTAAAGGCAAATAATAATAAGTTCTTACAATTGTTGAAAAATAAAATATATATCAATATAGGTTACGTAAATGATCATCCTTTATCACACTTTTCCTTTTCATCATCCAATCCAACCTGATTGTCTAGCTGGTTGAAATGATTTTAGCATCGCGTGAACTTAAATTTATGGTGAATATATATATATATATATATAAAGAATCATAAGAATAAACTATATATATATGTGTGCCGTGTGTTGTATCCGATTTGATTACCGACGAACAAACAAGTACTTTGATAAGTTCCGATCAATATGATAGCGAAAGCAATAAATGACACACGATTTGATTACTCAGTTCGTCCTTGAAATAGACTACGTCTGGGGGCACCAAGCCAGGATTATTTACTGTATTATTTCTGCCTAAGATACTAAGGTTTCGATCCTTTTCAAAGTACATTACAGGTTATATTTATAGACATAGATCTAGGGTTACAATCTTCGTGGGCTTCTTCTCGTGGACCAATCAAGGGTTTTCTTTCTTTCTTGTTCCATGAAAGTCGCGCTTTTAGATACACATTACGATTATATCGAGAAATCCGCCTCTTAACTACCCGAATCTTTTCCATGTTTATCTTCAACTAAGCTCGGGACTCAGTCAGTCCCGACTCCCGGGTTCTACCAAGTCGTCTCGCGACCTATTTGCCATCCCAAGTCGCCCGCGACCTTGGCGGCGCTTCCCACACTTCTAGCGACTTACCAATCTTAGAAGTCCTTCAAGTCTTGCTCAAATTTGGATGAAGTCGGATAATGTGCTAACCATAAGACGGTACAATTCCGGCTTCTACCAAGTCGGGTTATTTCTCCTACAACAATTGCCCACTCTCAAGATGAGGTCGCAAGCTTGCTCGAGATCTTGTCTTGAGCAGATTGACGTTGCCGACCTATGGCAAGTCGATCTTGGGGGACACGTGCCAGTCAAACCCTAAATCCTGGGGGAGTCGTATGGTCGCCTCGGTTTCCCAATAACTTCGGCGAAAAAGTGTTGAGGATTGTAATGATGGCATGGCGGCGGGTGACGTTTCAAGCCGTGAGTCCGCCAAACCAGCCGATCGCGTCTTCCTCAGACCGCCCACCCTTTGACCTTAATTTCGGGGACCTCGAAAGTTAATTTATTCTTCGTCCACCCTTCCTCTTTCTTACTTCAAACTCATAGACTCGAAGCCAAGGTCTGTATTCGGTTATCCTTGAGAGACTCATTGCTTTCCGGGTAACCGCTCTCCGCTTCACATCAATGGCATCCGGTTCCAAATCTGCTCCCTACGCCCTGTGGATTTATTTCATCATCATCCGAAGACGACAACTGACCACAATCGGAATTGTACCGTTAGCCCAAAGTGAGACCGCCTCCCTAACCTGTCTTAATGCTCCGACCGATGGTGCCTCTCCTCAAGGCTGGGTCGGGACGCATCTACGGAGACGATGATGACCGATTCACGAGGGAGTTGGAAGAAATAACACATTCCTACCCTCGAACCAAGTTCCTTCCACAGGTCTGCGCCGTGAGGAGAGGTCTGCGAGTCTTCCCTCGCCGGAAATGGGGCCTCTGGCGGCTTTTTGACTATCACTCTTATGTGGCGGGCCCCATACAAGAGATCGGCCCCGCGACTTGAAAGTCGGTCAAGTCGGACCGTGGCATCAGATGACAAAAATAGGTCGGTTCTCACCGATGGCTACGCAATCCCTCCCCCACGCTTTTACAAGGTCCCGGGCGTGCATTTTTATGGGGCGACCGACGTAACGCTACAGGCCCGACCCGGTATACCGGGATGATGTGATCGATGAGCAAACAATGGAGGCCGGATCCGGTTTCCGCTCAAATCAAACCATCTCCTTTCTTTGGCGGCTTGGAACGAGCTTAACCTAGATCCTCTAATGGGTGGAGTTACATTCTTTCTACTATGACCGTATCAGTAGTTTGCGTCATACGATCATCCGACTACCGGCAGAGAGATGGCCTTTGTGATGACGTCCATCCATCAAGCCGGCGGCTATAATGACGTGCGGCTTCGTAAAAGTCGGGAGCTCATGAGCGGGATCCTAAGTAAGATTGAGGGTGGCATTATAAGTGGTGGTTCGTTGGGGGCGTGGGAGTCAATGGACCCTTCGAGCACACCGCCCATCATTGTCCCAACCGGTTATGTAATCGGGTCGAGCATGGTAAGTTGCGCCCTATTTCCGATATAGATGCTTGTACTGATCTAATTCTCTTCTTCTTTTACAGTTTTCACACCCACTGCTGCCGACCTTTACTAGGACTTCAAAGAGGCATTTGACATTGTTCGTGACACCTGAATCGAAATTGGCGGGGCGTGAGCAGCTTTGAACAGAGCTTGGTTGACTCGGCCTTGAACATATACTTACACGCGCCATTTGAACATCCTTGTAAGTTCCTTACTCCATTACTTATCGCTTTTTTAGGTTGTCGACTGTTGATTGGCTTTCCTTCCACCATTACGCGAGTTCCCCAACATCCAGATTCTGTTAGTAAGCCTCTACTTGAGAAACGTCGTAGCCTCGCGAAAGTGCAATTACAGGAAAATGAGGGGCTGGCGGTGGCCTCCGAGGGCAGCTCACCGTGAGCCGCCCTCGAAGCTCGATTCTCTTTGGTCCCTCTGCTTTGGAGCAAAGGCAAGAGGAGGTCCTGGTCGACTCACTTGACTTCCGGGCATGCTTTCGGAAGAAGTGAGGAAGATTTCGACCTACGAGTCTGAAATCAACAGAACTGGGAAGAAAGATCGAAGTCCGTCCTCGATCGCATCCGCCCCCGACCTCGACCGCCCGGCCACCAACGACTGCCTCGCCGGCCGAAGGAAAGGTCGATATGATGATGATGACTCCTTCTTAGGGCTGGGAGGAGGAAGCCGGGTGAACGAGTAAGTTCTCACTACGATTTGCATGACCTTTTTTCATATTATTTTCATAGCTCGGCGACCACGGCTCTCTTTTTCTGATCTGAACTCGGCCCACCGACTTTTGCTTTTTATTTTCCCAGAGTCCTCCACTTCAATCGGCCGACCTCCCGATGAAGTGGCTATGAGTTACATCTCTCGCAAAGATCCTCCTCCGCCTAGCGTCCGGACCTCCACCGATCACGGGAAAGTTACATCTTCAAGATGATGTAATAACTCGGTCATATTCACAATCTAAACGCAACCTTTATTTGGGAACACTGCCCAAGTTGAAACCGATCCGAGAAATATGAGTCATACGGTCATGGTCCACGAATCTAAAGACAACCTTTTATTTGGATACCGAGAAACTAATGCGGAAAAACCAGATCTCGACATCGGTCCGCCAGTGACATGCTCGGCGAGATCCTCGGGTTCGGGCGGAGACCGCATCAAGCGCCAAGAAGTCAAGACGATCCAAGCGGAGAGGAGGGCGTCATGAGTCGGTCCGAGGAGGAGTCACGAGCGAAGGAGCCGGACACTCAGGAGAGGCCCAGCTTCAAGGTCACAAGAGTGAACGCTTAATTTCGCTGCGACGCGGATGGCCTTTCAGGTGCCATTCAAATCATTATCGGGCAAACTTTCCTCGGGCGACCTTGATCGGGGCTACGACCAAGATCACGCCCCGGACAACCCTCCGCCCCGATGTTTTGCTAGATATCCAAGACTTAGAGGATATGGGTGTTGATCTCTCGTTCTTTCCAGACCCAAGGCAGATCGTGCACCCTCTCCCTGACTCTCGATAGACACACCATCCGAGCCCTTGGTGGAGGAATTGCGGAGCTCGGAGGTCATTCCTCCCGCTGATGTCGCTCCTGCCAAGCCCGTCGGGGAGGAGATACCGAGGTCAGAGGTCATTCCCCCGGCTGTCGACATGCCTTCCGAGCCCGTTGTGGAGAAGATATCAAGCTCGAAGGTCGATCCGCCGGCGGTTACCCAGCAGGAGCCTCCATTTTGGGACGGTTAGCACCCCGCCCTCAACTGCCCTGGCCGAGAAAGATTGAAGTTGTAGCCTTGTTACTCACTTTTTATTTTTCTTTTATAATTGTACCATCGGGCTTTGATTTGCGATGTACTACCTCCCGACCTTCGGGTCTTTTATCAATGGAAGTCGTCATTTTATTTTTCATCTCGTCTGGTGTTTGGTGTTTGTCTTATTATGAAATAAAACTCCCATATTTCATCCCCCCCAAGTCGAGGTCGCAAGCTCGTCTTGGGGCCTTGACTTGAACTCCTATTTCTTATCAACTTCTGACAGGTCGGACTCGGGAAGTGTGCCTACGCCGCAATCTCATCCTCGGGGAGGTGAACCGTTGTCTCGATTCTCCGAATTGGCGTGACGTGTGACAGATCCACAATGATGGCCTGGGTATTTGGTGGCGCCGGCACCGTAAGTTAGACCAACCAAAAGTCGCGCACACGCACTGCTCATGCGGCGCCGGTTTCTTTATGGGACCCTCGAGAGTCAAAATTTGCAACTTGACCTCCGTCTTTCATCTATAAATAGGGCGGATTTTAAGATGTATAACACGCATTATCTCCTCTGATCTCCCCACTTATCATCCCCAAGCTTTGGTTATGGGCGATTCCGGTGAACCCCCTATTTCATGGCACCCTCCGACAACCAACTTCTCCCGCTGTGTGCACATGGCCTCCGGTATTTGGTCTGTCCCTGTGCTTCTGGTCTTGCCTTCCTCGGAGGATGACCATACGGCCATCGCCAAGTTTTGCTAACACCTGGGCGGCAGATCTACCGCCGCCATGACAGAGGTGCCCCGGACCCTCTGTGCCTTGGGCGCCGATCGTGATGACGGGATTAGTGGTGATGGGCATTTTCTGACATGCATGGATTTAGTATTGTATATGCGAATCCGATCAAGCCAAAACGCCCTTCATAATCCCTTGATTTTTTTGCACCACATGTATGACACTCATGTTCACCGTTTTGTGAGAGGTCTCATTGCGACAAAGACACTTCTCGGATGTTAAAACATCATTTTTCGATAGTTTTTGCAAAGATCTTCTCGACCTCTTCGTGTCGGAGGGTCAGTTAGCTCGAGTAGTCTCGTAGTATAGACCAAGTCGCTAGCTCGAGTAGCTCCATAGTATAGACCAAGTCGCTAGCTCGAGTAGCTCCGTAGTATAGACCAAGTCGCTTGTATTGTATTGGAATACTTCCTTTTGCCGACCTCCGGGTCTTTATTAATGAAATTCTCATTTTTAATTCCTTTTTGTGTTGACTCGATTTCCTCATGCGATTTTTGCTTAGTCCTTGTCGTCTTATTTTCTATGCGACTTGTTTCTTGGACATTTGCGTAGTCGTCTTATAAAGTCGGGGGATGACCGCACCGCTAGGGTGGCGATCTCGCATCCAGTATTTAAAGTCACACCTCGGGTTCGCATGTTATCAGTCATGTCTTTCATGCGACCTGCATGTTATCGATCATGTCTCTTATGCGACCTGCATGTTATCGATCATATCTTTCATGCGGCATGCATTTCATCGATCATATGTTTTTAGTGCGACCCGCTTGGTTTCTACACAGGGAATTTTTTCTTTTAAACAAAATAGAGAATTAATGTTACCAATATTATTTGTTCACAACGATGTGATCAGTACAAAGATGTAAATCTATTGATAGTACTTCTTCAGATGAGTTGCATTCCATGGGTATTGGGCCTTGGTCCCATCCGTTTTCTCGAGCTTGTATGCCCCGTTTGGTAGGACTTTCGATAACTGGAATGGGCCCTCCCAGTTTGGACCGAGAGCACCTTTTGAGTCTCCGAGTATCTTTTTCAGCACTAGATCTCCGACCTTGAAGCGTCGAAGTCGCACCTTAGAGTTGTAATATCTCTCTGACCTCTGCTTGTATCTGGCATTTCTCATGTTAGCCTCCAATTGTTTTTCTTCGAGTAGGTCGAGGTTCCTTTCCAGGGCCTCATCATTATGATCGAAAGCGACCTGGCTGGTTCGGAAGATCGAGACATCGACCTCTGCGAGCACCACCGCTTCAGTTCCAAAGGCTAGTGAATAAGGGGTTTTGCCCGTTGAATTTCGGTAGGTCGTTCTATATGCCCACAACACATCCGGGAGCTCGCTAGCCCATTTCCCTTTTCCCCCCTCGATCTTGGCCTTGAGCGTGTGCTTTATGATCTTGTTCACGGCCTCGACCTGACCCTTTGATTGGGGGTGGTATGGGGTAGAGAACAACTTTGTGATCTTCCATTTTCTGAAGAAGGCGTCGACCTTCGTACCATCGAACTGCTTTCCATTGTCTGATATGATCGCCTGAGGTAGCCCAAACCTGCAGATAATGTTTCGCCATATGAACCTAATGGCATGATCTTGGTCAATGGTTGCCAAAGCCTCAGCCTCGGCCCATTTTGTGAAGTAATCCACCACTACTAGGGCATACTTGACCGATCCTGGGGCCGTTGGGAGTGGCCCAATGATGTCTATCCCCCACTTTGAAAAAGGCCAAGGATTGAGGATGCTTGTGAGCTCTTCTGGTGCGACCTTGATTGAGGGAGCATAGATCTGACATTTGTGGCATTTGCGGGCAAAGACGATAGCATCGGCCCTTAAGGTTGGCCAAAAATATCCTTGCCTTGTGGTCTTGTGGGCCAGCGACTCCCCCCCAGTGTGGTTTCCGCATGCCCCTTCGTGTATTTCTCGAAGAATGATTTGGCCTTGTTCAGGCGTAATACATCGAAGTATGGGCATGCCGAAGCCTCGCTTGTATAACTCCCTGCTAATCATTGTGTATCGTGTGGCCCGTAACTGTAACTGCCGAGCCTGGACGCGATTGGGTGGCAGGAGGCCGCTTATCAAATACTCCATGATGGGTGTCATCCAGTTCGACACCGGGGTCTCCAATGTTGTTACGATCGTTTGTGCGGTGGAGGGGTGGGAAAGTGTCGTGATGGTGACATCCTTCATATCCGGTGATCCCTCGGAGGTTGCCATCCAGGCCAGAGCATCAGCTCACGAGTTATGCTCTCTCTGTATCAGCTTGACATGGATCTGTGCGAACTTTAGGCACAGTGTTTTTACAATTTCCTGATAGGCAACCATCCTATCATTCCTAGCCTCGTACTCCCTCGAAACTTGGTAGGCCACGAGCTGGGAGTCGGTATGGACCTGCAATCTCTTGATGCCCATGGTAGTTGCCATTTCTAAGCCACTGATGAGCGCCTCATATTCGGCCTCATTATTCGTTGCGGGAAAATCAAAGGTAATGGCATTCTGGAATGAGATACCTTCAGGACTCATTAAGACAAGACCGTCTCTCGACTTGTGAGAGGTCGTCGACCCATCTACGAACAGCTCCCACGGCAAACTGCTCAAACTCTCTGCTTCAGAAGGGAATGTGAGTTCCACTAAGAAATCGGCTAGTGCCTGGGCCTTAACTGCAGGTCGTGGTGCGTAAGTCACGCCGTATTGCCCAACCTCAATGGCCCATTTGAGACATCCGCTCAAGTGTCCTGGCCGATTGGAGCATATTCCGCGCGATGGCGAAGTGAGAACCTCGACCTGGTGATCGAAAAAGTAAGGTCTCAGTTTCCTCACACTCATAACTAACACGTATGCCAGCTTCTCTAGCGATGGGTAGCATTGCTCCGTCTCGTTCAATGTCTGGCTGATAAAGTAAATGGGCAGGTGGATCGCCCCTACGCTCGGATTAATCTCAAGGCCAAGGCGGTCTCTGGCCACGAGATACTGAGAACAACTTCTCTCCCGGGGCAGTTTGGACAATATCGCGACATCCGCCAGTACGCTTTTGATTTTTTCAAAAGCATCCGGCTTTTCGGTGTCCATTCGAACTTTTTTTTTACGGATCGCGTCGAACATGGGCTCAAGATTTGTCCCCCATCCGGGATATGAACACCTTAATCGCGGCCGTGCACCCCGTGAGCTTCTGAACTTCTTTCACACTTTAGGGTGCCCCCATATCCAGTACGACCTTAACCTTCCCTGGATTCGCCGATCCCCATTTCTTGACCCGGATGTCCTAAGAACTTCCCCGACTCTCACTCGGGTTACACTTCATGGGGTTGAGTCTCATATTGAACTTTCTGAGGATATCGAAGGTCTGTGCGAGGTGAGACATGTGATCCTCCATTTTTAAACTCTTGACGACAATATCATCGACATAGACTTCTATTGACTTCCCGATCTGATCAGCAAACATATGATTGACAAGCCTTTGGTAGGTTGCCCCTGCGTTCTTTAGGCCGAACGGCATCCTTTTCCAGCAGTATAGGTTTTTCTCGGTCAGAAAGAAGATGTGTTGCCGATCCGGTTTGTGCATGGCTATCTGGTGATAACCTGCGAAAGCATCCATAAATGACATCATCTCTTGCCCGGTCGTGTTATCTATCAGGTGGTCGATGTGCGGCATGGGAAAGAAATCTTTTGGGCAGGCCTCGTTGAGGTCGGTAAAGTCGATACACAACCGCCAGGTCCCGTTGGACTTTTTTTCACCAAGATCTTGATTGGCCACCCATTGTGGCTAGTCGGCCCGCATGATCGGTCGTTATCCAAACAGCCTTCTTCACCTCTTCGGCTAAAGCGGCATATTTCTCGGGGCCAAATTTCCGCCTTTTCTGGGCAACCGGCCTCCGAGATGGGTCAATATGAAGTCGGTGACACGCGATTTCTGGGTCGATCCCTACCATGTCCTTGTGCGACTAGGCGAAGACATCAAGTTCTTTTTGAGAAAGTCGATGACTTCCCCCTTCAGTCGCTTCGCAGATCTTGGGAGCCGATAATGACTTCTAGATCCCGAGTTGGATCTACCCCGACTTTCTCGAGTTCTTCCCGGAATGGCTCTTGGGCCATCTTGTCATGGATCATCGATTTTCGCCTCGATTAGGAATTCATGGGCTCGTACCTATCTGGATCGAGGTCGTCATTGGGTTTTTTTTTCTCGCTTGTTCTTTCCTCATTTAATTCCCCATCTTGTTCATTGCTATCCATTACAAATATTTGTTTGACAAGTGTAGGTGCGGAATTGAAAAGAGACGAAGATTAAATCAAACAACCTCAGACGACTCGACTTTAATCTTAATTTAAGTTTACCAAAAGCCCTTTCTTGGTGGGGAATTTTACACAAAAGTAGAAAGTGGAGGACGCAACCTCGAATTCATGCTCAAAAGGCCTTCCCAGGAAACCATTATAGGAGCTGGGAAGGTCAACTACTAGAAAATCTAACATCCTAGTTGCCCTAATGATGGTCCCGATTAGTATGTCGAAAAACCCATTTTGACGTCGTGCGGAAGACTCGTGTAATGCATATAAAACAGGGAGGTGAGGGCAGAGTGATTCTATTTTTTTGCTTTTAAGAACGATGTGTGTTGTTTTGCTTATAATCAAATGCATATGACAAGTATAAACATAAAGCAGTAAAGAACACACGATTTTATAGTGGTTCGGACAAAACCCGTCCTACATCCACTCTTCCCTTCACAGGGGCACCGACTTAACCGACTTAACCGACTGGACTTAGTTTAACGTGTTAGTCCAACACCCAACAGATGTTTACCGAGTTCACACTCAACCGATCCCAGAAATCAGAAACTAGAATCCCTAGTCTTAAATCTTGCGGTAACAAACTTAACCTAACTTTTGGGTTTGGGTAAAGATTTGTTTGGTTTCCAACTAGGTTGAGATTTTCCCTTACATTTGTTTAGCCTCAATCCTAAGGATGGGAAAATCTCTCTAAGCTTAGGATATTACATTTGTGCTTAGATCTAGGGTAGAACACTCTTGAATATATGCGTGTATTTCTAGCTCTGTGTTCTATGGTGGAGATGCTAGATGATTTGGCTCTGTACGCATTTCTCACACCTTTTTCCACATGATAATGAAGGAAGAACTTGTATTTATAGTGTGGATTTGAATGTTACCGTTGGAGAGAATCACATTCAAATCCATACTATTCTGTAGCTTTGCGCAACTTTTTCAGCTTGTCGTCTTCCTCTCATTGGTCCGTCAATTTGAATCTAACGGGTATATTCTTGATATCTTACGAGTCTCGGGATCTTGATTCTGTCTCGAGCCTTGTTATCTCGAGTTATCCTCGAGCCTTGAGTTATCCGAGCTATCTGAGCCTTGAGGTTCTCGAGCTATATCGAGCCTTGAGTTATCCGAGCCTTCATGTTCTTGATAACTTCTTGAGTCTCGAGTTCCTTGAATTTATTGATTTTTTCTTATTGGACCTTATGCGATCGAGGTATACTAACACCTCGGTGTTGAGTTGATTCTTGACTTGAGACATCGACCCTCAAGTCCGCCAATTCAAGGCTATCGATTTCTTCTTTTTTGATTCGATCGGCTCGGCCCGATCGAGATCAACACTTCTTCGAGATCAACATGTCGAGGATAGCGTCGTCGATTACATCGGGTTATCAATCTCGATCTCGATCCACATCGATCTCGTCGATCTCATCCGCTCCTCTTCATATCGATCTCGATCACGTCGATCTTGATCGATCTCATCCTCCTCTTCTTCCGATCCGCAACCTTCTTCTCGACGGTCGGCTTTTAGCTTTTTCTTCACTTCGATTTTAAGCAACTCATCGATTAACTCAAAAACTCATCTAACATTCATCTAATCTCGATCGGTCTAAATCTGCGACCTCGTCGATCTCGATCATCTTCTTCTAATTTCGTGAGTTCCCCCTCAATTTGTCCTTTCGTTCCCCCTTAACTTGTTACCTGTAAATTAGCTTGAATAACACAAGTTGATAATGTTTTGGCATAATTCATCAAAACTAAAATATCCCAACAATTTCCCCCTTTTTGATAATGACGCCAAAACATTTAAAATATATGCATCTATACAAAGATCGGGTTTTAAAAATGGATCAGCTCAGGCGATCACTTTGAAAATAATGATTTGTTGAACTCCCGCTCTGATTCCAATTGATGGTCCCGATTAGTATGTCGAAAAACCCATTTTGCGCGTGCGGAAGACTCGTGTAATGCATATAAAATAGGGGTGAGGGCAGAGTGATTCTAATTTTTTACTTTTAAGAACGATGTGTGTTGTTTTGCTTATAATCGAATGCATATGACAAGTATAAACATAAAGAAGTAAAGAACACACGATTTTATAGTGGTTCGGACGAAACCCGTCCTACATCCAATCTTCCCTTCACAGGGGCACCAACTTAACCAACTTAACCGACTGGACTTAGTTTAACGTGTTAGTCCAACACCCAACAGATGTTTACCGAGTTCACACTCAACCGATCCCAGAAATCAGAAACTAGAATCCCTAGTCTGAAATCTTGCGGTAACAAACTTAACCTAACTTTTGGGTTTGGGTAAAGATTTGTTTGGTTTCCAACTAGGTTGAGATTTTCCCTTACATTTGGTTTAGCCTCAATGCTAAGGATGGGAAAATCTCTCTAAGCTTAGGATATTACATTTGTGCTTAGATCTAGGGTAGAACACTCTTGAATATACGCGTGTATTTCTAGCTCGTGTTCTATGGTGGAGATCTTTAGATGATTTGGCTCTACACATTTCTCACACCTTTTTTCCACATGATAATGAAGGAAGAACTTGTATTTATAGTGTGGATTTGAATGTTACCGTTGGAGAGAATCACATTCAAATCCATACTATTTCATAGCTTTTTGTAGCTTTTTTTAGGGCTTGTCGTCTTCCTCTCATTGGTCCACGTCAAATTTGAATCTAACGACTATATTCTTGATATCTTGAGTCTAAAGGATCTTGATTCTGTCGAGCCTTGATTATCCGAGCTATCCGAGCCTTGAGGTTATCCGAGCTATCCGAGCCTTGAGTTATCCGGTTATCCGAGCCTTGAGTTCTTCAAGAACTTCATCGAGTCTCGGAGTTTCTTGATTCAATGAGACTTTTCTTGGCGGACCTTATTCGATCGGGCATCTTGACACTCAGCCGACCGAGTTGATTCTTCCGACTTCGATATCATCGACCCTCGGGTCACTTGACTCAATTTATCGATTTCTTCTTTGCGATATGATCATTTCGACCGATCGGATCAACACTTCTTCGAGATCAACATATCAAGATAGCATCAGTCGATTACATCCGGGTTAGCATATCATGTTATCATATCTAATCTCGATCACGTCTGATCTTGATCAGTCTCATCTGCTCCTCTTCATATCTGATCTCGATCCACGTCGATCTTGATCGATCTCATCCGCTTCTCTTCCCGATCCGCAACCTTCTCTTCGATTTGTTGGCTTTAGCTTTTCTTCACCGATTTTTGCAAATTTCATTGATTAACTCCGGAACTCATCATCATCTAATCTCGATCAGTCTCGTCTGCAGCCTCGTCTGATCTCGATCATCTTCTTCTGATTTCGTGAGTTCCTCCTCAATTTGTCCTTTCGTTCCCCCTTAACTTGTTACCTGTAAATTAGCTTGAATAACACAAGTTGATAATGTTTTTGCATAATTCATCAAAACTAAAATATCCCAACACCTAACTTCGCTTATTCGATTGTGGACCAAATTTCGATGGCAGTTGGATCATCCAGTGGGCCTTACAAGAAGGTCACCAAACCCCTTCACGACGTGGTTACACGGGGTGATATAGGCATCATATTCCCCGAGCTGGTCTAGGGTTTTCTTGAATTGGATGTTGCAGAAGACACCCCCATCGACCAGAAGTTAGCACACTATACTTCCCATGATGTTGGCCGGATCGTGGGGTCATGATGTTGTCTTTTCCGAACTTCGATCGTGTTGGACTCAACCCCAAGGCGGGGGTAAACCATCTCCTGGCGTTCTTTATCTCTTATTTCTTTTCATCTTCCGCTTGGAGGAGGGCTGGAGGCTCCCGACCGCGGTTAGAGGGAGAGTGTATCATTCCCCACATTTTTTAGGCAAAGGACGGGATAACACCATCTTCCCCGAGTTCTTTATCTGTTCCTTATTTCGACCTCTCGAAGCCTTCATCTTCTGGAGGCCGATGGCCGAACTCGTCAAGGTGTCGTCTTCATACAATCTCGAGGCTAGCCCTGAGATCTTTGCACTCATCAGTATAGTGCCCGGCTTGCTTCGTGAAAGTGGCAATACTTGTTGGGGTTCTATTTGCCATGACTCTTTAAGGATGAATTTTACTTAATAAGGTCAGAAGTAATATATGGGATAAATCAGGAGAATATTTGGAGGATCCTCATCACAATGTGTAGCACAGCAATACTTAATAATCTCCTCACGAAATTTATGTGAATTTTCAATGTGGGATAAGACTTTTCTTGGTCACCAAGAAATCTTGAATATATCCCATATATTCTCTTTCCATAATTAAAATATTCCACAAAAAATCCACCTCCTCTATTATGGAGAATTTTGAAAATAACTAAGCAAGAATCCAAGATTTGGATCTTTGAATTTATGAGATATTCTTGTATTTCAAGAAATACATATCTTCCATAATATCTTTCAAGAAAATCAAGAAAAAATCTTTCTTGCCCACTAATTTCAAAAATTTCGAAAATCTCTTAATGAATAACCAAGTGGGAGATTTCTTGAATTTAATGAGATAATCTTGTATTCCAAGAATACATATCTTCATTCCATAACAAAATTCTAAGAAAATCTTTCTCCCTTTTTATTCATAATTTTTCAAAATAATGGGAAATATAAGCAACAATATTTATTTTATTTTAATCACCTTTTAGGTTATCGACTATATGTTGGGCTACTCGGGGCCCTTTAGGAGAATTAAGATTGGACCTTCTAATGGATCTTGAATATCTAATATTGAGCCACAATATAATTCAAGCCCATAAATATTAATTAATCCCACTACATAATTAATATTGTATTATCCATCTTAACCCATATTACACGGTCAATATGGCTCCGGTCATTATTTTCCGTGTGTTTAAGATTATCTAGCCCATTAATTAATTCAAAGCCACCGAAAATAGCTTTCCGTTAATTAATATCTTTTTGTCCTTAATTAGA
The DNA here is from genome assembly GCA_037126765.1 of Stenogyne calaminthoides. Taxonomy (NCBI): domain Eukaryota; kingdom Viridiplantae; phylum Streptophyta; class Magnoliopsida; order Lamiales; family Lamiaceae; genus Stenogyne; species Stenogyne calaminthoides. Next base: position 40,873,511 of record JBBCBC010000002.1, read on the forward strand.
ACGGTTCAACATTATTATCCATACCGAAAACAAATTCCACTTGCAAGATTTGGTATGATAAAACTTATGAACCTCCCAGAAACCAAATCAAGCAAAGCGTACTTACACGCGATTCTTCGTATTAAATCCTAGCAATCACATGTGACCAATAATATTGCCCAAGATAAAGCACGATTGAATCTCTCGATTCGCTACCCATGATAAGTCAAAGATAATTTACCCATCCCACGTGATCCTATTTAAGGGACGAAGGTTAAGAAACAACGATCCACCGAGGTCTAATTCTTCCTTGTTCGATTCGCTCAAGAATTTATCCTCCCCAGTAGGTCCTATTCAAATAAGATCATCACGCACTAGTGTAATCTCTTGGTCAAGACAAAACCAATATCGAGCCTTACACTCAACCTTTCGCGATGGTTGTTCATTTCCATCTAGGGTGAACGGCGACTTATAGCAAAAGTTCTGGATCGTTAATTTAATCTTCGTGATCGGGTATCACTAAATTAACTCTGATGTAACACGCATTTAATTATTGAATATGCAAAGAAATATATATAACATTCAATCATTTTTAAAGCATCGATTGATAAACAATTTATTTCAAGAATAAGTCCGGAAATTGGGTTTGATTATACAAAGTAAAAAACTTTTTCAAGATAATCCCCAACACGGGTTCATGCGGTCAAGATCCATCAACTTTCCTTGTTCAAAAAACGGAAGCTTAGGACGGCATCTTGTGGGTTGGCCTTCTTTGAACTCTTCTTGGGGCTCGGTAGCCTCCTTAGCCTCCTTTCAGAACTCATTGTATGTATCGGGTCATTAGCTCACCTCCAAAAGTTAGGCGTAACCGGGTAATCAACCATCATTCCGGATACCAGTTTGGGGAGTCCCGAGCCCCGTGCGTTTGACTTCATCTCGATGGGATCTCCTTCCAAGATCGACTTGTCGATCCTCTCAATATAGGACCCGTCCCCGTATCCTTCTTTGGGTGTTCATCGGCCTTTGCGCCCGGGCGCTTAGCGATTAAAGTGCATTAGACCATCCGAAAGTGTCCGCGACAAAGAGGGTGAGAGGTGAACCATTGGTGCTGGTCGCTGGTCGAGGAAAATGCTGACATTTTGTGCATCGATGGCGTCCATATAGAGGCCTGCGAGTTAACTTATTTACACATGGATGGGTCATGTTCCCCTTTATGGCGATCGAGGTCCGACGTTAATCTTCGCTGGGTAGCGGCAAGGCCCGAGTTCATTGGGGTGGAGGCCGAAAAGACCGCTCGGGTCTCCAAGGTCATTATTTGCTTGGCCGTCCACTCGATCTTTGCGACGAGCATCGCGATGGTCGATTGTGCCTCATCTTCCACGATCCCAATCGTGGTGGAATCCTCGGGGGTCGTGGAGGTTGGAACGGAGGTCATCAATGCATGGTCGATCCCCCAAGGTCGCGCGGCGAGGTTCGAACACGTTGTTCATCTTCACTGATCCCTCGAGGCTTCATCTTTCCACGATCCCCGGGGTGATTCGCCTCGAACCAAAGCGTGTCTGGCGGTGATTGCGGACTAAGGCGGCGGGGATCATAGGCAGTTAATGCCCCTGCCCCTCTCGGGCCCGTGGTTCCTTGTTTTTTGAAGGTCCGACCTTCTGGGTGGCTTTCTTGGGGGGAGGCTGCACGTCCTCGTCATCGAACGTGAGGTATTTTTTGTTGAGAACAGCCATTACGGCCTTTGCGTCCTCTGGCGTCTGCACCAAGTTCCACCAATCAGGAGTCATCACCGGGTTTGGCTGGCGAGCGCGATGTGAGTCGGTATGCTGAGAGCTCATGGAGGCTTCGTGCCCATCACGAGCGTCCAGATCTTGCCCATTCAGATTGACTTGATTGCTCGCCATTGGTATTGATCAGAGATGAAATGGGTTTTCCTTCGAACATAGTGATTTCGTAGGAATTGTAGTTCCCACAGACGGCGCCAATTGTTGTACCCGGTTTGATTACCGACAAACAAACAAGTACTTTGATAAGTTCCGATCAATATGATAGAAAAAGCAATAAATGGCACACAATTTGATTACCCAGTCCATCCTTGAAATAGACTACGTTTGGGGGCACCAAGCCAGGATTATTTAATGTATTATTTCTGCCTAAGATACTAAGGTTTCGATCCTTTTCAAAGTACATTACAGGTTATATTTATAGACATCAATCTAGGGTTACAATCTTCGTGGGCTTCTTCTCATGGACCAACCAAGGGTTTCCTTTCTTGTTCCGCAAGTCGCGCTTACAGATACACATTCCTTGATTATATCCCTAGAAATCAGCCTCCTTAACTACCCGAATCTTTTCCATGTTTATCTTCAACTAAGCTCGGGATTCAGTCAGTCCTGACTCCCGGGTTCTACCAAGTCGCCTCGCGACCTATTTGCCATCCCAAGTCGCCCACGACCTTCAAGGGCTTCCCACACTTCTAGCGACTTACCAATCTTCCGAAGTCCTTCAAGTCTTGCTCCAGCTGGATGAAGTCGGACAATGTGCTAACCATAAGACGGTCCAATTCCCGGCTTCTACCAAGTCGGGTTATTTCTCCCTACAGCACCGTGTAATTCAATTTTTTTTTTGGAAACGGAAAAGATCTTATAGATCAATGATTTGGCCAAAATCGGCCATAACAGTGTTCACAAAAGTAGCAGGAATAACCGTAGAGAAAAATGGCTCAACACAAGAAATACCAAACAAAGCTAGTCTACTGGCAAATATGTTGCCCATACGTCTCAACCACTGAAAAGAAACTCTATAAAAAAGCTCCGAACAACTCAGTATGTCATTAATCACATTGTCAAAGTATGTAAGAGACAATCTCGACTGTTGCAACACTTGAATCACCACCTGGGAATCGGTTTCAATAACTACCTCTGTGACACCATTCTCCTTCGCCAACTTCAGGCCTCTCAATATCGCCAGTGCCTCGACAGTCCGTACCTCCAACCCACTTCCGCCTCGCTCATCATAGCACCACAACACCTGACCATTTGAATCTCTGTGAACTCCAACAATTGTAGCGCCCAAGGACCCTCTAACAGATACATCACAATTTAGTTTAAGAACACCCACCGGCGGTGGCTTCCAGACCTCCAACACCGGTTGCCGCCTCTCCCTTCCCGAGTAAACTCCCACTGCCCTCAAAAAGTCCGATCTCTGCACCCCAACCATTACTCCGAGCTGAGCTGGCGTCGTGCTCTTATTCGAGAATTGGAGTTGATTTCTCCAGAACCAGATGTACTATAACGACGTCGCAAAATAAGTTGTCGCCTCTTCGTCGAAGTGATTTATCCCCATTACCACCCACTCCTCCATCGAGCCGGTCATGACTGGTGGTTGAACCGTAGCAACCTTATCCCAAAACTCCCGAGCCCATGGGCAATCCCGGAGGGCATGCTCTGTAATCTCCAACTCGTCGCCACAACGTTTGCAAAATGGCGAAACATCAACAAATTAATGCACGTAGGCAACATGCTATGCATGACCCTCCACTAAAGTGTTGGATTTTTGGAATCACCCGTAACCTCCATAATCTCGGCCACCAGCCTTGGCTATCCACCCTTCTTCATCTTTACACGTTGAAATACCCAGAACTCGTAGTGTACTTCCCATCCTTAGTAAATCTCCATCCCAATGTGTCTTTCCTTGCCACTGTCCGTAGGGGAATCCTACAAATTTGTTTTGTCTCCTCCTCCTAAAAAAGGTTCACCAACTTTGACCTGTCCCATGCACAAGAGTCATCCCAAAATAGCTCACACACTCTCATGTCCTCATCACTGTTACCTACAGCAGACGCAATTCCCGGCGTATCCCCATCAAAAATCCAAAGGTCATTCCACACTCGAATGTCTTTCCCATCACCTGTTGGGGTTATATGTGAAAGTATGTTTTTACTTTGTATAACCTATGTATTAAACACTTATTTACTGAAATAAATTTATCATTGTTGCTTTAAATATGATTGAATGTTATATATATTGCAAACCGTTCATAGAATAACACGTGTTACATTGTAGTCAACGTGGTGACATCAGATCACAGAAGATCACGTTAACAGTCACTTGTAAACAAGTGCGTGTTTCACAACTTAGATAGATCTGAACAATCTATTGGTAGAAGTTGATGTGTAAGGCTCAGATTGTCTTGTCTTGACCGAGAGATTACACTAGTGCATTTGATGCGCTGAAGCGGACCTACAGAAAGGATAAACTCATTCGCACTGACTTATGGGATGAAGAGTTAGACCTCAGTGATTGTTGATTTCTTAATATTTGTCACTTAATAAGGATTGTGTGTGATTAATAATTATTGTTTTGACTTATAATGGGAAGAGAATCACTGCGACTTCGATACCCTATATCATGGGCAATAATATTAATTACATGATAGTTGATAAATTAATACAGAGAATCGTGTGCTTGGAGAATCTTGCATGATTAGTCCCCTTGGTGGGCTCAGAACCTTTATCATACCAAATCTTGCAAGTGGAATTAATTTTCCGGTATGGATAATAATGTTGAGCTGTCCTTACTCCCAGGATAAAGATATTAATTAATATAAAGCTTTTTAGTGGCTTAATTAATTAATGGACAAAATAATCTTAAACACGGGAAATAATAACCGGAGCCATATTACCGTAATATGGGTTAAGATGGATAGTGCAATATTAATTATATAGTGGAATTAATTAATATTAATGAGTTGAATAATATTGTGGCTCAATATTGGAATTCAGAAGTCCATTGGGAGGTCCATCTTAATTCTCCTAAAGGCCCCTCAAGTAGCCAAATTAAAGTCCATTAAATAAAAAGGTGTATAAAATAAATTAAATATTTTGTTGCTATTTTTCCTTGTTTATTTCGAAAATATTAGAGAAAAATAGGGAGAAGGATTTTCTTGGAAAGATTTTGTGGAAATGAGATAAGTATTCTTGGAATACAAGATTATCCCATAAATTCAAGAAATCTCCCACTTGGTTTCTTTAATTGTATTTTTCAAAAATTTAGAGAAATAAAAGGGAAGAAAGATTTTCTTGATTTTCTTGGAAAGATTTTATGGAGAAAGATATGTATTCTTGGAATACAAGAATATCTCATAAATTCAAGAAAGATCCAATCTTGCAAATCTCCCTATTATTTTCGAAAATTTAAGGTAAATAAGGTGTGTGAGATTTTTGTGGAAAAATACATATGGAAAGAAGAATATATGGGATATATTCAAGATTTCTTGAAGATCAAGAAAAGATCTTTCATAACCCTAATTTTGCCCAAATTTTCGTCCCCCCCTCTATTATAAATAGGGGATGAATTTTTCATCCCCAACACAATTCCATGAGTTGGAAAAATTAGAAATCCACAAAGGTAGTGCAACAATTTATTTATTTTTCCTTTGTTTTATAATTGTTCATTGGAGAACCTTCCACCAAGGTTGTTGAGCAAGAACTTGGGAATACTTGAGAAGGACTTTTGGTTGGTAGCCAGATACATGATCCTGCCTGTCTCATATTGTCTCTCCAACGGGTACGTTTACGTAAACTCGTAGAAATTTCATATGCTAGGGTCTTTTACGTGATTTATTGTTTGCATGTTGTTGTTGAATTTATTATTATATGAATTCACGTAGGTTAATTCATGCTAGTAATAATCGGTAATTTAAATTTGTGTTTATGAGGTCATCCCGATAGATTCTGGCATAACGTATCCCAACATCACCCACTATCCAGGTCATACCCTCTCTCAACACCTCCCTCCCTTCCAAGATGCTTCTCCACGTGTAGCTTGGTGCAAAACCCAATTGTGTTGAATTAAAAGAACCCTGTGGAAAATACTGGGCTTTGAGCACTTGGGCAAGCAACGAATTGTCATCCTGAACTAGGCTTCATCCCTGCTTAGCTAGAAGCGACTTGTTAAACGATGTAAGATCACGAATACCAAGCCCTCCTTCACTCTTTGGTCTACACAGTCTCTCCCTCCTCAACCAATGAACCATTTCCTCCTCCCTCTTTTAGTCCCATAGAAACCGACATATCTCCCCTTCAATCTTCTGAATTATATTGTCTGAAATTTTGACACTAATCATCAGGTAGGTTGGAATCGATTGTACAACCGATCTAACCAGCGTTAACTTCCTTTCTTGTGACAAAACCCGACTCTTCCAATCCTTTATCTTCTTTGACACCTGTTGGGATTATACGTGAAAGTATGCTTTTACTTTGTATAACAGACTGAATTTATCACTTATTTATTGAGAATAAATCTTATTATCATTGTTGCTTTAAATATGAATGAATGTTATTTATTTATTGCAAACCGTTCAATATTAGTACATATCGCATTGTAGTTAATTTGGTGATACCTGATCACAGAAGATCACATTAACAGTTCCTTGTAAATAAGTACATCTTCACAACCTAGATGGAATTGAACACTTCATTGGTAGAGGATGATATGTAAAGCTCAGATTGACTTGTCTTGACCAAGAGATTACACTAGTAAATTGTGATGCGCTGAAGCGGACCTACATAGAGGATAAATTCTTCCGTACTGACTTAAGGAATGAAGAATTAGACATCAATGATTGTTGATTTCTTAATCTCTGTCACTTAAATAGGATTGTGTGTGATTAATATTTATTGATTTGATCTATGTTGGGTTTAGAATCAGAGAGCGATTCTATACTTTGTATTTTGGGAAATATTATTAATTACATGACAATTGCTAAGATTTAATACAGAGAAACGTGTGCAAGGAAAGTCTTGTTTGATTTGTCCCCTTGGTGGGCTCAAAATTTTTATCATACCAAATCTTGCAAGTGGAATTTATTTTCGGTATGGATAATAATATTGAGCTATCTTTACTCCAAGGAAAAAATATTAATTAATATAAAGCTTTTCAGTGGCTTAATTAATTAATGGACTAAATAATTTTAAACACGGAAAATAATAATCGGGAGCCATATTATCGTAATATGGGTTAAGATGGATAGTGCAATATTAATTTTATAGTGGAGTAAATTAATATTAATGGGTTGAATAATATTGTGGCTCAATATTGATAATTCAGAGCCCATTGGGAGGTCCAATATTAATTCTCCTAAAGACCCCTCAAGTAGCCCAATATAAGTATGTTGATGTTACCACCAATGTTACAAACATTGGTTACAACATCAGTATTCGTCCTTTCTTCTTAACCACTAACACTTCTATGTTCAATGTTGTCTTTAATGTTGTTGACTACAGGTTGACGATCTAGGTTGTTCTGCAAGATTCCAGAAGGTTCCACAAGCTTCAAGAATCGAGTATAAGGGACTAGATCATGCAGCTATTTTTCGGAGATCAGAGAAGACCCACTATCTGGGCAGTTACAAAGATCATGGGAGAGTGAATGGAAGAGTTTCTAGATCCTTCAAGGAGGCTCTAGTAAAGCTACATGAAGTTTATAGATAGAAAACCTTGATGTTCACATCAAGTGTTGAACATTGCCATTAATCGTGTGTTGTTTAGTCGAAGCAACAACCAAGCATCAACTGTAGAGTGCGTGAGTTCATCCAGAGTGATAGGGTCGTTGTTGTGGAGTTATTTTACCATAGAGAGTAATTGTAGGGTTTACAATACCTCGAGTTGGTGCTAGATTTATTTTATGTGGAGTATTAGTCTCGGTGTTAAACAGTTTCACACTCATAGAACAGGTCACCTTTGGTAGTGTAGAGATACACCTAGCCTTTAGATCATATGCTTGATCTTGTTTCAAGAGGATTCGATTTGTGAACCTCTTTGTATTCATTATTTTGATAAATAGTGATTTCGGTCATAAGGCATCACAATCTATATTGATATAGATTGTGCAAAGTCTTATTAATTTCGTGTGTTGTGTTTCTGAGTCTTCCGTTGTCTCTGTCTATTGAATGTTACTTTGAGTGTTATAACATTCAGTGTAACATTACTCTGATTTTACTAAACACAACTCCTTGTCTTTCACACACTTTCAGTTGGTACTAGAGCCAAAACTTGATTTTTACTAAGTTAGATACTGTGTCAAGTGTTTTTTTTTTTGTTATGGCGATGGAATATCCACTTACTCCACAAAGTTTGAGACCACCAATCCTTGATGGTACAAACTATGCGTATTGGAAACCAAAGATGAGGATGTACATCAAGTCAATTGATGAACGTGCCTGGAGAAGTATACTTTCAGGATGGACACCTCCTAAGAATGCTACTGATGAAGAAGGAGAAGTTACAGTTAAACGCGAACTGGATTGGACTAATGAAGAAAGTACAACTGCTAGCTACATTTCTAAAGCCTTGAATGAAATATTCACATCAGTTGATATGACTATGTTCAAGATCATATCAACATGTGTTTCTGCAAAAAAAGCTTGGGATATATTGCAAGAGCACAATGAAGGTTCGGATAGTGTTCGAAGGTCCAGACTTCGAATGCTTGGGACAAAGTTCGAGAACTTGAAGATGTAGGAGGATGAAACAATTTCTTCTTACAATGAACGAGTCACTGAAATTGCAAATGAAGCTCAATCTCTTGGAGATCCCATCTCCAATGTGAGATTGGTTCATAAGATTTTGCGTACTGTACCTAAGCACTTCGATGCAAAAATTTGTGCAATTGAAGAGGCAAGGGATACAGATACACTAAGTCAAAATGAACTGATCAGCATCCTACGTGTGTATGAAATGAATACAACTTAGAAGGATGACAAAGCTGATGCAAAGAAAGTGGTGGTGTTCAAAGGTGAAACATCTTCGAATGCTGAGCAAAAGCCTATTGTGACTGAAGCTGATTCAGAGGATGATGTTGCTGACATATGTTCCAACCCCGAGGAGTACATTGCTTTTATGACAAGGCAATTCAAATCTCTTATGAAAAAGAGGAATAGCAAGTTCAAAGGCAACATTCAACCAAAGATTCAGATTAACAACTCTCCACAAACCGTTGAAAAGAAAGGTAATGCATATTCCAACCAAGGAAAAAAAAAGGCGGTGTATGACAAAATTGAATTTTAGTATAGAAAGTCCTGCTCAATGTAATGCATGTCATGGGTATGGTCATTATGCAAAATGAATGTGCTAATACCTTGCTTAAACTGAAATTGAACTTCAATGCTACTTTAAGTGATGAATCTGATGAAGAGCATGAAGAACAAAATGAAGAACGTGCATTCTATGCTAGAATAGACTATGATGATTCCTTAGATGATGATCTGGATTATTCTGATTCTGATGTTGAAACAGATGTTACCACATCTGGAGTAACATTAGATGAAGTTTGTTCTGATAAAACTGTTAACTGTTTTAATGGTCTAATTGATGATAAAGGAACATCTGTTGTGAATAGTGTGTTGGGATAACATATTTTAGGATCTATCGGGATGACCTCATAAACTCAAATTTAAATTAACAATTATTACTAGCATGAATTTACCTAAGTGAATTCAAATAATAATTAATCCAACAACAACATGCAAATAAAATTTCACGTAAAATATCCTAGCATGCGGAACTTCTAGGAGTTTACGAACGCATCAAAGAGGGAGAGACGATCCGAGAGATGACAGATCAAGTATCTAGATACCCACCAAAAGTCCTTCTCAAGTATTCCCAAGTCCTCGTCCAATAACCCCGGTGGAAGGTTCTCCGATGAACGATTTATAAAACAAAGGAAAATAAAAATATTGTTGCACCACCTTTGTGGATTTCTAATATTTCCAACACATGGAACACTAGCTGGGAATGAAAAATTCATCCCCTATATATAAGAGAGGGGGTTTTGAAATTTTGGAGCACAATTAGGGCTAGAAAAGATCTTTTCTTGATCTCCAAGAAATCTTGAATATATCCAATATATTCTTCTTTCCATGTGTATTTTTCCACAAAAATCTCACACCCTTATTTAGCCTTATTTTTTGAAAAAAAAAAAGAAGATTTGCAAGATTGGATCTTTCTTGAATTTGTGAGATATTCTTGTATTCCAAGAATACATATCTTTTTCCATAAAATCTTTCCAAGAAAATCTTTCTTCCCTTTCTTATACATTATTTTCAAAAATTCCTTATTAAAGAAGCCAAGTGGGAGTTTTCTTGAATTTATGGGATAATATTGTATTCCAAGAATACATTATCTCCTTTCCATAAAATCTTTTCAAGAAAATCTTCTCCCTCTTTTCTTTAATTTTTTTCGAAAAAAAATAGGAAATATTGCAACAATAAATTTATTTTATTTTAAGCATCTTTTATTTATTGGACTATAATTTGGGCTACTTGAGGGGCCTTTAGGAGAATTAAGATGGACCTTACAATGGACTTCTGAATTTCAATATTGAGCCACAATATAATTCAGCCCATTAATATTAATTAATGTCACTATATAATTAATATTACACTATCCAATCTTAACCCATATTACGGTAATATGGCTCCCGATTATTATTTTTTGTGTTTAAGATTATTTAGTCCATTAATTAATTAAGCCACTGAAAAGTTTTATATTAATTAATATCTTTATCCTTGGAGTAAGGACAACTCAGTTTTATTATCCATACCGGAAAATTAATTCCACTTGCAAGATTTGTTATGATAAAAGGTTAGGGCCCACCAAGGGGACCAATCAAGCAAGACTTTTTTGCAAGCACACGCATTCTCTCAGATTAATTTAGCAACGGTCGTGCAATTAATATTATTGCTCAAGATATAGGTATCGAAGTCGCAATAATTCTCTTCCCATTTATAAGTCAAAGTGTTGGGAAATTTATAGTTTTTTGATGAAAAGTTCCAAAAACACATTAAGGAAATCAACTGTTAATGATCGATGTTTACATTTCATCGCTTATAGGAGACCATTGATAATGATTGTATAGAAAAACCGATGTAATAGATAGGTCACATATTGAGGGGGAACTCAATATGTAATATAGGTCGAAGACAAATCAAGAAAGCCGATACATCAACATAAACCGTAACTAAGATTGACGAATCTATCTAGTTAGATAACAGCAGGTCATGAAGCTCAAAAGGAAATACTAGAAGTGATCTTCTAAGATAAGACCGTAAGACCTACATCGAGTAACTACAATGTAAGTCAACAGCGCCAGACTACTTATCGTAGGTTTGACCAATAAATATATATAACATTCAATCATATTTCATCTTATCACAAACAATTTATCTAAACAAGAAGAATACCAACCTTAGTTGGAGGAACAACAAAGTAAAAAGCAAGGCTTCCATCCAATAACCCCAGACATAGTGAACCATGTGGATCAAGATGGAAGATTTGTTTGATAAACGGCTATAAAATCACATTCACGCTTTTCGCCATGACTAAGGAAAATGATGACTTAAGAGATTTAAAATAGCCTCAAATTCAAATTGCTTTCCAACGGCTTTTGATTTGGAAGGTCTATAAATATGGGATCACAATAAAAAGTGAAACACGGAAATGCTTGGACAAACAACATAATCAAGAAGCTCAAACTATAGTCGATTTGAAAGAAGAACATGGTTGGTAAGCTTATTTTATATTGTGTTCATCCCATAAGTTTAGCAAGAAATCTTTTCATCTAGCTATAAAGGGAAAATTTGTTAAAAGTTGGAGAAAGAGACAAATGTTGAACTTAAACAACCTTACCCAAACCCCAAGTTAGATAAGTTGTTTAAGAAGATTTCACTAGGGTTTCTAGTGATCGATTTCGGATCGGGTTGAGTGAGAACTTTAAAACATCTTAGGAAGGGTTGGACTAAACACAAAAACTAAGTCCAAATTTCGGAAGTTGTTGGTGCCCAAAGTGAAACAAAGAGTGACTTGGAATGGTTTGTATAACCACTATAAATCTTTGTGCCTTTTTTATCGATTTTGATTAATCGTTCTCTCACATCGCATACAATCTAAAAAGTCAAGATACATTTAAGTTAAGATCGATAGCAAAAATTTGATGGAGGAAATGTCATTTGGTGGTGGTTTAAAAAGATAAAGATTTGGGAAAAACCGGTTTTTTCAATGTTGAAACTTAAGTTGTCTAATGTCTTAACATGTTGAAGGTTTGTTTGTTAATTTGATTAGTATAAGTCAATTATGTGATGACAATTTGTACTCTCAAGATTTGATAAAAAGTTTTTCTTAAGTCTATTCACGAATAAATGAAAAAATAAGTGTCGGGACCTGGTTGGTAATAGGTCAATTGGTAATTGTTATCTTATCGAACTAACAATGTGGTCAATTTGCAAAAAACCGCTTTTTAAAAACTCATTCATTTTCCAAGTTTTTCGACATGATAAACGAAAAAGGTGATCATGATTGTAAAGTTCTCAATTGATGAGTACGCAGATTGAAAACATATATATGTCCAACCATGTTTCGATCAAGGGCGTAATCGATGGAAGTCATCAAGAGAGGACCCATCATCATTTACAACACAATCCCGTGAGCAAATGGAGGAGATCCGGACTTTTCCTATGGAAGTCTTGTATGGAAAAAGCCCAAAATCTTGGAGTAAGAAAAAAAATCGTGATTGGACACCATTGAAGACATATCATCATGAAGACAATGGATAAGGTTTTAAAAGAAAAGATTAAGTATCCAAATCACAAAGTTTTGTGGGATTTTTTTATAAGAGGCGAGGAAATGAACAAGATAAAAGAGTAAGCCTTAGGCCGAATCATGGTGAAGTTCGAAAACCAAAATAAGATTTTTTTTTAAACCATCAACGGTAACTCGATGGAAGAATTACAATGTCTATAAACAAGCTTCGAGAACAAGAGATGGATAAAGATATCAACTATAAGATCCTAAGGTCTCTTACCAAGAAGTTGGGACATGAAGGTAATGCTGAATCAAAGATTGCCGTGACATTTCAAGAATGAAACCTAGTAGCTTGTTCTTGAAGTCTTAAAGCTCACGAGTTGCCATATTATTGAAAGAGGTCGTTCGATGAAGACAAGGTCCCTCAAAAACCTCGCTTTCAAAATCGAACAACAAGAAACCAACCAAGAAATACTTTCAAAGGCCAATGAACCCATTGGAAATATATTAATTAAATGATAGAGATCAACGCTTTTTAAGTTTGAAGCTTGAGAAGTCGATATACAACTTGGTTTCGAAGATTTTATAAGGACTATCAACAATAGGATTTCAGATAGGAGATTCAACAATAGGTTAAAGAGAAAGAAGAATCTATGATCGGAGGGTTTTTAGATGAAAGGAAAGAGATAAGAAAAGGAAAGAAGAGAAAATCAATCGAGCATAGTGAGACTACTATCGAAGGAGTTTTTTCGAAATTCAGCATTGATGTTGATTCACCGGAAGAAAAAGTTCGGTGGACAAACCTTAGGTTCAAAATCCAAAAGTCGTGTCACTAGGTTAATATGCACAAGAAACATGACAAGGGAAGAAAAGAGGAATCAAAAAAGAGCAACATTATTGAAACCAAATCATTGGTGAATTCTTTTATTGGTGTACAAACCGTAAGGGTAAGCTCAAGAAACATTCCGACATCCAAAGATGCCGTTTTATGAAAATGAAGATCTATATGCAAACGATGATGAACTTCCGAATGTTATCATTCGAGGTAACCTAAAATATCAATTGAAGCCTTAAGTGATGAAAATCGATACCCGGGAGATTGATGCATGAAGAACTTAATCGGTTTGAAGATCTCTCCAATGATGTTTGGACACTTAGTATCCAAGAGTTGAGTAATGATAATGTTATCGAAATAATGGATTTTCAAGAAAATGATAAAAAAGTCCGGAAACATAGATAAGATTGGTTGTCCGATGATTTGAAAGAAAGGATGTTTGAATTTAAAATTTGGTTAAACATTTCGATCAGAAAAAGATCAAAGATCTATGGAAATTAACGAACAACAAATCGATGTTTTCAAAATATCAAAAGCAAAATTGGATGAGCTATTCAATACATGAAAGTGGTAAATCCTCCGAGGATAATCTCAAGTAAGAAAATAGAGGTTTTTTTTGAAAATCATCAAAACCGCTCAAGACATGTTTATTTTGAATAAAGATTGATATGAGGACTTCGCTTGAGAAACCCTCCACATCCTCAAAAGCCCCGAACGATTCATCTCGTAAAGGTGTAATCGTATTTTGAAAAAAGACACACCAAAAGCTAAACTTGTATCTAATAGGGTAAGAGTTGATTGAGGGTTGATGATGCGCAACCAAATTAATGAAATGGACATAATATTTAAAGCATCATCGAGGAATCAACGAAAGAATTTGTTGAGTGAAGAGACCTCAACTCGATGTCAATTACATTTGAGAAGAATCAAAAAGACAACCTTGAAAAAGGGAAGTCTAATCGAGACCAGATAAGGTCAAAAAAGTTAATGGAATGCTTCATTTTCCGAAAACCATCTATGCAAAGAAAAGGATATGAGATTTGATGGTAGAGAACTCAACCCCTATAGTGAAAAGGGTGGTTGGAGGCCGGATCAACAATCGATAAAAAAAAGACAAACCTAAAAAGTTAAATCATAAGTATGCTAAGTCATCCAAGGTTCACACAAGTAATCATACAAATCGAAATTATATAGGATAAGTATGATTATGTTGACAGTATGGGAGACAAATCAGCCTTCCGATCCGGAATCACACATGAATCGCTTTTGTATGGATCCCCAACCAAACCTAACCCTCAGACCCAATCCGAACAAGGGATCTTGGTATATGGAATATGTTGGGGCTAGCTAAAAGGAGGTGCAAGCAACTATCGGGTACATCGATAAGGATGCTCAAGGCACATGACCGGTTAGAAACATTGATACATAGAAAAAGGCCAGTGGTGATGTTTTTGATGGATAATAATTTGGTTATACCAAAGGGTTCTAAGAAAGAGAATGATGATGTACAAGTGGTGGAGTCTCATGATGTCAAGGATCAAGCACAACCTATTATCTGGTTTCAAAAAGATGTTTTATGACTATGGATTGAGAATGATGAGTTCTCGATCGATCAATGCACTATCAAGAATCGAGTCATCAACAGATTTTCTAAAAGAAAAGACAACGATCTACATGGATTGGAACATCTTGTCCATAAGAGACCTGATTGAAAAGAGTTCCAAAAGTAATAGTATGCTCGCACAAAAAGAACGAGCCATCCGAATTTTTTTAAAACTCTTAATAAGATAGAGGATGTCTCTGGTGGAAGGACTTCCGAATGAAGTGTTTCAAAGGATTTGATATGTATCGCATGTTAAGGGAAAAACAGTCAAAGCTTCATTCAAAGGAATTTCGGACCAAAGATCCAACATTTTAATCAACATCAGTTCATATGGATCTGTTTGGAAGATTAATGATTTGGTCGGTGATATTTTCAAAACGAAAAAAATACACTCGTAATCGTGGATGACTATTCCAAGTTTTTCGGGTTATATTTTACATAAGAAGAATGAGACGACAACCAAGATACCCGAAAAAGCTAAGAAGATTACAAAACGAGAAATCATTTTGAGTAAAAATCGATCGATAAAGGCATGAATTTCAACTCTTTTATTATCGATTTTTGCTCTAAGTTTCAATATATTGATGAAACATCATTTGAGGACGCCCACAATAGAATGGAATGTGAACGGAGAAACAGAACTCAAAATGTCTTTCTTTCGAACAATGTTAAATTTTAACACGCGATACCAAACCGATTTAAGTGTATAATCATTTTAAAATGCCATGTTTTGCCGTAATGTCTCTCGACTAAGGCTCACTACAAAATTGGATTATGAACTATGGAATTATTTAAAAAACTATTGTTTCTTACTTCCATGTTTTTTAAAAGTGTTTCATACACAATAATGGGAAAAGTCACTTGAAGACTTTTGAGGCCAAGTCCGATGAGGTATATTTCTAGGGTATTCCTCATCTAGCAATGGTTTCGTGGTCTACAACAAATGAACCCTAATTGTGGAAGAAACACCCCATGTAGCCTTTGATGAAGCATCTTTCGATCAAGAGAAATTGAACGAACAAAAGTTCGATCTACTTAAACTCGATATTCAGTAAAATGGATATTAACGATCAAGGAAAAAGGATTTAAATCAGATCAATTTACATTCCAGATCTATTCGATTCAATCAATCAGATCCTAAAGGTACGAACAACTTTCGATGAAAAAGCCGATTCAAATGTCGAGATAAGAAGAATTTGAACCATCCGCTTGAGGGGGAACTTCGGTTCTCACACGCACATCAAAGACATGATGAGTCCAACATCACCGAGACTTGTTCTTATCAAGTGGACCATAACCTCGCACTACTCCCAATTTAGTAATAAGATTTTATCGTAAAAACGGACGATGTTCTCAAAACCGATATAAATCGTAGCGAAGGACTGGATAACCTAATCATTTTGACCGATAATCGGAGACCCGTCCGATAAAATTAAAACTAGACATCAATTGGTGAAAGTGCCATGTATTGTACCATTATCAATTCTATGAAGGAACCAACTACAATAGAGGAAGCATTACAAGAGACGAACCGGATTCTAGCCATGCGAGGAGCCGGAAATTCGAGAGAAATGAAGTATGGGAACTAGTAGATGCACCAAGTCATCAAGACGTAATTCTAAATGGATCTTCAAGAACAAGAGAGATGAGAAAATGTTATCACGTAAATAAGGCAAGACTTGTTGGGGGTATTCACAATCGTAAGGAATTGATTACGATGAGAATGTGACCGATCCTGCCGGTGGTTTGAAGCCATTTGTTTTCGCATATGCTTCCTTACGTAGGGTTTCATTTAAATCGATGGACGTAAAGAGTGCCAAAAAACGGGTACTAGCAGAGAAGTTTATGTCTAACAACCTCCGAGCTTTGAAAAGGGCAACCAAGTGTATCGTTTAAGAAAAGCTCTTTACAAAACATGAAACAGCTCATGAGCCCGGGGTATGATACACTCTCTCGATTCTTGATTGAAAGTGGGTTCACTAAAAGAACAAAGTTGAACCTTATTCGAGAATAGAAGATGGAGAAGATATTTCGATGGTTCGATTTACGTCGGACGACATCATCTTCGGATCTCCTAACAAGAACCTATGTGAAAGATTCAAAGAACCGATGCAAAGGGAAATTCGAGATGTCCATGATGGGTCGATGAATTACTTTCTAGGTCTCCAAGTTAAACAAAGTATGTAAGGGATATTCATCTCGCTAAGCAAAAGTACACTAGGAATCTATTGGCTAAGTTTGGAGTTCAAAATAGTATGAAGCCAAAATTCCTATGATGATTCGGATTCAAGATGGATCGTATGAAAGGTTGGTCGAAACGGAAGGAATATAGGCTCATTGGATCTCTATTATATATTTCCGAAATCATTCGAGATATTCTTTTGAAAAAGGTGTATGTGCCGATTTCAAGCAAATCCAATGAAAGAACCCAGAAGACCTAAGCGGATTTCCTGATGAAGGAACAATAAACCTTGGTTTATTCTACCCATCGATGATAATCTAGAGCTTAGTGGGTATACGATTCGATTATGGAGGTTGCAAGATCGATGTTAAAATCAGTCTTTGGAACATGTCGATTCTTAGGAAGGAAAAACCGATGATCCGGGTTTTCAAAAAGCACATCGGACATCTACATCTTTTGAGAATATATGAATGATGATGTTCCCATGATGCATATCATGGAAATACGGTGAGGATTACAACATTGTAGTTAAAAACGGACTTATATTCTGCCGTGTGGATAATATTTTTTATTGCAATCACTCGTAATCCGGTTCTACATACAAGATGCAAGCATGTGGATAGGGACACCACTTTATAAGAGATCACGTTGAAAAGAAGAATTTCGAGAATGGAAAAGATTCATACCGATATACGTAAATGATATTCTTGAGAAGCCACTAGGTTGAGATCGGATTCATAAGATTTATGCAATGAGCTAGGACTTTAGATCTTGGAGAAATGTCACCAAAAATGTTTGATGGAATGATCTCCGAAATAAATTTGGTTAAGAGACTAACCGGATCGAGAGAAATCGGTTGAGTTTGGTATCTTAATTGATTCAAGAGACCGATAAGCAAAAATCGATCGCTATTTTATCGCTACAGATCCAAAAGGAATCGAATATTTTAGTTTAGGATTTAAAGTCTATCGGTTTAAAGGAATCGATCGATTCAAGGTTTATCGTTAAAGGAAAATGCTTTCTTTTAAAGGATTATCCGATTAAATCAATTTGGTTATAGTATTTTTTTGTGAATCGATGAAGCCATATTCAACAAGCAAGATTCACAGATTAAGAGCTAACAATCGATAAAGAAAGTGAATTTACACAACGATGAAATAACAAATCTTTTCATTGATAAAACCCGAAGGTGAGGTTACATTACGAAGTTACAAGTACAAGAAGACGTTGGAGGTCAAGACATAAAATGTTAACCAAAATCCTAAACCTATAACCCTAAACCTTAAATCCTAACCCCAAAAGGAAGGAAAGAGAGAGATTTTAAACTCTCATTTTCCCCCACTTAACATGGGTGAGAGAGGCTTTAAAGAACAAAATCCCAAGAATCAAAAGTTCAAGATCAAGAAAATGGAGCGAAAAATGCCTTGATAGGATTCTTAAGCCAGAGCCCAAAAGGGGGGAGTAGTAGGGCTCTCGGTCCAAGTTAAATGGAGCACGTGTGCCAAAGAGTTGGTCGCGGGATCTCATGGGCACATGTGTTGCATGTTTTATAAAAACTAAGTCTGATGGTTTCGTTACGTCATCCAGATAGACACACAAGGTGCATACGGTTAGGAGAAGTGATGGTTATCAATACAGAGGAAATGGGTGGTAGAGAAGTTTTTATGGAAGACGGTTGAATATTGAAAATGAAGATGATGAAGAAAACAGCAATAAGGGATGCAAAGGGTTGATTTGAGAAGGTGAAACCATATGGGTGTAAAATGTTTGCAGGAAGTCTCATGGGAAACAATGGTTGACCAAGATACATGATTCTTGTTTGAAGATAAGTATGGTGAATGGGTGATGTTTAAAAAACATTGGTCCAATTTATAGAAATGCTCATTTGCAAATGCAATTTCCATTTCAAGAAGCCTATCCAGAAATTTGCATCAAAAGGATGAATAGGTAGAAATCACTTGATCGATAATTGGATAAATTTCGGTTGATTGACATATCGAGAGATTCGACGATATTTACGATGTCAAATTTCTACTTGGGAATAGAAGCTACTACTCAAGACTAACTTTTGTAACACTTATCCCAAGAATTGGCTTAATAAAAAAAAAAATCGATAAGAGGTCAACCAAAATCGACATATACTTTTTTGATAATGAGAGAGATTATTTGAGCTTGAAACTCCAACAAATTTGATATATTGATCTATATGAAAATATATTTTGAAGGGGAACTTCAACCGATCAAGGAGGATTGAAATATTTGCTCAAGGAAAGATGTTTGCTTGAAGTTTCAACTTTTGCAATCGGAGAAGATTGTTGAAAGGATGCCTTGGGAAATTTTTAAGGCTTATTGGCAGAATGATTAAGATCAACAATTGGAATCAACATTGACAAGTAATATTATTTGATCACTATATCGGTTAATGTTATGAATCTCTTTTAAACTTGTTCTTTACTTATTTATCGGAATATGGATATTATTTGCCTTCAATCCATCTTATCCTTGTGACATTGCAAATCATTTAATATTTAATTTGGGGTACATGTATTAACCGCTATTTGATCGCTTTTTAAATCCAAAAGTTTTTTATGACGATGTTTGGGCGGACCCTACGATCAAAATTATGTTCAACTGAGCCGCATAATCTTTTCAAAAACGTTTGATCTTCCAAATCTTGTCTTATTGTTCCTCCGTTCTCTATATAAGATTCATCAAACCTAAAATAGTTTTTTTGCTTCACAAACTTGCATTACTTTGTGAAAAAAAACTTCAAATTTTTCTATAATGCTTCAAAACGATTTCTTAGAGTTCAAAATCATCTCCGAAAAATTTGAACCGGTAATACTTTTTTAAACTTAATGATGAATCTTTCTTTCCGATAAAAAACGTTGATTTCAAAAGTTGTTTTTCGAATTTATGCTTCATTGCCTCTTGTTTTCCGCAAAGATGATATTGATATTGATTAATGCACAAAATTAATGAGTCTATCTCACCAAAGATGGCCACTCATGGACTAGGAAAGATCATGTGCAACTATCGGAATTGGGCAAAAGATCTTTGAGGATAAGTTCAATCGCTTTGGAACCAAATATGATCTTGAATCCATGGAGGGGGAACAAATTATGGGATAAACTTGGATGGAAACATCTTATTCCTTCAAAATCCAAAGGATGCAAAGATGAAAACTTCAAAGAAAAAATGTGGATCTTTTCCAGAGATTTATTTGGGATAAAACGGAGAAGAAAAATTAGATCGATAAAATACATCACTCTCCTTTTCATTAACCAAAATCTTTTTAATTTCACAGACATTTGAGGGAGAATGAGGAGAATTAAGAGATGAGCAAAAGATCTTTTTAAACATCGTAAAGCCGGATTCAATATAAATGCTCTTTATTTCAGTCCATTAATTTGACATTTCACAAGAACGACTATGGGAATTCATTTAGCTATCCATCTTCACATCACCAAAATGTACAAAGATGGCATTACAATAATTGATGGGGCTGTAACATCAATTTAGTCGAAGCCATATCCAAGAACACGAAAAAATTTGGAGTCAATGAATCCAAGGGGTCTTTCAAAGTTAGAGTCGGCCAATCTCAACAAGGTCCATTTTATATTGAAGGACAAACCGCAAGATTAATGGAATCATAAATGGATCAAGTCCTACAATGGGACTTTCATCATTAATTATATATGGGGCCGCAGACGATGACAAGGAGCCCACTCCAACGTTCAAGAAAGGAAAGAGCAAAATAAATCATCCACACCGTTTCCACGTAAAAATAAAATCGTGAAGGCCTGGAGAAGAGGCCAAAGAAATAAAGCAATTTATTATGACTTAGCACTAGAAGATGAGTCAAAAGAAAAGAGAGATTGTCATGTAATCAAAGAATATAATCGACATGCAAGATTTCAATGAGGGCTCGCTGTAACGACATTGAGAAGCACAAACCGATAAATCTCCTTCTCCTCAACCTCGTATTTGATTCACCGCTCGGACTAAAGGTCGCTGAAAGCATGTCTCTCCCGCTAGATTAATGCTCATGAACTGAACCAGATATTCCGCCACTACAAAGCAGTTACACGCTTGGTCGAACTAATCGATGTTGCCGACTCTTCACAACCAGAAACTTCCACATCTCATCCAATGTAATTTGATATAATTCGTCAGATCCAGATCAACAAAGACCATCACCGGAAAAATGGTCGACTAAGAATTGAACGGAGATTGATGAGACGATCCACAAGGTCGCCCATCCCGCTTTCTCAGAGAAGAAGTGCCGGAGATCCTCACCCGAGAGATCTCCATTAAAAAGCTTCTCAGATCTTATCTTACTTGTTGAAGATGGGTGGTGCGGATGAGTTCGCAGAGGAGGCTCGAGGAAGTCCGCCAAAAGTGGGATCACCAAAGACCTTAATATCCCAACATAAACTTGGAAAGCTCGATCCCGTGCGTGTTGGAATTCTTGAAGAAGAAAAGCCGAGATCGCTCAAGAAGCTTTACAAAAATGAGTTGAAATGGAGAATGTTTTGATGAAAGTGAAGTTGTTTTTGCCAGAACCAACCACCGGAGGCACAAACAATCGAAATTTGATCAAGTGATGGATCCAATTTTACATCTCAAATCACCATCGATCAATTCAGATTAGATCTTGTCTCAAAAAGATCTCCGATTCAGAAGTTTTTGAGGGAGTGCTAATCGATCGAGAGACAAATTAGTCTCAAACAAATCATAATATGAGATCTTTTCCCAATCCATGACCACCATATCTTGAGCTTACAAAAATCTTTGATGACAATTCGATTATTTGGGATAAAAATCAATCTTCTTTTTAAAATCGAGAAAAAGGCTATATTTATCTAAAGAGAAATTTGACAAAATGATTTTTTTTAACAATGGAAATCGCCATTAATGACAAAACTGTTTTGATCTAAAAAACTCAAGCTTCGGGATTATAACATTTAAAGATCTAAATCATTATCTTTTTATAAACACAACTTTGGGGGTCTCGACTTTGACTCGCGCTTTTTCAATCAAACCAAAAAGGTGATTAGGATAAAAGAAATAATTTATTACTAATTTTCTTGATTCAACGGATAAGGCCTGGGGAAAAAGCTCAAATTGAAGAATTTTCTGGAAATTGGGACATCAAAAACGGAGTATTCTCGATCTTGAAAGATTATCTCATAAATTCAATAATCTTGGAAAATTGAGCTAGTCAGGAAGATTGTCCAAAGAGATGATTTTTCAAAAAAAAGAAGGGGAAAGCGTAGAGGGTTGAACGGATATTCAAATTAAGGGCTAAGAAATATTTTGGAAAATTGAACCTTATTTCTTGAAATTCTCTAAAAATTTTTTGACACGCATAAGAGGCTTGAGGAATGGAATAAGAAATACTTGAATGATTTTCTAGATGCCTTTGTTTATTGATCTTGGAAAAAAAGAAGAATCAAAGATGATGAGTTCCTCAACTGGTTACGTAATAAATATCCGCTTTCTTTCAAGTATCTTCGGAAAATGAGGCCAAGCTTATAAATGTAAAGATATCTTGCCAAGAGTATGATCCGTTAGTATACTCGAAAGGCAGATGGCTCATTTTAATGATGGCATTTGAGAGATTTACTTTGACATCTTGAGCAAATCGCGATATGTTGATGGTTGCGCGGACAATCGATGTCAAATGGAAATATCGTTTTCAACGTTCCACAAGACCAAAGAGAAATGCGGGAAGGATAGATTTGGGCAAAAGAAGAATCCAAAGACATCCTCAGGGGACCAACGCTTTTTAAATTCAAAACTTTTACGATGTAACATGTAATCAACATATCTAATGAAAAGTTTATTTTTCGATCCCAAGACAAAATCTCTTTGTTTTCCGACACGAATATATCTTTTAACCGTTCTATACTTATCAATTTTTTGGTTTCTCGGTGTGTTTTGGTTTCATCAAAAGGGGAAATTGTTGGAAATTTATAGTTTTGATGAAAAGTTCCAAAACACATGTAATAGGACCATTTCGGATATGAATTAGAATCCCGATGTTTACATCTTGCTATAGAGAGAGTTGATAATGATTTATAGAAAAATGATGTAATAGATGGGTCACATATTGAGGGGAACTCAATATGTATAGGTCGATCTGAACAAGAAAGGATATCCTTTTGCCGTAAATTAAAAAGCGTAAATCTAAAATATATAAATATTAAGATTAGTTCTGAAGCTCAAACCTCGAATTTAGAAATCGGAACCTTAATTCATTAAGATAAGACCGTAAGACCTACATTAGAGAGTCTTAGATTGAAGCTAAGTCAGCAGCGCGGAAGACTCTCGATATAGATCGATCGTAGATCGAAAAAATTAATTTCATAAGATGATCCCGATGTTTCATCTTATCATACGTCTGTGATCTAAACAAGAAGAATACCAACCTTAGTTGGAGGAACAACACCGCAGCAAGGCTTCCATCCAATAAGGAAGAGACACGTATGAACGAGAGTCGATATCGCGGGATTCGATGTTGCTCTCTCAAACGGCTATAAAATACACATTCACATTGAGCCGCCACTTCCGCTCAAGATCCATCTTTTTTATTTTTCAAAGTTCATACCTAAAATAGCCGAAATTCAAATTGCTTTCCAATCTTTGATTTCAAGGTCTATAAATATGGGATCACACTTCAGAGTGAAACACGGAAATGCTTGGACAAACAACATAATCAAGAAGCTCAAACTATAGTCGATTTCGCATAGAAGAACACAACAACAAGCTTATTTTATATTGTGTTCATCCCATAAGTTCTTAGCAAGAAATCTTTTCATCTAGCTATTAAGCCTTTTGTATCAACAAAGGGAAAGATTTCATAGTTGAACTTTAAACAACCTTACCCAAAACCCCAAGTTAGGATAAGTTGTTTCAATTAGATCTAGGGTTTCTAATCTTGATTTCGGGATCGGTTGAGTGAGAACTCTTAAAAATCTGTTGGTGTATTTTGTTGGACTAACACACAAAAACTAAGTCGATCGGTTAATCGGTTAAGTTGGTGCCCTTGTGAAAGGGAAGAGTGGGACGTGGGATTTGGTTTGTCCGAACCACTATAAATCTTGTGTGCCTTTCTTGCTTTTGATTAACCTGCTGCTCACATCGCACAATCTTAAATTAGCGTACATTCTAAGTTAAGATGATAGCACCAAGCTTCCGATCCGACGGAATTGGATATTTACGTCATCGATTAAAAAGATAAAACTTGGAATTTGATTTATACAAAACCGGTTTTTCACACGGGTAAAACTTAAGAGAGAACCACATCGGTTAATCGATAGTTACCCAATTGAATGATTTTGATTTTAAGTTGGTTATCGAGACCACTAAATGATTATTTGACTCGATGAAAGCATCCGCTTCACACACCGACCAAGACGTAAAAGTTTTTCAAGTCTATTCACCCTCCCTCTAGACTTTCGCCTCACATAACCTCCTCGACCTACACAAAGCAATAACTACTACCAACTTAAATAGTTCCTTCCAAAAGTGATGAGTAAAGATTAAGAAATCAACAACCATCGAGGTCTAACTCTTCATCCCTTAAGTCCATGAATGAGTTTATAACATCCAAAGGTCCCTTCAACAAGATCGAATGCACTAGTGTAATCTCTTGGTCAAGACAAGTCAAACCGAGTATTACACATCAACATCTACCACTAGATTGTTCGGATCACATCTAAGTTGAAACACGAAGAATTACAAGGAACCGTTAATGATCTTCAGGATCCGTATCACCACGTTAACTACAATGTAACGCTGCGGTTCTTAACGGTTTGCAATAAATATATATAACATTCAATCATATTTAAAGCAATAGTGACAAACAATTTATTTCAGTAAATAAGTGTTTAATACATAGGTTATACAAAGTAAAAGCATACTTTCACGTATAACCCCAACATAGTGAACCATGTGGATCAAGATAACAGATTTGTTTGATAAATGGGAATCTCAAAATCAGATTCTAAAGTCTATGACTAAGGAAAATGATGACTTGAGAGACTCACTAACCAAGCTTGAAGCTATCTTAACAAGAAATGATTTGGAAATTTCTAAACTAAAAGAAGAATTAAAAAGTTCAACTTTGTGTTTTAAGAAATATGCCAAAGGAACATAAATGTTGAAAGATGCTTTGATGGTTGGTAAATCTGACACTACTGGTTTTGGTTTTGAAACTACTTCTAAAAGCTTTAAATCTGTGAAATTTGTTAAAGTTGGAGAAAAGACAAATGTTGAAACTCCAGTAAAAACAAAATTTCACATTAAGAAGAAGAAAAAGAAGTATGTGTGTCACTATTGTTCTGGTCATGATCATATTCGTCCTTATTGTGATAAATTGAAAAAGGATATGAAGGTGTTACAAAATTTCGAAGTTTACGAGTCACAATGTCTTTAAAACCGAATGTGTCAAGAAACAAGATGTGACTTGTAATGTTGTGTATACATCTCTCGAAAGCATGTGTAAACGGTTTATAGTACTTTGATAGTGGTTGTTCTAGGCACATGACTGGTCAAGTGAATTTCCTGTCTAATTATGAAAAATTTGATGGAGGAAATGTCACTTATGGTGGTGGTTCAAAAGGAAAGATTGTTGGGAAAAGTACTCTCAATGTTGAAGGATTTCCTAAGTTGCCTAATGTCTTACATGTTGAAGGTTTGTTTGCTAATTTGATTAGTATAAGTCAACTATGTGATGACAATTTGCATGTCAAGTTTGATAAGAATTCTTGTTACGTTCTGAATAATGAAAATGAGTGTCTTATGGCTGGTAATAGGTCAATTGATAATTGTTATCTTATTGGAACTAACAATGTTTGCAATCTTGCAAAAAATGCTAAAGAAGTTTTATGGCATCAAAAACTTGGACATGTTAACTACAGGAATATTCAGAAACTTGTGAAGATAGGTGCTGTAAGAGGTTTTCCAAAACTGAATATAGGAGAAACCATAATTTGTGGTTCCTGCCAGAAAGGTAAACATGTCCGAAAGTCACACAAGATGTTGTCACATTGTTCGACAACACGGTGTTTTGAGCTACTACATATGGATCTTATGGGTCCTATGGAAACAGAAAGTCTTGGAGGTAAAAGGTATTCATTGGTTGTGGTAGATGATTTATCTAGATATACCTGAATTGAGTTTTTAAAAGAAAAATCTGAAACCTTTGCTGCTTTTAAGGTTTTTTATAAAAGGTTTAAAACTGTATACAACTTGAAAGTGAGTAAGATTAGGTCAGATCATGGTAGAGAATTTGAAAATATCTTGTTTTTTAATTTCTGTGAAAAGAAGGGTATATTGCAGGAATTTTCATCTCCTAAAACTCCACAACAAAATGGAATAGCTGAAAGGAAGAATAGAACTCTTCAAGAAATGGCTAGGGTAATGTTGCAAGCTAAACATCTTTCTAAAAGGTTTTGGGCTGAAGCATTAAACACTGCATGCCATATTATTAACAGAGTTTTTATGAGGCCACAAAGTCCAAAAATTGCTTAGAGATTCTGAACAACAAGAAACCAAATTTGAAATACTTTCATGTGTTTGGTTGTGTGTGTTACATTCTGAATGATAGAGATCAACTTCGAAAGTTTGACTCTAAAAGTGACAAAGGTTTTTTCTTAGGCTATTCTAGAAATAGTAAAGCCTATAGAATTTTCAACCTTAGGTTAAACATCGTTCAAGAATCTATGAATGTTGTTTTAGATGATACAGCTACATAGCAAGAAAAAGTACTGAAGAAGATATGTCTGAGCATATTGAGATTTCTACTAGAATTGGGAATTCTGGAAATTCAAAGGATGTTACACCTAATGCCACAACATCTGGGACAACATTCTCTGAAAATCCAAAAATAGAAAGTTCAGAAAGCAATACTCAATATACTCATGACAAGGTACCTGCTTCCAGAATCATGAAAAGCCATCATTCAAACCAAATCATTGGTGATTCTTCTGTTGGTGTACAAACCAGAAGGGTAAGCTCAAAAGATGTGGTGAGATCTGTTTGTATGTCTTCTATATGCAACATGGTTAATTCTGAATGTTATCATTCTGTAATTGAGCCTAAGAATATCAAAGAAGCCTTAAGTGATGAAAATTGGATAAATGTTATGCATGAAGAACTTAATCAGTTTGAAAGAAATGATGTTTGGACACTAGTTCCAAGACCTGGTAACACTAATGTTATTGGAACCAAGTGGATTTTTAAGAACAAAACTAATGAGTCTGGAAACATAGTAAGGAACAAGGCTAGATTGGTTGTCCAAGGATACACTCAAGTTGAGGGTATTGATTTTGATGAAACATTTGCACCTGTAGCTAGGATTGAATCTATTAGATTGTTATTAGCTATTGCATGTTTTATCAATATCAAATTGCATCAAATGGATGTAAATGCTGCTTTTTTGAATGGTATCTTGAATGAAGAAGCTTATGTTGAACAGACCTTAGGATTTGAAGATCTTCACTATCCTGATCATGTTTATAAGCTTAAGAAAGCTTTGTATGGCTTGAAACACGCTTCTAGAGCTTGGTATGGCAGATTGACTGACTTTCTTTTGTAGTTTGATTTTGTTAGAGGAGAAGCAGACAGGACTTTATTCATTAAACAGGTTGATGGAGGGTTGATGATTGCACAAATTTATGTTGATGACATAGTATTTGGAGCAACATCAGACAAGATGCTGAATGAATTTGTTGAGGCAATGTCAACTACATTTGAGATGAGCATGGTTGGAGACTTGAATTAATTTTTAGGTCTGCAGATCAAGCAAAAAGATGATGGAATCTTCATTTTCCAAAGTAAATATGCAAAGAACCTGGTTAAGAGATTTGGTCTTGAGAACTCGAAGCATATGAAAACACCTATGGGATCAACTCAGAAGTTGAAAAAGGACAGTGCTGGTCAAGATGTTGATCACCCACTATACAGATCCATGATAGGTAGTCTTCTTTATCTTACCTCCAGTAGACCTGACATTATGTATAGTGTTTGTGTTTGTGCTAGGTACCAAGCTAATCCAAAGGAATCTCACATGAATGTTGTGAAGAGGACTATCAGATATGTTGCTGGAACAACAGATCTTGGTATATGGTATACAAAGGACACAAGCAGTGTATTGACTGGATATAGTGATGCTGATTGGGCTAGAGACATTGATGATAGGAAAAGCACAAGTGGTGGATGCTTTTACATGGGTAACAATTTGATTTCCTGGCATAGTAAGAAACAAAATTGTGTTTCACAATCTACTGCAGAGTCTGAGTACATTGCTGCTGGTAGTTGTTGTACACAACTTTTGTGGTTGAAAAAGATGTTTTATGACTATGGACTTGAGAATGATATTCTGACTGTGTTTTGTGATAATACTAGTGCTATTAACATTTCTAAAAACCCAGTACAACATTCTCTTACCAAGCACATAAGTATAAGACATCATTTCATAAGAGACCTTGTAGAAAAGAAAATTGTGAAGTTAGAGTATGTTCCCACTAATAATCAACTTGCTGATATTTTTACTAAAGCCCTTGATCATGAGAGGTTTTCCTTTATGAGGAAATCTCTTGGTTTGTGTACTGTCTGAGTTCTGTGGGGTGGATGTTGCAACAAATGTCTCAACATTTGAAGCAACATCAGGTTTGATTTTTGTAGCACTTGGTTGATTTGATCGATTCTCACTGATTAAATGATATTTTGGGTAAAATTCTTATTGAGTCAAGTCATTGTGATTTTCTGACACACACTTCTTAAAATGCAAAAAAAGAAAAGAAAAGATACACACATTGGATGTAATCTCTCACTGAGTAACTATGGAGCACGGAGTTCGCTACTACGATGTCTTCTTTTCAAAATGCGATTGATATAACATCAGTTTGCTCATAATCCACTGAGTAACTATGGGGCACGGAGTTCGCTACTACGGTGTTCTCTTTTCAAAAGGTGGATCAATATGAGTTAAGTGTATAACAGGCAAAATGAAAGTTGAAGTGTGTGTGTGTCGTTC
Source organism: Stenogyne calaminthoides (assembly GCA_037126765.1). NCBI lineage: Eukaryota > Viridiplantae > Streptophyta > Magnoliopsida > Lamiales > Lamiaceae > Stenogyne > Stenogyne calaminthoides. Next base: position 40,902,733 of record JBBCBC010000002.1, read on the forward strand.
TTGATTACAACATTGACTTGATTTGACTGATTTTTACTTGGATAATTATTTAATTGTGACTATTTGATTAAATTGATTATTTAATACAAAAATTAGACACACTTTATTTAATTTCAGATTGTACATTGTTTTTTTTTGGGTATTTTTATTTTGTAAAAATTGGAAAAGTGTGGATTGGATATTGGTAGTAGTGGGAGTGATGGTTTCATCACATTGCACCCCATGATCTTCATTTCTAGAACATTCACTTTGTGGGATCATGACTTGAAACTTACAGATTTCGGTTTCTATTTAAGGGTTGAATGGGTGTTGTTCTTTGTACTTAAACTTGAACTAAGTTTTGTGTATGAAAGTTTGAAGAAATTGAGGTATTACTGGTTTTGTCATAAAGTATTAGTTGGAATTGATTTTTTAATTCTATTTTGTCACTAACACTTTTGATATATATAGCACAATGGCCGGAAATCAGGACACTTTGCCAAACACGCCTTCAAATCCTTCCTTTGAAAACCCTGAAATCGCAAACCCGCTACACCTTCTTGCATCAATGGCGACTTCGATCAACTCACCAAAATGCCACACCTACTGCTGAATCATCCAACCCAACACTCCAAAATCCGCTGAACCCTGAACCAATTTCAGTTGCGTTCTCTGAAACTGAACATCCGCTGAATGTGAGTGAGGCGATCATTTCGCTTCAACGCTCTGAAACTCCCGTGACGATCACATTTGGAGAATTCGAGGTAAACATTCTACCATTCTCGAATGTCTCATCCTCAAACCCTCCTCGTGGTGTTTAAATGATGATTTCATGTTACAAAAACAAAAATTTAAAACCCAAGCCAAAATGTTGACACAAGAACACGATGACCCCGATGTTGAGATGGAAGATACTTCCATGGGGAGTTCCTTGAGAAGGCTAAGGCTGACATTGTTGATGTTGGTCCTTCCTCCAAGAAGCCGGAGAGGAAGAGAAGCCCTGTGAAACCAAGAAGAAGGTCGAACCGCTACAAGCCCAGGGTTGACTACTCTGAGACAAAGAGGGGTACGATTTCTGATTTAGGTCAAGCCTCAAGGCCTAAACGCTATGTCCGATTCATCCGAATCGTAAAAGAGTTTGAAAGAGGCCGAGGAAAGGAGAAATGGCCGAGGAAATTGAACACTGCTGAGAAGAGTGTTGCCGAGGCGATTGTAAAAATCATTTTTGACGAGTGAGAAATCAATTGCGTAAGAAATCGAACCAAGTGAAGCATCCGAGCTCGTGGATCGATCGCCGATGTTGATGATGATGGGATCTTGCTAATGCTCATTTTTGATTTAGAGTTCTCATGAAATCATTCCTCTTGCTGAATTGTTGGCTAGGAATGAAAGAAGAACCAAATTCAGAAATGATCGTGAAGCTGCTACAAATGCTAGAACCGAAGTTGAGAGCAAAAGGAGGCATGAACCATTCTTGACTCACGATATGATGAGGATGTTGAGCAAGGTTTTTAGAACACCATCGGTGATCCAGATAATTTACGATGATCCTGGGATGAATCGGACTCAAGTAGTTAGGGTAAACACATCTTCCGAAAAAAATGATGATGATAGTGATGATGCATATCATGGTACCGCATTTGCCAGTTCTAAGTTTGCTATTATGAGAAAGAGACTTTTATTTTCGAGAGGAGGATAAGAGTTTATGAATTTGATATAAAAATCGATTCAATTCTTTGAGGAAAGAAACATTTTTGCATGAAAATGTAGCTTTCTTCACCTTTCTTTGACACTTGGGTATATGAATTTTACCGCAATTTGAGGAAAGGAACCGTAGAAGAAACTCTAGGAGATACGGGAATGTGAGGTTTAGAGGTCATAATGTAGGCTTCAATCTGGTGTGATAAATGTTTTCTTGAGAAACACGATGTAGATGAAGAATTGTCCCTCCTTTGAATGAAATTTGAAAATGACTTTGGTGGAATGGTTGGGAGATGGACAACAAAGGTGTTTTCATCCAAGTTGACAAGTCCGTTTGGGGTTGTTCACAAATTTGTTGTATAATTGGTTTGCTAACTACCAACACTACCAAGATCACTAAATAAAAGCTATCTTGATGTATAGGATAGTGGTCATGAATAATTTCAATTTGCGAAGAACAATTTTTTATCATGCTATGAAGTTGCAGGTGGTAAGAAAAGTGTTTTACCATATCCATGTATGATCTTTGCTCTGCTGGACAGGTTGGACATTGCTAGGGAACCTGTTGAAAGTCTTGGTGGGATGATACCTGATTTAGGAATCTCCAAAGTTCTATTGAGAGGAAACAGGATCAGGGACTTACCATACAGGAGGCCTAATGCAGAGGGAGATGAAAGTGAAAACGAGGTTGTTGAATATTTTGTTCAAAATCGGATGTTGCAAAAATCGCAACAATAATGGTGACATCGACTTAAGAAATTCTCGATTCGATCTGTTATTATTCACATGGATTTTATACTTGACAAATTGAGAAAATTTGCGGATCTGAAATTGAGCTAAATATTATGAAAAACTTTTTGGGAGAGGTTGCTTTTTCGCTCCACTTTGAAAGCTTCATAACGATGAAGTTATTGAAAATTTTGAGGTTCTAACAAATTTAAAGTTGTTCCTGATGTTGTTGAGGTTGTTGTGCATGAAGAAGATGAGCCAGATCCTCCGGTTGAACAAGCTGCTGAACAAGGTGATGATGATGAAGCTGGCATTGATGATATCATAGAGGAAATCTATGGTGATCTCCCATGATGGTTGAATGGGGGAGTTTGATTTGAGATCATGAAGATATGGGGAGTTAAGAATAAGTTGAGGGGGAGCATGTGCAGGACTTGATGATGTTGCAGCTGATTGTTTCAGTTTGATCACCTCCAACTCTCTTTGTTTGTCCTTCTTTATTCATATGATCTTATTTTTGTTTTTGCAAATTATTTACTAAACTCTGTTCATTTGTTTATGTAATTATTGAACACTAGTTGGTAGGTTTTGCTTGTTGATGAATATTAGTGTTGATGCCTTGATATTCTATTTAAAAGAAAGTATTATGACTTTTTCTACGATATTTTGTTTATTTTGAGTATTGATGATTAATATGTTTTGATTGTCATATTCTGTTTTAGGTTAAGATTTTGTATCTTTGCTATGATATCTTTGTTTTCATTGCTTTGATAATCTTACCTTGTGTGTTTTGGAAAAGACTAATTTGTGTAGATTGTTCAGAATGATCTGTTAACTTTCTTCCTACAGCTCTACTTTATTTCTTTGATGATTTGTGGAAATATGTTCAAGTAATATATGTTCTACTTTGTCTGCAGGCTTAAGGATTGATACACATTGTACTTGTATACTCTGTGATGTTCATACTGTTGGGAAATTAGGGGTGTCAGGATCTATTCGAGTTGAATTTAAATACATATTTAAATTAATTTATTAATTACTAATATGAATTAATCCTAAACCAATTCAACATAATAATCAATAAGCAAATAAACAACATGCGTACACGTAATTCACATAAATCCTAAGCATGCGGAATCTAGGAGTTATGAGATTACATACCTCTTGTAGAAACAACCGTTGAGATGATGGATCTACCCAAAATTCCTTCTCAAATATGTCCCACGTCCACGAACGTATTCTGGTGGGAGGATTATCAACGAACGATTTTAATTTTAAAGGAGAAAATAAAATATTTGGCCACCACCTTTGTGGATTTCTAATTTTTCCAACACATGAAATTGCATTGGGGATGAAAAATTCATCCCCTATTTATAGAACAAGGGGTGGACGAAAATTTTAGGTCAATTGGGCATTGGGAAATTTCCTTGCTTCTTTCTCAAGATACAATCTAGAATATATCTAATATATTATATTTCCCAAAATATCTCCCAACAAAATCTTCTCCTCTTTTCTTGTTCCCCAATTTTCGAAAACTTCAACCAAGTAGGGAAGAAATATGATCTTTTTCCTTTCTTGAATTTATGGGATAAACTTGTATCTCAAGAAATTCTTATTCCATAAAATCTTTCCAAGAAAAATCAAGAAAAAATCTTTTCTCTTTCCTACCCTATTTTTCGAAAATAATTAGGAAAAATTAGACAAAATATTTTCTTCTCCTTTTCATTAATTGGACTTTTATTTGGGCTATTTGAGGGGCCTTTAGGAGAATTAAGATTGGACCTCAATGGGCTATGAAATTTTTTAATATTTAGCCAAAATATCATTCAAGTCCATTAATATTAATTTACTCCACTATAAAATTAATATTGAACTATTCATCTTAACCCACATTACGACTTCACAATAATATGGCTCCGGTCATTATTTCAGCGTTTAAGATTATCTTAGTCCATTAATTAATTAAATAATTAAAAGACTTTATATTAATTAATATATTTGTTTTGGAGTAAAAATATTTAAATTCTCAACGTTATTATCCATAAGGGGAAATAAATTTCCACTATTGCAAGATTTGGTATGATAAAGATTTAGAGCCCACCAAGGGGACAAATCAACCAAGGAAAATGCTTGCGCTCTTCTCCTTATTAAATCTTAGAGAATCATCATGATAATTAATAATATTGTCAAGATACAATATTAATGGAAAGATCACCTCAAGAGCTAGAGCTAAAGATATGATTATGAGCTAAATTAAAGGGTTCGATAACGATGTATTTGTTATTTTATGTGTTGTAGTTTCAATAATTCGAGTAAAAAAATCGAATGGGGAGATTGTTGATGTTAATAAAGAATGTTACAACATTGGTTACATGATGATTTTTTCATCCCAACATCATGATTCGCCCATTCTTCTTAAGATTTAACACTTAATATGTTCAACGTTTTCTTTGATGTTGTTGATTTGCAAAGTTGATATCTATCTCAGGTAATTCTTTGGGAAGATTCTAGAAGGTTCCATTAACGATTCAAGAATCGGTCCTGGATTAGATCATCGGGTTTTGCCGGAAAGATCGAGAAGACCCACTATTTGCGAAATTGTTACAAAGATCATGGGAGAGTGGATGGAAGAGTTTCTAGATTTTCTTTTTTTTTAAAGGAGGCTCTAAAAAGCCAAAGTCTATTTTCTGAAGACCTTGATGTTCACATCAAGTGCCTAACATTGCCATTAAATCGTGTTGTTGTTTAGTAAGCAACAACCAAACATCAATTAGAAATAAAAAATTGCATGAGTGCATGATGAAGGTCGTTGTTGTGGAGTTATTTTACCATGAAATAGAGTAATTGTTGGGTTTACAATACCTCGAGTTGGTCTTAGATTTGTTTTTATGTGGAGTGTTAGTCTCGATTTGTTAGATAGTTTCACACTCATGAAACGTGTCACCTTTGGTAGTGTAGAGATACACCTAGCCTTTAGATCATATGCTTGATCTTGTTTCAAGAGGATTCGATTTGTGAACCTCTTTGTATTCATTATTTTGATAAATAGTGATTTCGGTCATAAGGCATCACAATCTATATTGATATAGATTGTGCAAAGTCTTGTTAATTTAGGTGTGTTGTGTTTAAAGTCTTAGTTGTCTCATTTATTGAATGTTATTTTGAGTGTTATAACATTCAGTGTAACATTACTCAGATTTTACTAAACACAACTCCGTGTCTTTCACACACTTTCAAAGTCCAATTAATGAAAAGGTGATTAAAATAAAATAAATAATTTATTGCCTAATTTTTCTTGTTTTTTTCGAAAATTTCAAGAAAAGAAAGAAAGATTTTCTTGAAAATATTTTATGGAAAAAGATAAGTATTCTTGGAATACAAGATTATCTCATAAATTCAATAATCTTGGACTTTGACTTTTCTTGGGGGTAATTTTCAAAAATTACATATTTATAAGGAAGGAGATTTTTGTGGAAATTTTATTTATGGGAAAGATAATATATTGGATATATTCAAGATTATTTCTTGCACAAGAATTAAAGATCTTCTCATATCTATTTTCTAGGGCAAAAATTGCCCACCTCCATCTTATAAATAGGGGATGATTTTTTCATCCCCAACACAATTCTAGTCTTGGAAAAATTAGAAATTCACAAAGGTGGTGCAATAATTTTTTCTTTATTCCTTTGTTTAAAATTGTTCATGCGTATCTTTCACCGGATAACGAGCAAGGACTTGGGATATACTTGAGAAGGCATTTGGGTTGATCCATCGTCTCAACGGTTGTCTCTTCAAGGGTAAGAATTCATGTAAACTCCTAGATTCCGCATATTAGGATTTTACGTGAATTATTTGTACGCATGTATGTTGTTGGTTGTTTGCTATTTGAATTAATAGGTTAATTCATGCTAGTAGTAAATTGTTATTTAAATTGCATCTCGAATAGATTTGGGCAAAACGTTCCCCAACAACATCCTGTCCACCAACGCCCTAAAAACAACACTCTGAGACCTCCGCACCCTTCCCAGAATCCCAAGATAGATTGCATGCTGCTCCACCCTCCGAACCCCCAGCTCTCTTGCTAACTCCACCCCCCATTCCACCGGTACACCACCACTAAACATTATGTCCGATTTGTTCAAGTTGATGGCCTGTCCCGATGCTCCTTCGTAAACCTCAAAACTGTTCTTAACTTTCCTCAACTCCTCCCGAGTGGCTCGCCCTAAAATGAGCGTATCATCTACAAAAAACAACTTCGAGATAACCGGTACTCGGCGACACACTCTCACACCATGCAACACCCCATTCTCCACCTTCCTTCTAATCATTGCTGAGAGAGCCTCTACACAGAATAAGAATAAATAAGGTGACAACGGATCTCCTTGACGGAGACCCCTAGAGGGCATAAACACATTAGAAGGTTCCCCATTAATAAGCATTGAAAAGGACACCGACTTCACACACTTCATAATCGTCCCCACCGGACCCTCATCCAACCCGACTTTTATCATAACCCCCTTAAAAAAATCTCACTCCACGCGATCATATTCCTTACTCATATCAACTTTAAACGCAAAAGACCACTTAGTAACAACCTTATTATTCTGCATGTAGTGAAAAATTTCGAACGCCAACAAAGCATTATCTGTAATCAGTCTGCTCAGGACAAAAGCAGATTGACACGGATCAATAAGATCAGGTAGACAAACTTTCAGACGATTAGCAATTGCTTTCGTAACAATTTTGAAAATGACATTACATAAGCTAATAGGACGATAATCAAAAGGCGAGAGAGGTTTCTTAATCTTAGGGATCAAGGAGATGTACGTATAATTTATACATCTCAGATCAGCCCCTCCATTAAGAATCTGGAGAACCGAATTAACAACAGACTCCCCTACCACATCCCAAAAATTTTGAAAGAAAACAACAGACATACCATCATGCAGGGTCGATCCTAGAAATTCTAGAGCCTGAGTCGATTTTAAATTCGGCCCCATCATATATGAATTAAATTTTTTTAGAAATTGACTGTATTTCATAATTTAAAATTTGAATAATGAATGACAACTTAATATAAAATTAAGAATTTGCAAAAAAATTATTATGTGTATGCAATATATTTTCTCGTTTCACATTAATTGTTTGTCACTTTTGAGGTTTGTATAAAAATAAGAAATATAAAATTTTGATAAATTTATCTTCCAATGAAAATAAAAGAGAAGGGAGAGAGTTTGTGAAGGAAAATGTATGTTTCATAATAAATTGATTTTTAGGATAAAATTAATAGTGAGAATTGCAAAAATATAGCAAAATGATAATTATTTCGAAACAAAATTTATTTGGCCAGATTTTATACCAAAAAATTATGATAAATTTAATTATGTGTATGTCATATATTTAAAGAATTAAATTAAAATAGTTGTGGACTTGTGTGTGGTGATTAAATTATTTATTTTGGATAAAGCATGGGCCCAAAAATAAATTAAGAATTTGCAAAAGGTAAGACTTGAACCCTAGACAAAATAAAATAAGTCCTTGTCCTTTCCACTAGAACATTTCACAATATATTAATAATTTTACAAGTATAAATATATAATATTATATATATATATGTTATAATATAAGTCACACCCTTTATATAGTAAAAAAAAAACACTTTTTTAGAATATAAATTTTGACTCTTAACCAATTTCAATTAAACTTGTTCACCCTATACTTTGACTTTTTGTAGTTATGTAATGTAAGTACGGAATATTCTATCCAATTCAAATTCATCAAAAATCGAAATGTTCATCTACTTTTTTTTTTCTACTTCTTACTAATTTGGATTATACATAGAAATTTTGAAAAAGAAAACTGAAATAAGATAAAAAAAAAAAACTTGACAGCATCCTCCCTTGGTCACTCCACATGATTAATAATGAAAATTATACAATCTTCTAATAATATCATTAGGACAATTTACTATTTATGTGAAATATACTTGAGACAAATTGAAATTATATGCATTTTAGTCATTTCTTAATTTAATTACCCGTTTACCCACAATTTATACTTTATTTTTTACTAACTGCTGAATTTTAATTATCAAGAGAGAACCTCACAAAAAATGTGTGTGTCCCAAATTCGGATCAGAGCTTGATTTTGATGCAAATAAACATAAATACGGTGGTCAAAAAATGTCACTATGTGTAGTCAATACCTAATCATATTAGTAAATTAATCATATTATTAATCGTCAACTTGTTTAAGACTAGAAATATTTGAGTAATTAATTATATTTGTCGTACTTGACGGCAACAATATTGACTAAAAGAAAATTTGAATTTTTCTCTAGACTTTACTTGTTAGTTATTCAACAAATGAAATGTCAAGAATGTGTTTCTCGGTTGTTTGGATTTGTCGAAATGTCAATTTATGACACATATTTTTACTAGGTCTTCTCGTGAGTTTGACAGCCCTCATTGTTATAATGAGCCACCATCCTTTGTAGTTGGTCTTCCCAATAGGTGTTTCTCTTGCACCTAGTTTTTTTTTTTTAAAGGAGACAAGTAAAAAAAATTGATCAGAAAATGTAAAATAATTTTATTTTATTTGCTTTTTTCGTATTTGTATTAATTGTTGTTTCGTGATTTTACATTATTCATCGCTCAAATAAATATATTTTTTAAAAAATAGTTAGAAATTATTTAAAATTGTGAATTCTGTCGAACACCTAAATCTCAAATTAAAGATGCACTTGGTAATTGAACAAATTGAGAGAGGAACTTTGGCAAGTTACCGAACGAAATTGGATGAATGATATTGCAAGTTGAAACAAGTGTATGGGTTTGTCCATATGTTTATCGACTCTAAAGTCTATAATATAACCTGCCACGTGCGTCTAGAGGCAAGGAGCCAAGGACCACTTTGTTAAAGAAGAAAGGCCAGCAAACTCACAAGGTCAGGGAATGATTCTTATATTAGATCAACAAAAAAACTTAAAATATGAGATGCCACACGAGATTCTCATTCTCTATTCAACTTAATATTTTAATCAATCAATATATATATATATATAAAAGCAGAAACCACCCCAAATTTAGAAACCATTAGATTTTCCAACCAAAAATAATTACTAAATTGGGAAAGAATATTTAAAAAAAAATATTAACAAATAATAATAGATTACAAAAAAATCTTTGAGAATATTTGGAAAAAATATTACAAATAATTCTTTGAGAATATTTGGAAAAAATATTAACAAATAATAATGGATTGAGAATTTTTTTTAAAATAAATAATAATGATAAGTTATAATCAATTGGGAAATTATTTTCCTATAAGATTCATACAATTAATACACAATTCGAGAGAAAAAATATCAATAAATTGAAAAAGATCTTTGAAATAAAATATTTTAGTTTTCTTTTTTTAAGATTCATATCAATAAAAAAATTGCATTAGATTTCTTCAGATTTTATTATTAATTTTTTAATTTTTTGGAGTTTTATCAATCAAGTCGAAAAAGATGCCTAAAAAATCTATCAATTTAAATAAATTGAAAGATTTTCTGAACAATAAACCCTAAACGTCGATTGAACCATGAATAAAAAAAGAAAACTATCAATGTGTCAAAAATGGTCTTAAAAAATAGAAACTATCAATTCGAGGCTTATAAATTTTAAGACCATGTTTGGCACTAAACCCTAAATCCTGAACAATAAACCCTAAACGTTGAACCCTAAACATTGAACCATGAACCCTAAACTCATGTTTTCGAATGTGTTGTAAATTGATATCTGAAGCAGTAAAAAATCTAAAAATAAAAAAAATAAGAACATGAAATAAGGACATGAAATATGTGTCAAACATGGTCTTAAAATTTATAAGCCTCAAATTGATAGTTTCTATTTTTCAGGTCCTGGATTGATAGTTTTCTATATTTCATGTCTTGAATCGATAGAAAAAATATTTCAGGCCTTAAATTGATAGATTTATCATATTTCAGGCCCTAGATTGACATTTTTCCTAATTTTTTTCCTCCATCCCTGTATCTATATATATACACACACATCGAACAACCTACTTTCATCGCGATAGAAACACTTCGAGCCAGAAACTCTAATGCCCGATACTTTTTGTCATAATTTCTAAGCTTAGTTTAATATTTATTGATTTTAATGTTTGTAGTTTTTCTTATTAGATTTTTCTTTTATCTATATGTGTATGTGTTCGTTGCTAGGTCATTAAATTGATATCTGAATTGTTTTGATCGACGATGGAATGGTTCTGTTTTTCATTTATTTGTTTGTTAGAACTTATTTGATTTGGGTGTTTTATTAAAAAAAAATTGTGTGATTTTAAAGTTAAGAATTAATTATCAATCACCTCCAAATTTTCTGAGTTTTAGTTCCACTATTCTGTTAATTAAAATAGGTTGTTATCGAAAATAAAAACATAACAACCAATTACCTCAAAATTTACTACATATTCAGTCCATTAGTTTTATGAGTTTTAGGCAATATTGATATGAGTTTATACGGTGATTTGTGGAATTTGAGAATATGATTGACTGACTGGATTTTAAAGTGGATTGGAGGATATATCTATTTTAATTTTTTTTAATTTGAAATAATTGAATATGATCATTTAAATAATAAACTCTTTGCGTGAAAGAAAATTTTATCTCTAATTTTGACAACTACTTAACGAATTGATTTAATTTAAAATTATGTATTAAATATGAATTTGATAAAATGTTATTCTTAAAGAGTTTTTCTAAAACCATATTACTCACTATTAAAACAATTGTTCAACTACAACCGTGCATCGCACGGGTTCAATTACTAGTTAAGACAAATACAATATATATATATATATGTATATATATAGTGTATGACAAAAAATTTGTATAAGATGGTGTATTTTATGTACTTATGTTTATGATTCATTGGTTTGTAATCATGTATATATTAAAAGTTAGGATGATTAAAATCTTAAAATGGAAATTCGTTTTATGAATGAATGAGATCGTCTTATACAAGACTCTCTCTCATTATATATATATATATATCGAGGGAGGGGAAACGGGAGAGAGAGTTGCTATTGCGGGATGGTGGAGAGACATTTGTAAGATTTTCCTAGGGAAAGAGGGAGACGGAATGAGGGAGGAGTTGAAAAGAGAGGTGGAGAATGGGGTAGATACTAGTTTTTGGTTTGATGTCTAGGCGGGAGAAATTCCTCTTTTCGAGAGATTCGGGAGATTATTTAGGTTGAGTGCTCAAAAGGAGGCAAAAGTCAGTGAGATTGGAGTTTGGGGAGAGGAGGGATGGGAGCGGAATTTGCAATGGAGACGTAATTTGAGGGAGATGGAGAGTGTTAACAACCCATTATTGTGCATCAACAGGGTTAAAGTGGATCCATCAAAATCTGACGTCTGGAGCTGGAACGGATCAAGCAACTTAATCTTTTCGACCAAGGACGCATACATTGGCCTGTGTGAAGATGAAGAAAACCATGAAGACCTCACAGATGGATTGGCATACAAATCTTTGTGGGGCAATTTCGCTCCATGTAGATTCCAATCCATCGTGTGGAAAATTCTGAAGCAAAGACTACCAACTAAAGACAATCTCTCCAAAAAGAAACATCATCCTAGCGTACAGCAACCAAACTTGCATCATGTGTGGCTTGACTGAAGAGAACGTCATTCATCTCATGCTCGAATGTAGTTTTGCGACTTTAATATGGAACGACATCTACAACTGGGCAGGGTTGGCCATGGTACCTCACATGGACATCATTGCTCATCTTTTACAACATGAAGCTATGCTCGGTTCTCGTGGGTTCAATAAAATTGGGTCTACAATCTGGATAGCAACCACTTGGGCAATCTGGAATTCCATAAATGAACGGATGTTTGAGAATACAACTCTGAATTAAAGAAAAGTATTCGAAGAAATCAACTAAGGACATGGTCATGGGTGAAGACAAAATACTCAAAGGCAAGTCACATTACATTTGGGACTTGGCGATCGAATCCTAGAATTATGTAAAAATATGATGTAATTATGTCATTTCATAGCTTCTATTTTCGATTTCGGAACTGTTTCGATGTAAGGGTGAGAGTACTCCTTGTACTCCATCTTTATTGTAATACATTTTTCGTTGGCTGCTCAAAAAAAAAAAGGTACACATGTATGAAATCGCTTGGCACAAGATTCACCCAACCACTAAATTCCAAACCAAATTCAATACATGTAGACTATATATGTTTTTTACAAATGAGCAACATGACTAAAAATGAGACCTTAAAGTGGTGAGATTCTTTTTTTCAGTATTCCACTTGTGTTTCAATTTTAAAAAACATGGAGAGCAATATCGTTGGATTTTTTTATTATTTCATGTAGTATATATGTTTTTTCATTTTTTAATTTCAAACCAAATGGGTAAAACGAAGACAATGTGCAATTTTTTTTTAACAAATGGGCCGAGTATTCCTAATATAGAACACAATAAAATATATTTTCAATTTTATGAAATTTAATATAGCGATCTGCGAGATATTTGCCATTAATGTGAGTTCCAATGAAATTAATCACACAATTCGTTTTATGTGGCTCTGATTAAGAATTCACTTGAGATGAACTGGGCCATGCCCACTAAGAATTGGGCCTAATCCAATAAAAATGGACCAAACGGTATGATCACGAAACCACGTATCCGTTCAAATCTCAACGGCTAGTTTTCGCCGACTCAATACGCTCTAACGGTCATATTACCCCTTCCAAAACCATTATCATCTAAATTTTTTTCCTTAATTTCTCTATAAAACCTTTTGAATCCGCCCTTAATCACATCATATTGCTCCAGTTTTCTCAACACCGCCGGCGATCGCAAACTCTGATTTTTTCCGGCGACCCATCATCAAGAAATTTGAATCTTTTCTGCAATTTGTATCAATGGAAACCCCATCGTCTTCAAGAAGGGTTACAAGATCAAAAACTCTAGCTTCTTCTGCTAACAGCACGAATTTACTTCTCTCAAGTATGTTATACCGTTCTTTATTAAAACCCCATTTGAGAAAGATCCAATTTTTTCTTGATTTGTGTTCTTAACTTTTTTTTTTTTTTTTTGTTAGAGAAAGTTGAGGATTCTGAAAAAACCATGGCGAAATCGAGGAAAAACCAGCAGCAAGATAGATCTGCGCTCATTGATATAACGAATGATTCGCCGATTGTTGGGCTAGCAATGGGAAATCTCAAGACCCCATCATCTGCGATGTCGAAAAAGAGAATGAATGGGGGGAAATTTGTACGGACGCCGGGTTCAGGCGAGGCCCTTTTGAGAGGTCAAGTGAAGACCCTTCTGCAGAAAGTTGAAGAAGAAGCAGAGATTTCGAAAATAACTTTTGAAAAAAGGCCTTTCTTTAATCTTGAAGGATTTGTTAATTCTCCTATGAATCTGGTTGCGCCTACCCCTGCAAACACACCACATGTGTTCAATCTGTCAGCTGATAATGATGATTTGCCTTCTGTAACTCCTGTTACTGATAAGTTTCTGATTCCACAGGTTTGATTTTGATTTCCCCTGTTTCTTTATTTTTAAAGAACGGTTTTTTGTTGATTGGAATTTGAGTATGTTTAATTTTCTTGCCTTGTTTTGATATGTGAAGATGATAATGGAAATGGTTGATTGGAACTTGAATATGTTTTGATTTTCTTGCCTTGTTTTGATATTTGATATGTGAAGATGATAATGGAGGTTGATTGATTGGAATTAAAGTATGCTTTGATTTTCTTGATGTTTTAAAGAATAGTTTTTTTTTTTTTTTAAAAAAAAAAAAAATTGGGAATGTGTATATTTTGATTTTCTTGCCTTGTTATGATATGTGAAGATGATAATGGAGGTGGGTGATTGGAATTTGATTATGTTTTTTTCTTTCGTATGTAAAGATGATAATGGAGATGGTTGATGAGAGGGATGAATCTGAGGTTCAGATCACAAGGTCACTGCTGCTCGATTTCTCCGAGAAATCCGATGAATCCAACTGCTCATCTGTGTGTACTTATCAAGCACTATTAAATAAAAAAGAGAAGCTCACAAGTGATGATGATGATGCTGCATCAATTTGGTCTATTCAGGTGAACGCAAGCAGCACCAGAGACAACGAAGAAGAAGAAGAAGACTTCGACAAAACTAGTGAAGAAGAAGAAGAAGATGATGATGAGTACTACTACGAGGAAGGAGGCGAAAATGTGGATAATCTTTGTGAAGAAATGAGCAAAATTTGTGTTGAAGAGCCAAAATTTATGGGGAAACACATTCGATTTGTTTACAATAGTGAAGATGAGATTGAAGAAGAAGAAGTGTTGGGAGTTCTTCTTCTGAAAGGACTTCCTACCCCCAAAGGGAAGCACCTTCGATTTCTTGAGGGTTGATGGATAATTTAGTCTGACTGATGAATGGAAGGTGTTATTTGTTGCTGATTTTTGGAATTCTTGATTTGTTTGATGGTTGTCTTCCTTGTGACACCATGGTTTGGATTGATTGGTTGGTGATGATTCTGTTTTTTGGGTGTGAATGGATGGATCTTTGTTTCTATGTTTCTTTACCTCTATTATTATGAAGTTAACAGTTGTTGGTTGCACTTTAGTTTTATTCTAACAGAACTAAATAAGAATCGGTTTGAGCTTTTCTCAAAATTCCCACAAAGAGTTTATTTTTGACATTATTAATTGAAATATTGAATACAAAAAGATAATGACTATAAATTGACGTTATTAAATAATTTGGGACACAATCAAAAAAAAAAAAACTTTTGACTACATTTTTGTCCCTCCTAAGTTTGTAGAAAGTCACTGACCTCTAATCTAGAATTTACAGCGGAAGAATGTCGAACACGATTACTACGGTTGGATTCTTTTCCGATAACCACACTAATTGATTCACGGATTTCTTCCATTATCACAATTTAAGTATCCTCGATCATGTAATATGTCTTTAAAAAAAAAAAATGTAATGACTATAAATTGAGGAGATTAAATTGATGGGGTGTTTTACAATCAAATCAATCTAAAAAATTATCCACTCATGTGTGGAATAAATTTAAATAAATTTAATTTTATTTAACCCTCGATAAATTGTCTTAGGAAATTTTGGGTCACGTTTCTAATAAATTTTGTTGCTATTTAATTTTTATTTATTTTTTTTCATTCAGAGTACAAGAGGTACTCCAATTCATCACTACATTCTAGACCATTTCTAAGATCTCCTAACCAAATCAGCTAACGAGCAAGCAATCTTTTGTTTTTTCCAGCTTTAGAGAAAGCTAAGACCATAAGCTAGTTTTTAACTCCTCAGCTTTTCTTTCAAAATCTGATTGACCTTGAAAGATTAACTCGTTCCTTATTTTCCAATTGACCACACAATGGCTGCACAAATAGTTGTTGCACACTTGGAATCCCTATGAGTACGAGGTACCATGATCGAATTCAGCCAATGATAACAAATTGTTCCATAAAACAGCCGATGCCTTAACACTCAAACAGGATGTGTTTGGTCTCTTCATCGCTCATATGTATTCCTTTTTCAAAGCTTCCAAGCGATTGACACTTTGTTTGTCGGAAAATTATTCACACGATCACCATACTTAACTTGTTTCCTTTTGCAAAACATCATGCAAAATATCATTAGTGTTTTAATTGTGATCTCGTTAAAGTTTAAAGTGTAATTGATGGAGATAATATTGTGTTATGATTATTTATTTATTTATTTATATTTATATTTTATAGTTTAGAATATTATTTATGTTTTAATTAAGTTAGTGGATGATTTTAGTTATCTATTATATATAGATGTCTAGGAATATTGTAAAGAGGGCTTTTGATGAATTATGAAAAAAAATGAGATTATTCTCAGAGGTTTTAATCGGCAAATCAGATCGCGTCTTCTCATCTGCGTCGGTTGATATCAATGAAAATCATTACGATGGCACCGATTTTCAAATATATAGAAAGTTAGTCGTGTGAAAATATCAGATAACGGAAGAGGAATTTGATTTTCCTTCAATTGATCCGTCGACGGAATTTTCGACAGCTACTGTCAACGGGAAGTTCTGGACTCGTCGGCGATGTTACAGCCACCGTCTCCAGTTTTGGCCGCCTTTGTAGCCGCCGCAACGCCGTCAATCAACCAGCCGTCATATCCAACAACCCCGTCGTTTGTTTCCATCTTCATTCGCTATCGCCACCACTTTTATGTCATTCTGCACACCATCCACCGACACCACCTTTCTCAGCACCGGTTATTATTTACCGCCTACAGTCGCTGGAACGAAGCCGTGTTCCAAACCACCGATCGACGCGTTCCACCGCCACAACTCCTGCCCCGCGCCTGTTCATCCAAATGAATAAAACCACCACCGCTCCCTGTTTTTCCTGCGTCGACTTTGAACACCGGCCAACTTCGAACACCGCCGCACTGACAACTGTTGTCGCTCATGGAGAAGGGACGTGGGATCGTGATGCCCTAATTCAAGAAATCAGTTTCAGTTTTGATTTTTAATGGGCCTTTCAACCCCTTCTTGTTGCTAGCATGTTAAGATAGTTAATGAGGGGTTTGGGTGTAATATGAAGAAATTGAATTAGATCCAAATTAAAAGTTCAGCTTGGGCTAATCAATGTAGGCCTACCAAGATTTTTTGAAATTTTGGGGGTGATGAGCCAATTGGGCCTCCTATTTTTCGGTGAAATTAATAAATTATTTTTTTTTATAAACAAATTGTTATTTCCATTTAAAACCACCGACGCCTCACACTAAAACAGGATGCGTTTCATCGTTTTTTCCCAGAATTCTCATTCTCCACCAGTCTTTTTCTCAAAGTCTTCCAAGCGATTGTCAGAGAGAGAAAAACATAATATTGTGTTATGATTATTTTTTATTTATATTTATATTTTATAGTTTAGAATTTTAATGTTTTAATTCAGTTTGGGTGATTTTAAATCTATTATAAATGATCTCTCGGGAATATTTAAAAAGCTTTTGATGATTTATGAAAAAAAATAAGATTATTCTCATGTAAAGTTTAATCCTTATAAATTGTATCACGTCGTGCTGCGTCAGTAATTAAGTTGCTTTCTGGTTTCTTGCAAACACCCCTTTGCGTTTGTAATTCATGTTAATAACGTTTTGACTCTTTAACATTTTTTTGTATTATATTTCACATCATCTTTCAAGAGGTGAAAACTATATCTGATGTTTTTGCTTCTTTTGATTTTCGCAGATTTTAAGGGTTTTCTTTTTAGTTGTATTGCTAACGATGAACATGGCATTTTCTATAGGTACATTTGTGTATTTTGTCTCATTGTTTTTGTAATTAACATCGATTTAGGATTGAGTTGCACAAATAGATTACATCTTGAACA
The DNA here is from genome assembly GCA_037126765.1 of Stenogyne calaminthoides. Lineage (NCBI taxonomy): Eukaryota > Viridiplantae > Streptophyta > Magnoliopsida > Lamiales > Lamiaceae > Stenogyne > Stenogyne calaminthoides. The sequence goes on from JBBCBC010000002.1 coordinate 40,920,552, forward strand.
AAAAGTGAATAGGCAGGAAAATAGATTAAACATTAATCTAACACAAATATATTTACACGTTTTCCAACATCGTTTCCAAAGTATCTTCCAAAACCCATTGACTCACTCCTAACTGCAGATGTTGAATACCCATTAACCACTATCTACAAGATGCATAGAAGGGATGGATATTTGGAAATTGATGCTGGCTATATATATATATAACTGTATTCAAAACAAGAATACATTAGAACCACGGATGCCACGTCGGATCCATCATGCATAAGTTTCTGGGAGTGAGAGCAGCATCCACTAACTCAGCAACCCCTCTCTGTACTGCTTGCTGTGGTTCTACACTATTTTCATCCTGTTTCAAAATTCGAAAAACCATACTCAGCAAACGTGACTGAAAATGAAAACGAAAAGCATGGTTGTTTACTAGAAAAAAATAAAGAATACTTTATTCTACTATGTGAGGTCCGCTATATGGCTCGAATTTTGTCATTGATATCCATTCATGTGTTTATTATGATTTTATGAAATTGCTGAAATACACTCTAAAGCATACCTCTTCAGAGATGTATTGTGGGGCGATGCTATTGATCCGGCCTATGACATGCTCGACGTTTGTTGTGACTTTCTGTTTGAGATCCGTATTATTCAAACCACCCCCACCAACAGCAGCCATGGGCGCCCCAAGAGGTCTTCTCCATGACCAAGATATCAACTCATCACGGAAAAACATAGCTAAATGATGCCACAAATGCTGACTTTGCTGCAATTGGAGAATTTTCAAAACAAAATACACATAAGAGAGAGTTTACTAATAAGCTGAAGATAATTTTTTTTAATTGTGCAAACTTACTTTGGGTGAAACCACAGCCTGTGCAGCTGCACACATAGAAGAGACAATGAGGCCCTCCACACCAAAATGAGAGAAAAAAGCCTGCAGATTTCTCGTCAATCTAAAAGGCACCGGCTCATTAAACTCAATCATTCCATTAGCATCATAAGCTGGATGAAAATCTGTCTGAAATATCTTTCCAGTGTTTTTGGCAAAGAGAATCTTGTTTGGAGACCTTCCTCCAATTTGAAGCATGAAGGACATAAAGCTGGACAGAGCTAACTGCACCGCAAATTGTTTCTTAAATGCCCATGTGTGATTTCCATTTAACAAAGTTTTATACATGTACTGCGAGAAGATGCTCTCAGTAACAATATTTTTTGTGATATCATTATATGCTTGTAGACGAAGATCCACCACAGATTCCGGTATTATCTGGCCACTTATGGCTTGGTTTAGTTGCTCTTTGAAATAAGTAATTGGTAAGTCCGACTCTCGGTCGTTTCTAGCACAATGATTTTCGTACACCTCAAGAAAGGTGCTGTACATCAGATCATCTTCGACCATTCGCACCTGAACAAGAGTTTAAAGAAATGAATAAAGAGTTCAAAAGAAAATACAGATCAAAGTTTCAGGTTTAGTGCATTTTTAAATAGTATTAGTTGTTAGGAATTGTTGATCAAGTTGTTTTTGACAGTAAGGCTTACATTGAATAGTAACACTTTGCAAGGGAAACACTTTGCAGGAAAGCTCTAACAAGATTTCTGATAAAATAATAAAAAACCACATTTTAAAAGACCCATTTACGGATAGAAAATTTTGAATAAATGATGACACCACTAAGTATCTAATCTCGTTGCAACAAAACTTTATTACCTGTGACCAAACGGGGATTATGATTGGGGTGTGAATGGAAATGTGGCGACGCCTGGATTCCTTGTGCTTATCAAACATTCTGTTCATTACACGGAAGAGTTGCAAGATTCTTTCATCGCTTCTAGCATTTGGGGTCAAAGATGTCTGAACTATAAAATGCCGCTGAGAGCCATCAGAACCTATCAGAGTCAAACGCCGGAAACTGCTACCATGCCTTCTAACAATTGGAATGTCAGGTCCCACCCTATCCAACTTTACTGTATGATCAGGTGCAACTTCCTGTAATCACACAACAATGGCTTGTTATAATTAGAAAACTTATAAATGAATACCAGCTGCTATATTTCAGAATTCACTCAGTTCTCAAACTGAATTCCAATTGCTACCTTAAACCCCATGAAGGAGGGGGACAAATTGGAAAAAAAAAAAAACACACACAAAAAAACAAACCATATGCATGAATATTTAGTTTGGGATAAGCGACAACTCATAATATAATATGGCGTTCACAAATCAAATGGTATACCTGATCAGCAAAATATTGTCCTGGAACTTCGACATCAACAACATGGAAGTCTCGTAATACCCTGCTTTCATCTTCTAATTTCAAAACAGCTGGAAAGCGGTCTTCAACATTGCTCTGTAGAATATTCTTCCAGTGCTTTAATCTTTCTGTTAGATCAGCAAGGGTGGCGGGAAATGTAGCGATACTTTCTGGATCAAGATCCCGCTCAAAATCCTCCTTGTATTCTCTGACAAATTCAACATGCTTGTTCACAGCATCTGCTGAAAAGCAAGCTCTGCAAACACCAGAAAGCTCTTTTTTCAGAGATTGGGGAACTTCTGCTGTAGTTGCAGTTGGGTACTTGTAACAGCGATGAAGCAAGGCATTAACTACAGCCAGCAATCTCTCCTCCGGCAGTGTAACAAACCTCGACCCAATTTCTGTCAGTAGAATCTGCACAGATAAAATGATGCCACCATGAAAAAAAAAAATGTTATTCTAAGTCTAACTCTTTTTCAAATATAAGGTCCCAACGTGATAATAAATCCTGCTCTAGCACTAGTATGAATGCAAGCATATTAAAAAGGAAGAATATATATGTTATATGAAATGTTTATTTAACTGAAGAATATATATGTTATATGAAATGTTTATTTAACTGAAGAATGAAAAGAAATGGCTAGCGCACTCTAGAAGACCAGGCAATTTGCATGACAGATAAAAAAAAAAATTGATCGGGCAAATGATGACTCGAACCCATGACCTCACGGCATAGGTAGTGGTGCTCTAACCACTTGAGCTATTCCACTTCATGAGATACCAAATAAATTACCTCAAGTTCACTAGCAAGATTGGTGTGTTTGCTTCTAAGAGTCTCCATTATGTCCTTGGCAGCATCAAAAGCACTAGCAGCAGAAGCAACCAATCCCATTGCACCATTTCTCCTCAATGCAATTTGTCCTTCATTGTTGGATGTATTAGGATGTACTGATTGGTCATTTTGTCCTTCACCAGCGCCTGCCCTTTCAGGTTCTTGTACATGAGAGCCACTTCCATCATGCGACCCAATACTCCCAGCAGACTGAGCTCCCTGGTGGAGTTGATTCTCTGAAACCATTGTGCCCCCACCCTGAACACCCACTCTTGCACTTCCATCAGGCATTCCAGCAGGCCCGCCTCCACCAGAGATGTTTTGCTGCATTCTTTGCTGAGCCATTGCCATTCTACTATACTCGGATTTATTAGCAACATCACGTCGTTCGAGCAAATATGTGCGGAGCCAGTAATACAATGCCTAGAATTAGAAATAAGAAGGTGTATTAACACTAAGGTCGACGTAAAAAAATGGAGCATGTTATGACCTGTTGTAAGTGACATATACCTGAGGATATACACTTGCAACTTTAAGTAAAACGAGTTTGCAGTGAGGAGCTTCGGTCCTTTGCAGAGATAAAAGTAGCTGGGGAATCCAAGAAAGCCAAACCCAATTAGGTATTTGGTCCAAATACTTATCAAATGACCTGCCCACGGGTTCGCTAGGAGTATCAAAGCTGAGAAGATATAAAACTCGGGCCAGGTGGCTTCTCGAATTTGGAATGCCAAATTTGACTCCTTGAAGGAAGCAGCTCACTGCATACTCTAACCAAACATCTTCATGTGTTTCCCTGTAGGCCTGTAAAGAGAGCAGAATTATTGATTTGCATTATCAGAATCAGAAAACTTTTAAAAACCGAGCAGGGTAGTCATACCATGTCACAATAATTTCCCCAACTAATCCATCCTTTAGGCAAGTTCTTGAAGAGGGTGATTGCATTTGAATATGCAAGGTTGGCACCTTCACAGTCACTAAGCTTCAACAGAAAATCACCTTTAAGGCGAAAGATTTCAGCCTTGTGTTTGACGGGAAAATATTCCAGATTAGTACTATTAATCAAGTTAAGACCACTAGTTAGTTCTCCCTTAATTTCCAAGTAAGCTTTTGCTTGTTCTCTTATTTTAACGAAGGCCTCCTGAACTTCCATTGTGGAGTGACCATACATCTTATCCAGTATAGAAACACAGACATCATGTAAGCCATGCTTGCGAGAAATGTGAGCAAGCTTATTTACATTCCACGCCTTATCACGGAAACCAAGATGATGAAGTTGTGAATTCGTATTCCCAAAATCCTTGAATGCTTCTATGACTGCATTATACATCTCATTTCTCCATTGTAGCAAATCATACCAAACAGACATATTGTCCCATTCATTTGGAGTTCTCAATCTCCACGTCTCAAGAATATCCTTGAGATCTGCATATAAGCCACCATGAACACCACCAACAGTATTTCCAGAAAGTTTGTTCCCATTTGCAATATCAACTATAATCCTAGCCGATTCTTGGACTTCGACCAATTGCTGAAACTGCTGCAAAAGCGGTATTCTGGCATGAACAGACATTTCAGGCAATTGCCACCACTGTTCCAAAGCTAGATCAACACCTTTACCCACTATGTTTTCAGCATCTGAAACCCCGTTGGTATTCTTTTCGTGAAGTGCAAAATACGCCTGAATAATACGAAGTTTCGGAGTTTCTTCCAATTGAGCCTTTGGAATAACCTGATCTTTTAGATACACCCAATCAGGCTGTTTCCAGAGACTATCAAGTAGTATCTCATAATTCTCAACAAGTTTCCCAAAATCGGAAAGAGCATCCCATTGACTAAGTTGAGTGGCACACTGAAGCCATTGCTCTTCCCAAAGGCACATCTCAGCTTTTGGAACAGTATTGTTGTAAGTACCTTGGGTTGCTTTCATCATAGCCTGAAAAAAGAGGCCTTGTGCCCTTTGCCAAAACCCGTGCTGAACAAGTGATAGACCAGCCCTAGTTTCTGCTGTAATAGTTTCTGCTGTAATAGAACGTTTCATCCACAAGCCACACCTCATATCCTCCTCATTGAGTAAACGGTAAAGCTCAGCCAGAGACTCTGAACACTTGGTATCATTCAAGAACAGCATTACATGACTTTCAAGCAGTCCCAATGCAATATGCCAAGCATTATAAGTCTTTCCAATGTATTTGATTAGTTCGCTGGGCATTCGTGGCTGTGGATGGCTTAATTGAAGCCCTTCTAAAAGAGCTTGCACAACATTTGGTCGATGTGATTGCTGTTTCTTGTGATAATCTTTTGATAAAAGAGCAATCATCGGCTTAGCTAGCGCCACCTGCTCTTCCTTATGCAAGGTCACCCAAACAATAGGAAAGATCAAAACCCACAAATGATAAGCGACATTTGCATCTGTATGGGCCAGCTCTCTCAGTGGGATAATAAGGTCTGCAACCTGCAGAACAAATAGATTGCAAGCATTAATTAACCACCTAAATTTGGATGGAAGAATGAAAATCCACAGAGATGTGCAGTAGTAACTTTCATCGCAAAACAGCAACACACACTTGCATACACCCAAAACAAAGCAAAGTAACACTAAATCAACCAAAGGGACAAGTTCTGGTGAAAGAATTGAGAGATATAGTGTCTAAGAAACATAAGGAATATAAGGAAACAAGCCAGCCTTAATTCTAAAACACAAGTATGAGAAACAGTACCTTAAGCTTGCTCATTTCGTTAAGAAAATGAGCATGCTTCAAGACAAGGCTGTCTAGTGTCAAAGGAGTTTCCTCTGAGCTTTCTGGAATATCAATAGCCATTGGCTGCACACCTGTGCAATCAGAAACTGCACCTGATAACATAACGGGTCGGATCTTTGCAGAGTTTGGAGCCAGGGTTATAGGTTTGTCCTCAACTAATATGGCCAAGAGGAGATCAAGTCCCTGTTTAAGCCAGAAGACATCACTCAAAGCCTCCCAATCCTGTATTTGAATGATATACTGAAGCCTTGTAAATAATGTTTTCCCTAGGGAATCATGATAAAGACCGAAGAATTTCTTGCGCATATCAGGATCTTTGGCCCGTAAACCCAGAAGATAATGTCTCTCTACTTTCTGAAACACTTCTTGACGTAGTGAAAGAGGATACCTGCAAAAGCAAGTAGGTTAATACATTGTGTATGTATCAAGGTGATTGGGGAAATATAAATACCAGAAATATAATTACTTATGGGAGTCAGCGCAAAGTCCATAAAGAAGTTCAAGATACTTCCGGTCCCATTCTTCAGCAGTGCTAGTAGAAAAGTTCTGCTTATCAACTTGTGAAAGCTTCTGGAGCAATGAAACAACTTCCTTGGGAGTAAGAAAAGTACTAGATGCAATAGGAGCTCCAGATTTACCAAAATCATCTTCAACCCAACCCTTTGTTAAGTCTAGAATACAGAGAAGCACAGAAGGATCGATGCCCTTCTCAGATAGCAAGGAGTTAAGAATCTGAGTTACAGATCTTTTACATTCGGGTATGGCCATGACTCTATCAGTGATGAGTTTCAACACAGATTTCAAGTTCTCAATGACAACTCCAACATCAGCACCCTGACGAGATGAAGTGGCAGAAGAATCTGGATCTGTTCTTTGACCCTGGACAAGAAAATATCCTTGGTCAAACTGACAAAAACATAACAAGGATGATATGGATAACTAAAGTGATACTAAACAGAAGATATGGAAACTAAGCAAGCAAAGTACACCCATTGGAAGAATAAACATACTTGTCTTGTATATGTACCAGTTGATAATCCCATATCACGTGCAAGTCGCTGAAGGACGCGGACCAAATTGAAAGGGTCAACAAGGTTTTTATGCACATCTGCCAAGGATTTAATGACATGAAGCACAAAACTGATCATGCTAGCAGAGTTATCTTCTCCTGAAGTCTGAGGAGCAGCAACCACAGCAAGATGCTTTTGTACAAGCTCCTCCATTTTTTGATACAGCGTCTTAACATCTTGTGGTGTATTCACTGGTTCAGGAGGAAATGCAGCAGAGACCATCTTTAGCAGGGAGCATAAAGAATTTCCAGCATCTAGCATCTTGAATTTGAAACATGGCTCCAGAATCTGTCCAAATATACAAATAATAAACAGTAAATATTTCGAACCATTGGCCACCCATGAAGATATGCAACAAAATCATAATATACAACACATACTTGGGAGATCTGGTTGATATTATTCCTCACAAACAAATGTTGTTGCTTTTCGAGGACCTTGTTCATCACATCTAGACCCTGTGACAGGGCAGTAGATGGGTCCTTCGATTGAGATGATGGAGTGCTGCTGAGCAGCTTCTCCAAATAATTGAATTTGACATTAGCATTTGGCCACACTTCCAAAGCTTGTGACAGAAGCTCCAAAGCTTGCTTGTACATAAGACTTGCCTCCTTATCTTTGGGTTCGATTACTAGGGCCACCTGCATAAGAAAAATCTCAAGGCAAATTAAACTAACCACTCAGAAGTCATTGCTGATAATGGAACACTACGACAATGTACACAACAGGAAAATACTGAAGACACAGTCCATTTTTTCCTTATTTTTATTAAAATTTAAGTTCTTCAGTTATAGCAGTATAACAAGAAAACAATAGAAAGCCCAAATTCCAGTCACATTATTAGATAAAACGTCTTATGTTAAATGTCTAACCAAATAAAAGCAACCTTTCAGTAAGAGTGCACAAAGGGCAAAGTTAAGTGAAGGAAAAACTTTCCCAAAACCAACAACTATCATGCAGTATGATGCATTTGCAAAATAAGATAGCTACAACAGGAGCAGCATATCCAAAACAAAAATGTTCTGCACTTAGAGAGAGAAAGCCATAGACCTTCATAACTGTTTAAGTGAATTTAGATGATATAGAAGGGTGGATATGCATGTGTATACACTTGTAATACGCATTATATAACAGAAAGTGTGTGAAACATACTCTTATAAGAAAGTTGATGATCATCTCTTCCATTGCCGCATTAGGCTTGAATTCTTCATCTGGTTGTCCTCCAGATCCCGGAGTTTCAATATTGGGTATTGACGAGGGACCTCCAGGTGACATAACACATAGAGATTGAAGACCGGGTTCAACTTTTATTCTCTTACTTGAATCATCAGAAAAAGTAGATCCATCAACAGAAAGCTTAGAATCCCCTCCAGCAGAGGTAAGATTGACTGCATCATTACTCTGACCCGTGCCATCATTAGTAGCCCCTTTTTTCAAATCACTTTGCCTTTGTTTTTCCCAATTGACAACCAACCCAGCAAGTTCAATAGCAAGGCGCCTGTTTTCAGCTGTAGTATTATAAGGCAGCCCAAGACGACTGAGGGAATTTACCATCTGGGGACAAACTGGGCCCTACAGCTGTAGAAAAGATCTGAGTGCCGAACAATTAGCTGGAATATGTGAATTAGGTTAGGAATTGAGTGGCCCTCCTCAACTAAAATTTTCTTAGTATAACGTATCCATATAGGCATACGTGAATCACCAAGTGGCAATCTTCGTGGAAGTGCTGGCATGAGAATATCGAGTGCTTGTTTGACCAACATTTTATTCTCTTGCTGGCAAGTCCTTAGAAGTGCAACAAACACCTGTAGATTCAATCAAGATGAGGGAGTTACAACATTGAAATAAGTTGTAGAATAAGTTGACCAAATATCATAGGAGATCTCGATTGGGTTGAAAACTGGCCATTGCTCTTTATAGATATTTTTAGAACCAAAGATTCATATTAGTTGGGGGGTGATTGCATACAACACATAGATGTCGCTTATTAACACTGAAAATAAATAAATTAAGGCCACAAATCTACTTCAACGCCACCTGCCTAAGTTCATGATCAAACCTCAGTTAAGTTGTATTAGAGCATATCTCGTGAAAAAAATTACTAGCGACTGGTATTTATAAAGGACCACTAATTAAGAATACAGAAAGCATATGCAACTCAACAACCAAATACCACATCAGAGAGAAAGGCAACTGTAGCCAACTAGTCCACATTTCAAGAACAACAATTGTGCAGAACTATGTCATGTGACAAATTACTTCTTTATGAAAGGATATTTATTTTCATGAGTTATTATGCTCTAATACAACTTGAATTGCTGCATCAGAGGAAAGGCAACTGAAACCAACTAGTCACATTTCCAGAACAAGAATTATGTGGGACTATGTCATGCGACAAATTACTTCTTTATAGTATTTACTTTGGAACTACTATTACAAACAATATTTTCAAATCCATTTTAGTCCTCTTTTTTTTCAAAATCTTAGCCAAGCACACAGGAACATGTCAACTTTTGGATAAACTGAAATTTCCATAAATAAAGTACAACCGGAAGCACCAAGATAGTACTTAGGAATACATATAAACGTGCACAAGAACCTGTAGGATAATTTTCTCTGGAGCTTGATACGCCTCCAAGAAGTGGCAAACATTGACAAATGCCCACTGCTTACTAGCACTTTCTTCACGCTTGAGATGATTCCAGCCAAATTTGATAAGTTCTTTACGATGATGAACAAGATCGCTCTGAAGATGCTTGAGAAGCAGAGTAGCAAGCTGCAAAAGCTCAATCCTGAGTGGCTCATCATAGTCCGCAGATATCTGGAGAAGTAAAAGTAAGATCAAACACATTCTCCAAAAATAAATCAATCAAAATATTGTACAGCTATGTTAGGACATCTCCAATAGCAGTACCAATTTGCAATAGAATACTGTTGTTTTGCACGACTGCAACATCCAATTTAAAACTCACTTAGTATGTAACTATTAAATTTGGGACATAAGATTTCAGAAGATATTTAGATTTCTTAGACCTCAGCCTTTCAGAACCATCACAAACCCACCTTCGAAAAATAGTATAGACAAACAGGGGAACTCAGATATAGAGGGGTCATTGAGTCCTGGCCTTTCTCTCAATATGTTTCCATATTAAATGAAAGAATTTCATCTCATCTAAAAGTCCGAACTTGTAGAGAGGTGTGGAATTAATTCGTTTATTTTCCCTAACACATCACCTCACTTGTGGGCTTAATTCTCTTACTCCATCTCATCAGTGGACAAAATCTAATTGAAGTCCGAACTTGATACTATGAAAGAATTCCATCTCATCTAAAAGTCCGAACTTGTAGAGAGGTGTAGAATTAATTCATTTATTTTCCCTAACATTAAACTTATAAAATTTAGTAATTGTGTCTAACTGATAACTTATTGCGACAATGTTTCCAAAGAATTAAAACAAGCCACATTGAAAAAGACTCTTTGATATTCGATGGAAGATGCTCCTCAATATCTGAATATTGCCAAATTTTTCAATTTCAATTTCTAATCTGTCTAAAATTCCATAAAATGCAAAAACGCAACCACCATAACCAGAAAGTAGGTCTATGAGTTTACATTAACCCCACCATGCCCAGAAAAAAAAAACAATAAAATAGATAGGTAAAAATATTCAATCTAGAAAAGCAATAAACCCAACCAATCAATTATAAAAATGAAATGTACCTCTTCTGGGGGATCGAGCAGTTTGTCCACTATTGTCTTGATTGTAGGCGCATCAATGACATCCCAAGTTTGGCCATTCTGAAAAGCATGGGCTAGCATTGGAAGAATGAGCATTTGCATAACGATTACCATATGATCATGGCTAAAATGTTTTAGCTGAAACAAGTTCAGAAAATGAAGTAACAGAGCTTTCTTCAAGTCGGGTGGGTAACCCTCCGCCACCTATTTTTAGTTGATATCAATTGTTAATAAAAGCAACCACGAAATATAATGAGAGGAAATAGAACATTAATTACTCGATAGATAGATGCAATAAAACACACACCTCAATTATATAGAACTCCTTTAAGAAAGTAAAGTCTATGCGAGTCCGGTGAAGGAAGATGGCAAGAATATCAAACAATACATTAACCTCCATTCTGTCATGGCGCAAGTAGTTCAGAAAGCATTTCACAAGCCACTTGCTTTCTTTCACCTGCACATATGTATTACTTTCAGCAGTCAGAAAGCTACGAAACAGAAGCTTATAGGTATACAGAGAAGCTGATCAACCCAAAATAAATGGCAATCTTTCTTGGCTCACTATTATGTCAGAACTTATAAGTTAGAATACAACACAAAAGAAGTTAATTTAGACATAAGTAATATAGTGTTTCACATTGAACTCCACAAATGCCATCCGAACATGATAACTTTTGGGTTAAGACAATACACAGGTTTTAGTATTTATGTGAAAGACAAAATAAAATAAAATATGACTGTTTATAAGAACTTGAAACTTATATTAGGTAGTGTTACACCAAATAGCAAGAGAAGGAAAGATTGATATACAGTAGTTTGAGAAGCTTTGGATGGCACAGACTCGTAATGGATGATGGATCTGGGGCATGAACATTATATGTTATAACACTATTCATTATAATGCAAGTATAACTTGTTATATGTGTTTCCTACCCCTTCTAGGTCCTTGTTCGTAAAGATATACAAAGATTACCAAATTCCAAAACTAAAGAGAAACATTTTGATGCAGGTTCAATTTCTTCAAAGAGAATACAAAAGTTCTTTTTTTTTTTTTTTTTTTTTTATCCGATACATGAAGACCAATGAAAGCCAACACCCACAGTTTACAGTACCACTTTAACTAAACCCAAGAACATGAACACCTATAAAAAATGACTGTGATGCAGTCTAATTGAACTTTGGTTTTACGATGCAGTCAAGGATAGTAATGGTTTAAAAGGTAGTGATCTTTCATGAATTTGTCAACCCATCCTTGATAGTTTAACCTCTAGAACAAAGAACAACACATGCTTTTTCAGAAGATATATAAATACTCCATAGTGCAGAAATAGAAAATAACTTGACTTACTTGCATTAAGTTCAATTCTTGCTCATTTTGTAAACGAGATATTCTGGCTGGAGACTTCCACAACAGCACTAATGTATCAAAAATGACACGGTTGCTTTGCAACCAACCAGGCATCAATTTAACCAGAGTTTTAACCAAAACAAGACCCTGAAAATATGCATCCAACTTTGCTGCAGAGGTGGTTACCAATTGAGCAGAATCTTCAGATTTAGGTGTGACAAGGCTTTCATCACCCACTAAATTACCAGAAGGCCCCTGTGTCGCCTCAGTTTTAGGTGAAAATTCAGGAAATGCACTAGCTATAATCTTTTCTGGGGACTTTGCAAGTTCTTCTCTCAACGGTTGGCCAGCATCAGATCGTATAATATACATGAACCTGCATAATGTGAAAAGAACAATACAAGACGATGAAAAACCTTCTTGCAAACTATAGCCTACGAACGACTTACGTTAGAATATTAAGATTACCTCCTGAAGTACTTGGGTTGGCTTAACCGTGTTAGAAAATAATCAACAGCAGCAGCAGGATAGCGATTGAGAAATTTAGTGAGCGGCAATCGATATGGACTGTTGATATCACTATAAAATTGACCAGGGGGAAGGGCAGCTTCCAAATCAATAGTTAAAGTCACAAGGTCATCGAGGAACTTCCCAGCCGCAGAAGGAAGCAAGTGGAAGAGCTCAATGATTGCTGAAAAATGTTCAAGTAAAATCAATAGAACATGTTAGTAGATGCTCTAATCTATGTAGGCTAGAATAAGGATCATGAAGCACAAGTATTGCTCACCAGCAGCTATTTTAGGTTCCTCGCCAGCCTTCCAAGACTTCTGGCTCAAAGCCAGTTTTTCAGGTTCCAACCATTTCTTAAGATGTTCCAACAATTTACCACCTAAGGTAACATTGAACCAATTAGATAGAAGTTCAAGCAGCCGAGCAAGACCTTGCAAAAGAGGCATGCTTAGATTTTTGGTGTGTGCCAAATTAACTAATATAGGCTTCAAGCTGCTCTGCAGAAGTTCTTTTGGCATCCTTTGCTGTAGAATGACCTAAGAATGGTGGTAGCAATAGATCAAGTAAGTCATTAAAGAATATTAATAAAATATTCATATTCCGTGAATTAAGCATCTAACTTCAACTCGTTAATAACTTGACTTGAACGAGACAGTGTCTAATTTAGGCACAAGGTCATCTATAAGAAAATAAAGATCTAACTCAAGCTTACAAATTTAATTAATTGAATACTCGGTTCAAGTTTTAAAACAAAAAAACAACATTCTCCTTATACAAAAAGGACATATATGGGGAAGTGTCGCAACTCTCTAATAAGACCATGCTATAACGGAATTTATAACAGATCAGCTAATGGCACATTTTGTCCAACAAATTTCACTTTCAATTAAAGAAAGAACCAAGTTAATAAAAAATTTATTGAAGGAATAAAAGGAGCACTGAAGAAAAGGTGAAGCAACAGGTAGAAACTAACAAAAGCAGCAAACAGGATAATACTAGCAAAAGTGGAGACCTGAATAAGCTAAAAGAAAATCAATTATAAATTCAATCCAAGGGAATATGTTCCGTGAGACTGGAGAAAGGTACACGTGAAGGGTTCTTGAGTTCCCCATACTTGCAAAATAAGAAAAAAGGAATATCATGCAAGCATTCCCCACATGAAAAAAAAAAAAAAAAAAAACTAGACTAGAGTTCGACAAACAATATTTGCAACTGCCATATTATTAAATTCCATATATTAACACTAAACCTTAACATTCAGATAAAATACATGAGCAAAAACCAAACAAATCAACAATAAGACATGAAAAACTATCAGAAGATGGACGAACTTTCATACATGAAGAAAAAAAATATAAGCTCAACTAACCTGACGCAGACCTTCCTTAGCAACAGCTACAATTTCAGGACTTCTACTTGTCAGTGACTTGAAAAACATGGAAATTACTTTCGCTCGCAAATCTGAATGATTTTGAGTTTTAAAGTCTGCCCATGCCATGGCAGTACATAAGAGTTCAATGCAAGCAGTACGTAGTTTATTCAATGACGTAGCCACCTTTGGGTTCATATATTTAACAGCCCACACAGTTTCATCGGCCTCTGCTATTTGCAAAGCTTCTTGCAAAAAAATAACAAGTTCTGGTGTCAACTTAAGAAGCGGAGGCCTTAAAGCTAGGCAGAAATTCAGAGCAGTTACAGTGCCAACCTGCAAAATAGCATGAATAAATTAAATAATAATACAATGATGTGAAACACATTTTCTTCAAGAACCCAACCTTACCTGTTGTTCAACAGTCTTAGACCGCAATGGCCGCATGATGAGAGGCTGTAGTAAAGGCTGGTGCATAGGTTCAAGTAACTCAGAAACTTCACTACCAGTCCTACTTGCCAGAAGTGCCAAAGAAGACTGCACGATTTTTCTCACATTTATTGAAGAGTTGGCATTAAACAGTTCTGAAGCCAAATACTCAACAACTCCATGGAAACTTTGCCTATGTGCTTCACTGTTTGCTTCATCGACGTTATTCACCGCACGTAGAATTTGTGTAAGCACCTGGCTTGTCTCTTCCTGTTCTTTAGTGGCATATGTAGGAAGCCTTTTAAGAACAAAGACTAGCCCTCGAACAATACGTACTTGAAACAGACATAAGATTTCAACAGTAACCTTTCCAATCAAAGCACCTAGGCCCATAACTCCCCCCATTTGTGCTTGCCAGGTACTCCCAAAGCAACAATGCAAAAGTCGAGGCAATAGCTGCTCAAAACAAGGAACCCGAATACTTGGAGGAGGTGAATATACGGGGCTCATCGAGGGGCTGGAGACCATCATAGGGGTGCTAGGGCCTCCTCTAGACATAAGCACATCAGAATGTTTAGATTTAGCGAGGAACAATAGGGTCTCAGCAAATATATTCAATGCACTCCATGCAGCTTTCGCATGCAGCCTATTTTCATCTGCCAGTACTTCTACCAAAGCATCCAAAAATATCAACGGATCCAGCTCTTTCAAAGAAGTACTACGTTTCATCTTTGAACCCATGTTCGAATGGGATGAAAGCATGGAACCGCCAACGGATGTCGAAGAAATTGAACTCTGAGCGACTGGACTCTCGACATGGAATATAATAGCAAAATGCCGACATATTTGTGCGACGTATTCATCATTGGGTTCATGTAACTCAGGCTCCACACTTGCAGCAATTATCGTCATCAACAGGATTTTGAAAACGGATTTCTCAGCCATAAGTTGGGTCTTTGTCTTGACACCTAAGTCAGCCTACATAAAGATATAAGCATATAACAATAATCAATAAATATGGTCAGAAGCATGCAATATAGGTTTTAACTTTTAAAACAATTGCTCTACCTTTATATCAGATGTATCAGATCTTCTCCAGGATGCGTCAACCGAAGAACTTATACAAGTTGATAGCAGCCTAGATGTTGATCCATCGTCATTAACAAGGCCAGGCAAATTTAGCTGGGAAGACAAACATACACGAAGAAACATAAGTGCCTGCTTTCGGAAAAAGGCATCAACACAGCTACTCTTTTGCATAACTGCTGCAACGGCAAGATTAATACAGCGATCAAGTGGCACCAGAAAAGGAGTGGAGGGCTCAAATGTAAGAATTAACCGAAGCCCATGCTCTGGATTTTCCTTGCATTCAAGTGCAAGAGGTTCTTTGAGAAACCGTCTGTTACGACCACCTAACTTCCCAAGAAGTTGCAACGACTTGCTACCCCAAGGGTAGGGTGGAGGTCTTAAATGAGACCATAATGCCAAAATCACCTCAGACATGACATTTGCCATGCTTGGTTCCAGAAAATCAGGGTTTAAGCTATCAATCCAAAACTCGAGTGTTCTTAAACCAAGATTTATGAGGTCATCACTCCCCTTGAGACACATTACAAGAGGCTTCATCAGACGAGGAAGGTGAGGGAGTAGCGAGCTTAACCGTGAAGGCAATGTCAAAGAAAGCTCTAGTAAAAGCTCTCGCATATCTTCCCCAGTGGGTCCCTCGAGCATAGCCAACATCATATTTAAGCAGGGTTGCAGCATAGGAATCAAGTCACGAAGAAGAAGTTCGAACTTGCCTCCAGCGAGAGCACGAAACATTGTGCGTAGAAGTTGCAAATAAGCAATTGGTCTCTCAACCTCAGTTGCATTTTTCATGCAAGTTTCCATAATCACCGACACGTGTGGTTGAAGGATACGCTCACAGTCTGATGGAGCCTTCGCAACTGCGCCAAACAGAAAGCGGAAGAGCTGCAAAACAAGTTTTGCAGCTGGAGAATCAGGATGCTTAAGAACATCAAGTTTGCTGCTCACAAGAAAATTAACTAAAACATCTGCAAAAGGGCGAAAAACTTTTGGCGCTTGCAGAAGAGTAGAAAAAATGTGAACTAGCTGGCCATTTGAAATCATGTACTCAAAAAGCTCAGGCATGCACAACGAGAACATGTCCATTAAGTCACGTGGTTCCATGATAACCAGTATATTAGAAAATAGATGAACCATTTCTCTCTCTTCATCCTTCTCCTTAAACAACGCTAAGCAATGCACACCACTCTTCAAAACACCCGAGGCTTTGCAGACCTATCAAACTCAAAAAAATAAGATAAAAACCATGGTGGATAAGAAGATATTGTGAAAAAATGATACCTCTTCTTCTTTCATGCCTTTAAAAGGCTGTGGTATAGTAGAACCAGATGGTACAACTTGCTGAGGGTTAGCATGTGTTGAAGGTGAAACCTATATGATTAAAACATCCATGTAAGGTAAGGTAAAATTTTGCATGAAAAAAATACCATTAGTAGCATGCATACCTGTGACCTAGGTATATGTGCATGAGTGATGCTCCAGGTTATTGTCTTCATTCCTGTAATAATACCACGATATCATAAGAAAATATCCAAAGGAATGGCATATAAAATCTGATAAAGAATCGGCATCTGAAAATGGATAAATGAACATTACCCATGACTAAGGTCTTTATCAGATGCTTACAATCGTTGACTTCCTTGGAATGCTCAACAGACATTGGCAGATTAAGGACTGCCTGCTAAAATAAAGCCCATGATTAGAAAATTCAGGAGACTCCATAGGGATCTCAAAGCAGCCTAAATTGTTCAGTTTCAATGCCAATTGAAGGATTCTCAGTGACCTAATACAAGAGAAGCTACTTCTTTCAATTTAACAAAGAAAGCAGTACATAAATTGTCAGTGATACCCAAATGTCACTGAATGTCCAGAGAGGAGAGATTGATTTTAAATTTGAAGTGCTTATAAACTGATTCTGACTATATGTATAATACCATGCTGCTATACGAACTGACACCCCCACCCCCCATAAATGTCACATCCTGAATGTTGAGAGGCACACATAGCATTTCCTTGTATTCAAGCATCTTTCTTTCTTTTTTAATAATCAAAAACAGCTTATCTAGGAAATTTGATATTTTTCTGAAACAGTTGCTCCAGATCAATGATAAAACTCCTAGATAAACTGACTCTTTTATGTTTTAGCTTATATTTCCTCTATCTAGAGGAATTCTGAACCTAAGAATTTAGGCACATGCATTCTCACCAGAACAATGATAAAACATTAAAAAAATTGAAGCAGATGCTCCTCAGCAGACAAAAATTGATATTATATTTAATAATTTTGTCCTTTGATAGAGGAAATATATCCATGACCTCATGTACAACGGTTTGATTTTATCTTGAAAATGTCACATATGAGCAAACTTCAATACACTAACCTGCAACCAGTATTTCTATCGCATATCAAAAACTGCCAATTTTTAATCAGGTAAACACATGTACAGTGCTAAAAATATACTCCCTCCGTCCCATACTTGTTTATCCCATTGCTTTTGGCACGGGTTTTTGATTGGGACGGAGGGAGTAGTATTTAAAGTAATAAAGTGGTTTTGATTGAGGGTATTGTAGTCCTTTCTATTTTATTACTAAAATAGATTATTTTTTTAGGTAAAAGTAATTACATGAGATGTAATTTTGAGATATTGTAACGGACCATTTTTTTAAGGGGATAAACAAGTACGGGACGGAGGTAGTAATTAATAAGATGTCAAACAGTGAGATATCAAAAGAAAAGAAAAAGTAGAAATGAAATGGAGAAAAGGATGTCACCAAAAATACAAAGAAGCTGTGTCAATCAAGAGCCTGAGGAGGTGTATCAAATTACCTGTACTGGTATTTCAAGTTTTGCCCTCAATGTAGACCGAGTTTTCCCCTCCTCTCCATCTTCCAGCAGCTATCCACCAAACAAACAAAAAAAGATTCAAAGACCTAACTCGTGTAAATATCAAGTGTTTCTGAAAGAATTCTCTCAAATGTGAGAAATCAAATCAACACCAAAATCAGCACTAAAGAGGAGCAGAACTCCTGTGAGGATCAGTTTACAAGAATCTGATCTTTCCAGCATTTTTCCACTTTTTTAAGCACTATAATCTAACACCAATATGCAAATAGTGTATGACATCCCCCTTCTCCCATTCAAAGCTTCTCTATATTGTTTTTAGACAATAACAATAGAGGTAATAAAAACAAAATTTCCAAGCCCAGCCTTGATTACATTCTTCCACTGATGATAAGGCTCTCAAAGGAGAAACAACATTTTATAATCAATTTTGTCCCTCTCCTGCAAATATATTATCTGCTTGTCCAAATGTTTAACATAGTTATAACTTAGTTAGGGATAAGTGGGTCCTCCTTGAGGCCAATGGCTCATTACTTGTCAAAGAAAGATCAGAAGCGAAGAGTATCGGTATCCAGGGCATACATGACTAAAGGTAGTCATATGTATATTCCAGAATTCATAACAAGATCTCATTAATACAACATGATACTTCTATTTTTTTTTTTTTTAGTTCAGTTCCTCTTTATCACTGTCTTTTCTAGCTTAACAAATTAATGGAACTTTCAGTTTCATACTTTTATTTAAATAATTGATTATTGATGTAGTCCACAGTTCAATATTTTCTTATATAATCATTTTTCCCTTCTTTTTTTGTCCCTTCATAATCATACAGATAAAGTGAACATTACACTTATTTTATTACATTTTCTGCACACAGCATCTAAGAGATAGCACTCAGTCAGCATCTAATACATGTACTAAACATGTTAAAGCATGAGCATTATTTGATAAGTATGAGAAACAGAAACATTTATTAACCATTCATATGACGCATAGTACAAAAGTTTTAACTGACAGAGTGCCAAAGAAATAAGAATATGATATAAAGCCAAAATACCTGAGGAATAGTGCGCTTAAAAGTGTTAAATTTTCCAACAAAAGCATCCAATATTCGGCCCTGAAGTATAAGTGGCACTAGTTAGTTTGAGGAATATACAATTGTCACATCAAATAAGTTTCTATTCAGAAATCATAAACACCATTACAAGTGTACCTACCAATAAAATCCGTGCTTCATCCATTGATGCCTGATCTACACCTTTCTCAAATATCGGCTCCACCTTAAAAACAATAATCCAATATAGGAATCTCATAGTACATAGAAAAATATATATGGTTTGAAAGAAACTAGAATTTATGATAACCTTTAATATAACTTATTTTGAGCACATACCAGATTCAACATCAAGCGAGCACAAGTAGTATGAATACTCAAGGACAAAAAGGCATCATGCATGTTGCTTGAGAACAGGTAAATAATCCGTGATAGCTGCAAACAAATTGATTCAGAAGAATAAAAAGTGAAGCTTCAGCAAAATAATGGTCAGCATACAGACCAAGAAACAGTATCAAAGAAAAGGAAAAAAAGAAAAATATTGAGACTCAATAATGAAATCCCAAAAAATAAAATTCCAGGGGTAAATATGACTTACTTGAGACAAAGAAAGATCTCCCCTGACATGGTGAACAATCTCTGCCAAAAGACTGTAGGCTAACGGCCGTAATGTCTCGAAGCATGCTCGGCCAGTTCCAACAAGGACCCTGTTGTAGTCCAAACATCACTTTATTAGAGTCAAAAAGCAAAATGCAGAAAGTAAAACAAGAGAATGTGTATATGTTGAACAGTTTTATATTGAATAGCACAAAGAGTACCAGATAGTACATAAACGCAAACATGAGAGAAAGTTTCATTCTAATGCGAGACACTAAGAGCTGAGAATTGAATACCAGTCTAATCTTCTGATATACTGTGGTTGTGATTGAAAAGTGTGTTCACACAGTCACAGTTAATGGGGCTACTGGTCTCAGAATAAATATGATTATCAAGCTAAACCCCCCCTACATAAAGAAGGTTGCTTATTGGGAGCCAAAAACCACCAGCCATATTGAAGGCAGCCTATGAGTGAACCCTACTTTCTTCATAAAGAATTTTCTTTGTTCTACTTATCAAATAAATGCAGTTCATCCAATTCAATTACCAAGCAATATTTTCCAGCTTCTTTTTTAGTTTGTGGTGGTGGCAGGGGAGGATTAAGAAGTAGCATAGATAATTGGCGACGGTTTTCTACAGTATACCACCTGAACTAACTTTGCAATAGTGACCATTGACCCTCAGTTCAAGTTCAGACTTTGAAACACCTAAAATAACTCTCAAAAGTTTCCTTCAGCATGGTTTTGAAGACAATTTGAGCAAGTCTGAGCATATATTCGAGTCGTAAGGATTTACACAATTACCACAAATTTATTGAAAATATATATTATACTCTGCAGTTCTTCATGTCTTGAACTTATGGTTCAGTTGGAGAATTGAGGCTTAAGTTCTAACCGCCTCGGAATTGTCCAAAACTACTTATGATTTTCACAATGTATAAGTAAGTAGAAATTGCATAAAGCACCTGATTCCACCCCCACCCAATTCCCAACAAAACTCATAGACAACACAACCACAAACAAAAAAAAAAAAAAAAAAATAGGATATTGGTAAATAAGCTTCCTATCACCAGGAAAAAACGATGGCATCCATGATGTTTTCCTCGGTATTTCTCAAAACCGTATCTATATGTTAATTTGTATATCACAACCCACAAAGTACAATTACAATTTAGCCATATTTATGTAATTCAAGGAAATATTGTAGGTTAATGCAACAAGGAAACTTCAATTAGACATATTCTCAGCATAGACTTGTTTCAGTAAATGATGTTGAGAAGTTCTACTTCTAAGTAAGCCAATTTTTACTCCTAAAAAATTATTAGGACACCAACATCAGTATAGCGCTAACAAATCAAGGAAGACTGATTTACAAGGAGAGTGGAATTTCCGAAAAGAACAAAATCACGATAAGACAAGCAAGATTATAAATAATATATAACAAAAGCCTGAACCAATAGAGTAGAAATAACAGTTCACAAACTCCACAGTATTTCATGGACTGCATATCTAGACACTCAAACGACATAAGTGCAATATGGGGGGTTTCTCCCACTTATCCAACAAAAAGAAAGATTGCATCTCACAACCCAGCATGGAGGAGGGAACAGAACAAGTCTCATCAAAATAAAACCTGTTTGTTTAAGGAGCATACCTCTCATCCAAGAGTGTATCAATTAAAGGAAATAAACCCCTTTTGAAGTCTGTCCCAAGAACATGTTTCAGAGCTACCAATAGTTCCTGAAGTCAACAACTTACAGGGATTAATTTAAAGAGAGTAAACAAAGAAACACACATAAAACTGCAAGAGAAGCCAACCTTTCGAATTGAAACTGAGTCAGAGCATGTGACAAGCAGATTTACAATGCTTTTGCATATGCTTTCTTCGTGTTGCTTGATATAGTCGGCAAAGCTCTTCAGCAAGTAAGTTAAGAAAGATACAGTCTGTACATAAGAAATGATGAAACAGCTAAGAAAGTGATACAAATGCCAAGGAGGCGATAAAAATGGCAATCCTTTTTGGTATTTTGGATACACAAAATAATAAAAGTGGGGTGGATCATACATAAATAGCTTGCCTACTACCATCACAAGTAACAGATAATCCATATAAAAACGTCCATGAAACCAGAAGTCAGTAAGGTCTTCTACCCATACAGTCCAGTAAGCTTTATATGATGAGCTTAATCTAAAAGCAAGGAACTAAATTATTGAATCTATAGCAAACTCATAAATACAATCAAGATTTGTTGTAATTTAAATATAAAGAAGTGGAAGCAAATCTTACCTTTACTTGTGCGCCATTCAGCTCAATAAAATGAGTCTTCAAATGAGGTGGGACCTTCTCTGGGCCTGGAACCGAGATTGCTGTCACCATCAATGGCAACAGATGCGGGATATTAGTCTGAACAAGTCGCCCGTACAGCTGAAATAGAAACATAACAACCAGTGGACTCTCTGTAACAACCTTAAACGACCTTGTGCTTGGATTAAGCTGCCCTGCAACCCCAACATAACTTCCCGAAGAAACCAGTTGATCGGAGGCTTCCATAGGCTTCACATCATCACCACTTAATGATGATCCCAAGGACCCGGATGTCGTGGGTGGAGCTGGTGGAGGTGCCATCACCGCCCCACTCTCAAAGAAGTAACTAGCAGTAGCCCTAAAGTTCTGGTAAACTTTGCATACAAAATCCAGAAATGGCTGAACCTCAGCCTCTAAACTTGGTCGAAAGTTCCTAAGCAAGTCAAAAATAATCCTAATGCAAATCAATCCATTTTCCTCATTGTCTGTGGTGAGTACATGCATTGCTACTTTGAGAAGCTCCTGAACAAAGGGCCTAAGAACCTCGCTATGGGGTAGACGATTAAGAATTTCAATTATAATATTCCGCAGCTTGTGTTCAGGATTATCAAAAAATTGGGGCTTGGTTATATGGTGTAAAACTGTTGAAAATGCACGAAAATAGCACTTCAAGAAGTTCAAGTACTCCCCTGTATGGCATATCTCCAAGCTGTCCCGTACCTCCATCGCCATTTGTAGCCTTGTCTGAATTGCTGCACGAGCAAAACACGAAAAACGAAATCAATGCACGAGAAGTACACAAAATTGCAAGATAACTTTAAACAAATACACAACAAAGTAAATAAATCGTAAAGTTCGCGTACGTAGGTCGGCCTCGGTTAGATGCCGAGAGTGTTGCTCGAAATTCTGAACGGGACTCATGGTTGATGACTTTGCTCTAATTAACTTCGAAACTTCAGCGAAAACTAGGGTTTATAAACAGGGGTTCAGGCAAGAACGAACAGCGAAGGCTTCTCGCTTTAAAGGGCTACAACACCAAATTTGGGAATGCAAATTTACTGACGTTGGCAGTGCGCTTCCGATTGATGAGCTGATTCCGGCAATTTCTTGAAATCAAAATTTAACTAGGGTTTTGGATTAGAGGAGAAGAAGTAAAGGGGAATTTCAGTTTAGTGATCAAAAAACAAACCAAAACCAAGAAAGATTTCCACATAGCCTGTCTTTTCCCCCTCACTATGCCTGTTCAATGTGAATTCTTGAAGTGCTCACGCTATTTATACAACAAATTAAGCACAAATGAATCAAACAAAAAATTTGAGTTGAAAAAAACAAATTAAGGGTTGATTCGATTTACATACACATATCTTTTCCTAAATTGTTCGTGTATAATTAAAAACGATTTCATATTAAGTGGAGTATTAAATTTTGTAACGAAATTAAGTTAATTTTTGTTTCAATTTCTGAAATAAAACATTAAATGTATAAAAGACCGATATGATTGAAACTAATTGAATTTGACAAAATTTCGTATAAACAGGGGTTCACATATTTGTTTTCTATCATTGTTATACAGAACTATCATTATTATTAAAACTTTCTTTTGTTTAAAAATATAAAAGCATTTTCTAAACGGTGATTGTTTTTGTTCATAACTGATGATTTTTTTTTATACATTTGATATTTAAATAATATTTAAATAGCAGGTTAAATGGCGTTAGCAGGGTTTATATGATTTTTGTCATTGAATTTTATAGTTATTGGCAAATTAGTATTTTGAGATGTAGTTAATTTTGTTTCATCTTTGAAATGATTTCAAATTTTAAAGTATCAATTTATCTTAATCCATCCAAACAAAGTCACAATATACCTCCAACTGAAACCTAAAACTAATCAAATGAATTGATTATAAAATAAGAACTTCACTTTTACTACTAATAAGTTGATATTTTAATAAAAATAAAAAAGATTACGTCAAGAATCTAGATCATCGTCATTCATAATGGTAAGATATGCATTATTGTGTTAAACCTCCTTAAATTTTCTATTAAAAGAAAGCATATAAACTCAATTACACAATAATCGAGCACAAACTCTCGAAGGAAGTGGAAAGTAAAAATTAAATAAGACTTAAATTGATATCTAAACACCCCCAACCCCCCAAAAAAAAGAAGAAGCTCTAATCTTGGTGGAAACTGCCAACAAGTAATCACTCTTACCGAAACGAAATCGAACATGATCGACGGTTTCATATGTGAATGATCGGCAGGTAGGTTAGACCGTTGGGTCCTCTTATTTTTCTACAATTTGATTCTTGTGTAGGTTAGATCGTTGGGTCCTTGGAGATAGCAGTATTGTTTTGTTTCGAGGCAAGTTTAGAGAAGATTATACTCTACTTATATTCATTTTAGGTCGTGTAAGGAGTCAATAGACAACATGATTTTTGGCACGGTGGGTGTGGTTGTTTCGAATGTTGGTGGTCTTTTATGTAAGAGCTAATATACATTATCACATTTGTCAAGAAACAAGCACAGTGGTGGACAAGTGGCTTAATCCATTTTTTAAAAAGATTGAAGGATAACGAAACACTTGACTATCCTTAATTGATAGAATAAGACATTTTTGTGGACATAGTTGAAAAAAATAAAATTGAAGTTAAATTTATTTTAAAAAAAGGAGAAAAAAAATTTTTTGTTTTTTTTTCTATAAATAGACCCTAATATTGACACTTTGTAATTTAATATTTCACGCATCTATTTTGAGCTTAATTTATTTCTTTTTAATTTTTTGCTCCAATTCTTCCAATTTTAATTTTGTTAGTGAGTTCACTTATTTTAAAAATAAAATAAAAATTGATTTTATATAATGAAAAAAACACACACACATATATATATATATCAAATTGGGTTGGAGTCATTAATAAAATACACCAGGGATGAATTTGGATTGAGTAGTAAATTGTGATGTAGATGAAAGAGAAAATATTTTTTATTAAAAAGTTGGTGTCACCAATAAATATAGTCTCATCTCTTCTAAAAAAAAAAAAAAAAGAATATATGTATATAATCTCATCCAACTTTATAATAAAAATGATTTTCCTTTCATGTACTATATACACAACCTACTCAATTAAACTTAATCCCTTGTGTACTTTAATAACAACACTAACCTTTACTATAATTAACTATATTATATCCCAATATCCCTGCATATTAAGCGGGTTGAAAAATAAATTTATATTATAAAATAATATTAAATTTCTTAATAATTAACATGTTATGCTATACGATTAAAAATATATTATATTTAATAATACATACTCCATTTATTCGGTTTTAAATTGCTCATTCACTATTTGACTCGTGTGTTTGCGAGGGAGTTGTTTATTTGTATTTAAAATGATAAAAAGATTTTTCATGTTGGGTATGATATTCCCACCCCCAATTATCATACACCTTCTTAAAAATTATTTTATCATTTCATATACTAATAAATAATCAGCTCGCTAAAACACACAAGTTAAAAAGTGATCAAATTAAATAAATATTTGAAATATTTAAACTAAAAAGAAGATTAATCATGTACTATTGTATCCTTCTTTTCCACATAAATTATAATTTTTTGTTTGCATCTCATGATAGTGTAAATACTAAATAGAAATTTGGAGTTTCTAAAGATAATTGAATCATTGATGGAACTCCTTGTATGTATCACATATTTTCTATTGTATATCTTCATTCCCAAGCAGATACAGTTTATAAAGATAATTGAATCATTAATGGAACTCCTTATATGTATCACATATTTTTTATTGTATATCTTCTATTGTATATCTTCATTCCCAAGATAAATGTTTTTTCAATTTATTTTTTAGTTGAGAAATGTGAGTGTTTATATTTTTATTATACTAACTACTAAGTATTAAAATATAATTTAACAAATGTATTTATTAGAAGCACTGGTTAGATCTGCATGGAGGATTCTTGCATGAAGGAAAATTGTTTGTCGTAGATGTAAATGCGACAATATCGTAAATGTATATGCAACAAAGATGGAGAAAATGATTATATTCCATTGGACATATTTAGTAAAAAGGTAAAAGGTATCAAACATGTATCAAATAGTACCAAACACGTATCAAATGTTATTTTCTTAAATAGTATACATTTCCATAATTTTATTATACTTTTATGTTTTTATCAGTTTCCTTATATTTATAGTATAATATAACTTGTGCTACATTAAAATTTTGATTTCAATTGCCGAATTTATGGTCCTGAAATAGTCTCAAAGTCTATGTCTTCATTCATTCATCATTCGTCTTTGCACAAATATATTATATTAAATACACATTACATAATTTATAATTTAGAATGAGGAATTAGTGGAAATATGCACATACAATATTAAAAAAAAGTTACATCTGTAATTGAATTAGTCAAACTAATTAAATATTTAAAGTATTTAATCTAAAATTAAATAATATAGATATTATTTTCAATCATGTGTAGTATGCATTGATAGATGGATGTGCCAAATAAAAAAATAAAAAAATTGATGGTTGAGATGTAAGTTAAACTTATAAACTATTTGAAAAGCCAAGATTATCTTAAAAAATGAATAATTAAGATTTAAATATTAAAATACCATAAATAACTCTTCACAAGTTCACATAATTCATAGAATTTGATATATAGGTTTTATAGAGATAGAGGATAAATCACCTTTATTAGATAAGAGATTAGTAGTATAATCTGTTTTCCTAGATGAAGTGAAATAACTCATTTAATTAAAATATCACTACTTATATCGTAAGATCATGAGTTCAAGTCATCAATTGTTTCCCCTAAATAATGGTTTTTTTTTTCAAATACAATAAATTTTCAAAATAAATTTTCAAAATAAATTTTCAAATACAATCTACTTTGTATTTTACTATAAAATCTAATGTAAATCCTTTTAAAAAAAACCAATGTAAATCATCTTCTAGTAAAGTGTGGATAACTCAAGTGGTTAGAGCTCCACTACCTGAGATTATGAGGTTTTGGATTCGAGACATGGAGAGGGAAAATTTATTCCTTCTTGTGGTGGGGTGGTGTTTCCCCTCTTGTGGTTCCTGTTCGGTTTTGGGTTGCGGTTTCGGACGGTCCCCCTCTTGTGGTGGTTGCAGTTTCTGTCTACAGCAAGACGAAATGATGTTGTCATGTGCTCGGTGATAGAAATATCTGTTATAATTAATTATTTTAGAAAACTATTGTAATTGATTACCTTTAAAAAAATGTAAATCATTTCCTCTAAAAACATTACTTGTTCAATAGTCTTCGGTATGAATTAAATCAGCATGATCAACAAAATACCGTACAACAATTGAATAAGATCAATCACACTTTTATGAAAACCCTACTCAATCACCATTCATATAATTTCCTTTATCATTTTAAGTTTCAACACACATCACGAGCATTCTCTATCATTTTATAACACATCAAGTGTTAGGAGAATTCATACATCAAAGATTTTCTTTTTGAAAGTAAGATTTAATTCATTTTTTTAATTTTTTTGAAAGGTAATTCATTATTGTTATATTTGGACAAAATGCGGATAAAAATTTGTGTAAAGCCATCTAATTTTATGAGACATGGCCACACCCACATTTTACTTTACCCGTTCCTCAAAGCTTTTACCCGTCCCTAAAATTAAACAATATTTTCCAATTTTAAAAAGATAAAAATACTATTTGAACGTATATACATTTCAAAACACTTATATTTCACTTTGTAATTGAATTTTTATAAGTAAAATAATACTCCATATCATTTGTATTTATAAAATATTACTCCATCTTCATTGACTTTATGGATATATATGTATATATATACTCCGTCTGTCTCATTCTTATTTAAACATTTGTCAAAAAAACAGTTTGTTCCAATTTTAATTGAACATTTATATAAATATATTTATATTTCTTAAACATCTCTATATTATACTTTATGTTATTATTTTTTTCTATATTAAAGCCAATTTTATCTCTTTTAATTCACAAAAATATTATTATTTTATTATTTAATCTTTATAAAAAAATAATTTAATCTCTTTTAATAATAATAAAGAATTTTATATTAAAATGCATACAAATAGTAAATGTTGAAATAAGAAGTAGAGCAAGTTTTAGCTAAGTGGTACGTGAAAATACCTATATGTGGGCCGTTGGGTATGTCAATGAATGTATCATATAACAAATTGGGCCCCGCGAGAGAGGAGAAAAGTCCACATCAATTAAAAAAAAAAGCCCAATGCAGTAATTCTGAATTGGCTCCTTTTACTCCAACGAAAGCTGAACTACATATCTTAATACATTACATATATACATCCAACATTATAGTACGACTTGAATATACATACATACATACATACATACATATAATTTGATGGGCCAACCACCCAAAGAAAAACCTATCAGCATCAATTAACAGATATCTCTAGTGAAGTGGACGCGAAGAAATTAAACTAACTCCTCTATCATTCTTTTATTTAACTTCCATTTAATCTAACTCATCATTTTATCAAATCAAATTCTTCTTCCTACAACCTCCACCACTGCTAACTTTTTATCCTAGTTCAAACTATTATAAGTACCCAAACAATTTATTGCATTCTTATCACCCAAAACATTATATTATATATATAATTTTAGTATTGTGGGAAATAAATTTGAGAAGCATGCAAGGAAAAGAAGGGGTGGTGGTGAGGGGGCGCGTGGAGATCGACACGCGGCAGCCATTCCGGTCGGTGAGGGAGGCAGTGATGTTGTTCGGAGAGAAAGTACTCGCCGGAGAAATCTACGGCAATAAGCTTAAAGAGGTGACCCATATTTGTGCATCACCTTTTTTTTTAATCCCTATTCATTGTGTGTTAATTATTTGATTGTTTCAATAAGTTATAAGTAAGTATAACATTAATAGTTCACTAATCAAATTTCAAGAGGAAAAAGAATTCGTGACAAGTTTACTTAATCGACAACAATATATTAATTTATAATTTAATGGCGCTGGGTGTTTAGTTAAAAATGTGATTAGCCAATCCAAGGGTGGTCCTGGATATTGTTAGTTTTTTTTCATAATATGTAATTAATATTTTGTAATTATCACTTTAATAGATATTTTTTCTCTAGATTATATAAAATACAATTTTTTTGCCTGATAAAAAAAATATTAATTTTTACATTTTCTTCACGTGTTTTTCAATTCCATCATGAATTTTATTTTTTTTGCAATTCTATTATTACATATTTTTATATATGCACAATGAAATTCAAGTATATTTTCAAACAATATTAATTGTGCATTAGATAAAGTTTAAAAATGCATTTCAATTGTCCAATGCACTTGGTATACAAAACATTTACTTTTCAATTATTGTCATTTTTCTAGTAACTTACAGCTGAAGTTATATTCGTGATATACTTATACAGTACAAGTTTAGTTTAATAACGACTTTTATTTGAATTTCATACAATGCCACACCAACATATGAATATCATTTAAAACTTGTGATAGAATTGAAAAAAAAAACCATGAAAAATGGTGCCTTTTTTTTTCTTTCCAAATAATAAGTAGGTCTCATGTGCACCATGTCAATTGTGCACTCTATAGTAAAGATTTTTAAATCAGAACAATTTATTTATCTTTGAGCCGCCAGAACTATTAATGTAAGAAATAAATTGTATATTCGGTCTTGATAAATTTCGTGATTAAATTCTAAAATGAAGTCTTGTTTTGTCTTAGCACATAAGACTTAGTCATTAACCATTTAACATGCATAAAACTAACATAAGTAGAAGGATTTTACAAATATACTGCACTAATCAGATGCAAAGCAAAGCAAATCATGATACTGAAAAGCAGCAACCAAAGATAGGAGAAGTAAAAGCAGAACTCGAAGAAACAAAGCAAAGCCTACAAAAATTTAAAGAAGAAGGCAATCTCATGGCCTACTGCCTAAATTCAGTAAGGCAAGAATTGGAGCAAACAAGGAGAGAGCTTCATCAGCTCAAGAACAGAGAAACATTATCCCATCATTTGGATAAACCGGAGATCGAAGAGCTCAAATTCGTCGAAAACACGAGCAGGGTGGATGATCAGACGACGACGATCAACACCCCCGATAAAAACGAAGATCCAAAGCCCGAATTTGAGAAAAAAAGATCGGTCAAGTTTGCGAGTCCGTTGTTGATAAAGGTGATGGAGAGTGATCGAGAGGCAGGGGAGTTGGGATCGACGAAAAAGAAGATGAAGACGAAGAAGAAGCCGTTGGTTCGGTTGTTTGGAGGGTTGTTTTCGAAGAAAAAGAGGGGAAAAGATGGTGAATCGTGAATGCGTGCTTTTTTTTTATGTTTTTCGTTGTTATATATTTTTGGAGGTAAAAAGATTTGAAAAGTTTGTACGAGAAAATGTAATGATAAAAAAGGGGTACTTTATAGGTGTGTTTTGAAACTTTACGAAATAACTATTAGAATCAATTTTTTTTCAAAAAATATGAGAGAAAGCTTTGAAAATAAGTGATTTTGAAAACTGTTTTTAAAGTTTTGAAACACACCTTATATGTTGTTTGGGATTATAAATAATCAGTTTTTTCTTCATTCAATTTAGATAATTTTATCTTTTTGTGCTTGTGGATTTTTATGAGCTAATTGTCTGTTTTGTAAGGTAAGGATGATGGTTGTTGTAATTGTAAGAAATTGATGTTTTGGACTATTGGTATATTTGATCATTAATTCATTATATAATGAATTTCTTGGTGTATATTATAAATCTTTTACTTGAGATTGGTAAGGGGCACTCTTGATTTTTTTTTTTTTTTTTTCTGTATATATTTTTCTTTTTATGTAAGGAATGCTTATTATACATAATACGCATAATAAATGGCATTACAAATCATTATTAAACAACATAAATAACATGTGTCCTATACTAAAAATCAATCAATCCTGAACACTAAAATTGAACGAGTGTTCTTGATTAATTGGTTCTCATCTTTACCATTGCTCCTCTCTCATTTTATTTATTCAGTGAGTTCTTTTATCTTTTTCTTGTCAATTCAGGTACGATTCTATCCGATAATATCATCAACTATCATTAATTAATACTACATGTTACACATTAGAGAATAAAAATATATAAAACACAAAATGAAACATCAAGAATAAAGAATTTATAATTTTGATTGACTGGGCCACACTTTCAAGAAATATCCGAGTTACTAGCCCAATAATAAGCCCACTGTTTCTGGAAAAATAAATGCACAAGCTAAGCCCATACAACAAATTATAAATGTATGATTTTATTATATTTTTTTATTTAAAAATTTTGGAAATATAATATCTTTTGACGCACAGATAACAAACATTAATACATGCATGCAAGTCTACT
This sequence comes from Stenogyne calaminthoides, assembly GCA_037126765.1. Classification (NCBI taxonomy): domain Eukaryota; kingdom Viridiplantae; phylum Streptophyta; class Magnoliopsida; order Lamiales; family Lamiaceae; genus Stenogyne; species Stenogyne calaminthoides. The sequence continues at coordinate 40,952,165 of JBBCBC010000002.1, forward strand.
AGTAGGACAATTTGTTAATAAAAATCAATCCTTTGCAAATTATTTAATCTTTTTAATACATCTTCCGATACAATAAATAAAATACTATAGAAACATTGAATAGAATGTTGTATTTGACAAGAGTACAAATAACAAGAGATTTAGATATAATATGGTCGGTAAGTCGGTCGTGGTGAAGTCATGGTAACATGGACTAAGGAAATTAAATACAGTTTAAAATAATTATATGATTAATTAGTTGTTTAACTAATAATTAAAAGTTAGCACATGTCTGCATGTGAACGGTGAACCTATCACAAGATTTTTTTTTTTTTTTTTGATGGGATATCACAAGATTTATTTTTTTGTGATTTTCTTATTTTATTACGTTAAATTTCATTTAAATTTCTATACGATACATGTGAGCTGATGAATTATAGTAATTCAATTTTATAAGAGAAAAAAAAAAATCTATAGTACTAATTTGGATCTTTTATTGTAAAATAGAATTTAATTTTATATTTTATGCAATCAACTGATATATTACGTGAATAATACTCATTATATTACAATCTGAAACATTAGAGTTTGAAGAAGATATATAAGTCAAACCTCCCCACCTCTGAAACATTAATCAATAATGAATGGACTGTAAAATGTTTGATTTAATAGTAGGGGCCATTGGTTTCCAGCATTTTCAGCCAAAAATTCTGGCAATTGACGTACAGCCTGTTGACTCTGGCCATTGCTCAAATTCTTATGTTAATATTCCAGATTAGCTCACATAATCAATCGCCCTGCTATATTCCTAATTCCTATCCCTTTTTATCTATCTCATTATACTATTTATTTCAATCTATTAATTTGTAGTATATATGTATATACATTTACATAATCGAACTAAAATTAAAAAATAAAGCGTATAAAATCATTTATAAAATTAATTTTTTTTTACAGAAATAGTAATAATGTACACTAAAAATAATGTACATAATGATAACACCTTAGAGAAACGAGAAAAGGGAGATCCCATTAATTAATTCCCACTTTTAATGTAGCACAACAAATTAGAGTAACAGGACTTTTAAATGTGCATAAATACACTTGACCCCATCATCTCGAAGTACTCCACCTACGTGTTGATATTTTTCATATTCTCATTCTATTTTTTATTTTAAAGAACAAGGAATGGATTAATAAAAAAAATTCATGTCACTTTAAAGTTCAAACTTACAGAGAATTATAAAATTAATTCATTAATAATATTTACCTAACACGCATACTCATTCATAGATTGAATTCTCTTACTTCATTATTAAAACAAGAAGATCGAGTGAACAATTTATTATGTTAACGAGGACGCCATGGCCAAGTCGGTCTTCGATCAAGAATGGTTCAACGGTGGCCCTCATTTTTTTATACACCATTTATTTAATTACATGAATATATAAAGATTATTTTTGTGGTGCGAAATAATACATTTTTTTTAGAGGAGCTATTTTTTTTTCTTCGATTAAGAATTTTGTTCTAATGAGTGTTTTACTCTAAAGAGATTTTTAGTGCGGCTTCGATCTATAGATCGACTTGTGATCTTATGACTTTAAATTTTTCAATAAATATTTTTAGTTATAACTATTTTGTTGGCTTTTGCAGTGACTTTTTTAAACATCAACTTATTTTCTTGCTTTCCAAATTCTCCAAGACATAAATATTAATTGTAAAATCTTTTCTAGCCACAACGAAAGCTCACAAATTGAACAAAAAGATGAGGGAGCTTGAGACGATAATCGGCGCTCAATATCTTGCAACTAGCTAAAACAGGTTCAACTATATATATGTGGTTTTTTATTTGGATGCTCATCCATCAAAGAATTAGCTACATGTTAGAAAACTATAAATTAGAGCCCATGCATGCTATTAACTTCGATAATGTGGATAGAAAACTATAGCTACCTATAAATCCTTCTCAGTCGGTATCATATTAAATTATTTTCTCTTTAATACTCTAATTTAATGTTTTCATTAATTATTATAATATGATTATTATCTTTAGATTTTCAAAGACTTCTATAACATACATTACAACATACATTATTGATCTAGTTAGATTTCATATATTGTCACACCACCATTTTAATTATATCATAGAAAAGACAAATTCAAAAAGTATGACTCTCAAAGACTCAAACAACAAATAGAGGCCCACACCACTAGCTCTTAAACCAATAACAATAATTTAAAAAATAAATAAACTAAAACCCACACCATTTTCAATATATATATGTATATATGCATGTGGTTCCTCATAGTAATAGATTCTCTTTGACTACAAACACAATTGAGCACAAACACCCACAAAAACAAAATCATGATCAAGAACCCCTTGTGCCGCCCCCGGCTTAGAGTCTCCGCCACCGCCGGCAGAAAATCCGGCGGCTTCTCCCTCCTCGACCGCTTTCGAGATGCCGTCTTCCGCCTCATCATGCTGTCCGCCCTCTTCAAAGGCTCCAGCGCCGCCCGTCGACCACCGGCGCCGCCGCAGTCAAATAGTTACTACTACTCCAACGATCTCCACCACAGCGAAGCCGTCGCTGACTGCATAGAGTTCATCAGGAAGTCCGCCACCGCCGCCGTTGATGCCACCTCATGTGATCGGATTAATTGATTGCTTTTTTTTTCGCTTATTACTATTACAGTTATGTAAATTGGTGATCAGTACGTAGAACTAATAGATCAGTTTTTTTTTTTTTAGTTAGTTTGTGACAATTTATGGTTTGTACATTTCTTATTATATAAAACCATCATTGTTTCTAGCCTTCAAAATTAATATTATGTAGATCATTTTGTAATATGTATAATATTATGTGGAAAAAAATATGAATTTCAGGCTTTATTGGTACTATCATTTTTAGTTTTTTTTTTTGTTTGGCCGAATCATTTTTAGTATTTCGGGAGAATGATATATATATATATATATATATATATATATATATATATGCAATCATCAGAAATAAAAATTTAAAATACAGAATTTAAATAACAATATACCTTTAAAAAGCCACAAGCAAAAACCAGTTTATGATAATATTACAAGGTTACAAGGTTGCACACAAGAGAGGGATTTAGAGAGAGAAAGAGGGGTAGTCTAAACTCGAAAAAGGCGTGCCTAAAAAAAAAAATACAAGCCTATTTATAGATGAAAAATGGGACATCAAACCCGGATTTCAAAATAAAAAAAAGAAATAGTCTTGAGAAAAAAAAAAAGCCACAAAAAGACAAAAAAGAAAGTTTGAATAGTAATTACTATTTATTAACAAAAGATTTTTTTTCTTACGATCAAAGAATGACGAAATTTGATTTTTTCGACATCGTAGTCACATTTTTTTTTTGGAATGTCTTTAAATCAAAGTCTTCTCTAAATCGCTATTAGTGAAGCTTGTTTCTTCGGAAGAATTAAGTCTTCTTAAATCCTTTTTTAAGGAATGAGGATAATGTCTTCCTTCATCAATATCATTCTGTATCTCATTTTTTCCAGTACATGAATACATATTTCAAGAATCTTAATTTTCTTCTTCAGAACTTTGAGATAAATTTTATCTCGGATTTCATTATTATTTTCATAAAAAATAACATGAAAAGGGACCTTCCAGGATATTAGAAACTCCACATTAGTTTGGAGCTATTTAGATGTAATCTCCAATCTTCCATTAACACTTTCTTTCTTTAAGTTTCTCTTTAAGAGAATTTCTCAAAAGATCAAAACTTTCTTGAAGAGAAAAGTCTTGATAGTCTTCATTTGGGTCCTGAGCATCTTGTAATTCAGAACCGGAAATCATAAAGACATCTGATTTTGAATCAGAAAAATCAATATCATTGAATAAATCTTTCTTGATATGATCCATATAAAGATCCATAATTTTTTCCTTGGGAAATAAACCAACATATTTCTTAGAATATTGAGGAAAATGAAGAAAAAGACTATTTGAAGTCTTTTCACCGTAAGACTTTTTATATTCTTCTATTTTGGATTTAATCCTATTGATATTTTCCTGCAAATGTGACTCATGGGAGCCAGGAGTAATAACATTTAAGTTATTCCAAAATTTCATAGTATGGATCCTCCATAAACTTGGTATACCATCTTCAGTATAACTGAATTCTGGTCTCCATTTCCGGACCCATGGGATTAGGAATCAACAAAAACATACAAATAGTTTTACTACTTGTATTATGAGTTTTTGATGAAGAAAAAATTAATAGAATATTCTTCAATAGAGATTTAATCTCTTCAGCAAAATATCGTCATAGTACCAAAATTTCCCCACTGGGAGAAAAAAGTCAATTAGGAATTTGATTCCTACCGATATTATCACAAATTTTTATCACCAAGTGTGAGAATGCTTTAGATTTTCGATAAAATAAAGTTTTATAAAAACTTTGTAGATAATCCCAATAATTGTATTGGTAAATTGTTTTAGTGACTTCATTAGCCATGCTTCTCTCAAAAAAAAGGAGAAAGTACCCCATTCTTGGATGGAGATGTTTTTTTAATGATAAATTTAGAGTAATTTATCGCTTTACTCTTAGGAGGAAAATGTTGAATATCAACACTTCCAAGGCTAATGAGGATATTCTCATAAAATCCTCTCGTCTTATAAGTTTTCATATTCCAACTATTAGCTGGAAAATACTTATATATAAGAATCCATGGGGACTCTTTGAATTTTTCATCATCATCTTCGATGACAAGAATCAATTCTCTCTTAGAAGAATCAAAGAATTTATATTCTTTCTGAGCGACTGAAGAATATGACTCCTCATCATCAGATTTTGAAGGATTGTCCTGAACTTGAATATTCCTGCTCCGTTGTTTGGGGAATTCTTGAAATTCTTTATCAAATTTTTCTCCTTTTGAAGTAGAACCAATACCAGAAATGTTCTGGTTGTAAAGGGATTTCTTCCCTTGTTGTAAAATAGGAGATCCTCTGCCTCCCCTTCCTCTATAAGAGGAATAACTTCTTCCAGACTGGCTCATAACTGTCATGAAGAAATAAATTCACGAGTTAAAAAATCTGGGAGATGATTAACTTTCCCTTGCTTATAAACAATATCAAAATCAAAATAAGCAAGATGAGATTGCCATCGGGCAAACATTTGTTTAAGAACATTATGTTCAAAATCTTTGAAGAGCATAAAAGTAGCAGCCCTGCAATCAGTTTTAATAGTAAATTTTTGATTATATAAATCATCCTGAAATTTAAGGACACATTTGACAATAACAAGAATTTCTTTAGCTGTAGCAGAATAATTTTTCTGACTATTATTCCATTTACCGGAATAAAATCTAATGATATAATCCTTTTTATTATCAGTATTAATTTGTTTTAAAATACCTCCATACCCCGAATCTGAGGCATCAGTTTCAACATTTTTTTCCCAAGAGGGATTACCTAGCATAAGACAAGGAATATTTTTAACCTTATCTTTTATCCTGATAACATCCTTAGTATGATCATCATTCCAAGGAGAAGGATTCTTTTTAAGTCTATCATATAAGATAGCGGAATCTTCAGCAAGATTCTTAATATAAGAAGACACATAATTAAGGCTTCCTAAGAATCTCTGTAACTGAGTTTTATCAGTTATAACATCAGGTAATTTATTACCAAATTCAATACTTCTTTGAATTGGAATAATATTACCTTTATCAATAATATGACCAAGAAATTTTACTTTAGTCTGGAATAAAATCATTTTAGGTTTTGAAATAACTAAACCATTTTTAATGACTAAGTTTTTAAACATATCAAGATGTTTAAAATGTATTTCAATATCTTTAGAAAATACAAGGATGTCATCAATATAGACAATAATAAAATCAATATAAGGATTAAAAATATCATTCATAATTTGTTGAAATTCAGAAGGAGCATTTTTAAGACCAAAAGGCATAACAGTCCATTCATAATGACCAAATGGAACATTAAAGGCAGTTTTATACCTATCAGGTTGATTAATCTGAATTTGCCAAAAACCTGATTTTAAATCAAATTTAGAGAAAATAAGAGCATTGACTAATCTGTCAAGAAGATCTTTTTTATTAGGAATAGGATGTCTAATCCATTTTAAAACCTTATTGAGAGGTTTATAATTAATAACCAATCGAGGAACTCCGCGTTCCTGTTCAGAATATTTATTAACATAGAAATCAGTACAAGACCAAGGAGATTTAGAAGGAGTTATAAGCTTCTTCTGTAATAAGGAAGATATTTCCTTTTTACATAACTCTAAGTATTCAGAGTTCATTTGACAAGATGTAGACTTAGTCGGAATTTTATTTTCTTTAAAATCTTCTTCATAAGGAAGAGAAACTATATGTTTCTTTCTGTCCCAAAAAGCATTGGGAAAATCATTACAAATTTTAATAGAAAATTTATTTATTAAAAATTTGATTTTATCTTGTAGTTTAGGATTATTTAATCTATAACTTATAGTAATAGAATTAAGCTCATCTTTAAGAAAATTGATTTGACAATTTTTATTATTAATTTGATCTTGAATCAAATTAAGAACCTTATGAATAGGTTTAGTGATAAACTTGAAAGTAATAGGTTTACCATTATAAGTACCTGTAATACCTTTTTCACCAACAAAGGTAAGAGGATATATTTTAAATAGAAAAGGAAGACCAATAATCATTTGACTAGTGATGTCTTCAGCAATAAGAAAGTCGTTAGAAATACAACAACCATCTACACAAACATAAGTATTTTTAAGCTTATAATTAATCTTTAAAGATCCTCCACCTGCATGAGAAAGTGAATGAGTAGTTTTTCAAAAAAAACTTAGTAGGAATTATTCCTAACTGTATGACACTTAAATCAGCACCACTATCAATCATAGCAATAAAATCTTTCTTATAAGAATTATTTATAAGAAGAGAAATCTTAGAATACCATTTCTGTGATATAATCATATTAATGGTAGATAAATGATTTTTCTCAATATTAAAATTGTCATCAATTTCAAAGTATTGTGAAAGAGCTTTATAGTTAGTTTCACTATCCTCAATTTTTTTTCTTTACCTTTCTCAATAAAAAAAGAAAGATTTAACATAAAGATTTGTATTCTATTTTTTGAAGAATCTTCACATCAGTTTTGAGATTATTAATCTCATGAACTAAATCATTTATAGTCACTGAATTATTTTTTATATTTTTTAGGCAAAGAAGTCTTTCTAATTCACCCATATTATAATAATTACCATCAATCTTTTTAGAAAGACTAGTTTTATCATTGTCTTCATTCTTAGAAGAATCATGAAATTGTTCAATGATTTTATCTCTTAAACTAGAATCTTTTATATGTTTAAGAAATTCTAAAATATTATTATTAGTTAAGACACTAATATTCATATCTTGAAATTGACTCATGAGTTTATAAAACTCATTATCAATATTATTAGTATTATCAGTATTACTGATACAATTAAGACAAGGTTTTCCAAGTACACATTCATTGCACTTTTCTTTATCTGATTTAACAGAATTATCATCATTCGAAGAGGATTCAACAGAAGAACAGTCATTATAAGACATTTCTGATGCTGTATCAATATTAGGACTCATAACAATTTTAAAAAGAGTTTCTTTAACTCTTCATCAATATCAAGATTTTTAATCTTGTCTTTTGCATAATACTGATTAGCATAATGACCAGGCCTATTACATTTTTTACAAATAATTGTATCATATCTTCTATTTTTAAAAGATTTCTTTTACTTTTATCATTTTCATGATCTTTTTTTCTTTTCGTTTTTGAAGAATTATGTTTTCTTCTTTTTATAAGTAGATTTACTTTTATAATCTCTCTTATTATTTTTAGTCAAATTATTTTTATTTTTAGAATTAGGATTATCTAATCCAAATTGATCACAAAATTGACCTAATTGTTTTCTTTACATAAGATTATCCTTTTTAATTTGATTTTTTAATTTGAGTTCATTACAAAGATTTAATCCTTCCTGAACACAAACACTAATGATTTGACCAAAAGTATAAGACCCATAATGGATTGAATCTGAATCCTTTCTAAGAGTTTTCTTAACTCTTTCAGCAAATAGATTAGGAAGACCATCTACAAATTTATTCTTCCAAATATCCCGATTACAATTAGGAATCTCATAAATACTGAGACAAAAAGTATCTTTGTACCATCTCAAATCAAGAAGAGTTTTACACTTCATATTTAAAAAGAAGAGTTTCGTATTTTCATATTTATTGGTATATTGACCCAATAAAATGATCCAAAATAGTAAGAATCAAAAGAGTAAACCGCATTGGTTTTAGTCTCACCATTTTCAATTTTAATAGAATTAAAAAATTTCATTCTATTTTGGGGAGTCAAATAATTATCCCACCAACCTTTAAGTTGATTAATAAAACTAAGAATGACGGATGCAAGATAAGAAAATTTGACTATTCCCACTATTACCACTATTAATATCACTATTACCACAAGTTTGACAAGCGTAGAACTAAGGGTGGAATGATGCGGCATAATGAAAAATTTTCTCGCCATATTCTCATGCGAAATTTTCGACATCTGAAAAATTTCATAATAAATTTAAAAAAATAAAATTTATTTAAGCATTATCTAATTTTTCGGTATGCCGATATTTATCGCATCGAAATTTCAATATATCTGGGTATGAAAAATTTTTCAGATTATCTGGGAAATTTTTCCCGATTATCGAAAGCATATCTAAAAATATTTAGGTATACCGAAATATTCCAACATTAGAAATTTTCTATATTTTCATACCGTTATACGAAATTTTTATGCGGTATATCCGTGCATCGAAAAATTTCGATAAAATCGATATTTTTGACAAAATTATTTTGGTATTTCCCCACCCTAAGCGAGAACTATACATAAGCATGCGATGACATTGAGTGAAAATATGATTATCACTTCCACCATCAATATTCCATTCATAAATACCTTTTCCGAATAAAATTATTGAAAAAAGTTTTTTTTGTTCTTCATTAAGAACATCCATAGGAGTGGGTCTCTTATAATAATAAGTAGACATGGTAGGTCTATCAGCCCATTTCATTTTATTAATACTATCAAGTATTGTTGGGGAATAAGTTTACAGATCTGTTAGGGCGTGAATATTTAAATACAAATTTAATTCTTATAATTATTACTAGATGAATTAATCCTATATTAATTCAAATAATAATCCAACAACATATCATGCATATAATTAATTCACGTAAATCCCTCTGAGACGCGAATTCAACGAGTTTACGTGAACGCACCTCTTGGGATGACGGTGATCTGGTCGATTAGACTAACCAAAAAGAACTTCACAAGTATTCCTTAATCTTGTTCGATTATCCGTGGTATGACACTTGTGAACAATTAACAAAAGGAAAATAAATTATGTTGCGTCACCTTTGTGGATTTACTAATTTTTCCAGCACATGGAATTGTACTTGGGAATGAAAGAGTCATCCCCTATTTATAGAGCATAGGTGGTTGAAAATTGTGGCAAAAAAATAATGTGGGAAAATCTTTTCTTGATCTCTAAGAAATCTTGAATATATCTCCTATATTCTTTTTCCAATAATTATAATATTCCACAAAAATCCACCTTTCTTTGTTATGGATAATTTCAAAAAAATTATGGGTCAAGATTCCAAGATTTGGATCTTCTTGAATTTATGAGTTATTCTTGTATTTCAAGAAATACATATCTTCCATAATATCTTTTCAAGAAAATCAAGTAAATCTTTCTTGCCCTTAATTTATCAAAATTTTCAAAATTCTCTTATAGATAACCAAGTGGGAGATTTCTTGAATTTAATGAGATAATCTTGTATTCCAAGAATACATATCTTCATTCCATAACAAAATTCAAAGAAAATCTTTCTCCCCTTTTATCCATAAATTTCGAATTTAATGAGGAAAAATAAGCAACAATATTTATTTTATTTTAAACACCTTTTTCAGGTTATTGGACTATATGTTGGCTACTCGGGGGCCTTTATGAGAATTAAGATTGGACTTCCAATGGATCTTGAATTATCAATATTGAGACACAATATTATTCAAGCCCATAAATATTAATTAATCCCACTACATAATTAATATCAAGACTATCCATCTTAACCCATATTACGGTCAATATGGCTCCGGTTATTATTTTCGTGTTTAAGATTATCTAGCCCATTAATTAATTCAAGCCCTTTGAAATAGCTTTCCGTTAATTAATATCTTTTGTCCTTGGTCAAGGAACGGTTCAACATTATTATCCATAAGGAAATTAATTCCACTTGCAAGATTTGGTATGATAAAGCTTATGAACCTCCCAAGGGGGCAAATCGAACAAGCGTACTTGCACACGATTCTCGTATTAAATCTTAGCAATCACATGTGACCAATAATATTGCCCAAGATAAAAAGTATTGAATCTCGTTGATTCTCTACCCATGATAAGTCAAAGCAATAGTTACCAATCACACGTGATCCTATTTAAGGAACGAAGATTAAGAAATAATTTCACGAGGTCTAATTCTTCCTTGTTTCAAGAATTTATCCTCCTCAGAGGGTCCTATTCAATGCATCATCATGCACTAGTGTAATCTCTTGGTCAAGACAAGCCAATTGAGCCTTACACTTCAACCTTTCACGATGGATTGTTCATTTCCATCTAGGTTGTGAATGGCGTACTTTTTAGTTACAAAGGATCGTTAATTTAATCTTACGTGATCCGGTATCACTAAATTAACTACAATGTAACACGACGATTTATTATTAAGTTATGCAATAAATATATGTAACATTCGATAATATTTAAAGCATCAGTGATAAACAATTTATTTCATAAATAAGTCCGAAAAGTTTTGATTATACAAAGTAAAAGCATACTTTTCAAAGATAATCCTAACAATCTCCCACTTATACTCAAAGTCTACGCTTTTAAGTATACTACAAACATGTTAGAATTGTGACATCTAATGTCACCTACACCTAACCTAATATTTTCTCCCACTTATTCAAAGCAGTTAGGGCAACGGTCTTGACACCCATTCCTTCCACATGTCTCTCGAATGTATTTCCCATTTTGTGAATGGATTTGCTAGGTTGTAGACGCTATCTTTGCCACATCTATATCTCTCTCTTAAATAATAAGATGGTATTTCCTTTCAATGTGTTTCTTTGGCTTTGTGGGCTCGTGGTTTTTGAATTTGCAAAGGACATTGTCATAATAAATTTGGGCAAATTGAACCACATTCAAGTCCACTAGGAAGTTTGAGCCAAAATTTGAATAGCCTACATATTCGCTTCCATGGTAGAATCTGCGAATCGCTTGACGCTTCTCCATGTCACGGCTCCTCCCATGCAAAACACACTAATGAGGTAATTTTTCGAGTCTATGTCGATTGGAAATCCGAGTCCACAGTGGCCGATGGGGATTGGACTATCTAAATGATAAACCAACATTCTATCCCGAAGTTCTTTTTCGGATACTTCGTAATGTTTTTAATCGCCATTCAATGTTTTTTTCCCCGGGTTACTTTGATATCTTGCCACTATGCCAACGGTAAAGAAAATATAAATAAGGCTTTCCCGGTACCAAGCATAAGGAATGCCTCTCATGTCATCTATCTCCTTTTGCGTCTTAGGGCACATTTTTTGGATAGATGGATTCATGTGTTTGAAAGGCACGGCCTTTCTTGGAATCCTAGATCTTGAATCGTTTCAAGACAAAGTGTCTATGTATGAAGTTTGCGATAAGCCTATCATCATTTTCTTTTGCGATCTCGAAAGTGATCTTGATCCCAAGGATGTGTGCGGCTTCCCCTAAGTCCTTCATATCAAAACTTTTTTTGAAAACCATGCCCTTACGCCCCGATAACACCTTTACATCGTTCTCGATGATCGTAATGTATTTCTACGATAGTACTAAGAATACCAATGCATCCGACACGCTTTTTTATATACACAACTTTCGAACTCGTTTTGATCGAACCCATAAGACTTTATAACATGATCAAAACATTGGTTCCAAGCTCGGATGCCTGTTTGAGTCCGTAAATGGACTTTGAGCTTACAAACTAGGTGTTCTTGGCCTTTTTCAATGAAGCCTTGGGGTTGTTGCATATAGATCTCTTCATCAAGAAGTTAGGAAAGCTATCTTGACATCCATCCGCCAGATTTCAAAAGAATCGATAAGAGAATTCGGATGGACTTAAGCATGGCTCTGGTGAAAAAGTTTCCTCATAATCGATCCCTTCTTTTCGAGTATAACCTTTCGCCACTAGTCTTGCTTTGAAGGTTTCCACCTTTCCGTCCGGCCCCTTTTTTCTCTTATACACCCACTTGCAACCAATGGGTTTGACCCCATTAAGTGGTTCGACTAGCTCCCACACTCTGTTATGAAACATAGAACTCATTTCGGCTTTCATTCTTTGTTTGCCAAGAATCAGATCCTTATCTTAGATTGCCTCGTCATATGTCCATGGGTCCGATTCATCTTGTCCGGGAATCAAGTCCGAGGACTCTCCTATTCCCATATCTCGGGTTTTTTTTCACAACCCTCCCACTACGAGGAGGTTGTGTTGTGTAAGTGTGTTGGTATATCATCTAGCACAGTTGGCATTGAGGTTAGCCCCTTAGCTCATTTAAGGTAATCTCATCGGGTCTTCTTTTCGTTCATATAGTCTTTCTTCCAAAATCTAAAGTGGGTGCTTATTACCACCTTTTGATCTTGAGACCATAGAACATACACCCTTTTGTTCCCGGGGTATCCCACAAACAACCTTAACGATCGAGGATCCAATTTTTTTTCCTTGTCCAACACGTGGGCGGACACCCCCAAATTCTCATGTGTCTCATACTAGGTTTGCGCCGTGGGTTCACAATTCTTTGGGAGTTTTGGGAACCGATTTGGATGGCACCAAGTTCGGAATGTAAGTCTTTGTTTCAAGGCATGACCCCGTAATCGACTTGGGAAGATTTGATAACTCATCATAGATCTAACCATTTCCAAAAGAGTTATGTTTTTTTCGCAACCCCGCTTTTGTTGAGGGGTTAAGGTGCGATGGAGGGATGCAATCCCTTCATCGATAAGTAGTTCAAAAACTCATCATTGAGGTATTCGCCTCCACGATCGGATCGTAGAGACTTGATACGCTTTTTTCCCTATGATTCTCTGCTTGAGCCTTAAATTCTTTGAATATATTAAAGGTCTCAGATTTATGCTTCATAAGGAAAATATAATCGTACCTTGAGTAATCATCAATAAAAGTGACAAAATACTCATAACCTCCTCTTGCTTTGGTTGACATTGGACCACATACATCCGTGTGAACGATCTCTAATACTTCTTTGGCTCTATTCCCTTGGCTCCAAATGCCATCTTGGTCATCTTACCCTCCAATCCAGTTGGAATTGGTTCAACTTGGAGAAACTCTAGTGAACCGTCTTTTACCAGCCTTTGGATTATATGACCTAATCACAGATGCCATAGAAGTGTTTCGTTTTCGCGTCGATTCGAAATCAGTTGATGTGTTATAGGAATTTGAGTGGTGTGCACAATTAATTGTATAGAGATTATTCGACAACGTTCATGATGAGATAAATTTATCAAAAAAGAGAAATGGTAATAACTTTATTAAAAGTAACCGAATATCCATCATGAAAAAGTTTAGAAAACTGAAATTAAATTCTTTCTAAAATTCGAACGTAAAGAACATCTCTTAAAATTAAAACTCGTCTTCAAAAACGGTGCTTCTCCCAAAAGCCCGGTGTGATGAGGATCTCACTCCCACTAAGTTGTCGGGTTGAACCCCCGTGAATGTGAAACAAACATGATGGATCCTCAGATCCACCACCCATGATCACGCCGCTAAACAAGTTTCAACAACTAGTGCGTGAGAAACCTTTCTTTCCATTCCTTTTGGGTTTGGAACAGTCGACCTCCAATGTCCTTTTTCAAGATTGAAGCACTTCCCTTAGCTACTTGTTCACACCTCCACCCTTCTTTTCACCCTTTATTTGCCATTGGCAAAAGTTCACTTTTGTGGCCTTTGTCCCTTTTTTGTTCTTACCACCCTCGCCTAGAAGAAGAAGAAGGTCCATTCGCCACCAAGGCTTGGCTCTTTTGCCCCAATATCGCCTCTGCCGAGACTAAAGCTTTGCAACAAATCGCATCGAGAACTTCGATTATTCATCCGTAGTTTGACTTTTATTCAAAACTTTTTCGGGCAGAGGTGGAGTTTTAAATCGATTTGGGTCTCGATATCATTATTCGCCAAGTTCAAGTTTGTTAAGGTGAGCCATCATCCGGAGAACGTGCTCCTTTTAGGCGTTCCCTCCACCATTTTCATAGAGAGCAAGTCCCTCATGGTGATCGGCGTACACGGTTCGATGTTGAAACATCGCTTTAAGACTAGTCATGATGTCCGCGGTCTCAACGTTTCGTGTTGGTAAAAACACATCGACATAAAGAAGCCAAGATGGTACACTTTGCCATTTCGTTGGAACTCTCGGTCAAGATACTCTTTCTTAACCGTTTTAGTGGACTCATCTTTTGGCTTTTTCGGTTTAGGTGTAGTGAGAACCCAATTATGGCTTTAAGTGAGGACAATAGTAAGTTTTCGATTCAATCAACAAAGTTTTCACCAAGAAGCAAATTGTCTTTAAGTATATTGAATAGTGGATTAAAAGGTTGCGACATGATGAAATGAAATAAACAATAATATGCATAAGCACAAATATATCACAAGGTTTGATCACATGCATCATATTAAAATCTCAAAAAATATGAACATCGATCACCCAACATCTCAAAAAAGTTTAAATAAGCCGTGGGGTGGGTCATTATTTAAACACATTCAAGCGAGTTACAAACAAGAAAAGTTACAAACCTTTAATATCCAGTTAATAGTTGGCTCCCCTTGACCAATATAAAATCGACAGGACTTGGGAAGTATATGCATATCAATTTTATACCTAAGTAATAACCATAATTAAATACATAATTATTATTTCAGATTGATTGAGCAGCCTCGTGGGGAGGGTCATCGCCGCCACTAGTAATAACCCACAATCATCCATTTGGAATTCATTCATGTGAAAGATTGAGGGGAATTTCTCCAAAAGAATTCACAAATAAATAAATCATGGAGGTCAAAATTAATTCAATTTTATTATCAGGAATAAAATTGTCAATTAATTGTTTAAACATACTTAGTAATTTTTTTTGAAAGTGAGATTTTTTTATTGGGCAACTCTCATGCAAAACACATTTAAACAAATTAAATAAAGCATAAGATAACTCAATAAGTAAATCAAGCAAAAGCATAAAAATAAACATATTGGGCACAAATTATCCAATTGTCATGGTTTGATTTTTTCGCTTGATCTTCATGAAACGCCGTCTTGAATTTCTCCCACTCGTTCGATCTCGAAAAGAATACTCCGCCTCGAACGCCATGCCAAGTAGCTAACGGAAAAGGATGCACGCCAGATGCTTTAAGACGCGATTTCTTGCGCGCATCCATGAATCTTGAAATTGGGTGTTGAATCACGTTTCCGCGGCCTGTTCGCGCCGCGGTGCGTCTTCGCGCCCGCCCGTCGCGTGGCGCTGTTTCGCGTCATATTGCCCTCGGCCTCGCCCTGCGCCCGTTTGTGGCGTTTACTTTCCTCCGCTTGGCGCGTTTGTGGCGATTTAACGCCGCCACGCCAAAGTTCTCGATTTTATCCTTTTTGCCGTTTTATCGGGATGAAATTATTTACAAAAAATAAATAAACCTAAATTTAATTACATTTCAAACAAATCATAATCTATTTCGTGAATTTTTCACGAGGCAAAACGAAATCCGAATCGAATGAATTAAAAACCACAATTTATTGCATGCATAAAATAACACATTAAATTCCATGACAATTGGATGCACCCGCAAAAAATGTATCTAGCAATTCTACTATCCAATTTCAAATTTAATGTCAATGAATTAAATTACAATTTAAAAATTCAGAGTCAAACCGTGGCTCGATGCGATTGTTGGGGAATAAGTTGCACAGATCTATTCGGGTGAATATTTAAATACAAATTTAATTCTTATAATTATTACTAAGATGAATTAATCCTATATTAATTCAAATAATAATCCAACAACATATCATGCATATAATTAATTCACGTAAATCCCACGCATGCGAATTCTACGAGTTTACGTGAACGCAACTTGGGGGGGATGGCGGTGATCCGGCCGATTAGACTAACCAAAAGAACTTCCCAAGTATTTCCTTAATCCTTGTTCGATTATCTGGTGGTAGGACACTTGTGAACAATTAACAAAAGGAAAATAAATTATGTTGCACCACCTTTGTGGATTTACTAATTTTTCCAAAGACATGGAATTGTCTTGGGAATGAAAGAGTCATCCCCTATTTATAGAGCATAGGTGGTCAAAAAATTGTGGCAAAAAAAAATAATGTGGGAAAATCTTTTCTTGATCTCCAAGAAATCTTGAATATATCTCCTATATTCTTTTTCCAATAATTATAATATTCCACAAAATCCCACCTACTCTTTGTTATGGATAATTTCAAAAATTATGGGTCAAGATTCCAAGATTTGGATCTTCTTGAATTTATGAGTTATTCTTGTATTTCAAGAAAATACATATCTTCCATAATATCTTTTTCAAGAAAATCAAGTAAATCTTTTCTTGCCCTTAATTTATCAAAAATTTTCAAAATTCTCTTATAGATAACAAGTGGGAGATTTCTTGAATTTAATGAGATAATCTTGTATTCAAGAATACATATCTTCATTCCATAACAAAATTCAAAGAAAATCTTTTCTCCTTTTTTATCCATAAATTTTGAATTTAATGAGGAAAAATAAGCAACAATATTTATTTTATTTTAAACACCTTTTTAGGTTATTGGATTATATGTTGGGCTACTCGGGGGCCTTTATGAGAATTAAGATTGGACCTTCCAATGGATCTTGAATTATCAATATTGAGACACAATATTATTCAAGCCCATAAATATTAATTAATCCCACTACATAATTAATATTGACTATCCATCTTAACCCATATTATATCAATATGGCTCCGGTTATTATTTTCGTGTTTAAGATTATCTAGCCCATTAATTAATTCAAGCCACCAAATAGCTTTCCGTTAATTAATATCTTTTTTGTCCTTGGTCAAGGAACGGTTCAACATTATTATCCCATACGGAAATTAATTCCACTTGCAAGATTTGGTATGATAAAGCTTATGAACCTCCCAAGGGGGCAAATCGAAAAGTTTCTTTTACGATTCTCCGTATTAAATCTTAGCAATCACATGTGACCAATAATATTGCCCAAGATAAAAAGTATTGAATCTCGTTGATTCTCTACCCATGATAAGTCAAAGCAATAGTTACCAATCACACGTGATCCTATTTAAGGAAGCGAAGATTAAGAAATAATGAACCATCGAGGTCTAATTCTTCCTTGTTAGGTCTTCAAGAATTTATCCTCCTGAGGGTCCTATTCAATGCATCGGTCATGCACTAGTGTAATCTCTTGGTCAAGACAAAGCTAAATCGAGCCTTACACTTCAACCTTTCACGATGGATTGTTCATTTCCATCTAGGTCGTGAATGGCGTACTTTTTAGTTCAAGGACCGTTAATTTAATCTTACGTTATCTTGGTATCACTAAATTAACTACAATGTAACACGCACGATTTATTGAATTTATGCAAAGAAATATATGTAACATTCGATAATATTTAAAGCATCAGTGATAAACAATTTATTTCAGTAAATAAGTCAGAAATTCAGTTTTGATTATACAAAGTAAAAGCATACTTTCCAGTATAATCCCAACAAGTATTACTAGGACTACCAATATTATTGGGTTGAATAGCATGATTATCATCTAAGTCATCATCTGAAGCTGAAATATTCAGATTACTAAATTTATCATTAATAATCTTTTCAAGATCAGAAATAGAGGCTTCAGATTTAAAATCTTTTATCTCAATAGGAGATTGAATAGATGAAGTTGTTTTAACAATAACATTATTATTTTTATTATCATAATCTTCAGATTTATTCTGAAAATTAATTTTAGAGATTATTTTATCAACTTTATCATGTAAAGAAATAATTTCTTCTCCAAGGATAGAAAGATAAAGATTACAAAAATTATTTTGCTCAATCATTTGATTGACATGTTTAAAAGTAATTTGTAAAACATCATTTTCTATGATTCTGGAGAATGGAAGAGAACTAAATAACTTCCCATTTTTCTCGATTTGAAAAGGAACATAAGGAGGGTAAACAGATTTTTGTATTCCTCCAGAAATTATTTTATAATCACGTTCAATTACTGAAATATAATCGATATAAAAGGTTTTAATAAACCAAGGAACATAATAAGTAATTTCATTATGTTTTTCACAGAATTTATAAAAACTGTCAACAAAGTAGTCTAAATCATCTTTTGAGAATGATTTAAAATACCAAATTCTAAACTTATCCCATTTAGGATTATTAAACTCATCATTAATATGAGCTCTAGTAGAAGAACCTTTAGAAAAATCTAAAAAGTTTGTAAAATCCATAAAATTATATTTTAAATTTACAATCCGAAATTATTTGGGGATCAAATCCATCTTTATGGATAATATTGTTTTCAATAATAATAATTTTCTCAATGTTATTATTAATTTTACAATAAGAATTTTCTCTATAAGGGGAAGTAGAAGCTCTAGATTCAAAAGGTAATTCTACCTCATAATCCAGAGGAGATATAAGAGAATGATTAGACATTGATCTAGAATAAGAAGTCGAATGTCTTCTTTGATTATTTTGAAAACCAATATTAATTATACCATCATTACTTTGAGTAATATGTTTAAAATCACTATTTATAATAGGATTTTTAGGAACAGATTGTTCTATTATCCAATTTTCAGGAAAAATATTTGATTTACCGAAATTAGTTTCTATAAGAATAGTTTCATTATTATCTTTCTCAATTCTTTTACACATAGGATTGAGTGTAAATAAAGGGTTATAATAAATACGATAACAAATACACATAACCTCTGTACCTGGTATGTAAATATAACCATGAGTTTTAACATTTAATGTTAAAGCTTGAAGAATATTACTATCAGATAAAGATAGAGATAAATTAGGATATGCGCCAAAATAGACAAGTCCTAAAGCCAAACTAGACTCTATAATTCCCATTAAGGATTGTGTCCAATTAAGATTTCTACCATCCCTAAGAGAAGCTAGAAAGCTTTCTGTTAAACCATTTAAAGTAAGCGGTCTAAAAGCGACCTGAACACAACCAATATGTAAGAACTTATGAGTTCTTTTGTAAGGTAAAATATCATTTTTACTAAGCAATTTAATAACCATCTCTTCTTCATGAAGAGGTATAGAGGATTCAGTAGTTTTAACAATTTGTTTAAAACCTATTTTTTCAAAAGCTCCTAATTTATAAACCATTTTAGGTTCAATTTTAGGAATAGTCCATTTATTCAATAAATCAAGATTTTCAGGAATATCATATTACGAGTCATCTTATTTTAACAAAGATCCTTTAATCGAATGATTCATTAGAATCAAGATGTATTGAATCATGAAACCATATAACTTATATATACCCTACTATTTTTAGAATTAGGATTATCTAATCCAAATTGATCACAAAATTGACCTAATTGTTTTCTTTCCATAAGATTATCCTTTTTAATTTGATTGTTTAATTGAGTTCATTACAAAGATTTAATCCTTCCTGAACACAAACACTAATGATTTGACTAAAAATAATAAGAGAGATTATAAAAGTAAATCTACTTATAAAAGAAGAAAATATAATTCTTCAAAACAGAAAGAAAAAGATCATGAAAATGATAAAAGTAAAAGAAAATCTTTTAAAAAAAGAAGATATGATACAATTATTTGTAAAAAATGTAATAGGCCTGGTCATTATGTTAATCAGTGTTATGCAAAAGACAAAGGTAGAGTTGGTTTAACCGGTAGGTTTGAGCTTTCCAGTGATATTCATGAGTTAACCATGTGGGCTAGCACTTTTTGCCGTTTTACCGATGAATAAGCGCAGGCGTTTTTGGGTGTAAAAAGTTTTCTTCAGGTTAACTCATCGACTATGGAATTTCTCAGTAATTTCCTATCCGTGTTTGTAAAAGATCCACAGGATACTATTGATATATATCTATTGTAAGTCGTGTTGCGTGGAAAATATGATGTGGCGATGTGTGTGACGACTTAACAAACAAAATATCGATGTGTCAAACACTGTGTGTGTATGACGAGCACAACTATATGTAGAATAATAACACGGATTTGATGACCAAGTTCGTCAAAGTTGACTACGTCTGGGGGCGTACCAAGCCAGGGTTATGTTATTTATGGTTTGGGGAGTGCGTCGAGCACAATATGTTAGTGACGATCACAATGGTTATGTGGGAGGGAGAGTTGATACAAGAGTTACCTTCGAAAAAATTTTGAACCTTTCTTTTGTTCTTTTTGGGTTTATTTATAGTGCTTGGATGAGCTGGTGGTGTCCTGGCTAGCACGAGCTGGCGATTTCTTAACATGCACGAATCTATATGGTGTTGCCACATTTCCTATTCGTGCTTCTTCTGTTGACATTTGTCTTTACTTGCTTAAGAAGTTGTTGGGGAATTATTTGCCCGGATTTATTCGGGATGAATATTTAAATACAAATTTAATTCTAACAATTATTACTAGCATGAATTAATCATATATTAATTCAAATAATAATTCAACAACAAATCATGCATATAAACAGTTCACATAAATCCTACGCATGCGGAATTACAACGGGTTTACGTGAACTAACCTCTCGGAGTGACAACCGTTGAGAAAATGGATCACGTTCACACGAACACACCAAAAGACCTTCTCAAGTATTCCCTTATCCTTGTTCAACAATCCGGTGGTAGGAACTCACGAACAATTTAACAAAAGGAAAAAAATTAAAATTATGTTGCACCACCTTTGTGGATTTCTAATTTTTCCAACACATGGAATTGCACTTGGGGATAAAAAATCATCCCCTATTTATAAGAGGGTGGTGGCCGATTTTTGCTAGGAAAATAGGAAGAGAAAATCTCTTTCTTGATCTCCAAGAAATCTTGAATATATATCCAATATATTATTTTCTCCATAATTAAAATATTCCATAAAATCTCACTCCCTTATTGTTATGGTATTCTCGAAATTTTAGGATAAAGATTCCAAGATTTGGATCTTCTTGAATTTATGAGATACACTTGTATTCCAAGAATACATATCTTCCATAATATCTTTTCAAGAAAATCAAGTTAATCTTTCTTTCCCTTTATTTCTCATAATTTTCGAAAATCCCACATAAATAACTAAGTGGGAGATTTCTTGAATTTAATGAGATAATCTTGTATTCCAAGAATACATATCCTCATTCCATAACAAAATTCAAAGAAAATCTTTCTCCCATTTATATTCATGTTTTTCGAAAAAATTGGAAAAAATAAGCAACCATAATTTATTTTATTTTAAATAATTTTTTCAGTTATTGGACATTATGTTTGGGCTACTTGAGGGTCCTTTAGGAGAATTAAGATTGGACCTTCCAATGGACTTTGAATATCTAATATTGAGCCACAATATTATTCATGCCCATAAATATTAATTAATCCCACTACATAATTAATATTGTACTATCCATCTTAACCCATATTACTGTTAATATGGCTCCCGGTTATTATTTCCCGTGTCTAAGATTATCCAGCCCATTAATTAATTCAAGCCACTGAAATAACTTTCCTTTAATTAATATCTTTTGTCCTTGGTCAAGGAACGGTTCAACATTATTATCCATACCGGAAACTAATTCCACTTGCAAGATTTGGTATGATAAATCTTATGAACCTCCCAAGGGGGCAAATCGAACAAGCGTACTTGCACACGATTCTTCGTATTAAATCTTAGCAATCGCATGTGACCAATAATATTGCCCAAGATATAAAGTATTGAATCTCATTGATTCTATACCCTTCATAAGTCAAAGCAAAAATTACTAACCACACACGATCCTATTTAAGGGACGAAGATTATGAAATAACGAACCACTGTTGTCTAATTCTTCCTAATTCAGTGCTGAAGAATTTATCCTCCTGTAGGTCCTATTCAGTGCATCAGTCATACACTAGTGTAATCTCTTGGTCAAGACAAGCCAATCTGAGCCTTACACTTCAACCTTTCACGATGGATTGTTCATTTCCATCTAGGTCGTGAACAATGTACTTTTGGTTACAAGGGACTGTTAATTTAATCTTCTGTGATCTGGTATCACTAAATTAACTACAATGTAACTCGTACTGTTTATTGAATAGTTATGCAGTAAATATATGTAACATTCAATGATATTTAAAGCATCAGTGATAAATAATTTATTTCAGTAAATAAGACAAAAATTCAGTTTGGTTATAGAAAGCAAAAGCATACTTTCCAGTATAACCCCAACAATCTCCCACTTATACTCAAAGTCTGCTTTTAAGTATACTACAACATATCTCGTGTAGTTCCTAATGTGTGACATCTAATGTCACCTACACGAACCTAATATCTCCCACTTATACTCAAAGCAGATTGACAACGGTCTTGACACCCATTCCTTCCACATGTCTCTCGAATGTGTTCTGAGGCAGACCCTTTGTGAATGGATCTGCTAGGTTATCTTCTGACGCGATCTTTGCCACCTCTATGTCTCCTCTCTTAACGATTTCTCGTATAAGATGGTATTTCATTTCAATGTGTTTGCTGGCCTTGTGGGCCCTTGGTTCCCTTGAATTTGCAACTGCTCTGGCATTATCACAGTAAACAGTGATTGTGCTGGGCAAATTCGGAACTACATCCAAGTCCACTAGGAAGTTCTTGAGCCAAACTGTTTCTTTCGCTGCCTCGCAAGTAGCTACGTATTCAGATTCCATGGTAGAATCGGTGATGCATTTCTGCTTAACGCTTCTCCATGTCATGGCTCCTCCCCCCATGCAAAACATACCACCGGAGGTAGATTTTCGGGAATCTAAGTCTGCTTGGAAATCCGAGTTCGTGTAACCGATGGGGATTAGACTGTCTGACTGATAAACCAACATTCTATCCTGAGTTCTTGTCTGATACTTCAGAATGTTCTTAACTGCCGTCCAATGCTCTTTTCCCGGATTA
Organism: Stenogyne calaminthoides; assembly: GCA_037126765.1. Classification (NCBI taxonomy): domain Eukaryota; kingdom Viridiplantae; phylum Streptophyta; class Magnoliopsida; order Lamiales; family Lamiaceae; genus Stenogyne; species Stenogyne calaminthoides. The sequence continues at coordinate 40,975,439 of JBBCBC010000002.1, forward strand.
CTTTGATATCTCACCACCATGCCAACGGCAAAGCAGATATCCGGTCTCGTGCACAACATTACATATATAAGGTTTCCAACAGCCGAAGAATAAGGAATGTCTTTCATGTCATCTATCTCTTTTTGTGTCTTAGGGCACATTTCCTTGGATAAGATTCCATCTCTGAAAGGTACAAAGACTTTCTTAGAATCCTGCATGCTGAGTCGCTTCAAGACAATGTCTATATATGAAGCTTGCGATAAGCCTATCATCCTTTTCTTGCGATCTCGAGTGATCTTGATCCCAAGGATGTATCCGGCTTCCCCTAAGTCCTTCATATCAAACTGTTTTGAAAGTCATGCCCTTACGTCTGACAACATCTTTACATCGTCACCGATGAGCAGAATGTCGTCTACGTATAGTACTAAGAATACCAATGCAGTTCCGACACGCTTCTTGTACACACAACTTTCGTATTCATTTTGATCAAACCCATAAGACTTTATTACTTGATCAAAACATTGATTCCAAGCTCTGGATGCTTGTTTGAGTCCATAAATGAACTTCTTGAGCTTGCAAACTAGGTGTTCTTGACCTTTTTCAATGAAGCCTTGAGGTTGTTGCATATAGATCTCCTCTTCAAGACTTCCGTTTTGGAAAGCCGTCTTGACATCCATTTGCCAGATTTCAAAATCGAGATGCGCAACAATCGACAAGAGAATTCGGATGGACTTGAGCATTGCTACAGGTGAGAAGCTTTCCTCATAGTCGATCATTTCTTTCTGAGTATAACCTTTCGCCACAAGCCTTGCCTTGAAGGTTTCCATATTCCCGTACGGTCCCCTTTTCCTCTTGTATACCCACTTACAGCCAATGGGTTTGACCCCATCAAGTGGTTCGACTAACTCCCACACTCTGTTATGATCCATATAACCCATTTCGGCTTTCATTGTTGTTTGCCAAGAAATCGCATCCTTGTCTTGGATTGCCTCGTCGTAAGTCTATGGGTCTGATTCATCTTGACCGGGGACTAAGTCCGAGGACTCTCCCCCCCCATGAATCTCTCGGTTTGTCTCACAACCCTCCCACTCTGACGAGGTTCCGGTTGTGTAAGTGTGTCATTTGGTATGTCATCTTGTACAGTTGGCACTGAGGTTAGCCCCCTTAGCTCATTTAAGGTAATCTCACTTTTGGGCTTTCTTTCGTTCATGTAGTCTTCTTCCAAAAATCTAAAGTGGGTGCTTATTACCACCTTTTGATCTTCGGGACCATAGAACATACACCCTTTTTTGTTCCTCGGGGTATCCTATAAACAACCTTAATTTCGATCGGATCCAATTTTTCGGCTTCCTTGTCCAACACATAGGTCGGACACCCCAAATTCTCATGTGTCTCAAAACGGGCTTCTGCTTGGGTCCACAATTCTTTGGGAGTTTTGGGAACCGATTTGGATGGCACCAAGTTCAGGATATAAGCCATTGTTTCAAGGCATGATCCCGAAACGACTTGGGTAGATCCGCATAACTCATCATTGATCTAACCCTTTCTTAAAGAGTTCTGTTTCTACGCTCTGCAACCCCGTTTTGTTGAGGGGTTCCGGGTGCAGTTAGCTGGGATACAATCCCTTCATCTGACAAGTAGTTCAAAAACTCATCGCTGAGGTACTCGCCTCCACGATCAGATCGTAGAGACTTGATACGTTTTTCCCTATGATTTTCTGCTTGAGCCTTAAATTCTTTGAATTTGTCAAAGGTCTCAGATTTATGCTTCATAAGGAAAATGTAGTTTGCACCTTGAGTAATCATCAATAAAAGGTGATTAAAATACTCATAACCTCCTCTTGCTTTGATTGTCATTGGACCACATACGTCTGTGTGAACGATTTCTAACACTTCTTTGGCTCTATTCTCCTTGGCTCCGAATGCCCTCTTGGTCATTTTACCCTCCAAACATGATTCGCAAGTTGGGATTGATTCAACCCGGAGAGACTCCAATGAACCATCTTCTACCAACCTTTGAATCCTTTTTGGATTAATATGTCACAATCTAAGATGCCATAGAAGTGTCTCGTTCACGTCGATGAACGTTTTCTTTTATAAATAAGCAGTTGATGTGTTATAGGATGCATTTCGTGAGTGGTGTGCTGATTAATTGTATAAAGATTATTCAACAACGTTCCATGACAGATAAATTTATCATAAAAAGAAATGGTAACAACTTTATCAAGAGTAACCGAATATCCATCAAGGTAGAGTTTAGAAACCGAAATTAAATTCTTTCTAAAACTGGGAACGTAAAGAACATCTCTTAAAATTAAAACTCGTCTTCAAAAAGACGCACTTCCCCATCGCTCAAAGCCAGCCCACTCGTAGCATTGCCCAAAGTGTGATGAGGATCTCACTCCCACTAAGTTGTTGGGTCCGCTTGAACCCCTGTAAAAGTGAAACAAACATGATGGTGGATCCCAGATCCACCACCCATAAATGGGAGGCATACCGCTAAACAACTTTCAACAACTAGTCGTGAGAATTACCTTTATTTCCATTCCTTTTGGGTTTGGAACAGTGACCTCCAATGTCCTTTCTCACATAGGTTGAAGCACTTCCTTAATGGGCTTACTCACTCCTTGACCTCCCTTCACCTTTTCTTTGCCCTTGGCAACACTTGAGTTCACTTGCTTGTGGCCTTTGTCCTTTTTCTTTTTCTTACCACCCTTTGGCCTAGAAGAAGAAGAGGGTCCGTTTGCCACCAAGGCTTGGCCCTTTTGCCCCAATATCGCCTCTGCCGAGACCAAAGCTTGTAACAGGTCAGGCATCGAGAACTTCTGATTGTTCATTTGGTAGGTCAGCCTGAACTGTTCAAAATTTTTCGGCAGAGAGTGAAGCACGAAATCGATTTGGGTCTGGATGCCGTATTCAGCGCCAAGAACCTCAAGTTTGTTAAGGTGAGCCATCATCTGGAGAACGTACTCCCTTACAGGCGTTCCCTCCACCATTTTCATAGAGATCAAGTCCCTCATGGTGATCTGACGAGCCACATGGTTTTGATGTTGAAACATCGCTTTAAGACTAGTCATGATGTCCGGCCGGTCTCAACGTTTTGGTGTTGGTGTTTAAACACATCCGACATTGAAGCCAAGATGGTACACTTTGCCATTTCGTTGGAACATTCCCAGTCAGCATACTCTTTCTTAACCGCTTTAGTTGACTCATCATTTGGCTTTTCTGGTTTAGGTGTAGTTAGAACCCAGTTATGGCTTTGTGCAGTAAGGACAATAGTAAGTTTACGATTCCAATCAAAGAAGTTTTCACCAGTAAGCAAATTGTCTTTAAGTATATTGAGCAATTGGATTAAAAGGTTGCGACATCTTTGAATCGAAATAAATAACAATTTGTATAAGCACAAACATATCACAAGGTTCGATCACATGTATCATATTAAAATCTCAAAAAATATGAACATGCATCACCAAACTCTTCAAAACAGTTTAAATAAGCCACGTGGGGTGGGTCATTATTTAAACACATTCAAGCAGGTTACAAACAAGAAACAGCTTATAAACCTTTAATATCCAGATTAATAGTTGCTCCACTTAATGGCCAATATAAAATTGACAGGACTTGGGGAAATATATGCATATTGAATTTATACCTAAGTAATAACCATGATTAAATACAGAATTATTACTTTACTTTGAACGAGCCTCGTGGGGAGGGTCATCGTCGCCACTAATAATAACCCACAATCATCCTTTCAGAATTTATTCATGTGAAATCTATCTTTTGGCCATCCCGTGGGGGGAATTTCTCCAAAATAATTCACAAATAAATAAATCATGGAGGTCAAAATTAATTCAATTTTATTATCCGGAATAAAATTGTCAATTAATTGTTTAAACATACTTAGTAATTTTTGAAGGTGAGATTTTTGAAAATATTTTCTCATGCATCGCATATTTAAACACAATTTAAATAAGCATAAAATAATGCAAAATATCAAAACAAAAAATTAAACACATTGGGCACATATATCCAATTGTCACAGTTAGTTTTTGTCATGTCTTGATCTTGAGAAATCGTCTTTATGGCCTTCATCGTTCGTCTCGAAAAGCTCCCACTTGACCGTCTCGAAAAAAAAAACACCACGTCCAGTCACGTCATCGAACAGCTCGTGGGTCGGAGTGCACGCCTTGCACTCCCGGCGTGTCGTCGATCCGGCCCATGCGCGTCGGCAAGATAAGCACACCGACGACGTCGCATCTATGCCTTCGGCACATCTGGCGGCCCGGCGCGCGTACACGCGCTTCGCCCATGCCGGATCCCCTACGTGCCACCCGCCCCGCCCGCGCCTTCATCCATCTTACCGTCTGCGCACTTCCGATTCCACCGGCCGCTGCTCACGGCCGGCTTCGATCCTACAAGACTTTCGGCCGATAAACCTACGCCCGCTTCCACTGCTTCTTATCTGCATACCAAGGTGATTCAGCATCATACGTACAGGCCTCCTTGCCGCATTTTCGCGGCCGACGCCGCTTGCGCCCGATTAGGATTAAATCTTTTAATTTTTCGTCTCATGCTCAGTTTCCGATCAGGTTACGCATAATTTATTTCTTAAAAAATAAATAAACCTAGATCTAGACTAGTCTATTACATTGAGCAGATCAAACAAATCTAATCTACTCGTGGATTTTCTCTCGAGGCAAAAGCGACCGAAGCTTGAATCAAATTAAAAACCACAATTTATATGCATGCATAAATATAAACATTCATCAAATGCCATGACAATTGGATACCTGCAAAAAAGATCTAGCAATTATACTATCCAATTTCAATTTTAATGAACATGAATTAAATTACAATTTAAAACTTCAGAGCCCGAAACCGAGGCTCTGATACCAGTTGTTGGAGAATTATTTGCCCGGATCTATTCGGGATGAATATTTAAATACAAATTTAATTCTAACAATTATTACTAGCATGAATTGATCCTATATTAATTCAAATAATAATTCAACAACAAATCATGCATATAAACAGTTCACATAAATCCTACGCATGCGGAATTACAACGGGTTTACGTGAACTAACCTCTCGGAGTGACAACCGTTGAGAAGATGGATCCTGTTCACACTAACACACCAAAAGACCTTCTCAAGTATTCTCTTATCCTTGTTCAACAATCCGGTGGTAGGAACTCGCGAACAATTTAACAAAAGGAAAAAAAATAAAATTATGTTGCACCACCTTTGTGGATTTCTAATTTTTTCAACATATGGAATTGCACTTGGGGATAAAAAATCATCCCCTTTTTATAAGAGGGTGGTGGCCGATTTTTGCTAGGAAAATAGGAAGAGAAAATCTCTTTCTTGATCTCCAAGAAATCTTGAATATATATCCAGTATATTCTTTTCTCCATAATTAAAATATTCCATAAAATCCCACTCCCTTATTGTTATGGTATTCTCGAAATTTTAGGATAAAGATTCAAAGATTTGAATCTTCTTGAATTTATGAGATACACTTGTATTCCAAGAATACATATCTTCCATAATATTTTTTCAAGAAAATCAAGTTAATCTTTCTTTCCCTTTATTTCTCATAATTTTTGAAAATCCCACATAAATAACTAAGTGGGAGATTTCTTGAATTTAATGAGATAATCTTGTATTCCAAGAATACATATCCTCATTCCATAACAAAATTCAAAGAAAATCTTTCTCCCATTTTTATTCATGTTTTTCGAAAAAATTGGAAAAAATAAGCAACCATAATTTATTTTATTTTAAACACCTTTTTCAGTTATTGGACATTATGTTTGGGCTACTTGAGGGGCCTTTAGGAGAATTAAGATTGGACCTTCGAATGGACTTTGAATATCTAATATTGAGCCACAATATTATTCAAGCCCATAAATATTAATTAATCCCACTACATAATTAATATTGCACTATCCATCTTAACCCATATTACTGTTAATATGGCTCCCGGTTATTATTTCCCGTGTCTAAGATTATCTAGCCCATTAATTAATTCAAGCCACCGAAATAACTTTCCTTTAATTAATATCTTTTGTCCCTGGTTAAGGAACGGTTCAACATTATTATACATACCGGAAACTAATTCCACTTGCAAGATTTGGTATGATAAATCTTATGAACCTCCCAAGGGGGCAAATCGAACAAGCGTACTTGCACACGATTCTTCGTATTAAATCTTAGCAATCGCATGTGACCAATAATATTGCCCAAGATATAAAGTATTGAATCTCATTGATTCTATACCCTTCATAAGTCAAAGCAAAAATTACTAACCACACACGATCCTATTTAAGGGACGAAGATTATGAAATAACGAACCACTGATGTCTAATTCTTCCTAATTCAGTGCTGAAGAATTTATCCTCTTGTAGGTCCTATTCAGTGCATCAGTCATGCACTAGTGTAATCTCTTGGTCAAGACAAGCCAATCTGAGCCTTACATTTCAACCTTTCACGATGGATTGTTCATTTCCATCTAGGTCGTGAACAACGTACTTTTGGTTACAATGGACTGTTAATTTAATCTTCTGTGATTTGGTATCACTAAATTAACTACAATGTAACTCGTACTGTTTATTGAACAGTTATGCAGTAAATATATGTAACATTCAATATTATTTAAAACATCAGTGATAAATAATTTATTTCAGTAAATAAGTCAAAAATTCAGTTTGGTTATACAAAGTAAAAGCATACTTTCCAGTATAACCCCAACAATCTCCCACTTATACTCAAAGTCTGCTTTTAAGTATACTACAACATATCTCGTGTAGTTCCTAATGCGTGATATCTAATGTCACCTACACGAACCTAATAATATCTCCCACTTATACTCAAAGCAGATTGACAACGGTCTTGACACCCATTCCTTCTACATGTCTCTCGAATGTGTTCTGAGGCAGACCCTTTGTGAATGGATCTGCTAGGTTGTCTTCTGACGCGATCTTTGCCACCTCTATGTCTCCTCTCTTAACTATTTCTCGTATAAGATGATATTTCCTTTCAATGTGTTTGCTGGCCTTGTGGGCTCTTGGTTCCCTTGAATTTGCAACTGCTCCGGCATTATAACAGTAAACAGTGATTGTGATGGGCAAATTCAGAACTACATCCAAGTCCACTAGGAAGTTCTTGAGCCAAACCGCTTCTTTCGCTGCCTCATGGGTGATGGTGGCATCGTGGGTGACCCGATTCTTGTGCTCGCATGGTGGTTATTCGCACTCATGAGGCCCGACCCTTGTGGTCATTCGGTGAGCGCGGCCGCAAGCCAAACGCCACAGCCTTGATTCTATGCTCGCCCTAAAGAGCGAGCACACTCTTCTGCTCTCCACTCTTCCGGATCTTTGTTAACCGACTACGCGTGCTCTCTCCCAGATAGGTCGCTCTGCTTGCTTGGAAAACGCTGCCGTAGGCCAAGTGTTTTGGTCATTGCTTTCTGATCGCCTTCAGAGGCGAGTAGGTCCTCCCTTCCCTGTTCGTCTGGGTGTTGTCTTTCCTCATCTGTTCGTCTGATTTTCTGCGTGGCCATTACCTGTGGTTGCCTGTCTTGGTGAGTGGTCACTAGTTTGCCTGGAGGGCATAATTTTTGCGATGTGATGGCTTCTAGCGCTTAGAACCCTCTGGTCGCCCGAGCTGGCTAGAACAGATGAATGAGCGGAATGTGTATCTAGCTGGTAAGTACATGTCTGATGGGCTAGCGGGCACTTTTAGTTTACTGGTCCACGTGTTCGTCCATGTACACGTGGCAAAATATTCCTGACCGAGCACAACAATACCCCCTAGTCTGGTTGTCTGTGCTAGTCACGGGGACCAGACTGTTTGTCTTTCTTTTTTACGAACCGAGGCAATATCTCGATTTTGTTCATTTTGCGTTCCCCCATGGTGTCAGGCTTCCTTATTGGGGCGCGCGGAATCCGAGGCTTGACTTTAATGGGTTTTCTTTGAAATATTTTTATTCAAGAAACCCTATTGCTTCTTAAGTATAAATACTTGCCTTCATTTTTTTTTCTTCCTTCCATTCTTCTCCAATCGGCCGCCCCTCTCTTTCCACTATCAAAAAATTCCGGTGACCTCCACTTCTACGGCGAAGAGCTTTTTTAGGTAATTATTTCTTTTTTTCTTCTTCAATGTCCATGTCTTCATTGTCCAATTCTTCGAAGAGCCCCCGGTCGTGACTTCCTCGCGTCGCATCCGTCACCGCCTTCAGTTGGACTCCAGCGGGACTGGCTGTTCATCGGCAGACATTTTGCGGAGCGTGCGCCGTTGAAGGGTTCGACAACTGTAAGCGGTGTTGTCCTCGTTGTCCGACGAGAAAATAGACGAGGTCGAGCGGGAAACAACCCGATCTGATTTTGTGGAGTCGGAGGGCGAAGGCCCGTCTAATCAACAACGAGATTTAGGAGATGGGGTAGATGACAATGTGGTCGGTGGGCTGGAGAGTGATGGGTTAGGCGAACATAAGAATGGTCGGGTTGGTGAGTATAAATCTGGTCAAGTGGGCGAGCATGCATCTGGTCAAGTGGGCGAGCACACCGTTGTGGTAGGGAGCGTGCAGGGCGAGCGGGGTGACGAACCACCACTCGGTGTACCCCATAGCCCAATTTACGCCGATTATGTCGCTCGGTATATGATAGAAAGAGCCCAACAACCTTGTTGTAGGCGCAAGAAAACCCAATTGTTGGGATTATACTGAAAAGTATGCTTTTTACTTTGTATAATCGAAACTGAATTTTCAGACTTATTTACTGAAATAAATTGTTTATCATCGATGCTTTAAATATGATTGAATGTTATATATATTTATCGCATAATTGTTCAATAATTAAATGACGTGTTACTCAGAGTTAATTTAGTGATACCGGATCACGGAAGATTAAATTAACAGTCCCCTTGTACTAAAAAAGTACGCCATTCAAGACCTAGATGGAAATGAACAACCCATCATGAAAGGTTGAGGTGTAAGGCTCGGATTGGTTTTGTCTTGACCAAGAGATTACACTAGTGCATGGTGATCTTGTTGAATAGGACCTGGGAGGATAAATTCTTGAGCCCGAACAAGGAAGAATTAGACCTCGGTGGTTCGTTGTTTCTTAACCTTCAATCCCTTAAATAGGATCACGTGAGATTGGTAACTATTGCTTTGACTTATCATGGGTAGCGAATCGGAGAGATTCAATACTTTTTATCTTGGACAATATTATTGGTCACATGTGATTGCTAAGATTTAATCGAAGAAGAATCGTGTGCAGAAACGCTTTGCTTGATTTGCCCCCTTGGGAGGTTCATAAGTTTTATCATACCAAATCTTGCAAGTGGAATTAGTTTTCGGTATGGATAATAATGTTGAACCGTTCCTCGACCAAGGACAAAAGATATTAATTAACGAAAATCTATTTCAGTGGCTTGAATTAATTAATGGGCTAGATAATCTTAAACACGGGAAATAATGACCGGGAGCCATATTGACTGTAATATGGGTTAAGATGGATAGTGCAATATTAATTATGTAGTGGGATTAATTAATATTTATGGGCTTGAATTATATTGTGGCTCAATATTAGATATTCAAGATCCATTAGAAGGTCCAATCTTAATTCTCCTAAAGGCCCCCTGAGTAGTCCAACAAATAGTCAAATAACTTAAAAAGGTGATTAAAATAAAATAAATATTGTTGCTTAATTTTCCAACAAAAAATTTCGAAATTTATAGATATGTTGGGAGAAAGATTTTCTTTGAATTTTGTTATGGAATGAAGATATGTATTCTTGGAATACAAGATTATCTCATTAAATTCAAGAAATCTCCCACTAGGTTATCTATATTGAAATTTTCAAAAATTTGGAAATATAATGGTCAAGAAAGATTTTCTTGATTTTCTTGAAAAGATATTATGGAAGATATGTATTTCTTGAAATACAAGAATATCTCATAAGTTCAAGAAGATCCAAATCTTGGAATCTTGCACATTAAAGTTTCGAAATTTATCCATAATTGAGGAGGTGGAATTTTTGTGGAATATTTTAATTATGGGAAAAAGAATATAGAAGATATATTCAAGATTTCTTGGTGACCAAGAAAAGTCTTTTCCCACATTGTTTTTCTACAAGAATTTCGACCAACTCCTCTCCTATAAATAGAGGATGATTAGTTCATTCCCAAGTACAATTCCATGTGCTGGAAATATTAGCAAATCCACAAAGGTGGTGCAACAAAGTTTATTTTTTTCCTTTTGGTAATTGTTCGACGAGTGTCCTTCCACCGGATAGTTGAGCAAGGGCTAAGGGAATACTTGGGAAGTTCTTTTGGTTAGTCCGTCCGACCGAAGTCACTGCCATCCTGAGAGGTACGCTCACGTAAACCCGTAGATTCCGCATGCGTAGGTTTTACGTGGCTTTTTATATGCATGATATGCTGTTGCAATTATTATTTGAATTAATATAGGATTAATTCATGCTAGTAATAATTAATGAATTAAATTTATATTTAAATATTCACCCCGAATAGATCTGTGCAAATAATTCCCCAGCACCAATTTCCTGCTAGTTCGATTAAGAGTATAATGCATAGAGATTGGTTAAATCAGTTGTACCAGAAATATGAGACCCCTAAAGATGTTTTATTTTGGGTTCCGGGGAAAAATGAGCGAGCCGATCAACCTTCGATGGGCTGTGTTGCTGTTAATGTAGATACCATGGAGGCGGGCCTCCGATTCCCGCTGCACCCGGCGATTTCCTATTTGCTTGTCGAGTGGGGAATCACTATCACACTGTTGATGCCGAATGGGTGGCACATGTTGATGAGTTTGTTAACTCTATTTGGTAAGATGAAACCTCGGTACTACCCGACTGCTGTTGAGCTTACTCGTCTGATTCATTTGACCCGCCCTCGAGGCGAGCACGGGTGGTTGTATGTGCAAGCGAACACGGGCTGTAAGATTGTGGAGCGGGTTCCAAACAAAATCAGGGACTGGAAGGATAAATTCTGGTTTGTCGGTGGAGATTGGAAAAGTCCCGCTTCGGGTTGTGATCGTCTTACTCGGCTCGACATTCCTACTGATTTCGGACTTTGTTCCAGTAAGCATATCAATTTGTACCTTCGAATATGTACTGATTTTAACTTGTTTATTTGGTTTCAGGGCTCAAGGCGGCTTTGGACACGGAGGCGAGTGATGGATTTTACAGTAGTATCTGGCAAATCGACCTCGAGTCTTATTCTGCTCGGACGGTGAAAAAACTGAATAACCCGGACGAGAGGAAAAAAGTTGGTTTGTACATTCCTCCTCATCATCTGGTTGCCCTTAATCCCGCTGGTATGGAGCGTTGTGCTTGTTTTTCCTTAGATTTATTTTGCTCAAACTTATAACATTTATAAATCGTTTCCAGCCACTCCCGGTCACTATTGTCGTAAGCTCCATCGAACACACGAGAATGGCAAAACAAAAGAATCCTCGAGAACTGGAGAGGATTCAAGCTGAGCGATGAGCACAGCAAGCTACTCGTGGGGGGTCGAACTCCGCTGATAGACCGGTTGGGCGTACTGCGGGCACAGAGTCCCACCCGACTAAGAAACTCAAATCCCATGGGGGGAAATCGGGCGAGCGAACGACGCTCCCCGAGTGACGGTGGAAGCGACCACTGCCCCTACCCCCGAGAAGCGGGCAAAATCGTCAGAGCCAAGTTGTGGGTCCGTTCGCAAGGAAGGGGATATTTTTTCTTTGGTTGGAACCCCGCCCCAGCACGTAAGTAAGTTTTGCGATTTTCATTGTTGTTTCTATCTTGATATTGGTCTCGTTTAATTTCTCTATCCTTCTTCGCTTATTTTTATGTATGATTCTTCAGGATGGCGGATATCAAGAAAAAATACCCGGCAGAATTGGTCAACCACACTCTGGCTAGCCCGGAAATAGAGATTGAGGGCGCCCCAGAACACGTTTGCCTGGCCGCTGAAGGCCCACTTCGAGCTTGGACCACCGTACTCGAGAGTCAAACTGCTCCGATGTCGGCTGCGGATTCGATGCAGATGGCCTTCGTCCTCCAACAACAAGCTGCTGTGATTGGCGAGCGAGCCCGATTGAAAGTGATCCGACTGCTCCAGGATGTGTCCGTTCTGATGGATCAAAAGAAAAAACTGCATGTTGAGAAAAACCAAGCTGAGGACAAGGTGGATTTGCTTCAGAAAGAGCTGGACGAGGCTAAGAAAACCGTACTCGATCAGGATGAGCAGATTGACAAGCTGAAAAAAGAACTAGAGGCCAAAGAAAAAAACAACCAAGAGCTGAGTGTTCATCTGCACCAGGCCGTAGAAGAGAACACCAACCTTGGTGTTAAGATGTCGAAGATGTTCACAGAAGATTATCATCAGGAGATGATCAACTTCTCCTATGCTTATGCTTTTGCGGATGCCGTGCGCACAACTCGTCGTGTCTTTCCGGTCGACCAGCTCAAGCCATTTAAAACCGATCTGAAAGAATGGTTGGTCGACTATCCTCCGGTCCCTGGTCACGATCTCCCTTTTGTCGACCTTCAGGATATTGGTATGGACTTCTCATTTTTACCAGAAGGGGTTCTGGTAGTTGATCCTCCTAAGGATGAGACGTTCAAGGAGCCGGTGGATGGCGATCACAACATGGGCGAGCAGGTTGGAGACAAAGTTCAAAGTGTCGAGCATACTGCTCGGGAAAGTGGCGAGCATAACGCTCAGAGTGGCGAGCATGGTACTCATGGTGGCGAGTAAGTCATTCAAGGATAGAAAACTCCTCTTACTACTCTTCCTCTGGTGACTTCGATGTTTTTAGGCTTTTTCTGGTTTGTAATTTGAAGTTTCTTTGTGTTAGGCTAGGATTGGCTTGTTTCTGTTCGGCCGGTATGGCCTTTTTGATGTTCGACTCCTAACGGGTCTTCTTGTGTGTTTGGCCGTTAGCACCTGTTTTTCCGTATAAGAATTGAACCATCTGATGTGTCTGTGTTTGCCTTGACTTCATTTTATGATTGTCTTACGTTGGTGCAATCATGATGGTTGGCTTATTTAGGTGCAACCCGTTCTCGTTCGCGATCGGCTTACGTAAATGGTGATCACTTCTGCTCTGGTTGTCTTATTTATGGCGCGACCTATGTAGTCAATGCGTGCTTTGTTGTGAGCATGGTAAGCACACGTTCTTTCTCCAAACAAACACAAACTCTGCTCTGTCCGATTCTTGTTGGATTATGGTCGTCTTATTGCGATGCGACCCGATTACGCATGGCAAACAAATGAGATAAACGAGCAAACACTATGCAGGATATTCTTAATCTCTTAGGCCCTTGTCCATACTAGTTAAAAACTTCTTTTTTGTAGACAAAACTTACTTACAACTTTACACCCGTGTAATAACCTTATTGGTGCCTTGATGCTCTGCATTTAGCTGGATTTTTAGATGTGTGTTCGACACCCCTTGCTCGGCTTTTGTGGTCGGCCAACTCGTCTTGGGCAAGCAGATGTTTTCTGGTCATGTGCTCGCAATCGGGCGAACACAGGCTTGTGCTCGACCTCGTTTTTCTATTACTCTCACCACTACTGATAATATTTTTTTCAAATTTGACGCATTCCATGAATAGGAAAGCGGAGTTCCATCCAACTCTTCCAAATCGTATGCTCCATTTAGCAAGCGCTCCGATACTCGGTACGGGCCTTCCCACGCTCTGCCGAACACACCACTTGGGACCCCCGTTGCTCGCCTGAGGACGAGCTCGCCGATTTTGAACCTGCGGATTCGAACTTTGGAGTTGTAGAATTTTTCTGACCTTTGCTTATACATGGCATTCTTAAGGTCGGCTTGGAATCTTTTTTCTTCAAGCAGTTCGTCGTTGAGGGAGAGTGCCTGATCATTGGTATGTTCGCCAAAACACATAGTTCGGTGGCTCGGGATTTTGACTTCTGCCGGAATAACTGCTTTCGTACCAAAAGCTAAAGAGAATGGAGTCTCGCCCGTGGATGTTCTGAAAGTGGTGTTGTTGATAGCTAGTAAAATCGGATTAATTGTGTGGAATATGGCTTTGTGGTAACTAGCTAATCAAACAATGAATCATCAAATGATTGAAAGTTATGAACTCAAGTATTGAAAGCAGGAAATAAAGTGCACGGAGACTAGGGCAAATGTTACCTCTTGTATTGATTTTTCGGACCGCTTTTTGGGTCTTAAGTGCCCATATTTAACTACATGGGAGAGTGCATTTCACTCTCTAGTTTTTCTTGTCGGGACATCAAATGGTCAAACTTCCATTTAATGCCCGGTACTTCATTTACATTAATTTTCGACATCTACTGGGAGCTCTTGAGAGCTCGCCTTAGTTAGTGGTTTGACACCTGGAAGGTCCTTGAGTCCTTTGGCGTAGTTCTCTGACCTTTCCCCAAACTGCGTAACCAACATCATCGTCTTGTAGCTCAAGCCATTGACTTAGCCGTATTTGGAGGGTTTTCTTGACTTAATACCACACTGCGACATTAATTTCCTTATGTACAAGTGAGCTCCTAGCGGACATTGTACTGTGGTACCTTCCGAACGAGTTTGGATAAGAGACCTCCTATAGAGAGCTTGCTGAGCTAGTTCAATGAGAGCTCATTGCGTGAGCTCATAGTGAGCTAGTTGATAAGTTTGTGAGAGAGCTCGATGAGGGCTCGTTGAGCGAGCTCATAACAACCTAGCTGGTGAGCTCCACGAGCGAAGTTAACGAAAGCTCTATGAGGAGCGAGCTCATGGTGACCTAGCTGATGAACTCATTGAGCGAGCTCATAACGAGCTCTTAACCCTTATTTTCATAAGGCCTTTTAAGAGCTTGATGACCTCGCTACTTGGGGTGGCGACCTCGGCCCTTTCTTGACGAGCTAGTATCCACCTCAAATGGGTGAGCTTGGAGAGCTTGGCCCAGTTATCTGATTGGGTTTCTTCACCTAAGCGGATGAAACATTAATGGGCTTGTGGCCGGATTAATAATGACACAACAGGTGCGATACGCCCACAAGGTTTCGGGTAGTTCCTCAACCCATCCCCCCTTAGAATCACCAAGTTTAGCCTTGAGGGTATGCTTGATGATTTTATTGACCGCTTCAACTTGCCCGTTCGACTGGGGATAGTATGGAGTGGAATAGTGCTTTTTGATTCCCCAGCGAGCACAATTCTGGCGAAATTCACTCCCGTTGAATTGCTTGCCATTGTCTGTCACTAGTGATTGGGGGAGCCCGAAGCGACATATGATGTTCTTCCAAACAAAATTCCACATTTTTTGTTCCGTGGCTTTCACAATGGCTTCGGCTTCCGCCCATTTCGTATAATAATCGACGACGACCACAGTGTTGGGATAACATATGCCAGGATCTATCGGGATGACCTCATAAACACAAATTTAAATTAACAATTATTACTAGCATGAATTTACCTAAGTGAATTCAAATAATAATTAATCCAACAACAACATGCAAATAAAATTTCACGTAATAGATCCTAGCATGCGGAATTTCTAGGAGTTTACGTAAACGTACCCGTTGGAGAGACGATCTGAGACATACATGATCAAGTATCTGGATACCCACCAAAAGTCCTTCTCAAGTATTCCCAAGTCCTCGTCCAATAACCCCGGTGGAAGGTTCTCCGATGAACGATTTATAAAACCAGGAAAATAAAATATTGTTGCACCACTTTTGTGGATTTCTAATATTTCCAACTCATGGAACTGTAGGGGGTGAAAAAATCCATCCCCTTATTTATATATAGAGGGGGGAACGAAATTTTGGTCTCAAAATAGGGTTAAGAAAGATCTTTTCTTGATCTCCAAGAAATCATGAATATATCTCATATATTCTTCTTTCCATGTGTATTTTTCCACAAAAATCTCACACCCTTATTTAGCCAAAATTTTGAAAATATTAGGAGATCCTCAAGATTGGATCTTTCTTGAATTTATGAGATATTCTTGTATTACAAGAATACATATCTTATAAAATCTTTCCAAGAAAATCAAGAAAATATTTCTTCCTATTATTACTCTATAATTTTCGAAAATTAACTATTAAAGAAGCCAAGTGGGAGATTTCTTGAATTTATGGGATAATCTTGTATTCCAAGAATACATTATCTCCTTTCCATAAAATCTTTTCAAGAAAATCCTTCTCCCTCTTTTCTTTAATATTTTCGAAAAAATAGAAAATATTGCAACAATAAATTTATTTTATTTTAAGCACCTTTTATTTATTGAACTATAATTTGGGCTACTTGAGGGGCCTTTAGGAGAATTAAGATGGACCTTCCAATGGGCTTCTGAATTCCAATATTGAGCCACAATATAATTCATCCCATTAATATTAATTAATACCACTATATAATTAATATTGCACTATCCAACTTAACCCATATTACGGTAATATGGCTCCCAGTTATTATTTCCCATGTTTAAGATTATTTAGTCCATTAATTAATTAAGCCACTGAAAAGCTTTATATTAATTAATATATTTATCCTTGGAGTAAGGACAGCCCAGCTTTATTATCCATACCGGAAAATTAATTCTACTTGCAGGATTTGGTATGATAAAGGTTCCGGGCCCACCAAGTGGACCAATCAAGCAAGACTTTTGCAAGCAAACGATTCTCTATATTAATTTAGCAACTGTCGTGCAATTAATATTATTGCCCAAGATATAGGGTATCGAAGTCGCAATGATTCTCTTCCCATTTATAAGTCAAAGCAATAACTACTAATCACACACAGTCCTTATTAAGTGACAGATATTAAGAAATCAACAACCACTAAGGTCTAACTCTTCATCCCTTAAGTCAGTGCGAAAGAGTTTATCCTCTCTGTAGGTCCGCTTCAGCGCATCGAATGCACTAGTGTAATCTCTTGGTCAAGACAAGTCAATCTGAGCCTTACACATCAACTTATACGAATAGATTGTTCAGATCTATCTAAGTTGTGAATCACGCACTCGTTTATAAGGAACTGTTAAAGTGATCTTCAGTAATCTGGTATCACCACGTTAACTACAATGTAACGCGTGCTACGAACGGTTTGCAATAAATATATATAACATTCAATCATATTTAAAGCAACAGTGATAAAAAATTTATTTCAGTAAATAAGTGTTTAATACATAGATTATACAAAGTAAAAGCATACTTTCACGTATAACCCCAACACACAGCAAATCTTACCCCCGATGTGCCAGTGGGGAAAGGGTCGATCAAGTCGATCCCCCACTTGGCAAATGGCCATGGGCTGTAGACGGAAACAAGTTCTTCTGGCGGACTATGAATAATCGGGGCATATACCTGACAATCATGACACGCGCGAGCATAGACGAGCGAATCCTTTTTAAATGTGGGCCAGTAATACCCTTGTCTAATCGCCTTGTAGGCTAGAGCATGTCCACCTGTATGATTCCCACATACCCCGGAGTGAATTTACACGAGAATTGTATGGCCTTCTTCCGGCGTTACACATTTTAACAATGGAAGAGAAAAACTTCGCTTATACAGGTGCCCGTCCAAAATGGTGTAGCGAGCAGCTTGCAAGCGTAGGCGAGCAGCCTGTGCTTTGTTCTCTGGGAGGACCCCACTTTGTAGATAGCTTAGAATCAGGGTCATCCATGTCTCTTGTTCGACCTCCATCTGGGCAATCACAGCTCTCGGGATGGATGGCGAGTATGTTGTGATGATCACAACATCTATTTAATTAGATACATCTTCTGCTGTAGCCAATCGAGCTAAAGCGTTCGCAAATGAATTCTCCATCCGGGGGAGCTGTTCGATATATACCTGCTCAAATTGCTCGAATAATTCTTTGACTAACAATTGATATTGAGCCATCTGCTCGCCCCGAGCCTCATATTCGCCCAGAACCTGATAGACGATTAGTTGGGAATCACTGTAAACCATCAGTTTCCGAACTCCCATTGCCATTGCCATGTGTAAGCCGCTGATCAGAGCTTCATACTCGGCCTCATTGTTGGTGGCTGGGAAGTCAAAACGAATGGCCGTTGAGAAAGTTTACCGAGTTGGACTGATGAACACCATCCCAGCTCCGACTTTTGTGCTCGTCGATGAACCATCGACGTACATGTGCCATTGTTGGTCGATTTCTTTTTCGGGTAGTTGTGGGTATGTTAGTTCGACCATAAAATTGGCCATGGCTTGACCTTTGATCGCCGTTTGAGGAGCGTATGTGATGTTGAACTGGCCTAGCTCCACAGCCCACTTTAGTAACCTTCCGACCGTATCCGGTCGATGCAAACTTGGCGTAGCGGGAAAGTGGTAAGAACTTCGACGGAGTGGTAAAAAAAATAAGCCCGTAGTTTGTGAACACTCATAACAAGAGCGTATGCTAGCTTCTCGAGAGGAGGGTAGCGGAGTTCAGCATCTTTTAATACTTGGCTGACATAATACATAGGTAAGTGGGGTCGTTTTTTCGCCCGGACGAAGCACAACACCGATCAGGTGCTCTTTCGGAGGCGCTGTGTACAAATATACCTTTCGCCTTGGTATGGGTTTGGACAAAATTTGAGTGTCTGCCAGGTACAATTTTAAAGACTCGAAGGCACTTTGGCAATGGTCCGTCCATTGAAACTGTACTTTCTTTAAAACATCAAAGAAAGGCTCACACTTATATCCGGCCCGTGATATGAATCGGTTCAGAAAAGCCAGACATCCCGTCAATTTTTAAACTTGCTTCACATTTCGGGAGCTTGCATGTCGAGCATAACTTGAATCTTTGATGGGTTCGCCTCGATTCCCCGTTGGCTGACCATATGTCCGAGGAATTTTCCCGAATGAACCCCAAAACTGCTTTTCTTCGGGTTTAGCTTCATATTATATGCCCGGAGGATATCAAACGTCTGTGTTAGGTGGGCGAGGTGGTCTTCTTTGTGTTCGGTTTTGACTACAATGTCATCGATGTACACCTCGACCGTCCGCCCTATGTGTTCATCGAACATCTTGTTCACCAACCTTTGATATGTTGCTCCGGCATTCTTTAACCCGAAAGGCATGCGCTTCCAATAGTACATGTTTTTTTTTCGTTGCAGAACAAGGTGCTTTCCTGATCGTCGGGATGCATAGGGATTTGATGATACCCGGCAAAGGCATCCATGAACGTCATAAGCTCATTCCCCGCAGTGCTGTCACGACCAGATAATCGATAGGCGATACGGGAAAATTGTCTTTGGGGCATGCCTTATTCAAATCGGTAAAGTCTATGCACAACCTCCAGGTTCCATTTGGTTTCGGACGAGTACAGGGTTTGCTAGCCATTCTGGGCATTTGACTTCCCGGATGAGCTTGTTGTCGAGCAACTTTTTAACTTCGGCATCTAGAGCTGCGTATTTCTCCGGACCGAACTTTCTTCATTTCTGAATTATTGGTTTGTGTTGGGTTGATATTGAGGTGGTGGCATGCATGCTTAGGATCGATGCCGACCATGTCCTCATGCGACCATGCAAACACATCCAAATTTTTTCGGAGATACGAGATCATTTCGGTCCGGAGCGGTTCTGGGAGTTCTGAGCCGATGAAGATTTCCAAATATGGCCTGGCCGGATCGGCCATGACAGACTCCAGCTGCTCGATAGGCATTGCTCGTCTTTTCTTTTGTTTCCACCGGGGATCTATGTTAGACCCCCGGTGCTCATCTTCGACCTCCATAGGGTCAAAACCTATGCGAGGTTCTAAGTCCGGTAACTCGTGATCAGATTGTCTATTGGGCAGATCTATACTCATGGGATCGGGGACCTGTCTGGTCGCCCCGGGCTCTGTGCTCGCCCGGGGAGTTATATTAGCCTGGAATGGTGTGTTCGCCTGTTGGCTTGAACCTCCGACTTCCCATGCTAGTTCTACCATGCTGACAGTATTTTGTCTTTTTGGTACGCATGATAATAAACAATCTCGAGCTTTTTTCTGATCGCCTTTTACAATGCCCGTTCCATCAAGAGTTGGAGATTTAAGACAATAGTAATAGGTCGAACAAGCTGCTTTAAATTCCTGGATGAATGGGCGACCTAAGAACCCATTATAGGTAGATGAAGCATAGACGATTACAAAGTCTAGCATTTTTGTTTTCGTCGGATCTCCAAATTTAAAGTTGACTCTAGCTCGACTCCTAACCTGATCATACCATAGGGCAGGGTTATAGATTCCCCAAAACCCATGATGGTGTGATCACATGGTTCTATATATATACTTAGATCCCCAACCTGCTTCTCCATTTGGTGCAGAGTGTTAACGAACAGAATATTCGCATATGCTCCTGTGTCGACCAGAAAACGATGCACCTTCAACCCGAGAAGACGAGCACTGATGGTTAAAGAGTCATTATGGGGGTGATTATGCCGCCGAGATCATCTTCTGAGAACATGATTTGGTGAGAGGGTGGCGTCTTTAGGCGATGTGCTCGCCACGTTCACCGATGAATGCCTTACACGGGCGCGATCTCCATCATTTTGATAGGGAAGGTGCCTGATAGCAACCCCCCACAGGGCCGTGATTCGGATGGATCATGTTGATTTCCTGCCCCTCCCGACCTTTGTTCGTGGTTAGGGCCCCTTTCTTCGGTAAGTCCAGCTATCGGCAGAATTCCTCCTGATCACTGCCGGACACCTCTTCCGCCTTACACTTTCTCTTCTGATCGCCCGACCTCTCACGCCGAGTTTCTCTATTCACCGGCTTCTTTATATATTGGGTAAGACGATTTTCCTCATATAACTTCCAGAGCTGTCGCATGAGGTCACGACACTCATCTGTATTGTGCCAGATAAACTCATGGAACGAGCAGAACTTGGAAGGATTTAGATGAGTTTTATCTCAGAGAATGCACCGGGGGTTTTCCAACATATCTCGGTCATTGATCTGGTTATATACTGTCTCGGCCGAGACCCCGAGAATACTCTGAAGCGCATGTGTTTCGGCCCCTGCTTCAAATGGTTTGAAGGATCCCGGGGTTTGTACCTCTTCGCTTTTGTTGGTTTCTTTCCGCGATCACCTTCCCGGTCGCCCTCTTCTCTTCTTTTTTCGGGCGAGCAAGTCTTGCATCGTTATAATCTTGGTTGCTCGCTCGCAGAATTCGGCATATGTGTTCGGTCATTCCTGATGCATGGCCTTCCACATGTTCGTATTCAGGGTCAAACCTCCGACCACCGTTAGGATCTTGGCATCCTCTTCGACGGGAGCCCCATCATACAGACATTTATCGAACCTTTCCATGTACGATCATCTCCCTTGAGTTGGGAAAAACGGCCCTGGCGATAAACATAGATGAGAAATGGGACAGAATTTCGTCCCCAACTTGGAAGACGGATGGACGATGAGAAAACCACCTATGTTTGATCACCCAAAGTCATGGGGAATGAATGCGTTCGTCGGCCTACGGGCATCATAAAAATCCAAGTATTTGCTGAGGTGAACATGTGGGTCAGACTCAGCATCGAACATAGGGATTGGTGGTCGGTTCTTTGCCACATTTTCTTGTACTTCGGCTGCCATGATCACCGGTGTTAGGGGCGAGCTTGGCATCGTGCCTGCCCGCGGGAGTCCTTTCGTTGCGGCCAGGTCGGCCTGTAAACTCTCGATTGCTTTATGCATTTCTACAAATTTTGTGGAACTGACAGACTTGGATCGGGGTTGTGTCCCATCATGAGGACCCGGGGGGTTAGGCTCATGATGGGGCAGTCCCCCTTTCCGTGTCCGTCCTTGACTACCCAATCGATGATGGATAGACAATTTAGTTTCCACCGATTTCCTGTTCACCTTCGGGTGCGGGCGATCATGAGAGGAGTTTGGAAGGGCGGCATGTTCGTCTCCGTTTCTCTCCACCGCCTATGATTCGGTCTTTAACGAAGAGCCTCAAAAGCGTCAAACGCCCATTATACGGACTCCTTTCGCTTCGTCGTCCGACATATCCATTGACCTTTTTGTTGGCTGCTTCACGCAACTTTCATATTAACTTTCTCGCTATCAAGTGTGTGCGAGCATCGATCATCATCATCTTGAACCTTCAACTTGGCCAACTCTTTTTCGTCCTTCTCTTTCTGTGCTCGCAGCAAGAAAGTGATGGCCTTTGTAGTGGCCATCGGATCGTTGGTGATATCCTCAAGATTGATGGTTTCCACGGTCTGATTTTCGTGAGGCTGATGTTGAACCTCTTTCTGAGCGTGAGGTCGGCTCTGTCCCGACCTCTCTATCTGAGTATTCCTAGATTGAGGCATTATATTTCTTTTTTCTGCCTTGGTTTTTTAGGATTGTGTTTGGGCTGATTTTTTTGGCACCCTCCTTCTAGCTCCAATTATTGTAAGTCGTGTTGCGTGAAAAATATGATGTGGCGATGTATGTGATGACTTAACAAATAAAATATCGATGTGTCAAACACTGTGTGTGTGTATGACGAGCACAACTATATGTAGGATAATAACACGGATTTGATAACCCACTTCGTCAAAGTTGACTACGTCTGGGGGCGTACCAAGCCAGGGTTATATTATTTATGGTTTGGGGAGTGCGTCGAGCACAATATGTTAGTGACGATCACAATGGTTATGTGGGAGGATAGTTGATACAAGAGTTACCTTCGGAAAATTTCTGAACCTTTCTTTTGTTCTTTTTGGGTCTATTTATAGTGCTTGGATGAGCTGGTGGTGTCCTAGCTAGCATGAGCTGGCGATTTCTTAACATAGACGAATCTATATGGTGTTGCCACGTTTCCTATTCGTGCTTCTTTGGTTGACATTTGTCTTTACTTGCTTAAGAAGTATCCGACTTGTCATCCAAGTGGTGATGGTGGCGTCGTGAGTGACCCGATTCTTGTGCTCGCCTGGTGGTTATTCGCACTCATGAGGCCCGACCCTTGTGGTCATTCGGTGGCGTGGCATAAGCCAAACGCTTGACCTTGATTCTATGCTTTCATTTCTAAAGGCGGCGCACAACTTCTCGCTCTCCACTCTTCCGGATCTTTGTTAACAGACTACACGTGCTCGCTCCCCGATAGGTCGCTCTGCTTGCTTGGAAAACACTGTCGTAGGCCAAGTGTTTTGGTCATTGCCGACGATGCGGAGGCGAAAGCAGTCCTCCTTCCATGTTCGTGCGGGTGTTGTCTTTCCTTGCCGTTAATTCCGATTTTTCTGCGTGGCCATTACCTATGGTTGCCTATCTTGGTGAGTGGTCACTGGTTTGCCGGGAGGGCATAATTTTTGCAATGTGATGGCTTCTGGCGCTCAGAACCCTCTGGTCGCCCGAGCTGGCGAGCACAGATGAATGAGAGGAATGTGTATCCAGCTGGTGAGCACCTGTCTGATGGGCTAGCGGGCACTTTTAGTTTACTGGTCCACGTGTTCGTCCATGTACACGTGGTAAAATATTCCTGACCGAGCACAACAATATCTATATATTAATTACAGATCATGAATCATGCTGGCCAGGAATCTGTGGTAAATAACTTTACTTCATGGTTTCATTTTACTTAAAGTTAGATATCATAATCGATATATATCTGCATATATATAGACTAAAATTTGTATGAGGCGGTTTCATTCAAAAGACGTGTATAAACGATCTGAAAGTGTAGAAACAAAGATATCTTCGATGACGAAGTCCTAAACCAAATCCAAGTGACAACTGAAATCAAGACAAGATTATGGTCGTGGCTTTCAGCAAAATTTAATTTCATGGCATGAGATCGTATACATTTGTAGATTGGCTAGCTAATCCATATGCCTGTTGTGGTGTAGTTAATAATACTTAGGGGTGTTTGCAAAACCTTATAGTTTTAAAGAAATGATTAAAATTAGTGATTATAGAAAAAATGATTAATAATAAAAGTTGATAGTGTTTGTAAAAAAAATTAAAAGTAAAAAAAAAAGATTAATAAGCTACTAAAAGCACTAGGGGTGAGCATCGGTCGGTTCGGTCCCCGAACCAAACTAAATTGTAAAAACCGAAATTGAAATGTTTAAAAAATATAAAATCAAACCGAAACCGAATTGTAGTGGAACCAAACACAAACCGGACCAAATTTTTTTGGTTCGATTCGGTTTTGAACCGAAAAAACCGAAATTCATAATTCGCAAGATGCTAACAAAATGATTGTGTTCTTAAGCTGTAACAACTAACAAAGCAAAAACATTATGCATGAGCAATATGTCAAACTCATTAAATATACTCATAATATAAAGACATATTCATAAGTTCATAACACAAAAAATAAATAATAACTAAAAGTTCATAATTCATAACCATAAATTAAACTTGGGGTGGTTGTCATTTGTGATGGCCAACTGAGAAGAGATAATGGGTCGTGTGGTAATAATGGGTATTATTCTATGTACAACTACTACTTATTAATTGATTTATTTAAGGATATTAATATTTATATATTAAGTAATTTTGGTTTTCGGTTTTTCCAAAATTTTATATTTTAAAACCGAAATCGGAACATTTAATTGAAAATCGAACCGAATTTAATATTTAGGTTCGGTTCAATTCAGTTCGGTGGCTCGGTTTTGACATATTTTTGCTCACCCCTAAAAAGCACCATCTTTTTGAAGCTTTTAGCTTATAGCTTATAAGAACTTATTTAAGTTACTAAAAGAGAAATAAAACACTTCAAATTGCTTCTGCAAACAATTCTAGGTGGCTATAATCATTTATAAGTTTTGCAAACACCCCCTTAGTCAACATCCTGTACAACATTGAATTGGTGGGGTGATTTTGCTCCAATTTTTTTCTGGGTGTATCTTTGGACTGGTGTACTTTATTTTTCTCTTCTTGTAAAGGATCGAGTCCCCTTGTACTCAGTATCTTTTATATATTTTTTAATTTGGCTGATACAAAAAAAAAAAAAGCATTGTATAAAATAGCAAAATTCAATATGCATTATTTTCAAAATGTTAAACCGTCATATGCCCAAATTATATTTTGTCTCATTATGAGACCGTCTCACACAAGTGTGCCTTGTTTTTACAAATTTTCAATATAATTTGATTTATTATTTTAATTAATAAAAAAATTTATCCTACATTTCGAACCTCAAATGTTAAATTTGACGTGCAAAAACGAATTCTACGACCATCATAGCTTAGTTCGTGTTTTGTGAAGTAACTATGGTGGCTGGGGTGTTGGGGAATAAGTTGCACAGATCTATTCTGGATGAATATTTAAATATAAATTTAATTCTTATAATTATTACTAGCATGAATTAATCCTATATTAATTCAAATAATAATCCAACAACAAATCATGCATATAATTAATTCACGTAAATCCTACTCATGCGGAATTTTAGGATGAATAACCTCTTGGGGACGGCAATGACTTTGTTTATTAGATACACCAAAAGAACTTCCCAAGTATTCCCTTAATCCTTGCTCGACTATCCGGTGGTAGGACGCTTGCGAACAATTAACAAAAGGAAAATAAACTTTGTTGCACTACCTTTGTGGATTTACTAATTTTTCCAGCACATAGAATTGTACTTGGGAATGAAAGAATCATCCCCTATTTATAGAGTGGAGGTGGTCGAATTTTTAGGGCAAAAATAATGTGGAAAAATCTTTTCTTGATCTCCAAGAAATCTTGAATATATCTCCTATATTCTTTTTCCCATAATTATAATATTCCACAAAATCCCACCTACTCTTTGTTATGGATTAATTTAGAAAATTATAGGGCAAGAATCCAAGATTTGGATCTTCTTGAATTTATGAGATATTCTTGTATTTCAAGAAATACATATCTTCCATAATATCTTTTCAAGAAAATCAAGAAAATCTTTCTTTCCTTAATTGGAAAATTTCCCTATGGATAACCAAGTGGGAGATTTCTTGAATTTAATGAGATAATCTTGTATTCCAAGAATACATATCTTCATTCCATAACAAAATTCAAAGAAAATCTTTCTCCCATTTTTATCCATAAATTTCGAATTTCATGGAAAAATAAGGCAACAATATTTATTTTATTTTAAACACCTTTTTCAGTTATTGGACTATATGTTGGGCTACTTAGGGGGCCTTTAGGAGAATTAAGATTGACAACAATATTATAGGGCAAGAATCCAAGATTTTGATCTTCTTGAATTTATGAGATATTTTTGTATTTCAAGAAATACATATCTCCCATAATATCTTTTCAAGAAAATCAAGAAAATCTTTCTTTCCCTTAATTATCAAAATAACTTTCCGTTAATTAATATATTTTGTCCTTGGTCAAGGAACGGTTCAACATTATTATCCATACCGGAAACTAGTTCCACTTGCAAGATTTGGTATGATAAAGCTTATGAACCTCCCAATGGGGCAAATCGAACAAGCGTACTTGCACACGATTCTCCGTATTAAATCTTAGCAATCACATGTGACCAATAATATTGCCCAAGATAAAAAGTATTTAATCTCGTTGATTCTCTACCCATGATAAGTCAAAGCAATAGTTACCAACCACACGTGATCCTATTTAAGGAACGAAGTTTAAGAAATAACGAACCACTGATGTCTAATTCTTCCTTGTTCGCATTCAAGAATTTGTCCTTCAGAGGTCCTATTCAAAGGCATCACCATGCACTAGTGTAATCTCTTGGTCAAGACAAGCCAATCCGAGCCTTACACTTCAACCTTTCACGATGGATTGTTCATTTCCATCTAGGTCGTGAATGGTGTACTTTTAGTTACAAGGGACTGTTAATTTAATCTTCTGTGATTTGGTATCACTAAATTAACTACAATGTAACATGTACGATTTATTGAACAGTTATGCAGTAAATATATGTAACATTCGATGATATTTAAAGCATCAGTGATAAATAATTTATTTCAAAGAATAAGTCCGAAATTAGGTTTTGATTATACAAAGTAAAAGCATAATTTCCAGTATAATCCCAACAATCTCCCACTTATACTCAAAGTCTGCTTTTAAGTATACTACAAGAAACATAGAACCCATTTTGGCTTTCATTCTTTGTTTGCCAAGAATGCATCCTTGCCTTGGATTGCCTCGTCATATGTCCATGGGTCCGATTCGTCTTGTCGGGGAATCAAGTCCGAGGACTCTCCTATTCCCATGAATCTTGGGCTGTTTCACAACCCTCCCACTACTTCTGACGAGTTAGGTTGTGTGTAAGTGTGTCGTTTGGTATGTCATCTTTCATGCGATTGGCATTGAGGTTAGCCCCCTTAGCTCATTTAAGGTAATCTCACTTACGGGTCTTCTTTTCGTTCATATAGTCTTCTTCCAAAAATCTAAAGTGGGTGCTTATTACCACCTTTTGATCTTGAACCATAGAACATACACCCTTTTGTTCCTAAAGGGGTATCCCACAAACAACCTTAATTCCGATCGAGGATCCAATTTACGGGCTTCCTTGTCCAACACGTGGGCGGACAACCCCAAATCTTCATGTGTCTCAAACTAGGCTTGCATGGGTCATCGGTCCACAATTCTTTGGGAGTTTTGGGAACCGATTTGGATGGCACCAAGTTGAGAATGTAGGTTGTTGTTTCCAAGGCATGACCCCGTAGCGACTTGGGGAAGATCCAAGATAACTCATCATAGATCTAACCATTTGGTTTTGTTGAGGGGTTCCGGTGCGATTAATGGGATGCAATCCCTTCATCGATAAGTAGTTTAAAAACTCATGTTGAGGTATTCGCCCACGACGGATCGTAGAGACTTGATACATTTTTCCCTATGATTCTCTGGCTTGAGCCTTAAATTCTTTGAATTTCTCAAAGGTCTCGATTTATTTCATAAGGAAAATATAACATTACCTTGAGTAATCATCAATAAAAGTGACAAAATACTCATAACCTCCTCTTGCTTTGGTTGACATTGGACCACATACATCTGTGTGAACGATCTCTAACACTTCTTTGGCTCTATTCCCTTGGCTCCAAATGCCCTCTTGGTCATTTTACCCTCCAAACATGATTCTCCGGGTTGGAATTGGTTCAACTTGGAGAAACTCCAAAGTGAATCTTTTCACCAACCTTTGGATCCTCTTTGGATTTATATGACCCAATCTTAGATGCCATAGAAGTGTCTCGTTTCACGTCGATGAACATTTTCTATTCTCGAAAAACAATTGATGTGTTATAGGATGCATTTCGTGAGTGGTGTGCGATTAATTGTATAGAGATTATTCGATAACGTTCCAAAGATAAATTTATCAAAAAAAGAGAAATGGTAACAACTTTATTAAAAGTAACCGAATATCCATCAAGAAAAAGTTTAGAAACCGAAAATAAATTCTTTTCTAAAATTGAGTATAAAAAACATCTCTTAAAATTAAAACTCATGTCTTCAAAAGATAGGTGCACAAAGATGCCATCTCAGAAGCATCGCCCGGTGTGATGAGGTCTCCCACTAAGTTGATGGTCCGTTTGAAATAAAAGTGAAACAAACATGATCATGGATCCCAAGATCCACCACCCATAAATGGGAGGCATACGCCGCTAAGCAAGTTTCAACAACTAGTGCGTGAGAATTACCTTTCTTTCCATTCCATTTTGGGTTGGAACAGTCGACTCTCGAGTGTCCTACTCTCCCGCTTTCCAAAACTTTCCTCATGCTTGATTCCATGCTTTTATTTGATGTTGAGTCCGCTTGGTTCAACTTTCTTCTCTTTTTCATCATCCTTATCACCACTTGACCTATGATGAAAAGAAGATTTGCTTTTTCCAAGTCCCTTTCCCTCTCAACCAAAGTGAGAGCATTTACAAATCATCATGTAAAATCTAGATCTTCCATTAGATAAAGATAGTGGTGATTATAGCTCTTTGGTAAGGATTGGAGAATGAAATCAATCTTAGTCTTGAAATCACATTTTTCGCCGAGGATCTCAAGTTCCTCAAATAACACCATAAAAACGTGAAATTTGTCCTTTTTTCCATTTTTAATTCCGCAAACTTTGGATTGCCATATGGGTCCGATGTTTTGACTCATAATTTTGAAAAGGTGTTTCAACGAAAAAAGATGTAATTGTATCCTTCATCAATTTATTTGCCGAACTCCCATTCACCATAAATCATCTCATCCCATATTCCCGCATCCTTAGTTGGTTTTTCGGTTTTCTTTGTATCAAGTACCCATTTGGAAGGTGATTGGTTAGATGAGTTTTAGTTTGTATTTCCAATCAAAATAGTTTTCACCAAGAAGCAAATTTTTTTGGATTAGAAAGGTTGCGACATGATGGTTTGAAATAAACAATAATATGCATAAGCACAAATATATCACAAGGTTCGATCACACATCATATTAAAATCTCAAAAAATATGAACATGCATCACCCAACATCTCAAAACAATTTAAATAAGCAACGTGGGTGGGTCATTATTTAAACACATTGGGTTACAAACAAGAACAATTACAAACCTTTAATAAAGATTAATTGTTGGCTCCCACTTGACCAATATAAAATCGACAGGACTTGGGGAAGTATATGCATATTAATTTTATACCTAAGTAATAACCATGATTAAATAGGATTATTATTTCGCTTTGATTCGTGGGGAGGGTCATCGTTGCCACTAGTAATAATCCACAATCATCCATTTGGAATTCATTATGAAAGCTAAAACCGTGGGGAATTTCTCCAAAAGAATTCACAAATAAATAAATCATGGAGGTCAAAATTAATTCAATTTTATTATCAGGAATAAAATTGTCAATTAATTATTTAAACATATTAGTAATTTTTTGGGGTGAGATTTTTTCATACACAACTCTCATGCAAACACATTTAAACAAATTAAATAAAGCATAAGATAACACAATAATAAAAAAGCAAAAGCGGAAAAATAAACATATTGGGCACAAATTATCCAATTGTCATGGTTTGATTTTGAAACGTCTTGAATTTCTCCCCCTCGTCGTCGAAAAAGAACTCCATCCCGAAATGTGAATGGACGATAATAGATAGATCCGTAAAGCCCACTTAGCAAGTTAGAATGGGTATTATTATATGTACAATTACTACTTATTAATTGATTTATTTAAGGATATTAATATTTATATATTAAGTAA
Source organism: Stenogyne calaminthoides (assembly GCA_037126765.1). Classification (NCBI taxonomy): domain Eukaryota; kingdom Viridiplantae; phylum Streptophyta; class Magnoliopsida; order Lamiales; family Lamiaceae; genus Stenogyne; species Stenogyne calaminthoides. The sequence goes on from JBBCBC010000002.1 coordinate 41,005,473, forward strand.
TTTCGGTTTTTGATTTTTCCTGGATTTTAAAATTTTATATTTTAGATGCCATAATTTATTTACAAAAATAAATAAACCTAGATTTAATCTATTAAAATCAAATCAAACAAATTAATAATATTTTTCACGAGGCAAAGGAATCGAGGTAATCAATTAAAAAACCACAATTTATATCATGCATAAATAAACACATTAAATTCCATGACAATTGGATACCGCAAAAAGATCTTTCTACTATCCAATTTCAAAAATGACCGAATTAAATTACTTTCAAACCGTTTTAATTTGTTGGGGAATAAGTTGCCGCAGATCTATTAGGGATGAATATTTAAATACAAATTTAATTCTTATAATTATTTAGCATGAATTAATTCTATATTAATTCAAATAATAATCCAACAACAAATCATGCATATAATTAATTTACGTAAATCCTAAATGTGGAATTCTACGAGTTTACGTGAACGTCTCTTGGGACGATAATGGCTTTGTTTATTAGACACACCAAAAGAACTTCCCAAGTATTCCTTAATCCTTGCTTTCGACTATCCGATGGTCGAACAATTAACAAAAGAAAAATAAACTTTGTTGCACCACCTTTGTGGATTTACTAATTTTTCCAAAGACATGAATTTACTTGGGAATGAAAGAATCATCCCCTATTTATAGAGTGGAGGTGGTCGAATTTTTAGGGCAAAAATAATGTGGGAAAATCTTTTCTTGATCTCAAGAAATCTTGAATATATCTCCTATATTCTTTTTCCCATAATTATAATATTCCACAAAATCCCTTTTATTCTTTTGTTATGGATTAATTTGAAAATTAAGGGCAAAATCCAAATTTGGATCTTGAATTTATGAGATATTCTCGTATTTCAAGAAATACATATCTTCCATAATATCTTTTCAAGAAAATCAAGAAAATCATTTTTCCCAAAAATTTTCGAAAAATTTCCCTATGGATAACCAAGTGGGAGATTTCTTGAATTTAATGAGATAATCTTGTATTCCAAGAATACATATCTTCATTCCATAACAAAATTCAAAGAAAATCTTTCTCCCTTTTTTATCCATAAACAATTACATGGAAAAATAAAGGCAACAATATTTATTTTAAATTATAAATATAGGAGAATTAAATTTGGATTTGAATTATCAATTTGAGCCACAATATTATTCAAGCCCATAAAAAATTAATCCCACTACATAATTAATATTGCACTATCCATCTTAACCCATATTGTCAATAATTTATTACGTGTTTAAGATTAAAATTAATTAATTCAAGCCTTGAAATAGCTTTCCGTTAATTAATATATTTTGTCCTTGGTCAAGGAACGGTTCAACATTATTATTCTAGGAAACTATTTTTGGTATGAGGGAACCTCCCAAGGGCAAATCGAATTATTTTTGCACACGATTCTCCAGTATTAAATCTTAGCAATCAGATGACCAATAATATTGCCCAAGATAAAAGTATTTAATCTCGTTGATTTTTACCCATGATATTCAAAGAAATAGTTACCAATATATTCATTGAATAGCGAAGAAAATTTAACAAGGTTAATTCTTCCTTGTTGGGATTCAAGAATTTTCATTTTATTAATCTCTTGGTCAAATTAAAAAGTCCGAGCCTTTACACTTCAACCTTTCACGATGGATTGTTCATTTCCACATGAATGGTGTACTTTTTAGTTTTTCATTAATTTAATTTTTTGTGATCTGGTATCACTAAATTAACTACAATGTAACATGTGCGATTTATTGAACGATTATCAAAGAAATATATGTAACATTCATGATATTTAAAGCATCAATTGATAAACAATTTATTTCAAAGAAATAAGTCAGAAATTGGTTTTGATTATACAAAGTAAAAACATACTTTTCAGTATAATCCCAACATGGGGTTGGGAGGTTCTTGCAGTAAATTTAAAGTTAAAAAACATGTGAAGACATGTTGGTTTTAGACCTAGACATACAATAAAAATTGTATAATTGTCATTCATGCACTTATTTTTTAAATTTTCCCATTATGCATATTTCGGACATGATATATTGAAATGTCATCATTTTTGGAAACAATATGCGAAAATATATCACTATTTTCGAAAACTATATGCCGAAATATATAGAATTACATGAAAAATAACAAATTAAAAAAAATCTTTTGAAAATCTCAAATAATTTTGACAAAATTTTATTGAAAATTTGATGGAATTTCAAAACACCAGTTTCGAAAATTACTCTACCCATTTTTTTTTTCAAACACACATCATATTTCGACAAAAATCTTAACACACGATGACTTCATAGTGGTTGTTCTCACCGACACCGGTCACCACTTCAAAATAAAATGTCTAGTCGCCGTTGTCTGGAAAGATGGGATGAGTATGTATTTTGCCTAGGTTTGAAAAAAAAGCAAGAAAAGAACAATTATATTGAATAAGGACAATATTAATAGTTTATGGGGTGTGTATCTACTAATAACTAAAAAAAATGAGTGGGTGAATTAATCAAGGGTGTATCTCCTAATTAAGGGTGTGCGAATAACTGGATTTTTCAATAATATAATTGGGTTAATATGTTCTGAGCTAAACTTGGTCCATAATGGTAAAGCTAGTCCAATGTTGCAGGCCCACTGGCCCATTCAATTTCAAATTGGGCCCGATTCACCCAACTCTGTTAGACTATTTAGGTAAATACATCTCCTAATATTTTTTTTACACATATAAAGACTATACTTCCCTTAAATTGAAAGACCCTAATTTTTACCCTACCTTGTTCACCAAAAGAGGGCCGACACCCTTCACGACCGCAGATTAATTCAGAAACCTGAAAACTAATCAAACCCAAAATTTCTATTAACTCAAAATGCAAATCACCTAAAAAACATTAGATAAAATTGCTACAAGGTTTCGACTTTTGAGAAGAAAAAAATTTTGAGAAGAGAGAGAGATGGCGAGAAAAGGGGAGAGGGGAAGGTGGGGATTTTGATCATCTCAAAGATTTTTACGATTGTATTTTTTCATCAAGACTGTTAGATCACACACGCATACAAACACACTCGTATGGGTGTGTGTGATCTAACGGTGCACAGTGAGAAATGCACCGTGTGTGTGATCTAACGGTGCACATTGAGAAATGCACTTTAAAGTACTGCAGAGGATCCAAATCCGGGAAGGTGGAGACGCTGAGAGAAACTAGGGTAAGAAAGAGGTAATTTAGGCTCCATTTTGATGGATGAATTTGAAATCCATCAATTTCACACACAAATTATCACTCTCAAATGAATTTATAAATACTTAAATTTGAGAAACTAGTTTAAAATGGAGGGATTTCAAATCCTCATCAAAACCTAGTCATTTGTAAAATCCCCTCATCTCTACCCTTCCTCCTCTCCCCCTTCACTCTCTTCTCTAAACTCTCACATCTAAGTATTTGTAAATCCATTGGAGAGTATAATTTATGTGTGAAATCCATGGATTTCCAAATCCATGGATTTCACACACAAATCATCACTCTCCAATGGATTTATAAATACTTAAATTTGAGAAGCTAGTTTAAAATGGAGGAATTTTAAATCCTCATCAAAACCTAGTTATTTGTGAAATCCCCTCATCTCTACTCCTTCCTCCTCTCCCCCTTCACTCTCTTCTCTAAACTTTCACATCTAAGTATTTGTAAATCCATTGGAGAGTATAATTTATGTGTAAAATCCATGGATTTCCAAATCCTTTATCAAAATGGAGCCTTAGGGAATTAAGAGGGAGTGTATTAATGGAAGGAGTGGTGTACTAATCAAGACGGTGTATTTAATATGGCAAAAACTTGTATGCAATATTGCATATAAGCATTACAGTGCAATCTGCCCAAATAGTTGTCTGTCTTTTGTGAATCCGCGTCAGGCCCAACCCATTCTAATTATATGAGCGCATATCGAAAAAGAAGAACCAAATCACAGGACGCCGCCGAACGCAAAACTAGGTCAGGCGACTCACGAATAGGAATCAACATAGCCAAAATCGTGTTCCGCTTTCTCTTCAGATTGCTGGCGGATCTCACGGGCTTTCTTCTTTCTCTTTCCTGCCCTAATTTTCTTTTTCTCTCCGATCATTGGATGAAATCAGATTGTTCAATTTGAATTTTTAATGTGGATTCTGCGAGAAGAAGAGAGAATATGTGTGTGGTGTTTGGATTATCCCTCAACACAAAGTGTGTGATGAAATTCAGATCCTTCTGCACTCTTTTCATCGCTGTTTCTGTAAAACTGTAATTTTGGACTGAAGATTTTTTTCGCGTTTGTACTGGTTTTTGTTCATGTAGTAACACTCTTTTGATCATATGGTAACACTCCTTTTGTTCATGTAGTAACACATCAAGTTGTTCTTTAAATCTGTAATTTTGGACTGAAGATTTCTTTTCACGCTTGTACTGATTTTGTTCATGTGGTAACACGTTTTTCTTCATAGGGTAACACTTTTTGTTCATGTAGTAACACATGTTTTTTTAGTAATATGTAACACTGTTCATATGTCGTCGTAATACTATGTGAATACTCATGTGTTACCATATGAACAATAATGTGTTACCTTGTGACCCATGTTACCTTATGAATATTTATGTGTTACGATATGTTTTATTACGTGTTACGTAAGATATGAAGTTTTTTTCAATATAACAATGTAGTAACACTTATACATAGATGTAGTAACACACAAAAAATTGACAAAAAAAAATAATTATGTGTTCAATAGGAATTGAACCTGTGACCAAATTCATTAACAACAAACCTAAACCACTAGACTACAACACATATTTGATAAATATATCTTTCTATATATACATATCCGCTCGCGCCAACTTGAAGCACACTGCCCGCAAGCTGTCCGCGCAACCCAACCCGACCCGCCCCTATTGACCCGCGAATTTTGACCATTTTTGTCTTATTTATGTTGTATTGCACATAACATTAGTGTTCAATATTTCACACAAGACCTTCTCATTTACTATTTACTAATTATGTCGGTGTGAATAACCTAGGCAAGCTATTTAATCCCAACTTAGTTAAGACTAAAACATCAGGAGAAAAGGGGGAAAAAATAACTTCAGAAACAATTTTACAAATCTCAGATATATTCAGTGGTTACTCTTGAAATTTTTTAGGTGGGTGATACTATTATAATAATTCGTTAATAATATATTTTAACAAAAAATAAAAAAAATTCAACACCGTTTCTAAAATCCCGTCCAAATAAATAAAAAAACTGTTTCTATATAACAAAAAATTGAAGTGTAGAAAACAAAGCAAGAAAGATGAAGTAGAGATGCAAATATAATACTACATTTTTCCTAATTAATTGCAATTAAAAGTGTTATTGCAATTTGTGATTAAAAGTTAGAATCCATATTCGAGTCCATATATTCGGCCCAACAATTTTATTAGACCAGCACATATATCATTGGAGCTCCGGCCTCCGAGAAAAGAAAACGAAGAAAATTGCGATATTCGCTCTTTCTGAATTGTGTGAAGCTCCAAGGAATTTCAATGGCGGGTAATGTTAACTAGATTGAATTCCGTTTGTATTTTCATTATTTCTTTTGTACGATTCATTTTTTTTTTAAAATTAACCCAGCTAGTTTCTGATGTGTGTTGCAATTTGAAGTTTATTCTCAGTACTGATTTTGGTTATTTTTGTTGTTCTTCTTCCTGAAAGGGGGTCAGTCGGAGAGAGAAGACAGAGTATCCTTAGAAGTCACCGAGGAAATCCTTCAGAGCATGGAAGTTGGAATGGCCTTTCGCGATTACGTTAGTGTTTTCTGTTCTTAATTAGCACCACTATAGGTTTACTAATCTGCTTTTAGTTGATTATTAGTTTCGGCCATGTGTGATGCTGTGCCTTATTCTCTTTTTGTAAACCTAAGAAAATTTGATTCAAATAGTTAAGTGGTATTCAGAGAGCATCATCATTTCTTCACTGGCATTATACCTAGCCCTTTAATTTTGGTGTGCAAAATAATAAGGTATTGCTTGGTGCTTTATTTAATTTCTATACTTTTCTTACATTTTCTATTTTTCACCAATCTAAGGTCTCATAATTGTATCTTTAGTTTCCACAGACCAACCCATGATGAGAATAACGTTGCAAGCCCAATTTTTGTAGAACTGGTAACACATTCTTATGTTAAGTTCAGGAAAAAACAAGTTATTGTTTATAGGAACTTGTAATCTAATTTTCGTTATGTGGAATTTGATCACATTATGGTCAATATAGAACTGCCGTGAGGACAAACTTGTGGGGAATATCATAGATGGCAGCTGCTGCCTAGCAGGCTATAATTGTGGCAACAGTAATAAACTATTTTTATCATAATACGACTAGGGTAGCTTCTGAAACTTTTACGTACATGATACGTTCCTTTTAAGTTGGTGATCTACCCCCTCTCTCTCACACACACATATTGCGGTTGTTCTATGTATTCACCATATAGTATATTATAGAGCATGTCTTTCCAGGGTTGCGTATTTTGCATACAGTTTGAGAGCTATATTCATTAAAGATAAGTATTTTGAAATCACCAGAAACCTTCTCACGTGAAAGATGTCTTTACGTTCAACTTCTTGGATGTGAAACTTCATTAGTGTGAGTTACATGTATCTTGTAATTGGGGTTCCTCATACAAGGCTTATGTACTATGAGGACTTCTTCTTTGCATTATTTTTATTTCAACATATGTGGCAGTTGCTTTGGAGATATTGCAGCGGATGAAGTTTATTTAGCTACACACTGATGTAATACTTCCCATCTACAGAATGGTAGAATCAGTTCGATGGATTTCCACAAGACATCAAGTTATCTGGTAACTGCCAGTGATGACGAATCCATTCGCCTGTATGATGTTGCTAGTGCAACGTAAGCATCTTCTTTTTGCTTTCATTCAGCGTTCCATTTTTCATGATGAATCATGCAAGATTTTACCCATTTGAATATAAAACAACACTCTAGTCAGTATCTCCTGGATGAGTGCTTTGAGGAATGAATAATTGAAGAAGGGAAGCCCTGTACTGCTATATTACAATGAATTTTCAAGTAGTAAAATTTTCAATAATTTGACACTTTAAATTTTGATTTAGCACTTATTTTTGTTGAAATTTGAATCTGGCATTTCTATTATTATAGTGCTGCAAAACAATTGCAGTGTATATGTCTATAATTGAATACAGTTGTCCATGTGATGACATTAATGGATGATCTTCATATGGTTGGGCTCTCAATTAGAATATCTGCTTGAAATTTACCGACACATTTAGGTGGATGGATTCTTGTTAGTTTGCAATAAGCAACTCTGATATGGAATTGCGCACAAACCTCTTTATTCTTATTAATAACATTTCTGGATTTTTATACATATTAAAAAAAAAATCTAACTATAATCTTAACTGTCACCTTCTTTATTATGATTTGCCCATGGCAACTCTTGCTAGACTTCAAAACTTTCGTATCTTCTTCTCAATTAATTCTCACAACAAGCACTTGTTACATCCCCCTAGATATTAGTTTGTAAACCAATGTTGCTAAAAGTGTGTTAGCCTTCTCTCCATTTCCTTATAAATTTAGCTTCACCTATGAACTGAGAATTCAGCTAAATTCAATTAATGGAAATCTTATTCTGCTTCCAGACTTCTACTAGTCATTGATGCACAATTAATCATTAAACACAGCACTAATTTCAAATTTTTAATTTTTAGTTTATCATAGTATTTGCTTGTTGCATTCAGATGCCTGAAGACGATCAACAGTAAAAAGTATGGAGTTGATCTGGTTACCTTTACCTCTCATCCTACAACTGTTATCTATTCCTCCAAGAATGGCTGGGATGGTAGGCATTTCAAAATTCTGTATCTGCCAACAATTCAAAGTAACTCATGCAACCACTAATGATTTTTCTCGATGGCAAAACAGAATCTCTGAGGCTTCTCTCGTTGCATGATAACAAATACTTGAGGTACTTCAAGGGTCATCATGACAGGTACGACTTCTGAACCTTGAGCATTTTCCTTTCCTGGAATTTGAAAAAAAAAATTACATGGTACCATGTGACATTATTCAACGGAATTACAGGGTTGTTTCCCTTAGCCTCTGCCCTAGGAGTGATTGTTTTATTTCTGGATCGCTGGATCGAACTGTTCTGCTCTGGGACCAAAGAGCAGAGAAATGTCAGGTGGAAGCCATAGGATGCAATTCTTAATTATTTTATTTATTTTTCTTTTTTTGATTTCTGTTAAAAGTGATTCTATGCAATAGGGTCTTTTACGAGTAAAAGGGAGACCAGCTGCAGCTTACGATGATCATGGACTTGTTTTTGCCGTTGCTTTTGGTGGACACATAAGAATGTTTGATGCTAGGAAATATGAGAAGGTCAGGATACAGTATATGAATGCACCAGATGATAAAATTTATCAACTGGCATTCCTGCAGATACTGATTGCTTAAATGTTTGCAGGGTCCTTTTGACATATTTTCTCTTGGGGGAGATATTTCGGAAGCAAATATTGTGAAGTTCAGCAATGATGGAAAACTTATGCTCTTAACAACTTCAAATGGGCATATTCATGTGCTTGATTCATTACATGGCACCCTCGTGAGCTTTCTCATTTATTTAAGTTAAAATCTTGTATAATTTTTTTGTGTAAGTTGGATGAAAGTGGGCCTCTAAGTTATGCTAATATTTTGCACTAGTTATCGACTCACAATGTCAAGCCAGTTTCAAGCAATTCTACATTGGAGGCGTCATTCAGCCCTGAGGGAATGTTTGTCATATCAGGTCCGTATAACAGCTTTTGAAAAGAAATTTGGCACTATTCTAGTTTGCCTTGGTCATGTTGAAATTTTGGAATTACTTTTTCTAACTGTATCTGTGACATTAACAATGTTTAAAAAGTTTTTCATGTGTAATATGGGGGCTGTCCTTTATTATTTTAAAAGGGTGTTCTGAGATGGTGTTCAATAATAATAGGACATTTATCATGTGATTGACTTTAGTCAAGTATATTTTGGTAGGAATCCAGTATAATAGTTGAGTTGATATATTTTAATTATGTTATTTGTAGAAGTACTTCTTTACTTCCAATTTATTTATTTTGCTGACTCACACACACAAATTTTGATAACTGTAAATCTTATTGGAGGATACTGAAGAATTTTTTAATAGAGGTAAAGATATCTAGGTTAGTGTAAAAGCACCAACATTTTATTCTTATTCTACGTGGCAGGTTCTGGAGATGGTAGTGTTTTTGCTTGGAGTGTTCGGAGTGGCAAAGAAGTAATAAACTGTCTATACAAATAAACTACCTCTTTTGTCAAATTCTTTATTATTTTTTTTTTTATTTTTTCTAAATGTTTGTCAGGTTGCCAGTTGGTTGAGTACGGAAGCAGAACCTCCTGTAATCAAATGGGCTCCTGGAAGCTTAATGTTTGTGACTGGTTCTTCTGAATTATCCTTTTGGATTCCCGATTTATCTAAATTAGCAGCTTATGTTGGAAGGAAGTAGGAATTTACACCGGCACCCATAGGATGCTTCCTTCACCGGAGGTGCTGCATGTCTTCTGTACTATTCTTTATCTGCCTTATTGTTATCCATAGAATGACCCAATGTTATCTATTCATCTGTTTTACTGAGTTTATGCTTACTTGATCAGCTGGAAGTACAATTACCTGCAGACGAAGAGAGGGAAACTGTGAATAATTACTGCATATTTTGAATGGGAATAATTTTATTTTAGGCCCGTAACTTAGGGGATAGCAATTGTATTACATTATGTTTGCGGGCCAGCAAATTTAAGCCTTAATATTTTAATTTTTCCCAAATGTAGGCCAAGTTGGCCCTAAACACCTAAATTTGGGCTGATTTGTCATGTGTTTCAGGCCAGTTTGCCCTACATTTGCTAAAAATGTGCCAATTAAAATCTAATGGCCTAAACCTGCCAGAATGCAAACATATTGTCCTACAATTGCTACCCCCCTAAAGTTACGGTCCTACAAAAAATTATTCCTATTTTGAATATTATGAAAACGCCCTGGATATTATTCCTCATGTGCTGCTTATTGAAGTGTGCATATGAAAATTATCACAGAAGGTTCCTGTGGGTTTTCTGCACATCAGGTATGCAATGCAACTTATTCAGGGTCCCATAATATTTAATTGGCAGCCATTTTTTGTTAGTATAGAATTTTATGATTCAATATACATGTTGGCTTTACCTCGAAAACTGTACATTTTCTAGTACACATGCAATGAATTGTTGTGTTCCAAGTTCCTTTTGCTGTTTTTTCACTGTGATGTGCCTGAAATATTCTCATTTGCTGTTGAAACAAGTTTTTTGGTTCATACCGGAACAATGATATTCATTTAATCAATTTAATTATTCGTTTGGTTATGTGATTTTGATTGTGGTTGTTATAGGGCATTGTACATGGATTTTTCAAAGCAGCAAATTAAGCTCCTAGTATGCTACGTCTCTCTCAAGTCTCAACCGGATTGCACGAGAACTTGTTCATTTGTTACTTCAGAGGATACACATTTTTTCCTAAATTAATTAATTGTTAGGTTTTCTTTCATTTCACTCTATGATCAAATTGTTGAAGCAGCAGGAAAGATGTTTATTCTGCACCTCGAATGCTCATATTCTAATGTACAGTTTTTGTGCTTCGAAATTTGTCAATATTCACCAGGTTAAGTTTATTCGAATCAGGGTTTCGATATCTCTAATAATCGTAATGAAGTCATATTTGTTGGGATAATTAAATCACTTAGCAAGTTGACTAATCGCAGAGATGGCTTAGAACCAATAGTTCATTATATAACGGATCTTTCCGTTTTTATACTCAGTATTTATAAACTCCGTTCCTATCTAACGAGACGGTATTGGATCAAATGACTTAGACATTGTTCAAATTCAATCCATTTCTGAATTCAAATCCTTGAACCAAATTCTCAGATTTGTACACTTTAGTAAATTGTTCGTAGAGATGACATCACCCCAAAATAATTCTAGAGAGAGAGAGAGTTGTGATGATGAAAAGGAAAGAGAGAGGGAGAGCAAAGTTTGAATGGGAAGAAAATAAGGTTATGGCAGTGATTTGCTAGTAAGGGACATTACGTACCCAAAGACATAAAAAGCATTCAAGATCTCATCTTGAATCTTTGTGGATATTAATATGGTGTGAAGAAGCAAGAGAATTATGTGTTACTATTTCACATTTTGGGATTGTGCCTCATCCAATGCCATAAAGTGCCCCAATATGTCAAACCAAGATAAGGAAACCCCATCCACACCATATCTTTCTGATTGGGACACCTTCTCATAATCTTATTTATGCACATTTTCAAATAAACTAATTTAATTTGAGTGTAGAAATCTACCCTTTCTTTTAATAAATAATCACTTCTTTTGATTTTTAAAAGTGTTTTTTTCAAGTAAAAAAAAATTAACTTTTAACAAATGTTTTGTAAACTTTTGGTGAATCGGTTCAACAAAACCTTAAAAAAAAAACACATTCCCTCAATCCCCCACCAATCAGCAGTGCACATTCTTGTTTTATTAGTTCGTAAATCTGAATAGAATGTATAGTTTATACTTATACACGCATGACACAAATATTCAGAATTTGGCCATCATATCTTCTAGAACAATTCTCCAAATGGATGGATGTTAATTGTGTTAAATTGTATTTCATACGAATTTTTATTATTATATTGAATATGTTGGTATTATAAAAATGTTTTTATGCTGAGGATAAAAAAATGATGCTCATCTATTCATTCTTGTATTTTTTATTTCATTTGTTCACTTGATGTTGTTAAAGAAATGTGTACCGTACGTACTACAATAATAATATGCAGAATAAAATGGAGAAGAAATAAAATAAAATAAAAGGTACAATAAAAAGAACAAAAAGTACTGGTTTGCAATTATGCGGGGATATATATCACTTTTTGAGTGAATGCTTATTTTGTCTACATCATTGGGCCCACTTGTCAGTTACATGGCCTTGTCTGTTATCCGTAGCATATACTATGAACTAACTTTAGAACCCCTCTCAATACTCTTAAAAAAATAAAATAAAATCGATATAGATATCTAATTATCTCTTACCAATTAAAAGTTCCTAATATTACACTTAACGGAACTGGTAAGTATGATGTTCATTTTAATATGACGTGAATCACTAAAAGAAATTGATTTTAGTGATATTATTCTGTCATTACTCATTACAGTATTTCTATTATTATAATATTGCACGAGATATTAAATGCAGAGTTTTGTAGATATATCGTGCAATTCAAGTGTATTTTTGAAACATTTAATTTATTTTATTGAAACAATAAGTTTCATGTTTCTAATGAAACAAATTACATTTAAAAAATTTATACTTGATTTGTAAAGTGTATCTGGTGCAGAGAGCCCACCTAATATTGAATTGATATTATATTAATTCCCGTTAAATTTCCATTGAGTAGATACTTTATTTTTTCAGAAATTTCCATTGAATTGATAATACTGTATGTATGTCATCTATCTGCTGAGGCCACTAACTAATACAGGGATATAGAAAACTAAATTATAAAAAATCTCCATAAATTTAATTTGAAAAACTCATCTTCGACATTCAAATATAGATTGATAATCAAATCTCACTTGTAGTGAAAATTAGCAACAAGCGGGCGTCGTTAAACGAGAATTTAAAGGCAACCAATTAAGTTAAATCAATATTTCTAAGTGATATTACTAATTGAATAATAAATATTAATCCATCACAAATCAAATTAAAATTAAGGAATAAATAATGGGATATAGCATATAGGGGTACACATGCACATATATAAAGCAAGTAATTAGACGTCTATGTTGTAGTGAATAGTGATGGTTGGGGAAATCCTGAAAAAAAAAAAGGATGCAAATCATTTGTGGCAATTTACGATGCAAATAATTCACAAATTTCGATATATAACTCTAAAAATAGCGGCTCCATATCCGCTCTAATCTTTCAGCTTATCACATCCACTTTTTGCGGTCATTATTTTCAACACCATCATCATTATGGCATCACAAATTCTCTAATTAATTAATTATTATTATTATTATTATTGTTGTTGTTGTTGTAGTATTCTATTGTTTAGTTAAAGAGATTGAACTCTGAGGACTCGTTTTGTCTGTAAGAATGATGAATGAAGTATATTGTTTACTTTAATTGTTTAATCTTGTTCAATGATCTCATTCAATGCCTCAAAATGAGTCAAAGTAAGAGAACATCTCATTATATTTAAAGTACTTAGCATCTCATTCATTACATTTAAATTACTTTGTGCTAAATGAGCCTTTTGCATTATATATCAACAAGTCTGGTAGTTATAATCGGTTTTGTTCAATTATTAAACAAATATTTTACTAATATTTTATCATATTTTATGATAATATATATTAAAAAATAAAATATTGACTACAAAGTTTTCAAAAATGATTACGGAATTTGCAATAAAAATAATTTTAAATTGTCTACAATTTTTTCTAATCATATATATTTTTTCAATATTTTTTAAATTATTTATAAACAATTTGTCTACCGAATTTCTTACAAACAAATTCACCTATATATATGAATTTGTTTAGAGGTAATTTGAGGGATATTGAAGATGCCTAATTGATTTTTTTTTTTGTAGGAAGTCATAAGTCATTATTTAAGATTTTTTTTTTGTTTTATAAAATTTCATAGTTATATTGAAATTTTTTATAATATAATCCTTATTTTTTAAAAAAGGTAGAAAATTGTGAGACAAATATGTTTTTAACCAGGCTAAAGATCTACAAAATAAAAATTTTCATCAATATTGTTGTACTCAATTATACTATAATTGAAATTTAGAATTAGAAGAAAAAATTGTCTCAGATGCATTGTTTTCAAAAATCGGTTGAACCGACTGGTTGAATCGGGAACCGGTCCAATTATTTTCAAAAAATTATTTTTATGGTTGAAATGGAAAAAACCGGCCAAAATTGGAAAACCAGTAAAATCGGTTGAACCGGTTCTTTATTTAATTTTGTGTTGTGTTTTCTTGATTCTATTGTGTTTATTTCAATATGAAACTTATAAATTTATAATTTTAAATTTCCTAATTGCATATTTATTTTATTTTTTAATATAATATAGGAAATATTTTAAAAAATTGATAGAGATCATTTTAGCTATTGGACCGTCGATCCGACCGGTTGAACCGTTAATCGGTGCCTCTTCTAGGTTGATCGCCGATTCGAGTATGAAAACAGTGCTAAGACATATACTTTTTATTTTGTAAAAATAATGTACTTATCAGTAACTCTTGATTATCTTCAATTCACTGATTTTTGCTTTATAATTTATATTAAAAGATCACTTACCTCAACTGTGGCAACATTCATAGTCTCGATTGAAGATGACATATAACAAATCCCTGAAATTTACTACGTACTCATCAATTTTAATTAATAATTGAAATTCCATACTATATAAAGCTGGGCTCTCCGTACTTTATATATTCAATCAATCTATTATCCATACCACTAGTAATGTAATTACGGCACTTCAAATTTCTACTTCTACTTCTAGTTTAATTATTTATTGAATCAAGTTTTAAATAAAAATAACAAATTGACCAAGAATTGTGTATGACTTCAAGGTCGCAAGCTCCAAAATTTATTGAGTAAAAATTTAAATTAAATTAATTATAATTAAATAACTTTTGTTAATAAAAGATCTCAATAAATCGAATATAATTAAGGCTCCATTTGGATTGGATGGGGGATTTGAAATGAATGGATTTGAAAAATAATAAAGGTAAAAATACATAAATTTCAAATCATGGATTTCAAATGACGTGATTTTGATGAAAATTTGAATCCCTCAATTTTAAACTAGACTTTCAAATCTAAGTATTTATAAATTCATTGAAAATGACTATTTGTGTGTTGAAATCCATGGATTTCAAATTCATGCATCCAAATGGAGCATTAAGAGAGTTTTTTTTTTTTGAGCGCACAAGGATTATTTAATTTATTTATTTTTTCACCTAAATAATTGGAAAACGTTATATATATATCTGGTTTAAATTATATTAAAAGATGGGCTTAAACCTCAACTTTGGCAACATCTCAAAGTTACCATCATTTAATTAATTTTTTTAATTAATTCAATCTTCTCATTAATTATATAAACCTAAAATAAACTATGAACCTAAACCATGAACCATTCAATTCTGAATTGAATAATTCAAATTGGGTTTGGGTTCGGAAAGCTGTCTCCGGTAAGAATTTTTTTAATAAAATTAATTATATAAATTTAAATCCTAAACCATGAATTTTAAATATATTTAACAAATGAATCAAGAATTATGTATGGGTTCGGGCCGGATTGAGTCCGGGACCGGTAAAAGAAATTTAATATAATTAATTAAATTAGATAAAATATGAAATATATATAAATGAAAAGATTAAGTTAATTAAAGAAACTAATTAAATAAAATCGATATATGATGGCCACATTTTTTAAAATTATTTAATTTACTTTTTCACCTAAATAACTGGAAAACGTTATATATATATATATATATGTATATAACTAACTGTCATTGACACTCCTGTTCACGTTAGTGCAACTACTTCCAAAAATTGTTATGGAGGTTGCTTGTAAAAACATTAAATACTCTGAATTAGATTATGTCAGCATTGAAATTGATCAGATGATAAAATTAAATTGAAAGATTCAGCATTCTCCAATTTCATTCACTTCAACCTCTGATCAAACATTCTCTATTTAGAATTCCTTCTTGTATTATTTAGTCTTTTAGTACAATTAATACGACAATGCGACATGATGATACTAGAGAATTTTAGTTTACCACATATTTCATATTTTTTAACACTTTTTTGAAACCAAAATATTAAAAAGAAATATTTTCCCTACCTATAATACAGAGTTTCCGACGAGGAATATATCTTATATTCCTACTACATTACCTTTTGGTGATATATAACACATCTTTTTCTGATAAAAAATAAAAAAATACATAGTTTCCGACGAGTGATTTCGGCCATGAACAGTAGAAATAGATTTTTTGTTGAAAAAACAGAACGAACAGATGATTCGTTCCATCTTTTCAACTCATTCGGGGATGGAAACGAATGTTGAAATTGGAATGAATGAACAAATATTAATCTGTTCAATTTACGGACTCGTTCCAATAAAAAACTGAACAAATACAAAATCAAAGTACACATATAAAAAACAGACTGATTTAATTTCGCAGACATACATATATTGTGTTTTTGATATATTTACTCTACACTTTATGTAGTACTAATTGTAAGACTGTGTATTTTTTTTTTATCGATGAGCATATATTTATATATATAGGGATTTTAAAATACAAGTGGTAACAATTCAACAATAAGAATAGAATATAATGAAATGAAATATACATACCCTTGAATAATATCCATAATTATACAAATATGTACGAATAATGACAGGAATTTAATTTAATTTCATACCAGAAATAGATGGAGGAAATTAAAAATTCTGGGACACTCATGAGGACGAATTCACTAATACCATGTGGAGTACTGATAACAGGAAACATTAATATTCTTGAAACATTCCAACCCAAAGTGATCATGTGAAATTAATAACAAGCTGACATCATTAATTAGATCATAGATAATAATTACACAGGACAGGACCATCCTAATCATAGCTTAATATATAGTAGCACGCCCTAATTCGAAAACAGTAAACATTAAATTATCACACAATTATTGCATAATTACTTAATATTCAAATTAAGAAAGTTGGGAACCCTGCAGCGGCGTAGGAGTTAAGTGTGAGCTCCAAAGAAGCCCTAGATCCCGCGGCGGCGA
The DNA here is from genome assembly GCA_037126765.1 of Stenogyne calaminthoides. Lineage (NCBI taxonomy): Eukaryota > Viridiplantae > Streptophyta > Magnoliopsida > Lamiales > Lamiaceae > Stenogyne > Stenogyne calaminthoides. The sequence continues at coordinate 41,022,425 of JBBCBC010000002.1, forward strand.
ACCCGTCGTCCACACGGCGGTGCCACCCGTTGAAATCATCCCTCATGACGTCGCCGTGCATGGGGAACAGCGGCAGCGTCTCCATCTCCGGCGGCGCCGCCTCTTCTTCATCCAGCTCCTCCATTTCTAGGGTTTTCTCAACACCGTATTTTCGAAAATTAGGGTAGGGTCCACAGTACGGATCAACACCTATCCATGCATAATTCTGCCCTCCATTTGGATTTATGGTGCACTCCTGTAATTAATTTAATGCAGATGGATTATAATTTAATTGGGGATCGAAAAATGTGACAAGAAATTAAAATAAGGGTTTCTTCTTCTCTATTTCTCTCTCTCACACACAGACACACACATTATTGAAGATAAAAAAAAAAAAAAGGGAAAATTTTAAACGTATATAAACTTGTTAGAGAATCAAATATTAAATACATAAAAAAGGCCGATTTTAAAAATCATTTGAGCGTGAGCGTGTCCCAAAATGAGAGACACGAAAAAAGAATCTTGTACTTTGTGCATAATAATATGTACTAGTCCACTCACCCGAAAACTCCTCTCCACAGATCCATATCCGTAGTTGACAAAACCCCCGAATTCGACGAAGACGCAAAATTCCCTGGAAAAACAATTAATTAATTAATTAACAAATATGATGGATGGATGATTAATTATTAATTATTAAATACCTGGATTAATGTTGGGGAACTTGTTGTAAATAGGAGAAAGATGATGATCATAATCAGAAGTAGTCCAGGCGGGTGCAGGGGGTTTATGAAGCATGGGAATATTCCCGCTACTAGCATCAGCAGTGAAGCGTTTCTTCTGGCGCTCGCGGGCCTTATGGTTCTGGAACCAGTAAAAGACGTTCTTGCCCTCGATCTTTCCGTACTGGCGCAGTTTAGCGGAGATCCTCTGAATCTGGTCGGCGGTGGGTGAGCGTACGCCGTTGTTGTAGTAGAGGTCTTTCAGAATGCGTATTTGGTCGGTGGTGGGTGTCCATCGCGTGCTGCTTTGTCGGGTGCACGAGAAGGAGGCGTTTTTACCGACTTCTGCTGCAGCTGGAATATCAGTTGGTTGTTCCATAGAGATAGAGATTTTTGGGGTGGGTGTGGAGATTGGAGAATGAGGGAGGGGTGTATTATAGGCACATGGAGAGAGGATGATTTGAGAGAGAGAAAGAGAGTGTCATATCTGAGAGAGAAGGACTGAAGGGAAGGGGCTAACAAAAAGGAAGGGACAAATGAGGGACTATAAAGTTGCAATTCAGACACTAACAATTGCTTGCTTGGATCAAAAGCCATCCATCATCCACAGAGTTGGTTTTTACATGTGTTAGTCCAGTCACACTTCCAGCCCAAAAGCCTTAAATTTAATTGGCAACAGAATTAAGACTTATATTGGACATTGTCAAAGATAATGACACTAAATCGACAAAAAAAAAAGTTACGAGACTAAATTTATTTCAGATCAAAGTTATGAGATCATTAGAGTGATGCTTGTGTGCACCAATTGCACCTTTAATTTGAATGAACCATGAACCCTATACACTACACCCTAAACCCTAAATCATGACTCATTCGGGTTGGGTGAACCATGAACCACTCGGGCCGATTTTGGATCGGGTTGGGTCCAGGTAAAAAAAAAAAAAAGGAAAAAAAACTGAATTGAAATCCAATTGGACCAATTTTAAATTGATGCAAATGGTGCACACAAGAATTTGTCTCAACATTAACATCAGCATATATAATATATGTATATATGTTTCTTTCATTTATTATTGTTAACAAGACAAAGTCCTGTGTAAATCAATTTGACCAACGTGTGGTTGATTTGCATTTTATGTGAACTTTTTAATAGTATTAATTATTTCATTAAAAGATATTAATATTAGTTGTTTTGTTATAAAGTATTTTGCAATACAGGTAACAGTGGCGGACCCAGGATTTTAGATTTTGGGGTACGAAAAACTAATAAAATATTATTTAATACTATAAAATTCATTCAACCTGATTCAAACTAAATATAAAAATATGTATATATTACAATTACAATGAGTTAATGACATGAAACCCCAACGCGATTTGAAAATGTTGCCCGAAAACACTATGTGCTTTGGAAAATGCATGAAATTCTCATGTGGTTGGTTAAATCAAACAAATTCTCTTTTCTCATAAACGAGTTAATATTTTATTTATTCTCTTTATTTCTAGTATTATATCCTCATAGTATTGTCTCAAACTTTTAATATTTGGAAAAAAGATAAAATATGAGCATAGTTTTTTTGACATAATAGATAAGTAAAAGATATCGTGCAATTTTCAAATCATTAAGAGGGAATTTTGCGCAACATTTTCAAATCAATGGGGGTTTCATTTGAATAACCCCAATTGCAATTGAGTCCATATACTCTTATTATTTCGAAGCTACCCATGGGGCTATGACATTATCATAGATTTTCTTTTAGAAATAAATCATTCTCAATAAATTGATAGGACAACTCATAATAATTATGACTAAGTCTTGTATGCATTTAGGTGTACCAGATGTGACTTATAGTGTATTTTAGAATCATACAATTTTAAGATACAATTTATTTTACAATTTAATTATTTAAAATGACCGACAATGCACTTGATTATTTAAAATAATAATTATTGATGGTCCCGATTTGAAAAACCCAAGGCGAAAAAATAGACATGTAATCAATAAAATAATTATATACATTCCAATTTTTTTAATTTTAAAAAAAAAAAAAAAACTGAAAAAGAAAGGGAGCCTTCTAAGTTCTATGTTTTAAGCCGTCAATTTAATTGTTAATAAGGTAATGAGGAAAAGTGTATGAATAATATGATGTAAAAGCGACAATTTAATTAATAGGGAAAGGAGAAAAAATTTATGTACTAAACATGACGAAACAATTGCAACACCATTAGGCCAAACCAAATAGATGCTAAATATATATGGTTCGACTACAAATTTATCAAATTTGGGGTAAGGTTTGTTTGTTCAACTAGGGTGAGATTTTCCCTTACATACCAAAGGAGGTCCGCTAGGATATGACATGTAAACGGTAAAATTTGGTTTACTTGGTTTTTAATATCTGAATATTCTTAATCACTCATTACTTCGATAAATTAAAAAAACGTTATATAATTGTAAATTTGATTTTTTTTTTTTTATGTTTGTCCTTTTGTCGTTGTTTGCGTACTTTTTTACATCCATATATGTTTTATCTTCTTATTGATACCGCTTTTGTGTCTTAATGTGGATTGATCACGAAAACATATTATTGTTGGAGGTGGTACAAGACTTAAATCTTTGTGGTAACATGTAAAAAAACCTAAATTCATATGTGGCATGCATCAAAACATTTGGGACGGATAAAGTTAAATTTTTCGAGGGCAGCCCAAAATTTATAACAAGATAGAACAGAGCATAAATGTCTTTTAGATTTTTTTATATGTTTTTTTGTTTAAAATTATTTGGACTAAACATCTTTATATTATCTTGAGTCGAATACATTTATATGTATATTGAAAATGTGAATTATACATATTCTTTCTCTATTTTCGTTCCCTCAACTTTTACCTTTCTTCACCAAGTTGATAATGTTTTGAATAATTAATCAATTTTAAAATATCCCAACAATTATATACACCAATTCAATTAATTTAGTAAAACTGAAAAAGAAAGGGAGCCTTCTAAGTTCTATGTTTTAAGCCGTCAATTTTTGTTTAAGGTAATGAGGAAAAGTGTATGAATAATATGATGTAAAAGCGACAATTTAATTAATAGGAAAGGAGAAAAAATTTATGGACTAAACATGAGTTTTATACATGATATTAGGCCAAACCAAATAGATGCTAAGTATATATGGTTCGACTATTTCAATTTTGGGGGTACAGCAGTACCCCCTTGTACCAACACAAGTCCGCTACTGACAGGTAAACGGTAAAACTGGTTTACGTACATTAGACCAACTCTTCTTTTAATATCTGAATATTCTTAATCACTCATTACTTCGATAAATTAAAAAAACGTTATATAATTGTAAATTTGATTTTTTTTTCTATGTTGCGCACTGCCCAACAGTGCTTTAACATATTATACCACATGCTTAATGTATTGTACGACAACATATTGTTGGAGGTGGTACAATACTTAAATGATGTGTAACATGTAAAAAAAACCTAAATTCATACGTGGCATGCATCAAAAGCTCGCTATTATTGTGATTTGAGGTGGCATCTATAAACAAAACAACTAGTTTTATAATTCACTCAATATTTATTAAATTTGGTACATGAATGTTAAATCACACACACATGAATATTAATATATATGTGTATGCATAAGCACGTGAGTTTTTTGAATGAATGATGAATGATAGAAGGTGATTTAAACTTTGATGAAGGGTTCTTCTTTTAATAGAGATACATATAGTCCTTTATGATCAATCTTTTTGAGAGATATTCTTGTACTTAGATAAAGGTCCCATATATTATTTTTTAGCTGCCTTTTTTTTCCTCTCTTTTTACAAAAAATAAAATAAAATTGTGACAGATAGAAGTTATTATGTGATTGAGACATTTGATGAAAACAGAACAATATAGGTACCTACCTAGTTTTCCCTTGTGCACAAATGATTCATGCATAGTAATAAACAGAGCAGTATTGATACAATATTATTTAATGGTGTACATTTTAAGCCATTGTCAGCAAATAGCATTTATGTATTAAATCCTTATATATGTTTGTAAATCAGCGGGCCACAAAAATTAATGCCTTTTCTTTTGAAAAATATGTTTTTAGCATGAACAATATGCATTTTATTAGTATTAATACAGGTTAAGGACATCAGCTTATTGTTGTTTTTATTTTTCATATCTTGGCAGAAATTACAAGTGAAAAATCAAAATATTATTGATGTAATAATGTAATGCTATACATTTTTAATTTGATATTTCACAAGTAAAATAATAAGGCTAACTCTTTTATACATTCAGGTGCATCGTGCATTCATAATGTATTTTAGAAACATGCAATTTATTATATTGAAAGATATAATTTATTTATACTGAACCGCAACTATTGATGTGGAAAAATAGTTGCATGGTTAAGTGTAAATAAGTTGCATTTTTCAGTATTATAAGTTGCATGTTTTTAAAAGTACTATAAATACGGTACACCTGAATACACATAAGACTCACTCAAATAAAAAATAAAACACAAAATCGAAACTGATTGATACATAGGTGTAATGTGAGGGCAGTACATTTATTCTGTGAGACATGTATGTATGCTTCGATTCTTCTGCCAACATATCCTTTTGTGCCCAAAAAGTATGTGACATGCAACCTAAGAAGATCCTTTTAAAGATTTTAAATCCCAACAATTATTATACTCCGTTTTGTCTCATATTTCTTCCAAGTACTTAAATATTTTTTTAAAATCATAAAAACTCTATAATGTTAATTAGTACATTAGTTTTAAGCTAATTTATCATATAAGAGATCATATACAATTCTTTTTCATATACATGCTAAAAATAATTATATTTAAGCACAAAACATATGCAAATTAAGGTTAATATATCATGAAGTCGCTTCTTCTATTTCAGCTCCTGCATGATTCTTGTGCATTTCTATGTATATGCGTTCACAAGCATTTTATCTGAGTTTCATACCTGACCATACTCCTTGTATTTTACAAAAATATATATATATATCAATATGTAATAATTGTTTACTAATTGTTTTTTTTTATCCCGTGATATATATAACTAAATAAGCTTACAACATTATGAAATATAATAATAAGTGCACATCTAATGAAATTCATTGAGATCTCCCAACCTTCTATTTATAGTAAAACTTTATAGCTTATCAGGATCCACCGTTGATCTTTTTTTTTACAGGTATACTCTTTAGTAAAATAAGTCACACACTTTAATTAAATTAGTCACAACCTTCAGTTATCACTACGATAGCCACTACTATAATATAAATCACACCCTTCACTTTTATGAGTAATACTCTTTATAGTAAAAAGTCACACTCTTTAGTGATATATGTCACACTCCTTAACCAGTTTCACAGTGAAACTTGTTCACCCTATACTTTGTCATATTATGATTATCACAAAATATGAGTAAAAGGACAAAATTTATTAATTCTCTTTCATAAAGACGGTTAAAATGGACTGAATGAAAATTTTATTTCTCTCATTCATCTCTCTTACTAATTTTTACGGCCTTGCCTCTTAATTTTTAGTAAACCCACTTTAATGTTAGTGCTTGCCTTTTGGATTAATTGAATTATTTAGGGTTTACATGCATATATATATACACACACGTTGTTATACACTAAAATAACCATAAGACTTTTGCAAACTCAAATTCAGTGTTGTTTTTCGTATTTTTCCTAATATGTTGCTTGCATTTTTATTTTATTTTTTGGAAAATTTTGTAGTTGAAAGTAGGAGTCACTGAGCGAACTCGTGAACTTACAATTGATCCTGAAAACACAGAAGCGATAATTAATACCATTGTAAACTTTATCAAGTCAAAGACTTTGCCATATATTTTGCATTTAGGTATATTTAGTTAACTGTGCGTTCACAAACACACATGCTCCTATATGCCATGTTAAGTATTTTTAGGGGCCTCACCCTAGTATACAAAATAGAAACACTCTAAGATTCAAGTCATTTATTGTGTTACTATCAACTATAAAGTAACGTTCAATTTGACAATAATGTCTCTTTCCATATTTAATTTCCTCAAATTTTGAAAATAGGATTTATCGAGTATTGTGATTGCATAATTTCTTATATAAAAAAATAATAGCATAATAGGCTCTTTTAAATATTTTTTCAAAAGAAAAATCCATAAAAATAAAGTAGATTAATTTTGATGCTTGGGGTATTGGGTGATAATGTAAAACGAAAAACGTGTAGGACGAGTGAGGAAATTGATGAGTTGCATGATTTCTGCAAAAACCAAGCACGCGCCCCTATAATATAACATAACATAGTTAATGTCCCTACAATTTCATTAGCCCATCAAATCTCCCATTATTAATTTATGCTCTAAATATTTTCCTCTCTCTCCTAATTATTTGCCTCTTAACATTCTCTCTTCCTACAAATTAGTTACTCCGCTGGTTCACCAATCTTATATCCTGATACCAGATTTTAAGAAAAAAAGTAAATAAAGTAAATGTATTATGGAGTATTATGGAATTTATTTATTAATAAAGTGTTTGGTTGTGAATAAAGTACAATAACATTTAAAATAATTAAATGATGATTTAGGGATAAAAATAAAATGACTTTTTTCATAAATGGAGTGTGCATAAGATTGATGGATAGACAAATAAGACAAATGTGCATAAAAATGATGGACGGAGGGTATTTTTTTAGTAACACTTTTACGCATAAAAAAATAATAATGTTATACAAAAAAATTATAGTTGTTATGTATAAAAATTATAACTATTTAAAAATATTTTAAAATAATGTGCAAAATATTAATATTTTTTGTCAGTGATTCAATTGGAATTTACTCTTCATTTCATTATATAAGAGAGGTAGTAAATAAGAGAGATGGACAGTGTTTTCTTGAAAATGCAAATGGCTAAAGTGAGTTAGAAATTATTCAGAGTCCCTCCTTGAATTTATCCTGCCACACTCTAATTCCACTTTTTTCTTCTTAAAAATTTCTGACTGCACCTTCTGCTCCCTCATTGAAGGTTCAACTTTTGAGGTTGCTGCCTCCCCTGTCTAAATATTTCTTTGATTTTGACACTAACATCATCATATTTTCCCCTTCCTTTTCATGCATTTACATTTTTTTAGGAGCTAGATTCACCATGGGGTGATAAGGGTGTTTCCGTTATTTCGTGTGGTATATTGACTATTTTACTCTTAACGAAACCTTTTATGTATTAGTGGAGACAAGTCTCATGAAGAATTAAATAGAAACAACACACATTCACCCCGAGGTGAATTGCCCCGTTCAGCATTACAGTTAATTTTATCCTGTGTTGTACAATATCGTATTTTATAGTAAACACATATGTGTCTATAGTGACTTTTAATTGTATAACACTGTATTCTGATTCATCAGATTCAAAAACATTATAAACTCATATACAACACATGTCCAAATTCAATTTTTCATTATGCAAGTAACATAATTTATTGATGTTGGGCTCAAAGAGAAAATTACAATGATTTATATCAAAACAGTGTATATATATAAATAACCAAAATCGTGTGTATATATATATGCAAATAAATAAATAATTTTGGTCATTCAATTCCTTTTGGTCTAATTAGGCATCAAATTATAGGGGTAGTCTTGTGGGCTATGTTTGATTTGGCTGTAAAAGCTAAAAATTCTGTCTCCCAAAATCCCAAATCCTGGACAGCTTACCTCATAAGATATATAATGCCTTTCAATCTTCCAAAATTTACACTTTCTTGATTTATTAATTTCTTAAGGCTCCGTTTACTTTGATAGTTGAAGATTATATTGGATATGATTATGTGTGATGAAATTTGGGGATAGGAATTAAATATTCCACTCTTATCACTCATTTACTTTGGTGAATTTCAGATTAATGATAATCACGTTACAATTTCTTTTAATATGGATTTACCAAATTAACCTTAAATCAAATCCTTTCGGAAGAAAATTTTCCAAGTTTTTCTTATTTTTGAACAACGCTCCACCGTATTTCTTATTTATCCACTGCAGGATGAAGCCAACGAGATGTGTTGAAAGAAGTAGAAGTCTTTTAAGGATTCCCTCAAGGCGCTTGAAGCTAATATTCATGACAACACTTTGTAAGTTTTTTTCTTTTGTTTTTACCGTTTCAATTTATGGCACGTGAATTGTTATCTTTAGGGCTCTTGGGTATTGCACCTTCTCGACCGCCTTCGGAGTTTTAATCCCTAATTCAATAGACCATTCTTAAGAACACAATAACAACGAAGATTGATTTTCTGCATCGTCGTTTTATCACTCCGGCATACACGGAAGCAATACTGCATACAGACGGCGCTAATGTCCGAGAAATTCTCAGCCACGCTAAGAATTGGGGATTTAAACGACTACATAGCACCATCACAGGGTTGTGTTATTAAAACTGAGGTAATTTGTTCTTTTGATTATCACCTACGCTTTGAAATATGTGATTGCTTTGAAATTCACGCATATATGTTTGGATTGTTTCTGATTTGTTTTTATTTTACTTTTATTTGAGTATAATGGATAATTTTGAGTTCATAGTTTAGTTGACAAAATGAAGTTAGGGATGGAGATTGGAAATATTTTACAGATAGTTTTGAGTCCTTACTTTACTTTTTATCATTTCTTTCAAGGAAAAAAAATGAAATTAGGGATGAAGATTGGAAATATTGTGCATGATCTTCGAGGATACTTAATCAAGTTTGAATCTCTGATTTTGAGTTCGGTTTAGTTGTATTGGCTTGGTTTGTGATCAGAGTTCTACGTTTATGTGAATTATGAAAAATTACTAGTCACTTTTAGGGAGGAGAGTGTTGGATGCAGCTAAATTGTGTGTAATAATTGTGTAATACTACCTTGTCCCATTCTTTAAGAATTTTTTACTGGGATTTATTAGAATAGTAATAAAGTGATAAAGTGGAAATAGTTGTTTATTACTCCAGTATTTTATGTGATAAAGTGATGGGTAGTTGGGAGTAGAATGAATTGTTTATTAGTATTTTATGTGATAAAGTGATAAAGTAGAAAGAGTTGTTTATTAGTATTTTAAAAAGTTTCTCTTAAATATTGGGACAAAAAAAATGACAAGTTTCTCTTAAAGAATGAGACGAAGGGAATAGTGTGTTTAGTGGGGTCGATCTTTTGGGGATGTTTATAAAAATGTATTCTTTTTGGTTGCTTTAAGTATAGTTTTGAATTCCCAAAATCAGTTTCTTTTTTCTTTTGTTTTCGAATCATAATGTTTCTTCTTAATCAAGTGTATTACTCCCTCCGTCCCAAGATGACTTAAACACTAGAATTGGATCGCAAACCAAGGAAAATAAGTTTTAGTGGGTTTGAGTGGAATAAAATAAGGGTGTTGTGAGTGTATTAATATTATATTTGTTTTCATTTTGGGAGTGTTCAAGTAATGTTGGGACGTCCAAATAAGGCAAGTGTTCAAGTAATGTTGGGACGGAGGGAGCATGTAGTTTGTGTTGTTTCCTTTGCTATATTCTTTGTAGTTATTTTAGTAATTGCTTGTGAACAGAATGCCGGGAAATCAAGGATGGCTCCTGAAGCAGCTCAAACTGAGCCAGTGAAGATCTCGCTCAAAGACTGCTTAGCTTGCAGGTAAATAATAATTGAGGTTCTTATTGCCAGGGCAAATTTATTTGTTTGTTGATTAAAGCTAATAATAAAGGACTGGAATATACTGATATTTAATACAAGATGAAAATGATAAAAATATAGTTCATTGCTACTTTCTGCAAGATTATTTTTGTAGGATGTGCTTTGTGTTTTGTTTGCAAAGTAAATGGATCAAAGCTCTTTTCCGTTAGTAAGGGCCATAGAAATGATGGATGAGAAATAGATCATTGATAATTTGTCGAATGAAGATATTTTTCACACCATAGAAAGAGAATATTAGGACTATTTCTTTGTCTCATTCAGCTTATTGGTTTATCTCATTATATTGTTCAAAATTATGCTAGATGAGTATTTTATGGAGTCAGCATAAACTGCTTGTATATTTTAGCATGGTACAAATACTTTATGTTGATATTGGGTTCCATATCATTACTCTTATGCTAATAGTGCTTGTCACACCAAGAATAGTTACGACCTTCAAATCTTGATATGTTTGTTCTTACAGGCATTCGCGATCTCAGTCGAGACATTTTGAAGATGGTGAATTCTGGGGACCTCTGGGTTTACACCAGCAACTATGACAAGCTGCCCCTCATTTTACCTGATGCAACTGTTTATAATTGAATTATATGTGTCTTGTGGATATTATAGTCGCTTTACATATGATTCCATTCTGTAAATAATATTTTTATTTTGGGAATTTCTTAGTATCAAAACATCTCTAAATTGTAAATTCATGTTGATCATCAGCAGCTTAGCTAATGCTCCTTTTGGCTTAAGCGTTAAGATATGTGATGAATTCTAATATTTTTTTAATGCTTCTTAGTTGATTTGCAAGGAAATCGAGGTTGATTAAAGTAAATCAAAGTAATATTATTCAACTAGCTTGGTTTTCTATTTGACTTATGTTAAGGTTTAAAACTACTACTAAATTTTATCAAATGTAGAAAAATATTAAGATTTAAAAACAAATTAATTCAAGTCAATTACCGTACAATTAGAAAGTTCGGATTATCTTTGAGAAATTTGAGTGATATTGTTAGATATTTTTTTACGTCATTCATTCTGTTGGGTGGTTGTCACTTTTCGCGAAATTTGTTACCATAATAGATGGAGGATTAAGTAAATATTGTTAGACCAGATAAGTTGTTAGGTTGTACTAAATTTTAGGATCAATTGCGAAATATCTGTGATTGTTGAAATTTGAGTGATAATAGGAAAATGAGTAAGTATTTATAGACTACATTTATATATTTGTTTCTTACGTAAAAAAAACTTCACAAGTAAAGTTCTTCCATTCAAAATTTTATCAAGTTTTTTTCTTACAACATGAATGCTGGCCAAGACACTTTTTTTTATAATAATTTTTGGACGAAGGAGGTCACTCGTTCTTTAATTGAAATTCTTCCAATGTATGTGAAAGGAGGCGAGTGGGAAGGTGATCATTATGATGAAACGACAATTCTCACAATTACATTTTTATTGAGTGACGAATTTAAGAAGACGTTTCATCGTGTTGACGTCAAACTAAGAGTCGAGTCCTTGGAGAAACGTTTTAATACGTTTCATCATTTAATTAACACACCACATGTTTCCTGGCAACGTGGGCGCAACACCATAAATACTTCAACTGATAAATGGAAAGAACTAACGAGGGTAATATTTATATTTTTAGTAGTTTAATATTCATAAAATGTAGTACTTTTTTTTTATATTGTTTAATGATATATATCTTATAATTTTATTGTGTTAAGATGAATCCTTTAATGGAAGCATACATGTACGGAGGCGACCCATTGTACGAAGAATTGAAAGCTATCTTCGGGAAATCAGAACAGCGCGCTCCAGAAAAGAATGAGGTGATTTACATATCAAGTGATGATAGTAGTGACTGCGACGTTGAATCGCCCCTGTGTCCACATGATGGTGGTCTTGAAGTAAAGAAACCATTTTGTCCACATGATAGCGATACTGATGATGGCGATGATAATGAAAAGGTCACCTCCCCTCGACACTCTCCGTGCACAAGAAACAAAAAACTATTCTTAAACCCAGTCCAGGAGGGTACGGGAGCTCTTCAAGCTCCTGTAGCCCTGCTGGATGGCGCAAATTATTTAAAAAATAGTTTTTGGTGTTGGATTTATTTTCTTTCCGTACGTTGTTCTAATTCAAATAATGTTATACAATCTCTTTCCATTGTTTAAGTTTTCTATTTTAATGTTTTAAAAATATTTGTTTCATTTCAATATTTATTCATGCATTGCTTGCGAGACATCCAGTTTCAGTTGATAAGTTTTATGAGAATTTCAATGAACTATAAAAGACGGGCAAGCAAACAGTAAACTTTCTCTTAGTGACAAGATCTCAATTCCTCTAATTAAACAACACCTTTTTAAAATGGCAAATATAAAAAATAAAAATGATAAATTTTGACTCGATAGTATTAAATAAGCATCCTACATCTGATAACACAACGAGTAAATCAACGTAATAACTGAAAAATCAAGTGACGACCATTAAATAAGAAGATGTAAATACTGCCTTTTTTTTACTGTTAAATATTTTCCTTATACTTTCTTATGCTCTGTGATCTTCCCACTGTAAATTTTTTAAAAGGAAGCATTCATTATGATTGTATTGTATTTAAATTTTCTCCATATTATAAAAGAAATATGGAGGAAAAGTTTTAAATAACACATCAAGAAAATTCACACTAATAATGGAGACATAAAGCACAGAAACAAGAAAGTTGGATGGCATGCTATTGAACTTCAATATGAAATACCAAATTGTAATCACTAATCATCTAGCATTCATATCAGGGTCTACTCGACAATTGAATTGAGATATTTTGGGTCAAAAAGTAAAAAATTGCATCATTAATATTATCAAATATACTTGAATTTCATCTTGAATTGAGAGTGTCTAAGTACTATTTAAACCAATTCTCATCTTGTATCCGAAGTTCTTAGAGAATCCAGTCAAGAAGAATGCACATCTTCTGTGGGCACATAAACAGATATTTCAACATGACAACGTCAACAAATAAGCATAGAACACATATATAAGCATTTTACCTTTTGGATAACGCTACAACCAAACAGAAGAAAGAAAATCAAACTAATGACAAATTCCCGAAATTTAATGTCACACTTTAGTAATTTTACCATAACTTTTCACTCAATTCCAAATTGCTCCATTCAAAATTCCTTAGAAACTAGACTCCCATGGCTTTCTAATGACGTGTGCTAAGAAGTCTAACTCTTCTCCAATGAAATCAGTTTAATCTGAAACCTTGACCCATGTGCAGTGTTTTCTCAGAAACTGCATCACATACTTATCAAACAATGATGGATGCATGAGTATGTAACATTAACAAAGAAACTTCGCTGCATATCTCGATGTAACAGAAAATACTAATGAGTTAAACTACTCAAACACAACAGAAGAAATTCATAAATATAACTAAAAAACAGTAGTGATATAAAAGGTCTATGCCTTAACACAAAAAGTAAGACTGGCGAAGGAAAATACACAACCGAAAGAAATGAATGATAACAAAAACTTATCTATTGCAAAACCACAAAGCAACTTAACATCACAACTATTATATTACTCAATTCAAAAACCACTAGACCACAAAGACAATGAGAATTATCACCATTACATGTAGGTCAAATTTGACCGGTAAGCATAAGTGTGGCCATCCGAGCTCGGGCTTCGTCCGGGAGAGTGAAGAAGAGCTCAAGGTTTTTATTATCGCTGATCAACATTTTACAACTACTATTTGTTGGTCTGCAGTTAGAACTCCCAGTTTGCCCAAAGCTTCATACAATTCATCTATTTTCTCTTTCAAGGAGAACTCATAGCCAATCTGTTTGCCAATAGCCTGCAAATTTTCATTGGTCTGGTCACAGAACTTGCCCATCAAGTTCACCATGGATTCCCCTATGGTTTCATGAATGCTTCTCTTCTTCCCTTTCTTTTTTTTTTTCCGGTTGTTCCCCACATTTGTTGATCCCCGATTTGTTGGGATGGAAAAATCAAACTCGTAGGATGCACCATCAGTTTCAGCATTGTTTTCATTTGTTTCTCCATGTTCTTGGAGTGGATCAATTGCAGCATCATTCAAGTCTTCTGAAATTCTCCAAGAGTCGGTCTTTTCCGAATATGTCAAATTTCAATCTTTGAAGAATGGAAACCTTTTGTTCTTCATTGCCTTTTGCATTGGTATCAACTTTTGTAATATTTAATGTAGTATGTAATATTTGAAACATGCTAAGATAGTAAACCTTAAAAACATACTTAAAAATAGCATAAAATTAGAAGGCTTACCTTTTACGTATTCCTCCCATACGCCCTCATTACGAAAAGACCATGATGTTCAAATTATCATCCCATTCAAAATCGAATTTTCCTAACATGCTTTTTGCAGAGACTCAGATTTTGTTTCTTCCATACGTGGATCTTATTTTTAATATGATCCGCCTTCAGATCGGTGTTTGGAATGATTTTTTTTAGTAACTTCTCGATGGCTTTCTGGTAATCAGTTCGAAACCCGTTCTCACATTTCCAACCTTGCTCAATAATCTGCTTCAAACACAAGATAAGAGCCTCGTCCTCCTTCGGCCTCCAAATTCGTCGTTTAGACGATGTGGACTTAGGAGCACCGCTTGAAGCCTGACTGTACTCAGTATTTTCCATAATCTGCACACATTGGAGAAACTGAATTAAGCAAGTGCAACCATTCACAGCAAATAAATGTAACCAAATTTAAACTTCACAATGAAAAAATTGCATCCGCATAAATTTAAAAAGTGATAAGTAAAAAAAATAAAAATTAAGTAAAAACTATAAGTAGAAAAACATATTTAGTAAAGCTATATAATATGCCTTAAAAAGAAAAAGAACAATATGAATAAATTTGCATAATAAAAGGGTCCAGAACCACATAAACCTAAGTTCACAAACTAATTAACAAACATTAAAAATCTAAGTTCACAATGTATTTAGTAAACCATTAAAACATTAATTCACAAACTAATTAATCTAGTCATTAAACATATTTGTAGCTAAGTTATCACGCCAAGTACTCCACTCGGGGGTACTCTCGACCACATCGATGTAGTTAGCCCCAACCCCATCATCATTCTCTACATATTCCGGAACTTCTTCCTCCATAGGGTCTACATCCATTGTCATGATTATACGGTTTTTGGACTTTAATAAAGTTATGGATGACCATCTTTTGAGGCCAAAAGATGACATGATTATACGGTTTTGGACTTTAATTGGGTAGAAAGATGCACTTCAATTTATAATTGCCCATCTTTTGTTAAAATTCCAAACGACCTCTCAATACAATTCCGTGTAATTAAAGGAGTGTTTCATGTTGAAATATTCCTCCTTGTTTTGAAGGAGCACTTCCTTCTCCCCTCAAAAACATATATGTAGTTCATGTAATGTCCTTTGTAAACACTCTTTAAGATGATAATGTTTTCCACAAAATAAGGTGTCAAGAATCCTTCTCCATTGGTATAACCGTTTGTCACACAAATAATAATTGAGTCTAATTACGATCAAAAAGTGCATGCGATAATTCAATTAGCAAAAAAAATAATGCACAACATATGGTCGAATTGAATTTACTATAAAAGTAATGCACATTCGTAAATGAAATACATTCATTATCCCATACAAGACAACCAATATCTCCTCCGTTGGTTCTTCTAACATCGTCATCAACACATTATTATCAAGATCCATCCTATACAATAATTATTGATTAATACGGAGAAAAATAATAAATGCCATAATTTTTCACAAATAATTTATATATAAAAAAACAACATAAGAAATAACTGAGCAATTGAAATTAATCTAATAAAATAATTAGATAACATTTTTAGGTGACAGAAAGCATATAAAAGCATAAGTAGACCCTAATTCGTGTAAAACAAAGAACAAGATTAATGGTGGGCAAATAGTCATCATTTTTAGGTGACAGAAAGCATATAAAAGCATGAAAATAATATTCGTGGATTGGGTTTAATTTTATAAGTGAGTGTTTTTGTATAATAAAATAATTACAAATTGAGAATCCAATCTTTAATGATTAATTTTACTTTCAGAACAATTAACCAGCAGGCTACCCTCCAACATGTTGGATTAATTAATAGAATAACAACCAAATGTTACTCCTAAAACAATCAACTTAGTTCAAGTGTTTGTCATTTTGAAGCAAAATAATTGATCAGTTATTAGAGCTACACAACATCTCTAAAAAACATGACATGAATGTGTACATGATGAAATCTTAACTCTCATCTATTCTCTATTTAGCATCCGTTTTTAGTTTGAATATTTGTATGTTTCTTCCGTACCTAATAATGCCAATGTGGGTATTAATTGCACAATTATAATAAAATTTTCTATCTTATGAAAAAACAATTAATTTTCCATGTTATCTGACAGGGGTGGTCCGAGAAAATGAAAGATCCCATTCAAGATTTCACCTTGAGTAAAATGAAGTTATTTTACAATTCAAGATTCTTGTGACATGAATGTGGACATGAAAGTTTAACATGAGCTATACTCCAGATTCTTCGCACAGAAGTCACGGGAAAAATCAAACTGGCCAAATAAATTAAAGTCCTAAAAAATAAGTTTCGTGTGATGTGAAACATTTCTATCTAAATGAACTAGACAACACCAACTTTTATCATCAATTAAAACTACTGAACTCAATCACATTTGCCATTTATGTTGTGCATTTTTTTTATATTTAAGTATAAAAAATTCAACTCAAAATCGAAATCAACACCCATGTTGGGCGGAAAATCTCATATAAAGATTTGTCAAAATAAAAATTTCTTGCTAACATTAATTATGTAAGGAAGACTACTCTGTGTGCGAAATTAATGAGAAAAAAATAGAATGAGAAATACTCTATTGTTGATGTGATAACAATACATGCCATGTTACCTAAATGATTAACCAAAAGAGCACATTGAAAATAAATAAAACAGGGTTTACACAGCAAGCAAAGCGGGGCCTCTAATCATACCAGAAGTTAAATGTGTAAAAGTGAACATTGCAAATAATAGATAACTCAGTAAAAAAAATCTAAATAATAAATTAATAATCTGCCTCTTATTACATAAGCCTACTAAAGCATTTAGGAAAACAGAGACATCAAAACAACCTCTACTTCTCCTCACTCATTTTCTTTTTTTAAGTTCAACTTTCAAAAATCAAATATAAATTATTATTTTAAATTTTGTCTTCAATGTTATTACGTTTAAGGAGTCCCATATGTTTTAATATGGCTTCGAGGTGACTCCATATGGCTACAAGATTAATGTAGTTAGGTAGGGATAAAAGACGAAACATGTACTACCAAATGAAGATAAATTAAATCATGGTTAAAAATACTAAGTAGGGTTAAAGACGAATTAATTAAGAATGTACTAGCCTACCTATAGCCATCCTAACTACACCTTCTACATTTCGATATAAATGGAGCACAAAATGTAAAATTAAAACAGACTCCAAAATCACAAATCTCTCTTTGCAAAGTAGACAAATTAAGATTAATTTTTCAAATTAAAAATGGAGCTCAAATTGTATATAGATCGATTGTCCCAGCCTGCACGTGCAGTTTTTATCTTCTGGAAGTTAGATTATTTTATCTTCTTCTCTTAATTTTCTTGATGGTGAATTAATAACCATTTTTTCCCAGTTTATTTGAACTTATACTATACAGTCTGTTTGGTTCAAAGGGCAAATTGCATAGAATTTGAGGAAGTGGAGACTGATATTCTGAAGCGAAAGCATCGCACCCCTGAATTTGCAGGTGAAATCTTTAAACTTTGGTTTAACGTTTTTACTAGAAATTCTCCAAAAAAAAAATCCTTCCCTGCCCTTCCCATGACCCGAAATCATGATCTAAAGCCTAGTAGAACATTTCCAAAAAAGAGATTAATTTACCTAACGAGGTGACTTGGTATGATGGAAAACAACAAAGGAGAAAATTACGAATTAGTGTATTCAGCAATTGAAAATCTATAAACAAAAACATCAATCCATAAAAAAACTTAGCAGGATACACGGTAAATTACCAATGATATCGCCGGAATTTACCTTATTAAACCTCTGTATTGTAAAAAATTCGACCGCTTCTCCTCCTCCTTTTTTCCGCGTTCTGCTCTGTTCGGCGTTACTTGTGAAACGAGGTTTTTGTGAGCGCGAGAATAATGCCACGATTCGAAGATTTTCAAGGTTAATTTAGTAATTAACAAGTGAATCCCCGTGAAAAATAAATTATCTCACCTCCTAGTAGTGGATTCTTTATCAAAGAGAAATCAGTTTTTACGCTTAATTCCCTGGGCTTCGGGATGATTTTATTTTTAAAATCTAATAAAATAAATAAAAAATAAACATAAATAATTAATTGATATACAACCCTATCACTTAAAGTAAATGGGTCGTAAGGGTAATTATCATTCTCTTGTTTTTCCATATCTCAGAAGATTTGCTTTCTCTCACTACCACTTTCATTTTTCCTATTTGCTTTTCTGAAATTTAATACCAAGAAAGACTTCCAAACCATATACAGAAATCTCTGCCCACAACCAACAATTACTTGAGTGCATACATTTCTACATATTAAGTATTGTATTTAATGTTTAGGTTTGAATCAAATTCAAATAAATTAATAATTCATATTGATGCATAATTCAAATTTAATCATCCAATGATCGGATATGTGGCTCCTCATAAAATAATTGCATTATATATAATTAATTGAATAAAGTTTCACTATAATTAATGAATTAAAAATCAAAATATTTCAATTGTTTGTTTGATGCTTGCAAACAAAGTGAAGTAACTTACCAGATTGGAAATTATATATTCTTGTAATTTAAAATGGGAATAAAATTATGTTGTTGGCTTCATCTACTTTATGGGTTTTCTACATTAGTTTTCAAGTGGGCCCACAATTAACCCCCAAACACCCCCACCCCATATTCTGTGTGAGTGTGTGTGGAGTTATTAATTAAGGGTCTTCTTTTCACAAAATAGGATAAGAAAAGTGGTTCTTCAGATTGAAAATCTCATTCAAACTTGCAACATTTTTAGCTTTAGTTGTTGAATATTCTTGATTTGAATGAGTTTCTAGTAGATCACTGCAACAAAAAGCATTTAATTCTTTCTGTACCATTACTTAAATGCTACTTTTCCACATATATATATTTCTTTGCAAACTTATCACACGCCCAATATAGTGATGAGAAATAATAAAAAAGAAACAGATTTGATGGTTAAGTTGTTTTTTCAGGATAATATAGCTTGGCTAGTGGAAGATATATAACTGTTAAGAAAACGCATAGGGTGAATTTTATTTTTCCATTTCGGAGAAATCTTTTGTATTAACTTTTAATTAGTGTTTAATTATTTATTGAACTACCAATATATGTTGGCCCATGAAAATTCCTATACTATACTTCTTTTTTTTTACACCACATGTATAAAACAATGTCATGCATCAATAAATACATTGTCCGTATTAATGATGTTAACTCATAAAAAAAAGTATAAGATTGAGGTGACGCTTTGAATCAGGCCTAACTTTTGAAATTATCATCAGATAATTATAACTTTTGAATCAGGCTCATTAAAATTATTTTTAGACCTAAACGGCAAAATCTACGAAATTCATTGTGTTGGGCCATAATGCGTGGGCTCTATCGTTTCTGGCCCTTTAAAAAAATTTAGTTTATTTCGATTTTGTATTCTTTTTAATTTGGAATTTCAAATTTTCTTGGGATTATTTGCTTATGGGTCCAGTTATACCCCCATTATTAGGAGATGCGCCCCTGGATAAAAGAAAGTTTATGATTATTCCACAATTACTCTTATCATTTAAATTTTTAAAATTTATTCAAAGCCTAAGAACTATAATTTTAACAATCAGCCGTCACCAACACGACCCCTACCGCCGCCGCCATCCCCCACCGCCGTCTTCCGCCGTCACTCTCTCTCTCTCTTCTATATTTTTATCCTTTTTCAAAACACTACCATCATTTCATCAGTTTGATAATATTACGAATATAGTTATATTTTTCAATAAAAATCAGTGAAAAAATTAAAAAAAATCGAATCTTGGTAGAGAGGTTTCTGTATTTTCGCGCACAGTGTCTTAAACGCAATCATTTCAGAAGCTCCGAAAAAGGAATTGGAGGAGAACAAGAAAATAAAGAAGAAACTGTGAACCTTTTCTCTAAATATATTTTCTTCTATTCTTTTTCAAGATCTGCGCGTGGTGAGTGAGGGGGCGGCGCGACGGTGGATTATCATCAGATGTCTCATTAAAATTGAAGAAACTTTTTAAAGACGGAAAAAAAAAAAAAGAAAAAATTTGGATTTTTTTTAAGAGGTGTATAAAGGGTATTCAAAAAAAGTGGGGTTTATCTCCTAATTTCATATGGACCCTTTTTTATAAAAATAATGTGTTTTTATTCGACTTTGAATATTTTCAATTATTTCCTAATTTTTTTTTTCAAATTCTATAAATTTGTTTATTTTCGTTTGGGATAATTTGTCTGTATTATCGATATATATAAAGAGTTGGTTTTTATCTCTGTCTTGGAATTTTATTTATTTTAATTATTTTTTCATCCTGAGAGTCCCGACTAAACTGTTTGGCCATTTTTTTTTCTAATTTAAAATGATATAGATGATGCAGTGTTTGTTTATTTGGGGAGGAGGTGACGTTCACATAACTAAAATTATATAAACGCACATTTGGGGAAAATGCACAGCATCCTCCTATAATGCACCTGATCTGGTTCTATTTATTTTGGGGTGTGACGTTCACATAAATAAAATTAAATAAACGCACATTTTTAAGTCATGCAACTTATATTGCTTTTAAATCTAGAGTCAAATATTAAAAAGAACATTTTTGAAAAATAAATTCGAGTAAATTAAAACATAGAAAAAGAATGAATAGTTAATCAGGAATAATTCCAATGAAAAATCTAAAACGAGACCTATCCTTAAAAGAAGCCCAATATATTCAACCATTCAAATTTAATACAACGATAATATATATCAACATAAAGACTTACAAATGAAAATAATTTTATATATCAAGAATCTCAAACAATCAATCAACTAACAGAAACATACATAAGTATCTCTTTTGAAAAAGAAAAAAAAAACCTCAACTGTAATATACAACATGAATAATGCCTTGAGCAAAATTTTAAGAAACCACCAACAATTTTCACACAGAATCCATGATAATCCCATTCAAACATATATCATTCATCATTTTTCAAAGTTACCAAATCTTATCCAATGTACAGGATCTTGTCTTGGTCGGCCTGAGTAACGAGGAGATGAATTTTCTGAAGCATTTGGGCTCCATTTGTCCGCTCTATCCTCTCTTCCAATGGGCTTTCTTGAAAAACGCCTATTTCTAGAAGCATCATAACGTTGTGATCTGTCCTTTTCGATGGGCAATGGTTGAAGCCCTTGAATATCAGGCTCTGGAACATAGTCATATGGTCGTTTAGACTCATCCATTCTCCTAAAGGTGATTGATATCCTGAGATCAAGCAAACAGAAATCACGAACGAGAATCGACCTTCCATGAACAAGAGCTATCCTATAACTTTTGTGTTTTCTCTTGTCCGCAAAATAAGTTTTTGAATTGAATCAATCCCATAGCTCCTTACTTGGTCCGATTTTGGTCCCAAAGTCATCAAAATCTGAAGTACGGAGTCGTTTTGGGCATTTTTTGGACCTTCCCGGGAAGGCAAATGTTATGGGATCAATTTTACACCTCATGTGCCAAAAACATGGCCCAAAACAACACCCGTACTTCAAATTCTGGCGACTTTGGGGCCAAAATCGGACCAATTAAGGAGTTATGCGATTAAATTGAAAAACTTAATTTTTTTTGGGACCTTTTTGAGGAGAAGGCAGAAGTTACGGGGCAAAAATGGATTTTAACTCTCAATAAATTGTACCTTTTGGAAGGGACGGCTGGCACACAGTGTTTAGCCACGTCAGCTCCATTTCCATTTAGAACAAGAACAGATCTGATTCAAAATAAGAGACAGTTTATCATCTAGAATGTAATCAAAGATTCTAAGGGGGTGTTTGCAAATCATATAAAATGGGAGAGCAGGAGAGAATCACTTAATTTCAAAGCTGTGAAAAGGAGCATTTGAAAATAAGTGATTCTACCCCCATTTTTATATGGTTTGCAAACACAGCCTCTCACAACTATTGAAAATAAGTGATTCAAAAGCTGTTACTTGAGTTTGCAAACACACCCTAAGTACAGATTTTTTAGGATCAGGGCTGCACTAATACTTATAACTTACCCAAGTGGCAGGGGAATTGCAAAAGAACCAGAAAATTCGCCGGGTCCCAATATATCCAAGTTTGACCCAAAAAGTATGTTGCACTCACTAAGAAACGAGACCGTACAGAACGGTCTAACAAACTCGTGATTATCAATATGGGGTGGTATGCAATCCCCCTCATCATAAATGTTCACGATACAGCTATCTGGCACACAAGAAGGTGGTAAAACATGCCATCTGATGAGCCTTTTGATCATAGTCCTAAATAAGGGAGGAAGAGGATCAACCATTTCATTCTTCAGGATTCCTGGAGGATTGCCGTTTTTATCCTGCCACCCAAAATAGTAAAATTGAAGATTGTTTCTATTATCCATTAATGGGGAAGAAATTACAAAAAATAAAAGCACAAAGGGGTAAAACATAAATAGTAGAGAGCAGGAGCCAAAATAAAAAAAAATTGGAAGTACAAGGGACAAATATTGTATTATTCCAAAGATTTTAGGTGAACTTACTCTGGCGTAGTTGTAGCAGCAACCAAATTGGAGAGTTACACGTCCCTTTCCCTTCATCCACTTCCAAGGTGCAGTATAAGTGCGCTCTAAATTAAATTATCAAGAGAGAATCAGATTACAGCAATTAATTAC
The DNA here is from genome assembly GCA_037126765.1 of Stenogyne calaminthoides. Lineage (NCBI taxonomy): Eukaryota > Viridiplantae > Streptophyta > Magnoliopsida > Lamiales > Lamiaceae > Stenogyne > Stenogyne calaminthoides. The sequence goes on from JBBCBC010000002.1 coordinate 41,045,830, forward strand.
TCAGGTGAATAGAGTGTAAACTTTTAAATGCAGCAAATAGAGATATACACTGCAAATGTGAACCTAGAGTTTATATTCACTAAATGACAGGAGGTCATAAAGTAATTGATGATTACAGATCAAAATTAGCAGTCACCAATCCATACGTATAAGGCAAACAATATGTGTGTTGCAACAGGCAAGCAAGGTTAAAGAGCATAAAAAGAGAAGAAATGCAAATTTCCAGAACAGGACATTAAATACCACGTGCAATCAGGACTTTGCTGTTTTACATTAATTATTACTCTTTCCATTCTCAGTTATAGTCCTCCTCAGTTACATGGCAACTTAAGGAGGAATTGTTGACTCTCACTAATTAGTCACACATCTCATGAAGGGTGTTCAAAAGGATGAAAAAGAGGTAACTGACTGAAAAAGTTCAGAAAATAAAATAATTTTAAAAAAAAAGCAATGAATTATTTCATCTAGCAACGTAAACATAAACATATCACACGTAATTGACACACATAGCTTAGAGAGAGAGAGAGAGAGAAAACACCAACTCACTCTATCATTTAACTTTTCATGTTGAAAATCAAGTTTGACGCATAAATGAAACAAATGAACAATATAATTTTCCACACAATGAAAGAAGTTATTTAATAGTCAACGGTTATATTTAACCCCAAGTTTGTTGCACAACAGTAAAGTGTTGGAAATTAATTTAACAGAAATGTCAAACTGATATAGCATTGTGTATGTGGGTGTGGGTGTATATATATATTAAAATATACATCACTAAGAATTCAACATAAATATGAGATTGCATATATCATATTTAAGATATAAAATCGTGTAATACACTTCGATGTATATAGGTTCCTATAACATCAATATACCCACAGATTTATTTTAAAAAACTATATTAGGATAGACCTATCTCATGCAAGTAGTCACAAACTGATGAATTAAAACATTGGAACAGGCAATAATAAGCAAGCTAAACAATTCTATTCCAACTTCAGCACTGCCCTTAATAAATGTATAATCTAGATCCTGATTATTGTTACATAATATGCCCATACCAAGTTGAGATCCATGAAACCAATATTTAAACTACTAATATGAATATACCTATAAACAACCAGATTAGCAAGGTACAACAGGTGATAATAAAGATTAAAATCAGATTAATTTAATAACATTAACTCACCTTTCAACTCCCCATTCCTTCCCATCTGTTGGAGATCTTCGACATAATTAACAATCCTCTTCTGTTCTGCAGCACTGAAGACACCTTTATGCAACTCCAAACCATCCAATATGTTAACGATTTTCCCACCAACTCTTTCTAAACATATGAAATCCTTCTTCCTTTCAACATTATTAAAACGAATCTGCTCTCTCTCATCCCTCGACAATTCCACCTTTGGCTTAGCTTCAACAACAGAAGTTCCCTCTGCAATTGAACCGTTCACATTGTGATATCCATTACTCTCATCATTACCTTCTTCTGCAGCAAGCTCATCCTCCAGAGCCATATCTGCCCAAGACTTTTTTAACGAAGGGCTTGGTGTTGACGTTGATGCTTCCACAACATGTTCTGATGGCATATCACACTCGTCTTTCCAACTGCCCAATGAATGAGTATCTGCATCATCATTGATATCCGCACTGTCTTTTGTACTCCCAACAGAATAGGCACTACAATTAGTACCATGGTCCTCTTTGTAGTGATTTCGATCCGAACTACTTTGAACAGAATCAGCATAATTTCCTTCTATTTTCACAAAGATCAAATATTAATTGAGTAAGAATCAGCAAAAATCTCCTTCTATTTTCACTAATATCAAATTGTAACAAGTCAAAATCAATCACATAAACATAATAGAGAAATCAATCCTTGAAAACAGACATCTTACTGAAAAAAGTCTATAATCTAAATTTGCAAAGCTCCCCTGAAAAACCCATTATAAGTTGAAATCAGGGAAGAAAATATAAATTAAATAAATAAAAATAAAGAGAGACCTGATTGGGATGAAGGATAAACCTAAAAAATAGGGGCTAGAAAGAATTACAACACTATAAAAGCTAAATCTTTTCCAAACAGAGCCAAATTATTTAGGGGAAAAGGATACACAATTGTGAAGAAGTCACTATAAAGCTAAGAAGAAACAAAACAAAATGTAAAAAACACAAATTGACAAGTATATACGAAAACATGCAGTAATTGAGCAATCTAGAGACCAGTGTGGAGAGATCGGACGCCATCGGATAGCGTCTGCGTGCAAGATTTGCAGAGGCCGCGGGTGAGAAAAGGCAGCCAATTTGAGAGAAATTCAGCAGCGATCCGGACTTCGTTGGCGTCGAATTTGAGGAGAAAGGGGTCCATGTTTGGCGGTTTAGAGTAATTCCTCATGGCGGAGAGTCGGGGAGGAAGATCTGCGATATTTTACAAAAAGAAGTACCTGCGCTGTGAGTGTGTGTATATATGTGAGAGAGGAGAGAGGGATTAGGAGGATATGAGAGACCTATATCCAATTTCCACGCAGACAATGGGAATATATTTGAGGCGCAACATATTAATAGATAGATAGATAGATTATTTAAATAATGAAATTAATACATTCAATTCTTTTGCCGCTTTCACTTTTGAATTTTCTCGATACACTAAATCAATAATACCTAAATCTAACTAAATAAATAAAGAGTGGGTATTATATTCGGTGTGCGTTTATATTGCATTTTATAATCTTATAATTTATTTATATTAAATTGTATATTTATTTTTATAAAATATATTATGATTATACGGTGCAATTGAATTCATATAAGATTTAACTATAAATAATAACAATTTATATCGCATGTTGATTTAGAAAATCGTAAAAAATCACTCAACATTGATCACAAAAAACTAATTTTAACCTCCTTTTTTCTTTTTCTGAATTTAAACTGGTCGACCATACGATAATATTTTCAAACTCTATATTTTTTTATTTTAAAAGTAATTCTCATTATTGAGTATTGATCAAAAACACACTTATATCTCTCCAACAATTGAAGAGCTACAATAAATGATGTGAGCTTCGTAATAAGAAAAGAAAAAGGATTCAACTATTTTCCACTGATTCCAATTTTCAAAAGAGGTTCATGTTTTCTTTTCCAACTTCTTTTCTTTTTTAACGAAAAAACTCATCCAACGGCCCCAATTTATAAAAAGTAGTATACGAAGCTTTACTTTAGCTAAGAAGTCTATATTATAGTCTATTCTTCCAAACATGTACAAAGAAAAGAAAAGTAGAACACTATATATAAATTAGAGTAGGTTTACTGTACAAATTTATATCATATACAAATCAATCAATTTAGAAATTTATTAATTTGTGGATCTAAACAGACCCAGTCAACACCTACGCGGGTTGCTGGAAAAATCTCGCGGGCCGCTGGAAAATTTCACGGGTCGCTGGAAAATCCGGAATTAACAGCATAGTGATCACATATGAAAAATGGAATAAAAATCTATTAAAAAAACAAACAGTATTACACATAAACATATAACAGTAATACTACATATAATATAACAGTAATACAAAAGATATAACAGCAACAACAACATAGTGATCACATGAAAAATGGGATGAAAACCTGTTAAAAAAACAAACAGTATTACACATAAACAAAACAAAAATCGACAAAATTGAGTGAATTTAATTTGTTACCAAAACAAAAACTACATAATAATAACCGTAACAAACATAAATTCTGAAGATTGAGTGAATTATGGGCTATTGGAAGAAAAAAAATCGAAGAAATAGAGGGAGAAAGACAAGAGCTAGGAGAGGGAGAGAATTTAATTTGGGAAATTAATGGAGGTGAGACAAGAGAAAAAGAGGAAAGAGAAGAGAGAAGGGAGGAAATGGAGGCGAGAGAGAGGAAAAAGAAGAGAGAGGGAGAAAATAAAGGAAAGTAAGAAAAATTGAAATGAAATTGAGTCGATAAAAAAAAAAATCAAAAGCGGGTCAGCTGGTCTCATAAACGGGTCAAAAGCGGGTTGTATAGAGTGAAATTAGGTTTCAATTGGGATTTGTATATGATACAAATTTGTATTATAGATTTTGTCTATAAATTAATCTACTACTTCTATCGTCCTAATTTTGATTGACCAAATAATGTAGACACTGAAAAAAAAGGGAAATATATTAAATGGTGTAAAGTGAATCTAGTGGAGGAAAATAGTATTACTAAATTGTGTAAAGCGAATTTAGTGGAGGAAAATAATAATATTAAATAGTATTGAAAATTATATTTATTTATTTTTAGGAAATAACCAAACAAAATTTGGATAATTATTTACGGAAAATAAAATTAGGACAAAAGGGAGTACAGTTTAGTTCACGAAACTTGCATATAAATCTAATCATATTTAATTCTGCAATAATAAATATAAATTGTCGATCAAAATTCTTGTATAAGTCATTGCTGGCACCGTCAAATTTAGTCGAATTCTTCAATTTAGTTCAATTTTTCATCCTTCCTATAGAAGATGAAGGGTGGTGAATTTTAAAATTTCCATCGAAAATGGACTTAAATTGCAAAAAATTGATAGTTGAAATGCATAACATGATGTGCAAGTTTTGCTACCCCTCCATTTCTTCTCTGTAAATTTCAAAGAGAGAGAGACGAGATAAAAATTTCCGGATACAGATAGACACGAGATAAAATAATGAGTAAAAATATGAAGTGTGGGACCCTGTGTTGTGTCTTTCTCCAAAATTTACAAACAACTGCACAAGGAAATGTAGAGGATCCATATCCAAATTATACATGTTCGGGACAAAACCTCATTCAATCAAATGAAATAAAATGTTTGCACACAGAACCACAATACCACTTCTTTTTTTCTTTTTTTTTGGGACAAAACCTCATTCACCAAGGAAAACTAAAAGAGTATGTATCCTGCAAAAGGACCATCTAAAACAGCAGCAACCAAATCTACGTTTCACATAGAAAAAGGTTTCATAAAGTTACAACATAAATCTAGCTTTGATACATTAAATCCAAGTTCGAGATGAAGCACCATCTTCCATGTGGAATATATGTAATCTTATCCCCTCTGATGAGGTGGAAACAAGAAAGCAAACATAACAGTAGAAACGTGTCAGAAATTCTGAGCTAAGCAACACTTACGGGTTGAGCAGGAACATCTCTCTGACTTTTGCACCTGCAAATACAAAATACAATCGAGTCAAGCTGACAGTGAAACAACAAAAGTTCATAATCGAATAATGAGAGCAAATTTGTATAAAGTATCATGTTTACGTTCTTAATTTCTTTATTTCATTTTTTTTTCTGGTTTATGCTCCTAAATTGTATAGTAGTGGAATGTACTTGTAGCCTGTTTGGTTAATCTATAAGCTCCTTAAAACAACTTATAAAGAGAAGATGTTAAACAACTTATAAAATCTTAAAATAAGTTCTTTAGAACTTTTCAGCTCCAAAAATATAAGTTGGGATAATCCAACTTAGTTTTTCTAACCACACCCACCCCCAACCCTGCACCCCCACCCACCCCCACCCCCAACCCCGCACTCCCATCCCCCACCTCAACCTAAAAAATAAAAATATAATTATTTTATATGAAAATTAAAATTATAAAAAAATATTTATTAAATTATCAAAGAGCTTATAAGTTTTATTAGTAAAAACAACTTATAATCTACTTAAAAATGACTACATTTTATAAGTTTTTAAAACAACTTATAAAGGTAAAAAATGACTAGTCAGGCCCTTAAATTTTATAGGGTGTGTTTTTTAAAACAAGCTGCCTTTTATAAGAGTTGCTAAAAAGTGTTTTTAAGTTGTGAGTAGAGTTTGCAAACACCCCCTAAGTATGATAGCCAACTTCATCCTTGATTACTCACCTATTACATTGTTCTCGAGAAGCATAATTGTGATTATTGCAATTTGAACACATCCAATCCCCATCTCGCCATTGCTTTGCTCTGCACAATACAACAATGACATTAGGCATGCATGATCCATTGGAAATTCTCAATCGTAATTCCCAAAAACACCCAAATTTTGGTCTTACTTCTGGATTCAATTGTAAAAAAGATCATGGTTAATCATAGAACATTAAAAGGTCAGTTACTTTCAGTATTTTCAAACTATTGCAACAATATATGCAACCTGACACAAAAATACATGATAAACACAATAGAAAAGGAAAAGGTAGATGCAAAGGAATGAATCTTATCTTACCCTTTCCCAAGGAGTGCCGGTGTTGCTGGGACGCGCGATACTTGAAGGTCAACTTGCCAATTTAAGGGGACTGATGTGTTTCCACTGGGAATGGCAGGGTAAAGACCCGGATTTTGGAATGATTCAAACCCTGGACGTAGTTGCTGCAGCCCATATGCATATGGATTATCAGATAAAAAGGTGAAACAAAAGAGAAAAATATAAATACACAGAAAAGGATCAATGATATCTGTTGGGTAATTTTTATGTCATGCTGAAAGAAGTTCCGTACTTGTCCGGCATTGAGTCTCTTATTATCCAAATTATGAAGAAATTCTTCAGAGGCCAGACGCTTTGTTCCAAGAGCTTCAACAAAAGGAAAAAAACAATATCACTGGCATTTAAAGATATCAAAATTTGGACATTTAGATACAATCAAAATTTGAAAGGAGATGCACATAAAATAGAAATAATCAACACACAAACCTGTAACTACAGAGCTGGCAAGAGATGAAGGTGCTGATATAGGTGCAGAGGCATTGCACTTTTTGCACTACAAATGCAACAACCAAAGATGAATAATCTTGCAAGATAGTAGATTCAATGAAATTATAGAAGACTCTAGCACTAAAAGTGGATTCATGTTATTCCTTTTTCTTAGACCAGTTAGGTTTTCATAAACGCAAACCCAAAATTTTGAAATTTAAGCAATCCAAATTACTACTGAAAATCGTACCAAATAAATGGAAAAATTAACTTGAGAACCCGAGTTTTCAGTTTTGATACTTCAAACAGTCAAACAACAGAGATACGCTCACCCTGAATACAATTATCCTGGTCAGGTCACCCATATTTTCAAACACCACAAGTTTATTTTAAACTTTTTTTCTGGTTCTTTTTTCCTATCATTACAATTCTAAAAGTAAACAATTTCATTATCCCCGAATCTGTCCACAGCCTATAGAACAACCTCTTTCTCATTTTCTATAATTTCTCCAAGTTATAGTGCTTGTTGCAAACTACATGGAATTAACATATTCAAACAAAACACTTCTCTAAATCTCAGCAAAACAGCAGCAAATAGCTGATTAGACTCAATTACATCTCTTATTATTGTTTTCCATATTTGATAATAGAATCACAACTGGTGAAAGTTTTCCGCCATACCTGTACACGTGAAGAGTAGTTGTGAAAGCCACAAGTGCACATCCAATCACCATTACGCCATCCATTACCATTTGGAACTGGAGGAAGTTGATTTGTTTGGCTAGCATATAAAACTCCAGGTATGCCACCAACTCCCAATGGCCAATTAGATACCGAATGAAGCCCATATGGATCAGTAGAATGGTTCCCATAGTGACCCATCCCTCCAACAGGCCAGCCAGAGCTCAAAGGCATTGATGGATGGAGAGATCCAACATTCACCATTTGTTCGATTCCTCCTCGAGCCCTGGCAAAATAAGGTGGATGAGTATAGACAGAAGCTCCAGGGACTGCAACTGCTGGCATTGCTGCTAACTCCTTAGGTTGCCCACACTTTTTGCACTTTTCTCTTGAAGCATAATTGTTGTTAGTGCAACCTATTGATCCATTGCACACACACCCAACCCAGCCAGGAAGAAGATACAAGCGAAGAATACGCACGCCAACCCGCCATCCAATACCAAAATACACATACATAAAACATGAAACAACTCAACCCTAATTGAAACCGAGCCTCTAAATTATGGTAAAAGTCGTACTAAATTGCACAACATCTAAATTATGGTAAAATTCGTACTAAATTGAGCAACATTCGGTAAACAAAACAAACATAGCGACTGTGGGATATACGGTGGTGTTAGCTCATCGTCAGCAAAGATTATGTTTGGTGTTTGTGAATATCGAAAGGTGGAAAAAACAGCTAAAACATAAATATGACTACTATTTAACTAACTGGAAGAATACTCTAAAACGCTAAGTTCTATTGCCTCTTTCCGTAGTAGAGCATCTTTCCTAATAAAGTATTTACCAAATTCGTACAAACATGTCAAAATACCAGTATATAACCCTTTTGTCTATAATCTGAAGGATCAGAGAAATTTCATTCAAGAAATTCCATCTACTAGCAACTCAATGCTCCTATTTCCTTTTTGGGACGTCCACAATAAACACTCAATTTTCTCAAAAGGTGGACTTTCTTTCCAAAAGTACAATCTCATCCAATAAAATGTCTAGACTTTAATATAGTTTAAAAATAAACATCTGCACTTTTTTTTTAAATCTCATTTACAACCCTATGCCTACTTAAACTAGTCATTCATTTTTATACTGAAGGCTGAGGCAAACTGGAAAGTGAAAATTAATTTAAATTCCAAAAGGGTAAAAATGAAAAATAGAAAGAGGAATCAAGGTGTGAGGAACAACTTGAGATCATTGATAGTTTTTCTTTCATATAGTTACAGGTTGATATTTTCTACTTACTCCTACCAACTAAATAGGTTAACTATAAGAACATTAAGATAATTCCCATACAGATATGGAAATCTTAAATAGGGATTACTGTTTAATATGATTCTATTTTGTTGGTGTCTACTGGCACAGATTTTCACATACATGTAAAACATACGCTTGATCCATAGTATTGATGAGACTCCAACTATTCATTCAACCATACCAAGTTTCTTTCATCTGGTGTGCAAGGGGTGGCATGTATAGGTGTTTCAGGAAATCAAACAATTAGAGGCCCAAGGTTTGCCCTGATGCAACACATGAACTAAGTCGCAACCGGTGTTATATAATGTCAAGCACGAGCAGAATTTCTACTTCCGAGAATTTAAATAATGGCAGCTAAATAATATTTACAAGGAATTTCATATTAGGATTTAACACTGTAACACCATCAATATCGATTCAACTCGGTCCATATTAAAACACACGGAAAAGCAGATAGTAAGTACTCATTGAATTATCCTCCACCTAGAATATCTATGAGAAGCATTTCAACGGATAGATTTAAGCACGAAAAAATGATATTGAAAGAAATGTGAAATATACCAGTACAGATCCAATCGCCAATTCGAGGAAGCCACTTGGAATCAGCTGGGGTTTTGGTATCGACGAGGAGACGAGGCTGCTTGCAGCGATTGCAAAAGGATCTGAAAGCATAGTTCCTATTGTGGCATCCGCTGCACTCCCAATCGCCTTCTTTTCCACCTCCGCCGCCGCTGATGCCTGCACCGCTGCCGACCATTGCGTTGTTTCTTCGTACCCGAATAACGATTTCGAAAAGAGAAAGCTGCGGCAAGGTTTTAGGTAAAACTCCTATACGGATTTTCAGGCATTGCCTTTTCCGATATTTCGCATTTTGACCCTTGGAACATTTTGAAAATTTTATTTTGCAACCCTAGTTTTGTTTTTATTTAAACATTTATTATTTGCACGAATTTTAATGTATGAATTATTTTATTATTATTAAGATGAATAAAATTATTTTTTTACAATGTTAACTACTAAAATAAAAATATTCATATAAATTAAAGAAGATAAAATTGAATTTGATGTGAAAAAAATAATGACATAAAGTGTAATATTGAGATATTTAAGGGATGAGTAATTCTTAGGCCTTGTTTGTTTATGGTTTTGAAAGTGGCTTTCAGAATTTTAAATCCCAAATTCCCGTTTGTTTATTAGGATTTCGATATAGAATTTTAAATCCTCTAAAATTATACTCTATAATACCTATAATACACTTATTTTACCTTTTTCAAACACAATTTTCAATACACTATCAATCATCTATCATACATTTTCCAATTATTATTATATATTCAACTCAATACTCTCTCTCCTCTTTTTTTACTTTATTATCATTATATAATATAATATACAAACACATCAATTATTAAAAATCATCCAATCATTTTTACATTACTTTTTACAATATAATATTCTTTTTATCATCTACTTTTTCAAAATCCTACTTTATCAAATCCTATAAAATCCACACTCCCAAACATATACAAAATACAAATACACTTTTTACTTTATACTAAATCCTTCCAAATCCCCTTTACATGATTTCAAATCCCCTCAAAACTGTAAACAAACAGGGCCTTAGTGGACAAATTTTGCTCTGAGCAGAAAATACTATTTTAGACTTTATGGGCTTGATTGAGGGCAAATTTGAGATTCTTGGTGGGCTTGATTGGGGGCAATGACTTTTTAATGATTCTGCCCTGGGCAGAATCTGCTCATCTAGCACCACCCCTTAAGGTATATAGGTAAAAAAGAATAAGTTGGTTTATTATTATCTAGATATTCAATTAAATTTGGAATTGTTTCTTTTGGCAAATGTTCAAATAACAGTGGGTTGGGGAATAGTAAATAAAAAGGGACAAGTTTGTAAAATTGATCCCTTGTTTATTGGGTGCAGACGATTTTAGTTGCATGCGAATTAATTTTTTAAGTTGTATTAATTTTTAAATAATGAAATTTTAATTTTAGAGACATATTTATACGAGATCGTCTCACGATAAGATAAAATATTAACTGAACATTGATATTTTAATACTTTTAAAGATATAGGTATGATCTCATATTACTTTTTGTCTTAATTTGATAAGGATGCATGAGTTTTGTATTTGTCTCACAAAGTCACACGTAAGCTATCGAGTTCAATGTATCAATCCGATTGATGACATGATTCGCTTACGTGGCATAATAAACTCCAACATATTACTTTTAATAATAAAATCAAAAATCATTTATCACTCTAAAACTAAAAATTATAAATATAAAAATAAAATTGCATTATTTTTAAGTTTGTAGAACTTAACTGAAAAATCATTTTTTATGAAATGAAAATCGTCAACAACCAATAAATATGAGACCAATTTTACAATGTGATCGTCCATAATTGAGCAGCAAAAAACACATTATTAGTTGCACTTCTAAGTTTTGACTTACTACCTCTATTTCTAGTTATTTGTCCGATTTTAACCATTTACAAAGAGTATTTTTTTATTAATTTGTTCGATTTTAATTATTTACAAAGACTAATTTTTTTATTAATTAGGATATCATTTGTCCGATTTTAACTATTCACAAAAACTATTTTTTTATTAATTAGGCTATCAATGACTTATCGCATCTTTATTTATTACTACTACTTGGTAATATACTTACAAAAAATGATTAATATTTATTAGAAGTATTAAATAGAACTATAAAGATAATTAGGAAAGGAGGTGGTATATAACCCTGTGCATGATTTAGCGCAGTGCCTAGATGTGTTCACCTCAATTTTTTTATAAAAATATAGGACATATGCCCATTTAAATAGGCGATTTATTTTTCACACAATCTATACAGCGAATTACTCGTACAATTTATGAATTTAAATATCTACAAGCACACATTTATCTCAAATCCTAACACGGATTAAACACACTCCCAAATATACTCAATCACTATTCTCATTATATTCTCTAATGGACACATCTAATACAAGAATAAAACCACACCCGTCTTCTTTTTCTTCCCAATTTACCCTCAACAATTCTAAATAATCCCTATAATTAGAATGGTTGGATCATCCCATTTACTCAATAGAGTGCAATAAGAAAACATAGGTGCAAAGAACAAACGGAACAACACGAAATTAACGAGACAGTACAACAATCACACATCAATACAAAAGGGTCCAATCCCAGCAGTAGAAGCATAAAATTCAATCAACTGAACACTTTTCAATGAGGAAATACAACAAGATGAAGCAGGTATATGTAGTTGTCTGTGTGAAAGGAGTTTAACTAAATATTGGAAGCATTGAGTGCCATAACCTTGCACTGTTCATTCATGGCTACGAGTTGGGCCTCTTTTTTATCGAGTAGAGCACTCAGCCTCACGTTCTCGTCCATCAGTTTCTGCACCTCTGCTTCCTTCTGCATCTTCTCATTTTCCAACTGAGATGTTTTTGCCACAAGCCTAGTTGTATCCAACAAAAGTAACAAAGTTAATTTCCCAGATAAGAATTTCACTTTTTAGCCTAAGAGAGTCGAAATTGCCTCTCAATAAACATAGGAAGGAAGGAGTGAAACTTTCAAAATCTTATTAATGCTGAGAACTGGAAACTTAAAAAGGAAAGTAAAAAATCGAAAATAAAACATTTAAAATTTGAGTGTGATATTTGAAGAAATAATAGTAAATAGTTAGTAAGATGCCTGCTACAACCATCCTCCATGCCTAGAATATGAAAATCCTAAAAGAAAACAGGTTAAAAACCTTCTTGGCCAATGGCCATGAATCCTTAAGGAATACGTAGATGCATAGGTTTTTTTCACTTTGAACGTAGTTTCTACAATTTAAAAGGGTATCAACACAGCAATATATACTATTTTTCAGATAGAGCTTGGTTATAGAGGTCAGGTGAAGAAGCTAATTGTTGCATAAAAATGTCTAAAGTTGACACCTCAAGCTAGACCTGCTTGCACATGCTAAATATACAGATATATAGCTGAGAGTGATAATATTTTCAAGCGCATAATTCATTGGGCCTTTTCTGTGATGTTCTACTTGTAGTAATTCAACATGACATATACAGTGTCTGTACATTTTTTTACATATTAGAAAGTGTAAACACTAATTGACTTTGTCTGAATGTAAACCATAATCCTTTTAAAAGCAGCGTAACAAAAAAATTAAACATGTTTTTCTTGTGAATTGCGACTCAACTGGAAAGATATCTCAGCAGTTGACTCAGCTCACTACATATATTTAAGCACTGCCCTACTTTTGGCCATTCTTTCAGAAGTAGTTGTTTTACCAATTAAATTATGTATTTATTTCATTTGGCTAAATAGAAGGAGGCATATAACTATTTCTGTTCATTGTGAACAACTTAGACGCATTTATAACCAGGATAAAACTAAACTATCAAGGTCATATTATTAGTTTAAACACACTAACCTTTCAAAGTGCTTTTCAATTGTCTGAAACTGCTTCTCTGATGAAAGAAGTGTTTCCCTTACACTAAGCAGAGTACTGACATAAGATTTCAAGGTTTCAAAGTCTTGCTTAACACGGCAAAGCTCCTGCTCGTTTTCAGCAGCTCTTTGCCTCTGTCTAGACGTTTCTTCCACTAAATCTTCCACCCGCTGTCTCATCTCATTCAAAATACTATTCGTGCCCAATGCAAACTGTTCCATCTCCTCTAACTTCACAGACATTGTCTCGATCTGAACTGCTTTCTTCTTAATTTCTCCCTGCCCAACTGTCACCTTTTCCTTCTCAACAGCTGTATCAGATTCTGCCATGATAACTCTCTTAACAAGAGATTCCATTACATCTGTAACCATTTGAACACTTTTGAGTAGTTCACTGATATAAACTCCATCTTGTTCATCAAGACAACCTTCCTGACTGCTAAGTGCTGTCCAAGCTTCCTCATATGAACTCTCGAAGGAAGAAATGTCTACGTTTTTTGACCATCTAGACAATGGTATACCGTTTTTATCAACAAGGCCTACTCCTTCTAATTGTTTGATGCCACAAGAGGTGTGTGCCAAATTGGGGACAGCCATGATTCGGGCTTTGGATTTCAAGTATGTTAATAGTGTTGCAGATGTTTTGACCCTTCTCCAAAGAACGCTTAATTCCTTCTTAGAAACTGCGTCTGACCCTTGGATACAGAACTTTACCTCTGTGAGCTTTTCTTGCAAGGCATCTACTTGGGACTGACTTCTCTCCATCTCCTGCTTCCAGTTGGTCTGTGTGTTGGTTAATTGTGGCACATTGATACCTTCCTCCGCTGCCATTACCTTCGAGATAACGTATAGTGATAAGGAATCAAACAAATTAATTCTACATAATGTTCCTCTGATGAGTAAATATTCTAACATCACAAGATTGTTAAAGTTCCACAAACAAGTAAACCAACCCTTTCATCGTAAAGATGTTTGTTTAACTTTTATTATATTCCTCGAAGAATTCTATTTCACGTGATATTCTGTGAGGATAAAATAAAAGAATAGAGAAAAAATATGGACTTGGCCACTCTTTGGGATTGGCAAACTTCATAGCATCTTAGAGTGATGAAAACTGGTATATGAGAATATGCTCAGGGAAGTGGGAGGAAATTTTTATTTGCCCACAAGGTAAAAATGGGATCATGCAGCATATTAATCACGCACAACATATATTTAAATAAAGTGGCGGTCATCTTTCATGTGAAGGAAATGTTCAAAAAGAGCTTTCCCCGAGGCACAAACTAAAATCTTTTTTTCAATTTTAAGTTACAATAAAACTCAACAATGTAGGAAATCATACATCCAAGTCATGATTCATCCCACCCAAGAGTACAACTGCAATGCATTCATGGTAGTTTACAATATGAAATCGAAAAAATGTTTCTTAACAAGAACCTCAGTTTATGAAACCTAGATTCTACTTTTCATTCAAGATCACATTACACATGAAAATAAACCCATCCTTATCAAAGCTCAATGGATGACATCAACAGAATGTGCTTTCAGCATGGACCCTGGTGCACAAAGATGGAGAATCTAAAATGAAGCAATTGCCAATTAGGATTTAAAAGTGTTTTTTCAAATATTTTCAAGCCTAAGTTCACAACATGGTACAAGGATTAGTAAAGTGCTTAACTAGTTAATAATGTTTGACCTAGATAAGTGCAGAAAGTTTCAATGAGGACGGAGGACCGCATGTTTCATCTCCTTGAGAACAAAAAAGTAAACAAACCACATGTTTCAAGCAACAAGTCAATTAATTGAAAAAAAGAGGGTTGGCTCTAGTGCAGCTTCTTTCCATGAATAAAAAGAAGAAAACAATTGGACCTCATGCTAAAAACATTGTTAACAATATATTGAAAGTGCTCAATGTTTTTTAGCTCGAAACCGTATACTTAAATTTAGCAAATCACATTTGCTTCCCTCTTCACTAACAAGATCAAAAACCACAAGAAAAACCACATTATTGCAGAGCCAACAAGAGAAATAACAGATTCTCCCAGAATTACCTAAAACCCAAATCAAAATGTCAGGTTTTAAAATCGAAATTCACAACATTCAAAATTTCACAAACCCCTTCTCCAGTACCTCGATTGCTACAAACCCCATGAATCCACCAACAAATTTTCCACCCCAACAATCCAACAACTTAAATTCACATTACCAGTAAGATCCATCATAATTTAACATTTCAGTACATTCGACAATAGCCCACGATAATTTCTCCAACGATGGCCCCATTCTAAACGTTAAAATAAACATTTACATAAAAATTTCAAACGGACAGAAAAAAAAATAAAAAAATCAAAGATCATGAAGTCGCAATTTGTAGAAACGTATATGAAAACTGTAAAATGGAAATTATGTGAGTTACCTTGTCAATATCTGGAATATTTTGAAAGCTTCCAACGGGAGACGATGTCGACGGAGAAGGGTCTCCCTAACAGGGGATTGTCAGAAAAAGAGTCGCAAAACGATGAATTTAAAATAAAATAAGGGGTAAAAAAAATCAGGAAAAAATTAAACAAAAAGGAAAGTGACTATCTCATTACCAATTCCGGTACTTCGCCTTTTTTGTTTTTGCTATCCAAACGCTCATTTTTTGCCTATTTACACTTAGATCCTCCAATGTGTATTTAGTGGCTCGGGTTAGGGGTGACCAAAAAAATTCAAAAACCGCCCAAACCGACCGAGTCGAATCGAATTGCACCATTACTTGTAATTTTTTAGATTAACTGCGGTTATTTTTTTTCGATCAAACCGAACCGTATGGTGCAGTTTTAATATCGGTGCATAATTGCACCGACTGCACCGCAAACCGCCACTATACTATATACATTTTTAGTTTATAATTAATAGTACTAATACTAATAGAGAAAATAAGTATAATAATGTAACATGTTAATATTGATCAAAGGATTCAAAGCCCAACCCATAATTAAGCAGCCCATCTCGTACAGACATGCGATAGCCACATCCACATATGACAAAACTTAAAATAATTTAATATATTATATGGATATATATTAATAATTTAATATTATAGAGATATATATGATAAAAGATTTGATAAATAACCATAAAAAAGAATTAGGGCAGATTTAGTGATTCACGGTCTTTCTTTCTCTGTTTCCCTTTGCGCCGCTCTCTGGAACTCCTGCTCCTCTCCCTCTTGACAATTTTTTCTCAATCCAAAAATCATCGATTAAAGGCGCACGAAAGGGAATTGGTAGCGAAGGACCATCCATCGGACACTGTAAAGGTATATATATTTCGCCACTATTCATTTTAAAATTTGAAAACAATTAGTTCTTTCATCGTAATACTTCCTCATCTTGCTCAATGCTCATATAATCAATCATTTACAGGTTTATATTGGTTGCTCTCAATTTTCTATTTGATGGAGTCCCAATCGAAAGAGATTGGATCTTCCAAGGATGTTTCTGAATCTGATACGGGCATTACAAAGGAACCCACAACTTCAACTAAAAAAGATGGACAACTGCTCAATGCTAGTTCAGGTGATAGTTTAATATCTGGTGAACAAATCAATTCTGGTGAATTGCATGCTGTGAGAGAAGTGAAAGAAACATCAGTGAAACCATCATCAAAACCACCTAGAAAAAGAAAAGCAACTAATCCTGTTGATATAACTAAGAAAGAAGGTCCTAGGATTGTTTCAGAAATATGGGGTCATTTTACTAGAATAGAAGATTCTGATCCACCTAGGGCTGCATGTAATTATTGTAAAACAAGTTATGCTGCTCATTCCAAAGCAAATGGTGCCACTAGTATGTGGTCACATTTAGAGACTTCATGTAAGAGTTATCCCTACAGAAAGGATAAGAAACAAAAGACCTTGCATGATTTTAAAAGCTTGGGTGAAAATCTTAAAGGAAAGGTCCTTAATTTTGAAGAACTTAGGAGACTCCTTGCTGAAATGATTATAATTGATGGATTGCCTTTTAGATTTGTGGAGGGGGATGGATTTAAAGCTTTTCTTAAGGGTATTGATCCAAGGTTTCAAGTACCATCAAGGCTTACTGTTGCTAGAGATTGCTTGAAAATTTTTGCTAAAGAGAAAAGTAAACTGAAATTGATTTTAAAGAACCAAAGAGTGTGCCTCACTACTGACACTTGGACTTCAATGCAAAATCTGAATTACATGTGTGTTACTGCACATTGGATATCTTGTGATTGGAAATTAGAAAAAAGAATCATAAATTTTTGCATTGTTGAGAATCATAAAGGGGTAACTATAGCAAAGCAACTGGAAGAATGCATGCTTGAGTGGGGTATTGATAGAGTTTTCACAATAATTGTTGACAATGCTAGCTCTAATGATAAGGCAATCAATCATTTGAAAACAAAATGCAAGTGGAAAGATGTCATCTTGAATAATGATTACTTGCATGTAAGATGTTCAGCTCATATAGTCAATTTGATTGTCAAAGAAGGGTTAGAAGAGCAAAACGATGTTATATTACGGGTTAGAAATGTTGTTAAGTATGTGAGGTCTTCTCCTGCTAGGCTAAAGGCCTTTAAAAAGTGTGTCGAAAAAGAAAAAATTACTTGCAAAAGTCTTGTTTGTTTAGATGTTGAAACAAGATGGAATTCAGCTTATATGATGCTTGAAGCTGCTGAAAATTTTGAAAAAGCGTTTGAGAGGCTAGGGGATGAAGATCAAAAGTACATAGATTACTTTGATTGCTATGAAATAAATCAAGATGAAGAATGTGAGAGACAATTGGTAAAAAAAAAAAAAAAAAAAAGATTATAGGGCCTCCAAAAGCTGTGGATTGGAGTAGTGAGAAACTTTGTCAAGTTCTTGAAAATATTTTTCAATGTTACTTTAAAGTTCTCGGGTTCATCATATGTCACTTCAAATATCTTTTTTCGTGAACTTGCTACTGTCCATATGGGTTTGTCTTCTATGATGAGCAAAGGGGATAATTTAATGTCTTCAATGGCTTTCCAAATGAAGCAAAAGGTTGATAAATATTGGGGAAGCGTTGATATCATCAATATGTTGTTGTTTGTTGCTATTGTTTTAGACCCAAGATGCAAGTTGAAGTATGTCAATTTTTGCTTAACGACAATGTATGTGGGTAACGCTGATTTGGTTAAAAGTGCAACAAACAAAGTGGAAGAAATATTGAACTTGTTGTACAAATATGCTGATTGTGATGTTCCACAAATTGATAAGAGTGGACAAGCAAGACAAGAGTCTAATACCATGGAAATAGATGGAGATGATTTGAGTATGTTGTTAGAATCTCAATTTGCTAAGCATTTGGAAGATGAAGAGTGTGTTGAGAGTAAATCTGAAATAGCAAGATACTTGCTTGATGGTTGTGAAAAATCGGATAATGAATTTGACATCTTAACTTGGTGGAAAGTAAACACAAGCAAGTATCATGTTCTTTCGACAGTTGCAAGGGATGTGTTAGCTATTCCGGTATCTACTATTGCTTCTGAATCTGCTTTCAGTACAAGTGGTCAGGTAATTGATCCATATAGAAGTTCTTTATCTCCTAAAATTGTTGAAGCTCTTATATGTGCACAAGATTGGCTACGTGTTGCGTCTTCTTCAATTAGTCTTTCTTCAATAATGGAGGATATTGAACAACTTGAGGATATAGAGAAAGGTAAACATTTTACAATTATATATTTTTGTTTGTAAATTCTAGCAACTTACTCAAGTTTTGATTTTCTTATTTTTCCAGATTTGAGGATTAATCTTGGTTGATGCCTCTCAGATGTATGATGATTAATTACTCTTAAAAGGTATACATCTTCATCAATTTCTTATCTTTTTTTGTTGCTCTCAATTGTCATTATTTGTAGTTTGAAAGTAACTTTTAGATTTGTAAACTCTTGTAGAATCTTGTCAAAAAAAAAGGAAGAAATTATGTTCTTGGTGGTCAGTGGCAGTTTCTGCAATGGAAGAAATGAAGATTGAGCAATGAACACTTGTTTTTCTATGGTTAGTACTTAATTTTAGTGGTGATGTTGTTATGTGGTGAACCTTTCTTTTGTAATGCAGTGAACTTTTTTTATTATTAATGGTGTGTTAAGACTTAAGAATTTCGGTGGACTCTAATGTTAAGTTTTTATTATTTCTGGATACATTTATTTATGATTTCAGATTTTTAGCCACACTTTTCAGTGAACTAATATGTAATTTTAATTTGAGCAGTGACTGCTATGTGGACTTATATTTATATTCCTAGGAGTTTATGTTATTGTTGTATTAATTTAGGAGGTGACTATTATGGTAGACACTTATTTATATTTTATTAATATTTTATGAGTTTGTATTAGTGTTGCATTAATTTGGGCTTCAGACATGAGCTTTGTATGACTAAAACTTAGAAAAAAAAAACCATTCAATAATTTAAACCGTCAAACCGCAAAAAAACCGACCGCAACCGTTTAAAACCGCATAATCATTTTTATGTGATAAACCGCGGTTTAAAATTTTACGATCAACCGAACCGTGCGTAGCAAGGCAATTTGAATTTTATCCAAAAAACTGCAAAACCGCACCGTAAACACCCCTAGCTCGGGTACAAAATTCTTTTTTTACTAATGTGCAATGTACAAATTGTAAAAATAGAATTTATTTGTCATTAATTGCACATTATGAATCAAATTATCAACTTTTGCAATGCGGATAAATTTTCAAATGGTTGCAAACGAAGTACCTCGGGCAAAATCGTAGACCATTCGATATATAAATGGGCAAAAATACCCTTAATTTAGTTCATAAATTTGTTCGAGATTCTTATTTATAAAAATTTAAAATTTTAATATTTGTCATGCAAATATTAAAAACAATTATTTTTAAAATGCAATTAATGGTAAAGATAATTTTTATTTATACAATTTGTGCTGCATATTACGAGAATAATATTGATCACTCTTAGGATCGCAATTGGTCGGACCTCTTATTCATATTTAATTTATGACAAATTCTCCTGTGCGTCAGTGCAATTTAATTTTAGGAGTTCTTTTTTTAATTTTTTTCAATTTTAGTTTTAGTTTTTTTTTTTTCAATTTCAATTTTCTTTTAACTTTAATTTTTTTTTTTTTTTTTTTTGGGGGTAATCAAACCCGGTCCGAGTGGTTCATGGTTCACTCTGCCCAAGTGGTTCATGGTTCACCCGACTCGAATGGTTTATATATGATTTAGGGTTCATTGTTTAGGGTTAGAGTTTAGAGCATAGTTCATCCAAATTAAAATTGAATCCAATTGCACCATGTGTAATTGGTTCACATGAGAGTAACTCCTAATTTATTTATCTAACTTGCATATACATATCAACGGATTTGATCATATGCCCGCAGGTGGGCACAAACTTATATGACCACCGCTTATGTGGCGTGTCACATATGCAAGGTCCCACCATTATTTAATTAACCTTTTTAATTAATTCAATCTTCTCATTAATTATATAAACCTGAACCCTAAACTATGAATGAACCATTCGGGCTGGGTGAACTATGAACCACTCGAGCCGGGTTTGGGTTCGGTTCGGGTTGAGTCCAGGTCGGGTAAAAAAATTAATTTAATTAATGAAATTGGGTAAAGTATGGAATATATATAAATGAGAAGATTGAATTAATTAAAGAAACTAATTAAATGATGGTGGAGACAGATACGTATGTGGCCACGTACATAGCGGTGCCAAGATATAAGTTTGTCTCACCTTACTATATACGATCAAATTCGTACATATCAATACCCATTTGATTTTCATATAATGTTTACATTTATGATAATATTTAATTCAATATGATTGGCTATGTCAAAAATAAAAAAGCCAACAAATATTAATGACTCATCAATAAAAAATAAAAATTAGAGTAGATCTCCACCGAAACTTGTTCATAGTATGAATTTATATCACTACACTTATAAATTAATATCATTATGCTTATCAATTGATATTATTACACTTATAAACTGAGATCATATTTTTAAATGCTATAGTACTAATTTATAATAGTAGTTTTATCTCTTTATAAGTATAATAATATGAGTTTCATACTATGAACAATTTTACACGAAAATTTATGTAAATATTAAAGACAAAAACTAGGGTAGACCTGGTTCATACCATGAAACCGGGTCAAACTTGACCCATATACACAAAACGGGTCATATATAAACAATCCAAGCCCATTTTAGCCCCTCTCTCTCTCTTTTTTTTTTTTTTTTTTGCGTTCATTCCGTCCCTCCTCTCTCCCACCCCTTCACGCGAAACCGCTCTACTCTTTACGACTCTTCACTCGAAATTGCTCTCGACTCTTCACGCGAGTGCGACGAAGACGGCGACGATGATGCCTTCGCAATGTAAATAAGCTTGGTTGTTTATGTGATGCGAAGGCTTTATTTCATGGGGTTTTGTTGTTCTCGATTTTGCAATTTTTGTTAATTTTCTTGCGATTTTACGGTTTTGTTCTTGTGACGCGAAGGCTCCCTAATCAATAGCCTAGTTAAAAATCATTCTCTAGCATCAAGTTGTCATAACAATCACATTATGCTGATTAGTTGGTATCATATAACATATATACAATGAGAGTTTTACATAGAAACAATGAGAGTTTTTGTGAACAAAAGTGAGAGTTTTACTTAGTAACAGTGATAGTTTTACTTAATAGCAGTGAGAGTTATACATATCATGAGATTTTTACTTAATAACAGTGAGAGCTTTATTTAATAACAGTGGGAGTTTTACATAGCAACAGTGAGAGTTTTTCAAAAGTGAGAGTTTTACTTAGTAACAGTGAGAGTTTTTATGAGTAAAAGTGAATATTTTTTTGAAGAACAGTTATACTTTTCATGTGTAGTTGTATAATTTGAAGAAAAACATGACAATAAAAATTTTCACAACAACCAGAGCATATAAATTCGCGAGAGAGATGAGATGGTTGAATGTGTGTACGGCGATGTGAGAGGGACGATCGAGCGATGAAAGACGGCGAAAGACGGCGAAAAACGTGAAAGAAAGATGGCAAAAGACGAAACACGTGAAGAAAGCCGCGAAATACTGTAAAATTTGGGTCAACCCAATTCCTTGATGTTGCAAGTCGTATTACGTGGAAATATGATGTGGCGTTTATATGCGACAACTTACAAACAAAATTACAACATGTACGACGTTAAATTAAATAATCAGGAATTGTTGACCCAGTTCGTCATAAATGACTACCACTGGGGGCATACCAAGCCAGGATTATGTTATTGATGACTTGGCAGTTTTGTGTCAAGCACAATTTACTATTGTTAAATACAATGGTTATTTGGGAGGGTGAGATAATACTAAGGTCATTTCAAGGAATTTCTTGTGAATCATTCTATTGCTCTTTTTGGACCTATTTATAGCACTTTGGATGAGTTGGTGGTGTCCTGACTAACTCGAGCTTGCGATTTCGTACCATGCAAGAACTTATGTGGGACTGCCACATTTTCTAGCTTACCCCCCTGATCGACATCTGTCTTGTTTAAGAAGTATCTTACTTTTCACCTCTTTTAGAGTGAACCGACCGGGTGATTGTCTACGTGCTCGCCATCTTGTGGTCGTTTCTGATAAACCCTTTTGCTCGCCTCGGGAGTCGTATCTCATGTTTGCTCATATTGAAGGGGCGGCGTATTTTCCTCCACTTAGAAAACCCTGCTCAATCGCTTGGGCTCGCCTCTGTCTACCCTGAATGGCTTCAGGATGATTCGGGACGAGCACACCGATTGTTCCTTGTGCTCGTTGAATGGGCGAGCACGAGTAACAGTAGTATGTGGCGACCACGTCCACCTGGCACAAACCTGTTTGGCGGTCAAATGTAATGATTTTGACTTTTTGGTACGCGTGTCCGTCTGACGAGTTATACTTAATATGGGGCCCAGTACCGAACACAACAATACCCCCCATTCGAGTCGCTTTGTCTTCTTCAAAGGGGCTAGAAACCAAAGGCGGGAAATTCCAGAAATTGCCTCGATTCCCGTGGGGTGTGTTTCGAGGTTAATCTTCTCTTTTGTTGAATCCGAAGAGTTCTGACTGACACGAAGTACAATGTCTGTGTAATCATTTGCCTTTCGGATTTTCAAAATTTTGAAAATCAAAAATATCTTCGAAACCTATATATAAGCGGACCCAACCGCTTTATTTCTTCTTGTTTCTTTCAGTCATCACTTTGATTTACCTTCTATCTAAGATTTCCGGCGAGATCTACTTTGACCAACATCCGATTTTCTTAGGTAATTCATTCGAATCTTTTTCAACCCTCATTATGTCTTCTTGTTCGGTTTCTCTCAATTGTTCGCTTGGCTCCGATGGGTCGGATCATGGCGGTCGGTTTTTTCATCCCATCGCCCAAGTGTTCGGGGTGGATCTAATTTCTCAAGGGCATCTCGTTGGAGTAATCGGCAACCATTCGCCGTACTTTCCTCCGATTCAGAAGAGGCTATTAATGAATTAGATAAAGAATTAACCCAACCAACCTTTTTAGAAGACTCCGATGATGAGGCTCCCCAATCACAGAGAACCGTTGGGACAACAAGTGATCCCGAAATCCCCATTAGCCGACCCATCAGCCCAATCTATGATGATTATAGTGCTCGCTATAATTTTGAATGGCCCGAGCAACCACACCGTGCTGGGGTTGAAAATGATTTTCCCGCGAGCCAAATTTCTAATGTGATCGATAGGGACATGCTCGATCAATTATATTGGAATTATGAAACTCCGAAGGATGTGTTTTTCTGGGTGCCTGGCCCTGACAAACGAGCCGATTAGCCTCCCGCAGGGTGTGTGGCTGTTAATATGGACATCATGGAGGTGGGCCTTCGGTTTCCTCTCCATCCAGCTATTACATGTTTGCTCGTTGAATGGAACATCACCATCACACAGCTGATGCCGAATGGTTGGTATATGATTATGAGCTTTCTGACTCTGTTCGGCAAAACAAGACCCGTGTACTTCCCTACGGCTTCCGAACTTACCTATATGGTTCACTTAACCCGATCCAGAGGCGAGCATGGGTGGGTGTATATGCAGGCGAATTCCAAAAGTAAAATTGATGAGGATGTGCCGAACAAGATTAAAGATTGGAAAAATAAGTTCTGGTTTGTTGGGGGTGACTGGAGAAGCCCGGCTTCTGAGAGTGAACTTAGTGATCGCCTTGATATCCTCATGGATTTTGGAATTTGTCGGAGTAAGTATCTTACTTTTTATTGATTCGGCGAACTGGTTTTAAATTTTTTCTTCTGTTTCAGGGATCCCAGCTGCAACTGATAGGGATACAAAAGATAGATTTTTCAGTAGTATCTGGCAAATCGAGATCGAAAATTGTTTGGAACGTTCGGTGAAAACTCTAAATAACGTCGAGCAAAGAAGAATAGGTGGTTTGTACGTGCCTCCTCACCATCTCGTTGCTCTTAATCCCGCTGGTAAAACTTCACCTTTCTGTGATATCACATCATCCTTAAAGACAAAACTTTTGATTTACTCTATTACTTTTGATAGCTCTTCCTGTTGTTGCCATCGCTGTTAGCACGACTTGACATACGGAAATGGCCCGAACCAAGAGACCCCAAGAGCTAGCCCGAATCCAAGCTGAGAGAGATGCCCAACGAGCCAACCGAGGGGAGGCGAGCAGATAGAGAAAGGAGAGCCGACCTGCCGAGCCCGGATTGAGTGAGTCGAGCCGGCAGAAAAGAAGAAGTCGTCCTGACGAGCATGGATCGAGCGACCAGGCTCCCTCACCAAAGAGATCTAAGGGACTGCCTGTCGATCAAACTCTGGTAGCTCCATCGAGCACTAATATTGCTATGAGGCGACCCCCTATTCTTTGAAAACAACCCGGAATAATCGCTCGATTGGTCGGCCCGATCACACACATCGCCAAAATGGAGGCTGGCGGATCTACTCCACCTCGCGGGACCCAGGACCTGGACTCCTTCAAGCTCCCAACTCCGTTCTCCCGAGGATAAATCATTTCTAGGATGGGACCCTGCTCGGGTGAACAAGTATATTTGTTCGCTTGATGGAGTGTCTCTTTGCTCTATTTACTTTGGTCGCTTAACATACCTAGTCATCTCTACAACTTGTAGGTTGAGCATCTTGTCGCCTCTAATGCCATAATTGAAGGACTATTATTGCTCCCCTACAGTTCGCAACATTCCTGACCTTCCCGAGCACGTTCAGAAAGCGTGTGAAACTCCCATCAGAGCATGGACTACCGAGCTCGAAGAGGCAACCCAGGGTCCAACGACTTTGGAAACCATGCGACTAGGCCTAGTGCATCACGACCAATCCTTGGTCCTTCTTGAGAAAGCTTATGCCGAGTCCGCCCAACTTCACACCCAAAGCCCAAGATGAAATGAAATTGGCCCAAGAAAAAGTCCTCTCAGCCCAGACAGAGGCTCGCCTAGCTCAAGAAGATGCTCGCCAGGCCAGAGAGGAATTACGTCTTACTCGGGAGGAGTTACATCGTGCTCGGGAGGAGCTACATTGTAACCGGGAAGAGGTGGCCAGCATCAGGAAGGTTCAGGACGAGCTGAACATTGATCTCTGAAAGCTCAAATCTGGTATTGAAACAGTGGAGCACGAAAAAGTTCTGCTCGCCCAACAACTCCTCACCGCTGAAGAGACCAACACTCGACTGGGTCTTGAAAATTCAAAGTTGCACACCGAGGAGTATGTTGATTCAATTTCCAACTTCTCTTACATATGTGCCTTTGCGGATGCTATCCGTTCTGCGGGACAGACCCTTTCTGCCAATCAAATCACTCCACTCAAAGTCCATCTCAAGAAGTATCTGGCCGATAATCCCCCTTATCGCAATCTTCCAATTGCCGATTTAAGTGACCTATGCAACTTCTCCAACCTCCCCGATGGGATCGAGATTTATAACCCTATCATGGATGAAGAAGATGGTCCGGATGAGGACGTTGAGGGTTCTGCCGACCAACTTTATACAGGCGAGCACGAGGTTGATCAGGTGCAGGGCGAGCAGAGTGGTCCACCTGGTGGCAAGCAGAGTGTACAAGCCAGCGAGCCCACTGTCCAAGATGGTACTGAGGGAGATGCTCCCGAAGGAGCCGAGCTGACGAGGCAAGAAGTGCTCGACCCGTCTCTTCCTCAAACCCCAAATAATGAATTTTTTCCTTAGCTTTTCTTCTGTGTAATTTTTGTCTTCTTCTTCTTAACAACTTACTGTTTTTGTTGCACTTGCTACCTGAACAATTTCTTTCATGTTGACTATGAATGGCTGGTTTTGCCATTTTATGGATTTTGTTTGCTTGGTTCTCTAATTTATGCATTTTGTCTTTTGCTGATGGTCGAACATGGTAAATGCCTAAGTTCTTTCCTGACTTGTCTGGTTTTTTTTATTGTCTTATTTTGATGCAATCAAATTGGTCGTCTTATTTAGCTACAACCAGATTGGTTAACTTATGTTTAACCCCCTTTTTCTTTCGTGATCGTCTTATGTTAGCTGCGATCACTATTCTGCTCGGGCCGTCTTATTTAGCCGCGACCCCGTACCCATTGCTCGCTTTGTTGTGGACATCTGTAAGTATGATTTGTTTCGTCAGGCGAACATTAGGTTCTGCTCATTCGTCTTTGTTCGGGCCGCTCGGCTTAGGTGCGACCATTCATAGGCTTTAACTAGAAAAATTTAACAAACAAAAACGTTTTGCAACACGTTGTTATACTATTAAAACTTTTTACATTTGGAGACGATTATCTCAATTACACATAGCTAAACATTTCATACTATTGTTTTTTCGATTCAAAACCTTGGTCTTGAGTTGGGGCGAACATGAGCTGCCGACATCTCGTCCGAGATCGTTGTGTAGAGACGCTCGGGAGAATTCCATCTCTTCATCTCGCCATTAGGGTGAACATGAGCTGCCGACATCTCTTCCAAGCTTCTGATGTTGACAAGTTTGAGGCGGGTCAGCTCTTTGTTCCCCCTTCTTCAAATAACATGCTCAAGAGCAGCAGCAGCATCAGGGTTTGCCCCTCCTGGGCAAGTTGTGATTATGCGAGTTGCTGTCGTCATGAGCATATGGCGAGCAATCCTGCTCGCCTATACCTGGTGCGGACATATGCCTCTGCTCGCACCATTCTATCCCCTTCTGCGCATCCGATTACTTATCCAGGCCATACGCAGATGCCTGAGCATCAGCATCTGCACGTCGCCTCGTGCGCGTGCCTCGACATCCCACCCCCACGGAGGAGATTTTTGGGATGTGAAGGGGTCTAGTGATTTACTACTGTATAAGCAGTAAAGAATGTGATGTGGCAACCATAACTCTGTCGAGCTACTCGTGCTCATCGCGAGCACTCATACGTGCTCGCGGAGTATACTTCCATCTCCGAAGAGAATACTTCTCCCGATTCGGATTGGCTTTTCCAAATCGAGACCAAAGTACTCTGCTTCACGGCTGGGATGCGAGGTTTCCAGCTCGTGTAAGAGCAAACGCCAGAACATCTGACTGGGTCAGCATGGGGACTATTGAAATCGACGATATGAATTACGTCTGGAGGCATAACAAACCAGCCAACTCCATCGAAAGTTGTTTTCCTCAACATATCATATAAAATCTTTCTTCTATTTTTTCTCTCTCTTTCAATGTCTTTTTCTGGCTCTCGACAAGCCTATTTATACAAACATACCTAGCATGTGCTGGCATAGCTAGTTGGTGCTGGCCCCATCAACTTACAACCTCAAGTTGACACTTGTTCCGGCTATTGCCACTTCTGATTAAGAAAATGACACGTACCCCACTTGGTTGCCACACATTTTTACCATGAACTAACACGTAATCTCTACCTTCGATAAAAATAAAAAACATTATTTCGGTAAGATTCAGATCTCTGTATCTTGTGCCTCTTGCCCTACTTTTCTGGTCGTTGTGCTCGTCTTAAACGAGCATGCGCGATGGCCGCTCAGCTTGTCTTTGATTGCAGACGAACACAAGCTCACCTTCTAGCCTCTTACTGATAATATTTTTTCAAATTTGATGTGTTCCACGAATAGGACAATGGGGCTCCATTCAAATCTTCTAAATCATATGCACCATTCGATAAACGCTCCGACACCCGGAATGGTCCTTCCCAGGTTCGGACGAACACACCACCTAATACCCCCGTTACTCGCCTTAAAAACGAGCTCGACAACATTAAACCTGCGAATTTGAACCTTGGAGTTGTAAAACTTTTCAGACCTTTGCTTATACATTGCATTCCTAAAATCGGCCTCTAATCGTCTTTCCTCCAATAAGTCCGCACTTAAAGCAAGCGCTTGATTGTTTGTGTGTTCTCCAAAACACATAGTTCGGTGACTCGGAATCTCCACTTCTGTTGGGATAACAGCCTCCGTACCAAATGCCAGAGCAAAAGGAGTTTCCACAGTTGATGTTCTGAAGGTAGTACGATATGCCCACAATATTTCTGGTAACTTTTCAGCCCATCCTCCCCCTTGGAATTATCAAGTTTAGCCTTGAGGGTATGCTTGATGATTTTATTAACAGCTTCGACCTGTCCTTTTGATTGGAGATAATATGGAGTAGAATAATGTTTCTTTATTCCCCAACGAGCACAATTCTATCGAAATTCACTCCCGTCAAACTGTTTTCCATTATCTGTCACCAATGACTGAGGAAGGCCAAATCGGCAAATAATATTTTTCCAAATAAAATTCCACATTTTTTGTTCGGTTGCCTTTACAATGGCTTCAGCTTCTGCCCATTTAGTGTAATAGTCAACGGCGACCACATCATACTTCACCCCCGACGTGCCTGTGGGAAATGGGTCAATCAAATCGATCCCCCACTTGGCAAAAGGCCATGGGCTGTATACGGACACTAGCTCTTCGGAGGGGCTATAAATAAGTGGGGCATATATCTGGCATTTATGACACGAGTGAGCATAAGCGAGTGAATCCTACTTAAGAGTGGGCTAATAATACCCCTGCCTAATGACTTTGTTCCCCAAAACCTGTCCTCCAGTGTGATTCCCACATACTCCCGCATGAATTTGTCCCATAATTACATGACCTTCTTCGGGAGTAAGACATTTTAGCAACGAAAGAGAAAAACCTCGTTTATACAAGCATCAATTCAAAATGGTATATTGAGCAGCTTGCAATCTAAGACGAGTAGCTTGCGCTTTACTCTCAGGGAGAATACCATCCCGAAGATAGTTTAAAATTGGGGTCATCCAAGTTTCTTGTGCCGTCGTCGTGTGGGCGACCACAGTTCTTGGAAATGACGGTGAGTTGGTTGTGACTACCACAACGTCCGTCATGCTCGTCACTCCTTCCGCTGTCGCTAATCGAGCCAAAGCGTCAGCAAATGAATTATCCAATCGAGGCAACTGCTCTGTTGGGGAATAAGTTACACAGATCTATTCGGGATGAATATTTAAATACAAATTTAATTCTCATAATTATTACTAGCATGAATTAATCCTATATTAATTCAAATAATAATCCAACAACAAATCATGAATATAATTAAATCACGTAAATCCTACGCATGCGGAATTTTACGAGTTTACGTGAACGTACCTCTTGGAACGGCAATGGCTTTGTTTATTAGACACACCAAAAGAACTTCCCAAGTATTACCTTAATCCTTGCTCGACTATCCGGTGGTAGGACGCTTGCGAACAATTAACAAAAGGAAAAATAAATTATGTTGCACCACCTTTGTAGATTTGCTAATTTTTCCAGCACATGGAATTGTACTTGGGAATGAAAGAATCATCCCCTATTTATAGAGTGGAGGTGGTCGAATTTTTAGGGCAAAACAATGTGGGAAAATCTTTTCTTGATCTCCAAGAAATCTTGAATATATCTCCTATATTCTTTGTCACATAATTATAATATTCCACAAAATCCCACCTACTCTTTGTTATGGATAAATTTCTAAAATTATAGGGCAAGAATCTAAGATTTGGATCTTCTTGAATTTATGAGATATTCTTGTATATCAAGAAATACATATCTTCCATAATATATTTTCAAGAAAATCAAGAAAATATTTCTTTCCCTTAATTATCAAAATTTCGAAAATATGCTTTATGGATAACCAAGTGGGAGATTTCTTGAATTTAATAAGATAATCTTGTGTTCCAAGAATACATATCCTCATTCCATAACAAAATTCAAAGAAAATCTTTCTCCCCTTTTATCCATAATTTTCAAAAAATTAGGAAAAAATAAGCAAAAATATTTATTTTATTTTAAACACCTTTTTCAGTTATTGGACTATATGTTGGGCTACTTAGGGGGCCTTTAGGAGAATTAAGATTGGATCTTCCAATGGATCTTGAATTATCAATATTGAGCCACAATATTATTCAAGCCCATAAATATTAATTAATCCCACAACATAATTAATATTGCACTATCTATCTTAACTCATATTACAGTCAATATGGCTCCCGGTTATTATTTTCCGTGTTTAAGATTATCTAGCCCATTAATTAATTCAAGCCACTGAAATAGCTTTCCGTTAATTAATATCTTTTGTCCTTGGTCAAGAGCGGTTCAACATTATTATCCATCAGGAAACTAGTTCCACTTGCAAGATTTGGTATGATAAATCTTATGAACCTCCCAAGGGGAACCGTCGAACAAAGCGTGCTTTGGGGGCGATTAGTATTAAATCTTAGCAATCACATGTGACCAATAATATTGCCCAAGATAAAAAGTATTGAATCTCGTTGATTCTCTACCCATGATAAGTCAAAGCAATAGTTACCAACCACCGTGATCCTATTTAAGGAGCGAAGATTAAGAAATAACAAACCAGCGAGGTCTAATTCTTCCTTGTTGGATTCGAAGAATTTGTCCTCCATGGGTCTATTCGATGCATCGGTCATGCACTAGTGTAATCTCTAGGTCAAGACAAGCGAATCAAAAGCCTTACACTTCAACCTTTCATGATGGATTGTTCATTTCCATCTAGATCGTGAATGGTGTACTTTTTAGTTACAAAATTTATTAATTTAATCTTACGTGATGCGGTATCACTAAATTAACTACAATGTAGCGTGTACTATTTATTGAACAATTATGCGATAAATATATGTAACATTCGATGATATTTAAAGCATCAATGATAAACAATTTATTTCAGTAAATAAGTTCAAAATTCAGTTTTGATTATACAAAGTAAAAGCATACTTTCTAGTATAATCCCAACAATCTCCCACTTATACTCAAAGTGCGCTTTTAAGTATACTACAACATGTCTCGTGTAGTTCTAATTCGTGACATCTAATGTCACCTACGAACCTAATAATTTCTCCCACTTATACTCAATTGATTACAGCGATCTTGACACCCATTCCTTCCACATGTCTCTCGAATGTATTGAGGCGGACCCTTTGTGAATGGATGCGCTAGGTTGTCTTGAGACGCTATCTTTGCCACATCTATATCCCTCTCTTAACAATATCTCGTATAAGATGGTATTTCCTTTCAACGTGTTTCTTTGGCCTTGTGGGCTCTTGGTTCCTTGAATTTTAAAGCGCTTGCTCGGCATTGTTGTTGGGATTATCTTGGAAAGTATGCTTTTTACTTTGTATAATCGAACGAATTTTCGGACTTATTCTTGAATAAATAAATTGTTTATCATCGATGCTTTAAATATTATTGAATGTTACATATATTTCTTTGCATAAGCTGTTCAATAAGTAAATGCGTGTTACATTGTAGTTAATTTAGTGATACGAGATCACATAAGATTAAATTAACAGTCCCTTGTAACTAAAAGTACACCATTAACGACCTAGATGGAAATAAACAACCCATCGTGAAAGGTTGAAGTGTAAGGCTCAGATTGGCTTGTCTTGACCAAGAGATTACACTAGTGCATGGTGATGCCTTTGAATAGGACCTCTGAGGAGGATAAATTCTTGAGGCCCGAACAAGGAAGAATTAGACCTCGGTGGTTCATTATTTCTTAATCTTCGTCCCTTAAATAGGATCATGTGGGATTGGTAACTATTGCTTTGACTTATCATGGGTAGCGAATCAGAGAGATTCAATACTTTTTTATCTTGGGCAATATTATTAGTCACATGTGATTGCTAAGATTTAATACAAAGAATCGTGTGCAAGTACGCTTGTTCGATTTGCCCCCTTGGGAGGTTCATAAGTTTTATCATACCAAATCTTGCAAGTGGAATTAGTTTTCGGTATGGATAATAATGTTGAACCGTTTCTTGACCAAGGATAAAAGATATTAATTAATGGAAAGTTATTTTGGTGGCTTGAATTAATTAATGGGCTAGATAATCTTAAACGGGAAATAATGACCGGAGCCATATTGACTGTAATATGGGTTAAGATGGATAGTGCAATATTAATTATGTAGTGGGATTAATTAATATTTATGGGCTTGAATAATATTGTGGCTCAATATTAGATATTCAAGGTCCATTAGAAGGTCTAATCTTAATTCTCCTAAAGGCCCCCTGAGTAGCCTAACATATAGTCCAATAACTGAAAAAGGTGATTAAAATAAAATAAATATTGTTGCTTATTTTTCCAAGTAAAATTCAAAATTTATAGATAAGTTGGGAGAAAGATTTTCTTTGAATTTTGTTATGGAATGAAGATATGTATTCTTGGAATACAAGATTATCTCATTAAATTCAAGAAATCTCCCACTTGGTCATCTATAATATGATTTTTCGATTTTTTTTTAAATAGAGGGGCAAGAAAGATTTTCTTGATTTTCTTGAAAAGATATTATGGAAGATATGTATTTTTGAAATACAAGAATATCTCATAAATTCAAGAAGATCCAAATCTTAGATTCTTGAACCTCATATTTTCGAAAATATTCATAACAAATAGAGAAAGGTGGGATTTTGTGGAATATTATGATTATGGGAAAAAGAATATAGGAGATATATTTAAGATTTCTTGGAGATCAAGAAAAGATTTTCCCACATCATATTTTGCCAAAATTTTCGTCCACTTTAGCCTCTATAAATAGGGGATGAATGGTTCAATTCCCAATAACACACGAAAATTGGTTTTTCGGAAAAATATCAGCGTCGATAAAATATCAAATATTTTGTAACGTCGACAGATTGTATTTTTTTGAAAAACGACAATTGTGAGTAGTGTACAATTCCATGTCTTTGAAAAAAATTAGTAAATCCACAAAGTTGGTGCAACATATTTTATTTTCCTTTTGTTAAATCGTTCACAAGAATCCTTCCAATGGGATAGTCGAGCGAAATTTAGGGAATACTTGGGAAGTCCTTACGGTTAGTCTATTCACCCACACCGTTGCCATCCGAAGAATGCGTTCACGTAAACTCGTAGAATTCGCATCGCGTAGGTTTTACGTGAATTATTATATGCATGATATGTTGTTGAATTATTATTTGAATTAATATAGGATTAATTCATGATAGTAATAATTAAAGAATTAAATTTGTATTTAAATATTCACCCCAAATAGATCTGTGCAAACTATTTCCCAACAATTGTCACAATAAACAGTGATTCTGCTGGGCAAATTCGGAACTACATTCAAGTCCACTAGGAAGTTCTTGAGCCAAACCGCTTCTTTTTCATTTGCCTCGCAGTTGACTACATATTCGGCTTCCATGGTAGAATCTGCGACGCATTTCTGCTTGACGCTTCTCCATGTCACGGCTCCTCCCCCCATGCAAAACACACTACCGGAGGTAAATTTTCTGGAGTCTACGTCTGATTGGAAATCCGAGTCCGTGTAGCCAATGGAGATTGGACTATCTGACTGATAAATTAACATTCTATCCCGAGTTCTTTTCAGATACTTCAGAATGTTTTTAACTGTCGTCCAATGTTATTTCCCCGGGTTACTTTGATATCTTGCCACCATGCCAACGGCAAAGCAGATATCCGGTCTCGTACACAACATTGCATACATAAGGCTTCCGGCGGTAGAAGCATATGGAATGCCTCTCATGTCATCTATCTCCTTTTTCGCGTCTTAGGGCACATTTTCTTGGATAGATAGATTCCATGTCCGAAAGGTCTGGCCTTTCTTGGAATCGCATCTTTGAATCGTTTCAAGACAGTGTCTATGTATGAAGCTTGCGACAAGCCTATCATCCTTTTCTTGCGATCTCGAGTGATCTTGATCCCAAGGATGTGTGCGGCTTTCCCTAAGTCCTTCATATCAAACTGTTTTGAAAGCCATGCCCTTACGTCTGATAATACCTTAACATCGTTTCCGATGATCAGAATGTCGTCTACGTATAGTACTAAGAATACCAATGCAGTTCCGACACGCTTTTTATACACACAACTTTCGAACTCGTTTTGATCGAACCCATAAGACTTTATAACATGATCAAAACATTGGTTCCAAGCTCTGGATGCCTGTTTGAGTCCGTAAATGGACTTCATGAGCTTACAAAATAGGTGTTCTTGGCCTTTTTCAATGAAGCCTTGGGGTTGTTGCATATAGATCTCTTCATCAAGACTTAGTTAAGGAAAAGCCGTCTTGACATCCATTTGCGATTTCAAAGTCGAGATCTTGTGAACAATCGATAAGAGAATTCGGATGGACTTAAGCATGGCTACTGGCGAAAAAAGTTTCCTCATGTCGATCCCTGTTTTTTACGAGTATAACCTTTCGCCCACGAGTCTTGCTTTGAAGGTTTCCACCTTCCCGTCCGGTCCTCTTTTTCTCTTATACACCCACTTTCAACCAATGGGTTTGACCCCATTAAGTGGTTCGACTAGCTCCCACACTCTGTTATGATACCTAGAACCCATTTCGACTTTCATTGTTGTTTGCCAAGAATCTGCATCCTTGTCTTGGATTGCCTCGTCATATGTCCATGGGTGCGATTCGTCTTGTAGGGAATCAAGTCCGAGGACTCTCCTATTCCCATGAATCTCTCGGGTTGTTTCACAACCCCCTCCCTTCTGACGAGGCTCGGTTTGTGTAAGTGTGTCGTTTGGTATGTCATCTTGTACAGTTGGCATTGAGGTTAGCCTCCTTAGCTCATTTAAGGTAATCTCACTTCTGGGCCTTCTTTCGTTCATATAGTCTTCTTCCAAAAATCTAAAGTGGGTGCTTATTACCACCTTTTGATCTTTGGGACCATAGAACATACACCATTTTGTTCCCTCGGGGTATTCCACAAACAACCTTAATTCTGATTGAGGATCCAATTTTCCGTCTTCCTTGTCCAACACGTAGGCCGAACACCCCCAAATCCTCATGTGTCTCAAACTAGGCTTGTTCCCGGTCCACAATTCTTTGGGAGTTTTGGGAACCAATTTGGATGGCACCAAGTTCAGAATGTAGTCTCTTTGTTTCAAGGCATGACCCCGAAGCGACTTGGGAAGATCCGCAGATAACTCATCATAGATCTAACCATTTCCAAAAAAGTTTACATTTTTTTAGATTACGCAACCCCGTTTTGTTTAGGGGTTCCGGGTGCAGTGAGCTGAGATGCAATCCCTTCATCAGATAAGTAGTTCAAAAACTCATCGCTGAGGTATTCGCCTCCACGATCGGATCGTAGAGACTTGATACGTTTTTCCCTATGATTCTCTGCTTGAGCCTTAAATTCTTTGAATTTCTCAAAGGTCTCAGATTTATGCTTCATAAGAAAAATATAACCGTACCTTGAGTAATCATCAATAAAAGTGACAAAATACTCATAACCTCCTATTGCTTTGGTTGACATTGGACCACATACATCGTGTGAACGATCTCTAACACTTCTTTGGCTCTATTCCTTGGCTCCAAATGCCCTCTTGGTCATTTTTTTACCCTCCAAACATGATTCGCAGGTTGGAATTGGTTCAACTTGGAGAAACTCCAGTGAACCGTCTTTCACCAACCTTTGGATCCTCTTTGGATTTATATGACCTAATCTTAGATGCCATAGAAGTGTCTCGTTCACGTCTGATGAACGTTTTCTTTTATCTAGCTTGATTGATGTGTTCTGAGATGCATTTTAAGTAGTGGTGTGTGCAGTTAATTGTATAGAGATTATTCGATAACGTTCCATGACAGATAAATTTATCAAAAAGAGAAATGGTAACAACTTTATTAAAAGTAACCGAATATCCATCAAGAAAACGTTTAGAAACTGAAATTAAATTCTTTCTAAAATTTGGAACGTAAAGAACATCTCTTAAAATTAAAACTCTGTCTTCAAAAGACAGGTGCACTTCTCCCATTGCACCGCCACTCAGAAGATCGCCCAAAGTGTGATGAGGATCTCACTCCCACTAAGTTGCCGGGTCCGCTTGAACCCCTGTAAAGTGAAACAAACATGATCAGTGGATCCCGTATCCACCACCCATAAATGGGAGACATACGCCGCTAAACAAGTTTCAACAACTAGTGCGTGAGAACTACCTTTCTTTCCATTCCATTTGGGATTGGAACAGGCTGACCTCGAGTGTCCTACTCTCCCGCTTTCCAAAACTTTCCTCATGCTTGATTCCATGCATTTATATGATGTTGAGTCTACTTGGTTCAACTTTCTTCTCTTTTCATCATCCTTATCACCACTTGACCTAGGATGAAAAGAAGATTTTTTTTCTTCCCAAGTTCTTTTCCTCGCGCTCCCTTTCCTTTTCAACCAAAGTGAGAGCATTTACAAGATCATCCACTGTAAGATCTAGATCTTCCATTAGATACTCAAGATAGTGGTGATTATAGCTCTTTGGTAAGGATTGAAGAATGAAATCAATCTTAGTCTTGAAATCACATTTTTCGCCGAGGATCTCAAGTTCCTCAAATAGCACCATAACCCTAAGGACGTGCTGTGCTGCAGTCGTCCCTTTTTCCATTTTTAATTCAGTAATTTCTTGCTTCACACTTTGGATTGCCATATGGGTCTGATGTGGGAACATCGTTTCGCGATTCTGTAAGATGTCTGCAGCTGACTCATATTCTTGATGAAGGTGTTTCAACGATCTCGGCAGATGTGCGGTGTATCCTTCATCAATTCATTTGCCAGCTCCCATTCACCATAAATCATCTCATCCCATATTCCGGCGTCCTTAGTTGGTTTTTCGGGTTTTGGTGTATCAAGTACCCATTTAGAAGGTGATGCGGTTAGGATAGGTTTTAGTTTGTATTTCCAATCAAAATAGTTTTCACCAGTAAGCAAATTGTCTTTAAGTATATTGGACAGTGGATTAAAAGGTTGCGACATGATGAACTGAAATAAACAATAATATGCATAAGCACAAATATATCACAAGATTCGATCACATGCATCATGTTTAAAATCTAAAAAAATATGAACATGCATCAGCCAACATCTCAAAACAGTTTAAATAAGCCACGTGGGGTGGGTCATTATTTAAACACATTCAAGCAGGTTACAAACAAGAACAGTTACAACCCTTTAATATCCAGATTAATAGTTGGCTCCCACTTGGCCAATATAAATTTGACAGGGACTTCGGGGAAGTATATGCATATCAATTTTATACCTAAGTAATAACCATGATTAAATACATGATTATTATTTCGCTTTGAACGAGCCTCGTGGGGAGGGTCATCGTCGCCACTAGTAATAATCCACAATCATCCATTTGGAATTCATTCATGTGAAAGCTAACTTTTGACCGTCCCGTGGGGGGAATTTCTCCAAAAGAATTCACAAATAAATTAATAATGGAGGTCAAAATTAATTCAATTTTATTATCCAGAATAAAATTGTCAATTAATTATTTAAACATACTTAGTAATTTTTGATGGTGAGATTTTTCATTGGGCAACTCTCATGCAAACACATTTAAACAAATTAAATAAAGCATAAGATAACACAATAATAAATCAAGCAAAGCGGAAAAATAAACATATTGGGCACAAATTATCCAATTGTCATGGTTTGATTTTTCTTGGCTTGATTTTGAAGAAGCGCCGTCTTGAATTTCTCTCACTCGATCGTCTCGAAAAGAACTCCGTCTCGAAACGCCACGCCAAGTGCTTCGTGGCAGGATGCACGCCAAGCGTCGGCCGGCCCTCTTAAGAAACAACCGTGTGTGCATCTTGGCATAAGCGCTCGTCCCTAACGCCGCTTCGGCGACCTCGGCGTCGTCGCCCATGTCGGTCTGGCGGCCTCGGTAGGGCTCGGCGGCAGGCGACGCAGCGCATACCAGCGCGCATCCGCCGCCTTTCGCCGGCCTCGCCTCGCCAGCGGAACTTCAGCGGCAACCATCGCGTGCATCGTCCGCCTCTTTCTTTTCGGCCGTCCGTCCCGATCCGCTCGCGCCGCGACTCGACTCGCGCTTTTATCCCGTGCGTGCCCTCGTGCTTGCGTTCGTGCGGGCTGGGCCCCTCGCCCTCGCCCTCGCCGTGCGTGCCTCACGTGCTTCGCGTTCCAGCGTGCCTCCACCAACGCGTTTAAGCATAGCATACGCCCGCTCTTGGGATTACGGATTTTATCCTTTAATTCTTAAATCTCGCCTCCGTTTTTCGATCCGGTTACAATATATTTACAAAAAATAAATAAACCTAGATCTAGACTAGTCTATTACATTGATCAAATCAAACAAATCTAATCTACTCGTGGATTTTCTCCACGAGGCAAAAGCGAATCGAGCGAATCGAATTAAAAACCACAATTTATATGCATGCATAAATAAACACATTAAATTCCATGACAATTGGATACCTGCAAAAAAGATCTAGCAATTCTACTATCCAATTTCAAATTTAATGACAATGAATTAAATTACAATTTAAAAAATTAAGGCCCGAAACCGTGGCTCTGATATCAGTTGTTGGGGAATAAGTTGCACAGATCTATTCGGGATGAATATTTAGATACAAATTTAATTCTCATAATTATTACTAGCATGAATTAATCCTATATTAATTCAAATAATAATCCAACAACAAATCATGCATATAATTAAATCACGTAAATCCTACGCATGTGGAATTCTACGAGTTTACGTGAACGTACCTCTTGGGATGGCAATGGCTTTGTTTATTAGACACACCAAAAGAACTTCCCAAGTATTCCCTTAATCCTTGCTCGACTATCCGGTGGTAGGACGCTTGCGAACAATTAACAAAAGGAAAAATAAATTATGTTGCACCACCTTTGTGGATTTGCTAATTTTTCCAGCACATGGAATTGTACTTGGGAATGAAAGAATCATCCCCTATTTATAGAGTGGAGGTGGTCGAATTTTTAGGGCAAAACAATGTGGGAAAATCTTTTCTTGATCTCCAAGAAATCTTGAATATATCTCCTATGTTCTTTTTCCCATAATTATAATATTCCACAAAATCCCACCTACTCTTTGTTATGGATAAATTTCAAAAATTATAGGGCAAGAATCCAAGATTTGGATCTTCTTGAATTTATGAGATATTCTTGTATTTCAAGAAATACATATCTTCCATAATATATTTTCAAGAAAATCAAGAAATTTTTTCTTTCCCTTAATTATCAAAATTTCGAAAATATGCTTTATGGATAACCAAGTGGGAGATTTCTTAAATTTAATGAGATAATCTTGTATTCCAAGAATACATATCCTCATTCCATAACAAAATTCAAAGAAAATCTTTCTCCCCTTTTATCCATAATTTTCAAAAAATTAGGAAAAAATAAGCAACAATATTTATTTTATTTTAAACATCTTTTTCAGTTATTGGACTATATGTTGGGCTACTTAGGGGGCCTTTAGGAGAATTAAGATTGGACCTTCCAATGGATCTTGAATTATCAATATTGAGCCACAATATTATTCAAGCCCATAAATATTAATTAATCCCACTACATAATTAATATTTCACTATCCATCTTAACCCATATTACAGTCAATATGGCTCCCGGTTATTATTTCCCGTGTTTAAGATTATCTAGCCCATTAATTAATTCAAGCCACTGAAATAGCCTTTCGTTAATTAATATCTTTAGTCCTTGGTCAAGGAACGGTTCAACATTATTATCCATACCGGAAACTAGTTCCACTTGCAAGATTTGGTATGATAAAGCTTATGAACCTCCCAAGGGGGCAAATCGAACAAGCGTACTTGCACACGATTCTCCGTATTAAATCTAAGTAATCACATGTGACCAATAATATTGCTCAAGATAAAAAGTATTGAATCTCGTTGATTCTGTACCCATGATAAGTCAAAGCAATAGTTACCAACCACACGTGATTCTATTTAAGGAACGAAGATTAAGAAATAACGAACAACTGATGTCTAATTCTTCCTTGTTCAGTTCTGAAGAATTTGTCCTCCTGTAGGTCCTATTCAGTGCATCAGTCATGCACTAGTGTAATCTCTAGGTCAAGACAAGCCAATCCGAGTCTTACACTTCAACCTTTCACGATGGATTGTTCATTTCCATCTAGGTCGTGAATGGTGTACTTTTAGTTACAAGGGACTGTTAATTTAATCTTCTGTGATCTGGTATCACTAAATTAACTACAATGTAACACGTACTATTTATTGAACAGTTATGCAGTAAATATATGTAACATTCGATGATATTTAAAGCATCAGTGATAAACAATTTATTTCAGTAAATAAGTTCGAAATTCAGTTTTGATTATACAAAGTAAAAGCATACTTTCTAGTATAATCCCAACATGCTCAATATAGACTTGTCTAAAACGCTCAAGAAGTTCCTTTGCTAGTTGTTGGTATTGCATCATTTGCTCGCCTCGGGCTTCGTACTCACCTAGTACTTGGTATACAATTATTTGGGAATCGCTGTAAATCATCAATTTTTGGATTCCCATTGTCATAGTCATTTGCAACCCGGCGATCAAAGCTTCGTATTCTGCTTCATTGTTGGTGGCTGGGAAATCAAAACGAATGACTGTCGTAAAAGTTTGTGGGGTTGGGCTAATGAGAACCACGCCTGCTCCAGCTCTCAGGCTTGTGGACGAACCATCTACATACATGTGCCATGGTTGATCGATGCCTCTTTCGGGCAACTGTGGATATGTCAACTCAACCATGAAATCAGCCATAACCTGACCTTTAATTGTTGTACGCGGGGCGAACGTAATGCCAAACTGGCCTAACTCTACTGCCCACTTGAGTAACCGGCCCGATGTGTCTGGTCGGTGAAGAACTTGTCGTAGCGGGAAAATGGTTAGCACCTTGATAGCATGATTGAAAAAATATGGTCGCAACTTACGAACACCCATAATGAGTGCATATGCAAGTTTCTCCAGCGGAGGATACCGAAGCTCAGCTTCCTTGAGTACTTGACTTACATAATAAACAGACA
This sequence comes from Stenogyne calaminthoides, assembly GCA_037126765.1. Classification (NCBI taxonomy): domain Eukaryota; kingdom Viridiplantae; phylum Streptophyta; class Magnoliopsida; order Lamiales; family Lamiaceae; genus Stenogyne; species Stenogyne calaminthoides. The sequence goes on from JBBCBC010000002.1 coordinate 41,087,336, forward strand.
AATGCTTAGCTTTCTCAGCTCGAACGAGCACAACACTGATTGCATGTTCTGAAGCAGCTAGGTACAAGTAAAGTTTCTCGCCTGGAACAGGCTTGGATAACGTTTGAGTATTCACCAAATAGTGTTTTAATGACTCGAACGCACTTTGGCAATGTTCTGTCCACTGTAATCTCCCTTTCTTTAATGCATCGAAGAAAGACTTACATTTATCTCCGGTTCGAGAGATAAACCGATTCACGGAAGCTAGACGTCCAGTTAGCTTTTGAACTTCTTTTACATTTCTAGGTGCTTGCATGTCGAGCATAGCTTGAATCTTTGATGGGTTCGCCTCGATCCCTCGTTGGCTGACCATATGTCCGAGAAATTTTCCCGAATGAACCCCGAAACTGCATTTCTTCGGGTTCAACTTCATGTTATATGCGCGGAGGATATCAAATGTCTGTGCTAGATGTGTGAGATGGTCTTCTTTGTGCTCACTTTTGACTACAATGTCATTGATGTATACCTCAATCGTCCGCCCTGTGTTCGTCGAACATCTTGTTCACCAGCCTTTGATATGTTGCTCCAGCATTCTTCAGCACAAAAGGCATACGTTTCCAACAATACATATTTTTTCCGTTGCAAAACGAAGTACTTTCTTGATCGTCGGGATGCATGGGAAATTGATGATACCCAGCAAAAGCGTCCATAAAAGTCATTAACTCATGTCCCACCGTACTATCAACCAAGTAGTCGATGTGTGGTACAGGAAAATTGTCTTTGGGGCATGCCTTATTTAAATCGGTAAAGTTTATGCACAACCTCCAAGTTCCATTCGATTTTTGGACGAGCACCGAATTTGGAAGCCATCTCGGGCATTTTACCTCGCTGATGAGCTTATTGTCGAGCAGCTTTCTAACCTCGATATCCAGAGCTGCGTACTTCTCCGGACCAAACTTTCTCTGTTTTTGAATAACAGGAACTTATGCTGAGTCTATATTGAGGTAATGGCATGCATGCTTGGGATCGATGCCAACCATGTCCTCATGCGACCATGCGAACACATCCAAATTTGTTCGTAGATACGAAATCATTCCAGTCCGGAGTGATTCTGGAAGTTCAGAGCCGATGAAAATTTCTAAATCCGGCCTGGCCGGGTCGGCCATGACGGATTTTAACTGCTCGACTGGTGTTGCTCGTCTTTTCTTTTGTTTCCACCTGGGATCTATGCTCGACCCCCGAGATTCACTCTCGACCTCCATAGGGTCGAAACCTATGCGAGGTTCTAAATCCGGTAATTCGTGCTCCGATTATCCTCCAGGTGGGTCTATACACATTAAATCTAGAGCTTGTTTAATCGTCCCAGGTTCCAGGCTCACCTGATGAGGCATGCTCGCCCGAGGAGGCGCGCTCGCCCAAGAGGGTCTGCTCGCCTGGGGTGATGTATTTGCCTGATGACTTGCCCCTCCGATTTCCCCTGATTGTTCCATCATGCCAATGATATTTTGCTGTTCTGGCACGCATGATAACAAGCAATCTCTGGCTTTTTTCTGATCGCCCTTAACATTGCCCGTTCCTTCAAGCGTTGGAAATTTGACACAATAATAATAAGTTGAACATGCTGCCTTAAATTCCTGATAAACGGGCGACCTAGGAACCCGTTATATGTTGATGGAGCATCGACGTTTACAAAATCTAACATTCTAGTTCGTCGAATCTCTGGATTATTAGTCGATTCTAACTCAACTCTTAACATGATCATACCATATGGCCGGGTTACAGACTCCCCAAAACCCATAATGGTATGATCACATGGCTCGACATATCCGCTTAAATCACCAACATGCTTCTCCATTTGTCGTAAAGTGCTGACGAACAAGATGTTTGCATATGCCCCGGTGTCTATCAAAAGTCGATGCACCTTCAACCCACAAAGTCGAGCACTAATTGTTAGAGAATCATTATGGGGGATGATGATGCCGTCGAGATCGTCATCTGAAAACATTATTTGATGGGATAATGGTATGCTAGCTGATATGTTTGCCACATTAACCTAATGTATACTCTGCATGACGCGTATCTCTATCTTCTTCCGTCTGTTCGACAACGTCGGGATCTGATAGCATCCACCACTGGTCCATAATTCGGGCGAATCATGTTAATTTCTTGGCTCTCTCGACCTCTGTTTGCTGTAGGGGCTCCTTTCTTTGGTAAATTCAATTTCTTGCGAAACTCCTCTTGATCACTGTCAGATAGCTCATCCGCTTTTCGTTTTCCCCTTTGGCTTCCCAACTTTTCCTCTCGGGAATCTCTGCTCGCCGGTTTTTTGAGGAATTGAGTAAGACAGTTTTACTCGTACAACTTCCATAGTTGACGGAGTAAATCACGACATTCATCGGTATTATGTCCGATGTATTCATGATATGAGCAAAACTTAGAAGCATTAAGACGATTTTTATCTCTTGTGATTTTCTGGGGTTTTTCTAGCATATCTCGATCTTTAATCGGGCTATACATTGTTTATGTTGAAACACCTAGAATACTACGGAGAGCATGCACCTCCGCTCATTCTTCAAAAGGTTTAAAATATCCTGGAGGCCTATAACCCCCCTCACTCGTCACTCTCTTACCAGCGACCATTCTTTTAGTTGCAACCTCTTGTCCTAAACGTGATTGGGCGAGCAACTCTTTCATTGATATAATCTTGGCTGCTCATTCTCGGAAGTCGGCATATGTGTTCGGCCAATCTTGATGTATGACTTTCCACATATCCATATACAACGTCAAACCACCCACCACGGTAAGAATTTTAGCATCCTCTTCGATAGGAGCTCCATCATATAAGCATTTATCAAACCTTTCTACGTATGCTCTATCTGATTCACCCTTTAGCTGGGAAAAATGCGCCAACCGCTGTTTTGGAACCGGGCGAGCACACATTGACGAGAAATGGGATTGGAACTTCTGTCCCAATTGTGTGAAGGAGGTGATCGAAGCAGCGGGCAGAGTTAAAAACCATCTGTGCGCTCGGTCCCCCAGCGTCATGGGAAATGTTTGACATTGAGTGGCATCAGTGGCGCCCATCGCTATCATATAGTCTGAAAACTTACTGAGGTGGACATGCGGTTCTGATTCGGCGTCGAATGCAGGTATGGGTGGCCGATTCTTCGCCACCTTCTCCTGTATATCCGCCGCCATAATCGCTGGAGCAAGCGGCGAACATGGGATTATGCCCGCTCGAGGGAGCCCTTTCGTGGCGGCCAGATCGGCCTGCAAACTTTCTATGGCCTTCTGCATCTCTGCAAATCTCGCGAAACTTACTGAACCAGAACGAGGCTGGATTCCATCTTGAGGACCATGTTGGTCATGCTCACGATGGGACAGTCCCCCCTTCCGTGTAAGCCCGGTGCTACCTAATCGATGATGGATGGATAGCTTAGTTGCAGTGGATTTTTCTGGAATATGCGGCCTTTCGCGGTGTGATCGATCACGAGGTGCTGTATGGGGTATTGTGTTCGCCCAATGTTCCTTTGCTGGATCCTGTCGCCTATGATCGTCAATCCGTTCTTTCGCCACCACCCTCAATCGTTCAAATGCTGACCGTCTGGACCCTTGCGGTTGGTCACCTGACAAGTTTTTTACTTCATTTTCCTCCTGCTTCTGGGCGGCTTTCTTTTTTACCTGTTCGCTGTCTAAAGTGTGTGAACGTCGATCATCTTCCTCCTGAACTTTCATTCTAACCAATTCCTTTTCAGCTCTACCTCTCTGTGTTATTAACAAGAATGTGATCGCCTTCGTGGTAGCAGTAGGATCGTTGGCTATATCTTCGAGACTAATAGTCTCCACCACCGGATTTTCCCGAGGCCGAGGCAGAAACTCCTCGCGAACCTGCGGGCGGCTTTGTCCTGACCCTTCTGTCTGAGTATTTCTTGATTGAGACATTATATTTCTTTTTTCTGCCTGGTTCTTTGGGAAAGTATATGGATTGGTTATGGGTGTGCTCGCGACCCTCCTTCTAGCGCCAATTGTTGCAAGTCGTATTACGTGGAAATATGATGTGGCTTTTATGTGCGACAACTTACAAACAAAATTACAACGTGTACGACGTTAAATTAAATAATCAGGAATTGTTGACCCAGTTCGTCATAAATGACTACCTCTGGGAGCATACCAAACCAGGATTATGTTATTGATGACTTGGCAGTTTTGTGTCGAGCACAATTTACTATTGTTGAATACAATGGTTATTTGGGAGGGTGAGATAATACTAAGGTCATTTCAGGGAATTTCTTGTGAACCATGCTATTGCTTTTTTTGGACCAATTTATAGCACTTTGGATGAGCTGGTGGTGTCCTGACTAGCTCGAGCTGGCGATTTTGTACCATGCAAGAACTTATGTGGGACTGCCACGTTTTCTAGCTTACCCCCCTGATCGACATCTGTCTTGTTTAAGAAGTATCTTACTTGTCACCTCTTTTAGAGTGAACCGACCGGGTGGTTGTCTACATGCTCGCCATCGTGTGGTCGTTTCTGACAAACCCTTTTGCTCGCCTTGGGAGTCGTATCTCATGTTTGCTCATATTGAAGGGGCGAACACATTTTCCTCCACTTAGAAAACCCTGCTTAATCGTTTGGGCTCGCCTCTGTCTACCCTGAATGGCTTCAGGATGATTCAGGACGAGCACACCAATTGTTCCTTGTGCTCGCTAAATGGGCGAGCACGAGTAACAACGTATGTGGCGACCACGTCCACCTGACACAAACCTATTTGGCGGTCAAATGTAATGATTTTGACTTTTTGGTACCCGTGTCCGTCTGACGAGTTATACTTAATATGGGGCCCAGTACCGAACACAACACTTGATATGGGTCATACTGAATTAGGGTTCACACCGTGAACTTGGTTCATAGAAGTATCACTCAAAATTAAATAGGCACAACAAAAGTTGGCTCATTGTACAAACTCTCTCATAGTTTGTAAATACAGTGAAAACTCTATACAGAAAAATACAATCATGTTATCGTGACAGAAAAAAATATTCCCGAATAAAGTTTTACATAGAAAAATAACAATAAATTTGGGTTATAAATTTATGAAAATATTTTTTATTTCCTAATTCCAATTGAATATGATAAGTTTCCCGGGCCCACGGCCCGATAAGCATGAGTCAAATCATAAATCCTTTTAGCGCTTCTGATAGGGGGGATCTGTACGCACTCAAAATTTCCGAAACATAAACCCTAATCCTGGTCTAAATCCTAATTCCGTACAACTGAAATCCCGAATTTTGAACACTTTTCTCTTCACAGATGCATAACAATGCCTCACACAGTACAGAATGACGGTCAGTTGGAGCAAAATGCTAGCGACTCCACTCTTAAACCACAGCGGATCAAAATCACCAGGGCTTCTGATGACAGCGACAAAAATGTACCTCTCCTCTCCCGTACAATATCTGATTTTATTTTTTTCTGAATTTTTTTGTATGAGTGTCCCTTTTTCGGAATGTTATGAAATTGTCTTCCGGTACGGTTGCTGTAATTTAAGTTCGATTAAACAAAGAAATCCGCTTCCTGAGTACCTGGTGTACTTTAAGTTTTAATTTTATGAATTTTACGTTGATTGCATTTGCATAGACACAGGCATACGGTTACGGTTACTACCTAATTACCATAGATGATAGAATGGTATTGGGGCATTAAAGTCACGTGCATGCTTTGATTAAGTAAACTTGACACACAATTCGACTAAAAACTTATACTAGTTAGACTTTGAGGATATTGTTTGAACGATTCACTAATTACTTAGCTAAGGTAATCTTTAGTTCTATGTTCTTGCCAATGCCTTCAAATCTTATGATCAAATTGTTTCATGTTGAAGAAGCGCATTCTAATTTAGTTGACTGAGATAAAAATGTTATCTATAATTGATCTATGAGCTAAGTGCCTTCTAAAACTGGGTAGGATTAGGGGTGGACGGTACGGCATACCGAAAATTTTCTCGCCATACCGTTCTTCATGAATTTTTTTCGATAATCGATAAAAAAATTTCATACCGTTGTCGTACCGAAAATTCGGTATACCGAAATTTTCGGTATACCAATATTACATACCGATACCGTATCGAATTTCAATATATACCGGTATACCCATCGGGCGCCTAAAAATTCGGCGCTAGCCACCTGCCTTTCTGCCATAGGTCCAGCGGTTGGGATTTCAACTTTGGGAGGCGCCTTTACTTGACTCGGCAAAGGCGCCTAAAAGCGTGCCTTTTGCGTACATCTAGGGTTTGAAATAAAAATAAACATTTTTTATTTGTCAAATTACATCAAAATAATAATAAAAATACTATCTCTTAAGTCTTAATATTTAAGTGAAACGCATCTAGGGTTTCAAGATTCACTTTTTATCAAGTATAATCGTGCGTTGAAGCATCGGTGTCGGTATGACTCACGTAATTACATTGATCCTATCTCTTTGAGGGATATAGATGAAAGCAATGAGTGGATGGTTGGTCTAATGGAAGATGAAGATGAGTTGGTTCACCAAGGTGAAAAATTTGACTTGGGGTATTGCTCTGAAGCAATGGTTAGGTTTACTAAGAAATTATCAAGGCCTTATGTTGTTTTTTTTCGAGGGATGCAAAGGCGCCTAAGGCTAAGGCCTAAGCTATTTGCCAGCGCCCTAAGGCGCTATGAGCTGCGCGCCTTGTGGCGCCTTGAGCCATTAATAACTATGGGTATACCGAAATATTTTCGGTATACCGGAAATATTTTCGGTATACCGAAATTTTTTCGGTATACCGGTATATTTTTCCGGTATACCGAAAATATTTAGGTATACCGAAATATTTCGGTATTTCGGTATACCGAAATTTTCTATATTTTCATCCTGTTTCGGTATACCGAAATTTTTGTACCGTACCGAAAATTTCGGTATACCGAAAATTTCGATAAAATCGATATTTTTTGGTACGGTAAGTGCGGTATACCGGTATTTTCGGTATTTCCTCCACCCCTAGATAGGATTACAAAATGAGGAGGTACGTCAAATAAACTGTGTATATCTTGAAAGCAACGCTGATTTTACAAATTTGTACTGATTATCAGTCTGGATTACAGCATGATGGCTCTTCATTTGAATACATATACACACACACACATATATATACACATATACATACAGGTATTGTTGGCCCTATGTGGACTATATCCAAGTGATCGTTCAATTTGTTGTCTTCTTGGAAAACAAAATATGAACTCTCAACGCTATTGTAATCATTAATGTGTGAGGTTAATTTAGTCCATTATCATCTTTGAACTATTTCCTTTTTTCTTATTCGAGCAAATAGTGACTCGAACCCATGACCTCACGGCATAGGTAGTGGTGCCCTAACCACTTGAGCTATTCCATTTTGTCATCTTTCAACTATTTCTTGATGCAACATATAGCGTGCAAGTAAAAAATATGTGTTCCAATTTCTATATCTTGTAATAACTTTTCTTGATTAGTGATTTCCTTGTCATCTGATTCCAGGAAAACTTATCATGATAATGTATATCAGTAAAGCTAGCAAATTCCTGAATGTTTACTTGATTGTTTTATGTATGTCCTACAGAGTTCTCAAATGGGTCTCAAAGGTTCCGAAATAAGTGTCCCGATAGTCTATGGAACAATTGCCTTTTGGCTCGGTAGGAAGGCCTCTGAGTAAGTTGAATTTCAGAAATATATAAAAATTTCGCCTAGTTCTTGTTTTGATGGTCTTTGCCACGCTTTAACCAATTCATCATTGTTGATTTACTCTAATGTTTTATTGACTAACAGATCTCAGTCACACAAATGGACTGTTTATGTACGTGGAGCTGCTAATGAGGATCTTGGGGTGGTGATAAAACGCGCTGTATTTCAATTGCATCCAAGTTTCAATAACCCTGTTAGAGTTGTTGAATCACCCCCATTTGAGATATCAGAATGTGGTTGGGGTGAATTTGAAATTGCCATTTCCCTGTTTTTCCACAATGATATTTGTGAAAAGCAGTTGGATTTGTAAGCCACTATTGTTACTTTCTTTGAGTATGCTTCTTAATTTACTAACCACTTATTTTTAAAAGGTCTTGTTTCTGTCCTTATGTTAAGGTATCACCATCTCAAGTTGTACTCTGAGGATGAAAGTGGTCCCCAGTCGACTAAAAAACCCGTTGTCAAGGAAACATATAATGAGATAGTCTTCCCTGATCCTTCCGAGGCTTTCTATGCTCGTGTACAGAAGCATCCTGCTGTGATTGTGCCTCGGCTTACTGGTAAAGCCAAAAGCTTTTTATTATACTTTATATGGTTTTCTTTTTCTAGCATAATTTGCAGCATTCTTATTTTCTGCTCTATCTTTCATTGGTGCCAACATAGAAGACCTTAATGAAAAGAAAACTGATGCCAAAGATCACCCGTTGGGCCAGTGGTTTATCAATTTCTCAGAGGCAGATGAGCTGTTAAAACTTTCTACTGCTCGTCAGCAGGTAAGACTTTTTTTTAACACTTATAAGTGGAGATTTATGCCTGTGGACACACCTTGAGTTTATTTTAATTCATTTTGCTCATTGTAACCAACAATATTATTTGCTGCGTAGTAAAATACTCTATGGGAGCTCTGTCCCTGTCTTGATTTTGTTCTAATCATCTTCTTATGTGCACATGTGCATGCTCTAAAATCTGATCGTAATGATGTTAGTTTCTGTTAGGATGGTGCTCATTGAGTTTATGAGCATTTAATGTCAATTTGTTCTTTATATATGTTCCTGAGAAATTATGACAGTAGCATGATAGCTTCCTGATCAAAGTTCAGTTGGCACAGCCGAGGGGCTCTCTTATTAAACCTGGACCAAGAAAAGGACTATGAATGGGAGAAACCTACTCAAGGTTCATACATGACCTTACATAGTTTAATTTATTAAGAAAGTATATGATCGGAAAATTTGGTGTGAACCAGTATATTTGAACCTCTTCCAATATTTTTCTTAATCGGGGTGGAAGAAATTGAATAACCAGTACCAATTTTCAGATTAGACTTTTTAGGAGTTCAATCTCCCAACTCTTCCCATCCGCTCTCACATAAGCATTGCAAGTTCATCTTGGCATCGCCATTGCTATTCTTCTTGCCTTCATCTCTGAGCTCTATCTGCCTTCTTAATCCAATAAACTTTCTAGATTTCTTCCATTCATCATAGTCCTAAAAGAAAACGGGCCAATTCCTTTAAAATCTAAACTATTCTTAGTTGAAGAGGAACTAATATCTAATGTGGCTTTCTAAATACTATTTACCTGTGTTACCATTATTTTGTTAGAGGGTTCTACAGGAAAGCAACTTTTATCAATCTTTATATGATAGATTTTTATATAGAAATAGTTACATTGATTCAAGTGTCCATGTAAGCACTAATCAACAATATGGTTGCAGCTTCACAATGATCTGTGGTGCTACACATGGAAGTAGTCTCTATATTATTGTCTTTTTTTTTTTTTTTTTTGCTTTTCAACATGTAACATTGATCCCTCCTTTGGCTTCTCTTGCTTAATTACTCGTAATTTGACTTCTTTTTCACTATATCAAATATTTGAATTGGTAAATATGTAAAGTGTCCTTTTCACAAGACACTATTTTTTCCATTTTGCAACACAATACGTGGAGCTTATCTGACAATTGAAGCCTGTGTGCATTTAAAGTTGTTTATCATATTTTACATTATCCATGATTTCTTCACTGCACATGACTATCACAATCATACATTAGAGTCTAAATTCAGATTTTGGACTTTCCCCGACAACCCTTCTTACTTCGTTTAAATTGTGGTAGGTCCAAGCTCATATTATCAAGCTAAGAAGGCAATTGAGCATCTTAGATGGGCCACCATTACAGTAATGGAAACCAGCTTCTGGCTAGGGGCTGATATGAACATGAAGATTTGGAATTAACAGTAAATGTCGTATATATGTAGCAGCTTAGAGCAGGAAGCATTTGAGTACTGATAAATTAATCCTCCCCATTGCCATTTTCTATTTCTCCTTGCTCTCTCATTTGCATTTGGGGTTTGAGGACTGTTGTCTTCTTGTGCAAGAGGGCAAAATGGTCTTCCAGTGAAGGTGGTAGTATCATATGATTGTATAATACTTAAAACGTCATGCCTTGCCCATTTTTTCTAGAAATCTCTTTCTAGAGGAATTCTTGATAGTTGTACCCTTCACGCATAGCATTTAATGCAGATTCTATCAGTAAGGCATATATGAAGGGGAAATGTCTTTGAGTTTGCATGCACTTAGCAGCCATGTACCATTCTGTCTCTATTAGAATTTTCTCAAGGCAAGAGTAACATGCTGTCACATGCTAACTTCAGAAACTGGTGTCATTCTCACCAATTATGTGTTATGCATTTACGTAATTAGTTTCGACTGAAATTACGTCCTAGTAAAGCTTACTAGTTTATTTTCTGTTTTCATTTTCTGAAACATCATGAACCTTAAATCTAGGGCATATACCTCTATACAACTGTACTTTTAAATGGTATTAGTTGATTTTACTAAAAGGTGTTAGTTGGTCAGTTTTAGCTGTTTTCACTTAACAGTATTAGTTGTGCACCAGTTGCATGGTGCAACTGGTGCACCCAAGTGTTACTCAAAGTCAGATTCCTTTTACTGGCTGAGTTTGGTCTTTGTTTCTTGCTGCATAATTTTGGACAAGCCCATGCGCAGGACTTGCGTGGAGTAATGGGAGAAATGGGAGGCCAACGAGGTGGTGCCCTTGTCCCCTGTTACACAGAAAACTACTTCTCCATCACTAGAAAAATATATGAGTTTCTGGCGGTGCCCCTTTAATTAGGTGTCAACACTGTTTAGGAGCTTTATTTCTTTCCCATTTTTGTTTTATTAGAGTTTGGTATGAGCACATGGGTAGTTCGAATTGCTTGGCATTTATCTCATGTATCTATCTATCTATCTGTCTATTGAGGTGAGAACAGGAAAAGATATGGAGCTGTTGTGGGTGGTGCAATGGTACATCACGGAAGGTTGGCTCGATCAAACTCTATTGATTATGGAGTTTTTGCTTGCAAATGTTTTCTATCTAACCAGGTATCGCTTTCGTTCTCTTCACCCTGCCGGACAACCCCGAGGGGAAAGGAGGGGCAATTATGGTAATGATGTGGTAGCTTTCATTCTTTCTTTGGAAAAGAACTTGTGCATCTCATTCAAAGCCATTTTTGGTTGGGTATCTAATGATATTGCAAATGAATTCCTTTTTTTTCTTTCTGTGTTGATCCACTGGCCAGTAACAATTGGGTTCTTGTTTTTCTAATGACATTTTATCTTTTGTTTCGACGTGGCGAATTTACAGTTGTATATAATGGTACATGGTGCTAAAAAATGTTGTATAAACGGGTGTATGAGCAAAAATTCGAGTGTGAATAACTGCGTCCTTATTTGTATTTAAATGGGTTTTTACTTTTGTTATATTGAAGGTTCCATAGGGTGTTTGCTTTAGTTTCAACAAGGTCAAATTTGAATACTATGTTTATGTAGCTATTTGGTGGAAAATGAAAAATCAAAAGCATATTGTGTGGCTCAGCCAACTGTTTTGAACTAAAACGAAAACGTCAAAAAGGACTTTATGAGATGATCTGTGGGTTTGAATGTATTTTAAATGTGTTTGGTTTCTTTTACTTTTCTAAAAGAGAAGTGCCAATCTATATTTTGGAAATATTATCTTATTTTTTTATTATACAAATTACTCTCTGATCTTTTATGTAAATTCTTTAATAATTTATTTGTCAAATTATAAGTTGGCATTTTATAAATTCTAAGAACACTCATAACATATTAGAGATTATAAGTACTTGCAGCAATTTTGCTTAAACACTCTCTTAATATTTTTGTTTTCATTCTAATTAATTATTCAAAGTTTTCAAACTTCACTCAACTGCGGGACTATCTTTTTATTATCGTTCTTGGTAAATTCAAATGTTATCATAATGTGTATAGTTTTGGAGTCAGAGCATCATATTATTAAGACCCACTTTTTAAAACAAATTCTACGTTCAAAGTATGACCTTTTAAATATTTTAAAGATAAAATGCATTTTACGCCTACAAACAATTTAAAAATACAATACCTAGATTTGAATTTTACCACACCCCATGTTCTTATAGAATTGTGCTTTTAGCGAATCAGGCAAATTGATGTTGTCATCTAAAATATTGTGATGGAATATTACACTCGACAATTTGACATCAAATTTTAAAAAACCTAATTTCATGATCTGCCTGAAAGGATTAAATATTTTGACCTTTCACAAAAATGAATGGAACATGTTGTTTGAGACAAGGGTTAGGGTGTTGGTGAACAATTAATAGTGAAGGACATCCATTTATTTAATTTGTACAATATAGTTCATTGCATTGCATTCTCTATGATTGGAAATGCTTAAATATCTAGTACCTAATATGCACCTATATGTGTCGCTTGGAATTTTCCTGTTACATAAAAAACAGTCGACCCTTTTCACTATCTCAATTTTATTCATATATACACACAGCAAATGCAATTTCATGTATTTATTTATTTATAAATGTAGCAATACCTTTACGACGAAAAGACGTCTCTTTAACTATCGCTTTTCATGCTCCTATATGCTTCTTTTTTCTCATCCCCATTTTAATGCAAAATGTCATAATAATGGAATTCTAAAATATCTGTTACTAAAATGGAACCAGAAATTGTCCTTTTGGCGTTCAACTTTAAAGCATATAAAGTAGTTTTTTTTTTTTTTTTAAATAAAAATAAAAAATCAATTAATATTTAATAATGAGTGAGTCTTATGTGCATCCAGGTACACCGTGCACTCATATTACATTTAGAATATGCAATTTGTTATATTGAAAGATGCAACTTGTTTACACTGAACCATGCAACTATTTTTTCATATTAATAATTGCACGGTTCAGTGTAAATAAGTTGCATATTTCAGTATAACAAATTATATGATCCTAAAATGCACTATAAGTGCACGGTGCACCTAAATGCATACCATAGCCTTTAATAGTATGCACCATATAGAAATGGAAGGGGATTTAAATCAAATTCGTCCCATAATTTTTCACCTTTATTGAAATGGTCCCGTAACTATCAATTTTTTCAATTTAGTCCCACATATATTCAATTTGTTCCAATTTAGTCACAGGCCGTCGGAGATCGATAAAAAACAACGTCGTTTTAGTCGCTTGTCTATCACACACCCTTAGTTTTTGCGATTACAACGACATCGTATTGGGTGTTTCTGATCGATCTCCGACAGTTTGAGACTAAATTGGAACAAATTGAATATTTGTGAGACTATATAAAAAATATTAATAGTTATGGAACCATTTCAATAAAGATAAAAAATTATGAAACGAATTTGGTTTAAATCCCAAATGGAAACCTCCTTTTATGTACATAGTTTGTCGGATGTCGATCATCTTTTTGGTTCTTGTGAGTTCTCTTTATGGTATCTGGAGGAATTGTACTGTTGCCTTTGAATTTTTTAACGTGGGATCGAGTACTCTAGAGACTACTTTTGTACAGTTTTTTAATATCCTTGAAATTAAGAAAATCTACAAAGAAGGTCCTTAATTATTATCGTTTGACAATATAATGTATGTGTTGGAATATTTGAAAGGCTAGAAACGATGACATCCTCAAAGGATTAATGTACGATGCATAGAAGAGTTTAGAAGAAACTAAATTTAGATCTTTAAAGTGGATTAGTTCGATTTTTCTTCTTCTTAATTTCCTTATTCTGTCACTATTAATTTTTCAACCCGATTATGTGCATTGACGAAATGGAATAGCTAAAGTGGTTAGAGTAATACTATCTATGCCATGAAATTATAAGATTCGAGTCACTATTTATCCTATAAAAAAACCGATTATGTGAATATCCTTTAAACTTTCGTGAGACTGATCTTCTGTAAGACTATCTTTATCCACAATCCAATTCAACCAAATTTATTAATAAACAATTCATTTCTCTCTCTCCCACATATACAATTTATCACTCAATCCAATCTTCTCATTTTTCATACTTTATCAACAACCCAATCTAATCTAAAATAATATTTACTTTTTTAGTATTTAATAATTACATTTATTTATAATTAATTTTTATTTATATTTTATAAGGTGATATATTAAATAGTTTTATATTCAAAATTAGAGTTTAATCTATAATAAAAAATTATAGGAATTAAATTAAGTAATAGAAATTAGAAGAAATGAGAAAATATTTTATTGTGATTCAAAATATATCAATATTAATCTCTATTTATAGAGAATAAAAAAATATAAAAAATAGATATAATTTTTATTTACTTATTTCATATATAATATTCTTAAAAAAAATTTAAAACTTACCAAATATAATTTTAAGTTCATCAATAGCCTGGTGACACATGTCACCTTTTTCTTTGAGACCTGTGCCACGGTTTGGATCAGTTAGCCGCACTGTTCGGCCAGTTTATTTTTAGTTTTGATTTTTTTTTTTACTTGCAATCGATTGGAATTTCTTAACGATAAACATAGTCTAAGCAATTCAAGAACCCTTTAACTCACTTTATTTTTAATTCTAATGACTTCTTAAAAAAAAACATTTGAAAACAAGCAATTAAAGTTTGAAGTTTTTCATCATCAAATGAGGGCAATCGGGATGTAGTACTCATTGCCGTGTCAGCAATAAATATATCAACATGTATTTATCACACAGATATTTAGAATTTTAGTAGATAGATAAATTACTTAGGAACTAAATGTCTATACATTTCTAATTTTTATAGGCAAATAAATTATCTATCCAAATATTTTCCTAAATAATTATATTTGTAATTTATAAATGTCCTATAAACAAATTTACCTATGAAATATATTTCTGTAGGTAAATTATTTGTAGATAATTTGAGGAATAAATATTCTTATATGATTAGAAATTTTGTAGGCAAATCGTGGGTGATCCTTAAATATTAAGGACGGAATTATTTTCGTTAAAAATTTGAACGCATTTTGAAAAATTCTGTAGATAATTTTATATTTTCTTATAATGAATAGTGTTTATACATAATGGTGATAAAGTTAATTCTGGTTGAATGAAGATCTACTTTTAGATATTAACTACATCACCCCTTATTTTAATCGGAAAATTTATTATTAAGTATAATTTTTAAATAAAAATTATTAATAAGTACATAACTACTAACAAGATTGTATATATATTCAAAAGTGCAAATATATCCACGTGTACATAATATTTTATACTTATTAATAAATTATAATTTTGAAATGTACCATCGTTACCCTCATTATCCCTATACCAACATTTTTTTTGTTATCTCCCACTCCTAAACAAGAGCAAACTTTCAATGATTTTCGTTGAAGAATTAATTTAAACCAAACATTCCTGAACATTAAATTTTTTTCTGCACCATCGTAACGTGCTTAGTACCCGTTTGCAAACTCTACAAATGCTCTACAAGTACTTATTTTTTAAAAAACTTGTGTCTAATAATTTTAAAAATAAGTGTTTTTGAAGCACTTTTAAGAATTCTAAAACAGACCCTTAGTAGTGGCCAACAATTCTAGGATATATAGGACCTAATTTTAATGCAAATAAATATACAAGAATTGATTCTTTACTAACAAAAGAATATGTACATCAATATAATACGAATTAAAATATACTCCATAACAACTTAATATTTATAAATTCATTAAAATACACAAATGTATTCTTTTAAAAGAAATTTAGAGGCCGCTTTTCCTGAAATATATATATGCACACAAACTGTAGATAAATTTGTTTTCGTTATTCTAGTTTAGAGAAAAAAACTCCGATATTTTTGCAAATGTCCAAATTAAAGCATCTTTAATATTTGGTTCACTAATTAATGAGTTGATATTAAGAAAAAAAATCAAAGAATGATTAGACCTCCTAAAACACGATTTGATACCTTTCTTTTCCTTTTTGTATTCTTAAATCCAATTAATGGCACCATTAATTATAGGTTCATTCGTTGAGTTCCTTACAACCACACGTATCATTATGCTAATCAGGGACGGATCTATTTTTGGAAGGGGGTCATTCATTTTTTTTTAATTTCAATTTCTTATATATATATCTTATAATTAAAACATAACTGTATGAAGCAGGTTTTTATAGTAGACGAAGATAAATTGTGTATTAACGTATTTCTAATATTTTGGAAGAATGAATATTATTTGTGTTATAGATTATACCCTATATCATGTATAAAACTATCTCATACGAATGTCAATCTCCTTTAAACAAAAATTATATGTGATCATATGTTCATCATACACCACTATTACTAATAATCTTGTAAAAATCAACACTCTATAAATAAAATGTTGATTTTTAGGTGAAAATAGGTAACAAAATAGAGAAGAAAATATGTATAATTCACATTTTCAATATACATATAAATGTATTCGACTACTGTTAATATAAAGATGTTTAGTTCAAATAATTTTGAAAATATATAAAAATTTAAAGTCGTTTTATTACTATTTTATATTATAAATTGGGCGCAGTAAAATTTCTGGGTCCATCCCTGATGCTAATGCATGATTAATTAAGGGTTACGTTTTCCTCTTTTTAACTAATCAGATAAAGAACGATGGCCAATGTATGTGCCATCGTGAAAATGGGCCCGTTTGGCAATCCAAACTCTCTGTTCCATTTTTTGTTTTTCTCTCGTGTTTATATTCAAAACTACATTAATTATATAATGGTATCATCAATTACAGGAACTCGAGTTCACGTGATTTTTTTTTTTCTTTAAGTATCATTATTGTACAAATAAAGTGTCGCTATCTTTGTATTTAAAAATTTAAACAATGACACTTGGTATACATAGTGACATTTTGTATGCAAATCAGTGACATTTATAAAAAAGAGCTCATGTGAACCTGAATTCATACAAGATCTGCTTATTTATGAGGTATACTGACTTTTTAAGTATCACAATTTAAAATTTTAAACAGTGACACTTTGTATACATAATAATGACATTTTATATGCATAATCAGTGACATTCGAAAAAGAGTTCACGTGAACCTGGATTTATTCGGGCCAGCTCATTTATGAGGTATGCCGATAAAACAAAATATATACGTGCTTTTATATGATTTATAATAAATACAATGTGGATGAATGAGAATATAAGCATTCAATGGTCCTATTGTCCTAAATAAGGGTAACAATGTAGGGCACATTAGGAATGGTGGATGAGGTCTTAACATGACTCTTACCAAAAACATCCACGCAACAATTAGTTCTATGCCCCCACACTCCACATGTTTTTGTTCTTCCAAAATTACATCATTTAATTTCCCCATTGTATAAATATCTCTAACTCCCCCTTAAATTCTTAAATAACTTCATTAATTTCCAAATTTCTCAAAAAATAAAATATGACTTTATGGAAAACAAACAAGAATATCATCACCACGACCACCACCACCACCAGTACTTCTACGAATGTAGCGGCACAAAGGCATATTCTCAACAAGTGCTCGTCTTTCAAGAAGAAAAACGGCGTCCCTAAAGGGCATTTCGCGGTGTACGTGGGGCAAAACAGGGGTAGATACGTCATTCCAATTACATTTCTCGAAAATCCCATGTTCCAAAGATTGTTGCAAAGAGCGGAAGAAGAGTTTGGATTCCACCATGATATGGGAATAACTCTACCGTGTGATGAACAAGATTTTTGCTCTTTAATTTCAATGATTGAATGATCGGACGGTCCATAATCACCAAGCTCTTCTACTTGACTTAATCTTTTCTTTTTCTCCTTCGTACGGGTTATGATAAGTTCAATTTGTACATATTATTAATAACCACCTTATCTTCTTCGTGAGTATTGAATTAAATATTTTTACATTTTCTAGAGTTTGAGAAGTAAATATATGTTTATATATATTTTTGAAAAAGTTATATCGTCTCTATATTATCAAATTTTGTATGAGTTTCGAAGTTACAAATAATCAATGGTGATGGAGCAAATTGTATGCAACGTCTATTTTTATCTGATTTTACAGTTAATAATTAATGCAAAATATATATAGATGGTTAGATATTCTAACAAATTAATACCGCCGAATTCTCGGTACATCTAGAATATTATTATACGACAATAAGATTACATATCACATTGTAATTTGCAAATAAACTCAAATTGTTTTAAAATTTAATTATTTAATTATCATAAATTATTGTTTAATTTGACATATGACGTTCCTTTAACCCTTCTTTTATCAACTCTTTGTTTTTTGAATTTCTAGATTCAGATTTCCTATTTTTGCCTCCATTGCTAAAGAAGTACGTATATTTGGCACATTAAATTTGTATTTATTTTATAATATTAATTTTCCCACGGTTTTTCTTTTCCCGCTCCTTAGTTTTGACCATTAATAAAAGGTATTCCCCTTAAATCCTAATGATTTTAAGTGAGAAGCTAACTAATGGCAATGAGAATACTTCCTTTTAAAGGCGTTTTATTTACGAGTTTTTTTTTTTTTTTGAAAAGTAAAGATGAAATATATTGATTTAGTACAAAGTGTACTTAACCCGAAAGATTTATAAGAGTTAGATCATCCACTATAGTTTTGTAGGTATAAATATTAGAGGTTAGTTCTCCGATCATGAAATAACACACAAAAAGATAACGAACAATGCACCCAGATCCACTCCAAGAATTGAACTTGATTTAATTTTGTCTAATTATCAGAACATATTTAATTAATGCACGTAATCATGTTCATACTAATGATGTCATTCATTATTATCTTTGACTAAAAATAATCGAATTGGCTGGGTTATCTTGTAGTTTAGAGCTTTATTAGTTTTGGGGTAGGTGTCATGCGAAGTTAGATTTACATGATTAGATCTCCTAGTCTAGATTAATTAAATCACTTCTTAAACAACACATTTAAACACCCTTAAATATTAGTATTGAAGATAAAATCATACATATAAAAATTTAAGGGGAGATATCCTATCATTTGATTCATTTTCAGTTTATAACCTCAATGACCAGTTGATTCATATTCACTGGACAAAAAATTAAATGAAGCATATTATTTTGATTCATGAATTTATAAAATTTCAATCAATATAATCATATTTTGAAAAAAAAATGAATTTAAAGATTTATTTTAGGTATGAAACCGCCACATAAAACTCTCGCACAATAAATTAGAATAATGGCCACATGCTTTCATCTAATTACATAATGAGATCCATGACAACGTCCTAATTCATTTTTTTTTTTTTCATATTCAAAGTATTATAAGACCTACTACAAAATTAAATGGGGGTTAAAGTCAACTATTTTTTGTTAGTCAACTGGAACAAGCATTCCCATGATCACTTTACACGATGAAATGATCTACGGCATATCAACCCCACATATTTATTGTACAAAACGTACATAGATATTTAACAAATTTATCATGAATTTTATTTGCGAGCTCTATAATAAATGGACATCAGGAAGGCAATGGGACATGCCATGGAATCCGATGAAGAAGTATGAACTCATTTTGAATCTTGTCTTTTTGCAACCCCGGCCCCCAAGTGTTTCTTTAGATTTATTTGAATAAAATTAAATAAAAATACGCCGTTTTCATAATTTACAACACCGTGTTTTTTATTAGAGGAAACCAGAACCACAAACAAGAACCGAAATCAGCTTGACCAATTTTAGTCAGAAACCGGTATCGAAATCTTACGTAAGCGAAATATTATTTCACATAATTATGTTACGATTAGGGTTTCAAAAATTAAAATCGACAATTAACTAATAAAATTGATATTGGGTGTTTAAACCGACAGTTCAACATCTTTTATTAATAAGATCAAATAAAGACTTTTATTTAATTTTCTGTATGATGTGTTAGTTGTGATAGGATAAAGTATCCGTTGTACTGAGAAACAGTATTAGTTGTTCAAGGTAACAATATTAAACACTTGTTACTAGTCTAGAGTCAGTCAAATATTCCTTTTGACTACAAATACAGTTAAGTTAGTTAGTAACAGTTAGATTTTTTTTCTTCTTCTCTCTCATCTATTAAATAAGAGGACTTCACTTGTATATTTTTACTTTTCGATCTACGAAGCAAATTCCAATTTACAGTTTTCACATCATGAATTCCTATGGAACAATTATGGTATCAGTTTACGAATCATCTCTGATTCGGTTATGCTAGGTGTATTATTTTGTTTTCCGCTTTGTTTCGCGTTTCTGTTTGATTTTCAATCGATTTTGTTGTAAATCGATTTGTGCTTGTTCGGTTTGTTGTCGATTGTGATTCAATCGATTGTTTTCTTTGGGGTTTTGTTGGTTCGTCGATTAAAATTTTATTTTTATCGAGTCCGTTTGCCCTAATCTTGTTGATTCAATTTATTGTTTGCCCTAATTTTGAAGAATGATGACCGTTACTGATCCTTCTTCATTGAATCCGGCTCTCAATCCCTTTTCCCCTTTGGCGCTATATCCACAGGATAATCCTACTGTGTCCATCATTCTTGAGCCCCTCATTAATGGTTCTAATTTTGTTTCTTGGAGCCACTTTATCAAAAGGGCTCTCAGCGTGAAGAACAAAATCCCGCTAGTGGATGGTTCTTTGGCTCCCCCGTCTGCTGATGACGATGTTGCGATTTACAGAGCGTGTGTTCGCTCCAATGACTTGGTCCTTAATTGGATCCTCAACTCCATAAGTCCAGATATCAAGCGGACATTGGAGTTTTTCACATCCGCTCGAGAAGCATGGGATGAGCTCCATGCAAGGTACGCTAAATCCGATGGCACAAGAGTCTATTTCTTGGAAAAATCATTAGCGTCTATTTCTAAAGGTTCAAGTTCTTTAGTGGTTTACTATAATCATTTTAAGAGCATATGGGATGAATATGTGAGTTTTAGGCCTATTTTGAAATGCACAAGTGGTGCTAATTGTGCAACCTTCCTCAGTTAGTTGCTCAAACCCAAGAAAGGGATGTAGTCATGAAATTTATGATTGGCTTAGATGAATCTTATGCAACCATTAGGAGTCAAATTCTCTTGCAATCATTTTTTCCCACTTTAGCGAAGATCTATTCCTTGTTGTTACAAGAAGAAAGTCAAAGGTCATTGAGTCATCCTGTATATGTTCAGCCTGAGTCCATAGCTATGTTAGCTAGGCAGAGTGTTAGGCTGTTCAAAGATAGGAAGTGGCCTCTTAAATGCTCACATTGTGACCTACTTGGAGATTCTATAGACAAATGTTATCAGATTATAGGATTTCCACCAAGTTGGAAAGGCAATAAAGCTGCTAAGCATAAGGCTGATACATCTGCTCACAATTCTATGGCGGTAATCTTGATACTAATCCCAAAGAAGAGTCAGTGGCTACCAACCCTCTATTCAATCAAGAGATTTTTGAGCAATTCCTGACCTTCTCTAAGATGCAGAAGACTTTAGACTCACATTCTGTAGTTGGAGCTTTTGCTCAGCCTGCACATTCTGTAGCAGGGGCTTTTGTTCCACCTGATAAGTCTCATGATAAAGTGAAAAAGTCAGTGGAACCCTACATTCCTGGAATTTTTGAAGCTAATACTGTTGTTGGTGCTTTTGCACAGCAGGATGATTCAAGTATTTCTCATTTTTTCTTTCAATGCTAAGTCCATTAATGATACTTAGATATTAGATACAGGGGCTACTGATCATATGTGTTGTGATTTATCTTTATTTACAACTGCCCCTGCACCATCTAATATTATAATCAACTTGCCAAATAATCATTTAGTTGTGGCTACTTATTGGCAATATAAAGATCAATGATCACATTACTTTGTATAATGTTTTGTTTATTTCTGATTTTTCTTTCAACTTACTGTCCATATCCTACTTAACAAGATATTCAAATGTGAGTGTGGTTTTTGGTGCTTCTCTTTGTGCATTACAGGAAAACAACACCAAGAAGGTGATTGGTTTTGCTGAGCAGAGAGGGGGTCTTTATCAGATGAAGTCTGGAAACTATGCTTACTGTAAGAACTAGTGATTCTAATGTTAGTTTTAGAACATGACATGCTAGACTAGGCCATATTCATACTAAGAATCTTAGTTTTCTGAAAAACATTGCTGTAAAGAATCATGATATGAATGAGATTTGTGACATTTGTCCTCTAGCTAAGCAAAAGAGGTTTCATTTCCCTATTAGCACCTCTATTAGTTCATCTGTTTTTGAATTGATACACTATGATGTTTGGGGACCTTTTTCCTTATAATCTTATAATGGATACAAGTATTTTCTGACAATTGTGGATGATTATTCAAGATGTACTTTGGTATATTTACTGAAATATAAGTCTGATGTTAGACTTTCTATTGAATTTTTTTACAATATGGTCTTGACACAATTTTCAACCAAAATTAAGATTTTAAGAAGTGATAATCATGGTTGCAGAACTAGGCCTAGGCGTCCATGGTGTCGCCAGGAGTTTGCCAAAATAAATTTAGAAAAAATCGTTTTTGGCGCCAGGCGGCGCCTAAGGTGGACCTAGGTGAATTTAGGCGTCCGCCTAGGCGGATTAGGCAGACCTAGGCGTGTCTAGGCAGCCGTCTAGACGGATTTATGTTAATTTATTTTGTAATTTTAAAAAAAAAAGGACCACCTAGGCGGCCGACTAGGCGGTCTAGGCGCTAGGCGGACACAATCCGCCCGCCTAGCGATTTCCGACTTCTGCACCCTTGGTGATAATGTGAATGAGTTCATTTTATCATATTTTTATCACAAATATGAGATTATTCACCAAACTTCTTGTGTGGAAACTCCACAACAAAATTATGTAGTTGAAAGAAAACATCAACATCTTCTACAAGTAGCAAGGGCTTAGCTTTTCAATCATCTCTCCCTTTGAAATTCTGGTCTGATTGTATTCAAACAACAAAGCACACTTAATCAACAAAACACCTTCTTCAGTGTTGCAAAGCATGACTCCTTTTCAGAAATTATATAACAAGGAACCTGATTGTTCTTACTTAAGAATTTTTGGATGTTTGTGTTTTTCAAGTACCATCACTGCTCATAGGCACAAATTTCAACCTAGAGCAGTAAAATGTGTTCTAATTGGCTATCCTTTTGGAACAAAAGGATATAAACTTTTTGATATAGACAACAAAAGAGTTTTTGTTTCAAGGGATAGAAAAAAAGTATTTTAATATTAATTGAATGCAATTGATGTAATTTTGAAAAAAAATAGAAATAATTATTAAAAAAGTGGAATCACAAATTTCTAAAAAAGAAAATGCAAAACTTTGATTGGGACTCTCAAAATGACAAAATGTAAAGCTTTGCTTGAGATGGAGGGAATATATTATACACATAGAATATTAAAAAATAAAATTATATCTATAATTATATTAATAAAATGTTTAAAATATTTAATTTATAATGACATTGTAATTTTTCTCTAAGGATGTTAATGTTGACAGTGATAGAACAATTCCAAGTATATTCATGTGAGTAATGTAGATCTTGATGTTTTGGTCCATCAAGATCTTCAGGAAGAATTGTCTGAGTTTGTAACAGACACTTCCACTACTGATCTCATTCCATCAGGTACATCCATCCCTGTAACTGGTATATTTGAACAACTATTTGATAATGTGTCAGTTCATGATCATGGTTTGAGAAGTTCTACTAGATCTAGACATGTTTATTTTTATTTGGATGTTTACAGAACTAACTTGCCACCATCTCAGAATCATTATGCTAATTTAGGCACTTCTGATGTTTCTAAAGTCATAAGATATCAAATTTCTGATTTTTTGTCAACTTCTAAACTTTCTACCTATCACACTTGTTTTACTGCTGCTATATCTGAAATGGTTGAACCAAAACCATACAAGCATGCAAAAGATAACAAAGATTGAATAAATGTTATGAATGCAAAAATTGAGGCTTTAGAAAGAACACATACTTGGTCATTAGTTGATTTAACTGTTGGAAAGCACTATATAGGGTGTAAGTGGGTTTATAAGATTAAACATAACTTTGATGGGACTGTAGAAAGATATAAAGCACGGTTAGTGGCAAAGGGTTATACTCAACAAGAGGGAGTAGACTATTTTGACACTTTCTCACATGTTGCTAAAATTACTTTTGTGAGAATTTTGTTAAGTGTGGTTGTTTCAAGCAATTGGTTTATTCATCAGTGTGATGTAAACAATATTTTTTTTTGCATGATGACCTTATTGAAGAAGTTTATATGTTGCCTCCACCTGGTTATTGCAAAGCTGGAGACAATAGAGTTTGTAAACTAAACATAAGCATTTATGGTCTAAAGCAGGCTTCTAGAAAATGGTTTACCAAACTCTCTGAATCTCTAAGCACTATAAGCTTTATTCAATCTAAAGCAGATTCCTCTTTGTTTACTAAAAAAATGGTTCATGTTTTACTGTTATACTGTTATGTTGATGATATGAACATTATTGGAAATCCAATGAAAGAAATTCAGTTGTTAACGATCATTTACATAAGCAATTCACTATTAAAGATTTGGGCATTCTAAAGTATATTCTTGGCTGTTGCAAGTCGTATTATGTGGAAATATGATGTGGCGTTTATACATGACAACTTACAAACAAAATTACAACTTGTACGACGTTGTAATTAAATGATCAGAAATTGTTAACCCAGTTCATCATAAATGACTACCTCTGGGGGCATACCAAGCCAGGGTTATGTTATTAGAGACTTGGCAGTTTTATATCGAGCACAATTTACTATTGATTGAGTATAATGTTTGTTTGGGAGAGTGGGACAATAGTAAAGTCCTTTCTGGGAATTTTTGTCAACCTTTTTCTTACTCTTTTTGGACCTATTTATAGTACTTTTGATGAGCTGGTGGTGTCCTGACTAGCTTGAGCTGGCGATTTCGTACCATGCAAGATCTCATGTGGGATTGCCACGTTTCCTTGCTTTCCCCTGAGACCGACATCTGTCATGTTTAAGAAGTGTCTTACTTGTTACCTCTTTTTAGAATGAATCGACCGGGCGGTTATCTACATGCTCGCCTTCTCGTGATCGCTTCTGACAAATCCTTCTGCTCGGCTCGGAAGTTATATCCCACATATGCTCGCCCTAAAGGGGCGAGCATGTTTCCCTCCATTGTCTACTTTGCTAGCTCACTTGTGCTCGTCTCGATCTGCCTTGTAGGGTTTCAAGATAATTTGGGTCGAGCATACTGACTAACTCTTGTGCTTGCTGAACAGGCGAGCACGAGTTCCAACGTATGTGGCAACCCCATCCACCTGGCACACACCTGTATGGCGGTCAAATGTGATGATTTTGAATTTTTGGTACACGTGTTCGTCTGATGAATTATATTTAATATGGGGTCCAGTACCGAGCACAACAATACCCCCCAGTCAGGTCACTTTGTGTCAATCATGTGGGCCCGACTGTCTAATAATTTTGGAGAGTCTCAAACATTACTCGATTTTGGTAACACTCATTTCGAAGCAGATAGTCTTTTGCGAAGATGGAAAGGCTCGGTTTCGCAGGCTTCGAGGTTCAAATTATAAAAAAATATAATCGAACTTTTTTTCAAACCCAAAAAAATCATCAACTTCAAACAAACCCCTTAAATACCATTCTCCACCATTTTTTTTTTCTTTTTTTTTTTTTTTTTTTTTTTTTTCTTTTTCTTCTTACTAAAACCTCCGGCAAGGGTGTATTTTTTCCGACGAGAAATTCCTTCCAAGTAATTACTTCTTCTTCTCATTTTAATTTCCATTATGTCTGCTCATTCAAATTCCACCGATTCATTGTTTAATTCCGGAGAATCGAATCACGACGGGTCTTCTTCTTCGTCTTACCGCCCGATTACCCACGGCGGGGGTAATGCTCCGACAACGGATGCCTCGGGGTCAAAATCTCGATGGCAAATTCGACAACCATTCGCTATCCTTTCGTCGGATTCCGATGAGGCCATCAACGAATTGGATCAAGACCTAGCCCGTACTGATTTTTTAGATGATTCTAACGAGGAATATCCCCAATCTCGAATGAATTTTAGGGTTATGGGTAATAGTGATGTCAGTGGGTCCCAATCAATGAGAATCAATGAGCCGAGCACGAGAATTGGGGGCGAACAAGATGTTACCTCTGCACGCGAGCAGAATATTGAGTTCGGTGCGGATTCAACTCAAGACATTCCTTCTGGTCGCTCTTACAGTTCAACATATGCTGAGTATAGTGCTCTGTATGACCTCGAATGGCCCGAACAACCTCACCGGATAGGAATTGAGAACGAGTACCCAACGAGCAAGATAGAAAGTGTAATCGGTGCAAATATGCTTGGCCAATTGCACCAAAATTATGAGACTCCAAAAGATGTATTCTTCTGGGCTCCCGGTCCTGATGAGCGAGTCGATCAGCCTCCTGAAGGTTGTGTTGCTGTAAATATGGATACCATGGAGGCTGGTCTTCGATTTTCCCTGCATCCTGCCATTACTCACTTGCTCGTGGAGTGGAATATTACAATTACACAGTTGATGTCGAATGGGTGACACATGATTATGAGTTTTTTTAACCTTGTTCGGCAAAACGAGACCTGTGTACTATCCTACAGCAGCATAACTTACTCGATTAGTCCATTTGTCTCGACCTAAAGGTGAACATGGATGGCTGTTCATGCAAGCGAACACAAAGTGTAAAGTCATCGAGGATGTGCCCAATAAGATCACGGATTGGAAAGAAAAAATTTGGTTCGTCGGGGATGATTGGAAAAGTCCGCTTCAGGATGTGAACCCAATGCTCGTCTTGACATTCCCACTGATTTTGGAATTTGTCGGAGTAAGTAACTAATTGCTTTATTTTTCTCAGAAGACTGATTTTAACTTGCTTCTTCTATCTCAGGACTTCAAGCTGCTAATGACAAAGAAACGAAAGACGGATACTTTAGCAGTATCTGGCAAATCGATCTTGAGTCCTATTCCGAACGCTCAGTAAGAATGTTGAACACCGCGGATCAAAGGAAGAAAGGAGGATTGTACGTGCCCCCTCATCACTTGGTAGCCCTTAACCCAACTGGTATAAACAAACTTTTCTATTTGACCATATATCATACTTTTGATAATCCATTCCATGACAGATTCTTTCTTTTTACAGCTCTCCCCGCCGTTACTATCGTTGTAAGCACAGCCGAGCACACCGAGATGGCTCGAAAGAGGAAACCCAGCGAAATGGCCAGGATTCAAGCCGAAAGGGAAGCACATAAAGCTTCCCGCAGCGAACCAAGCAAACAGAAAAAGACCACTTGATCAGGCGAGCAAGGACCAAGTGAACTGGCCCCTTCGCCAAAACGGACCAGGAGGCAATCAGGAGATCAGTCTATTGCGCTCCAAGCGAGCCCGCCCAACACTGCTATTTTAGAACCAGCCTCAGAGCTGAGCACAGCTGTTCCCCCATCAATCTCTCCCATCGAACAGACTGACCTGGTCGGGACGAGCCTAACAATACCCCCTTCTCAGTCTACTGATCCTGGGGCCCCTTCCAGCTCCCGAGTTCGGGATCCCAATGACAGATCTTACTTAGGCTGGGATCCCGTTCGGGCAAACAGGTATCTATGTTCGCTTTCACTGCTTTTTGGTATTTACATTCGTTGTGACCATTTTGCTCGTCTAATGCTAAAATGTTTGACAGGTTCATTGCCCAGAGAACCCATCTACTGCCAGACTTGAGGGATTACTTCTGCTCTCCCACCGTGAGCAATATCCCCGAACTGCCCGAGCACGTGCAGAAAGCTTGTGAAACCCCCATTCGGTCCTGGACCGCCGATCTGGAAGAAGCAATCAATGGCCCTTCAGCTCTGGAAAAAATGTGATTGGGCCTTATCCATCAAGGTCGCTCACTTGTGCTTTTGGAAAGTGCTTTCTCGGCTGCAGCTAGTCTTAACTCCAAGTACATGCTGCTCACGACTAGTTTCAGGGAGAAGATGGAGGAGTTGAACAAGGCCCGGGAGGAAGTGAATTCCGCTCAAGGGGAGATTCGTCGGAGAGAAGAGGAAACACGACTAGTCAAGGGGGAGTTGCATCAAGCCCGTGAAGTACTGCTTCAAGAACGGGAAGAACTTCGGAGAATGAAAGAAACTCAAGCACAGCAAACCCTTGAAATCCGGAAGCTTAAAACCGACAATGAAGTGTTGGAAGGTGAGAAAATCATGCTCGCTCAACAGCTTCTCACCGCCGAAGAAAACAACACTCGCTTAGGCCTGGAAAACTCAAAAATGCACACCATAGAGTATGTGGACTTGATATCCAACTATTCTTATATTTGTGCCTTTGCAGACGCTCTTCGAGCAACCAGGCAAACTCTTTCTTCCGAGCAAATTGCCCCCTTGAAAATGGCCTTTGAGAAATACATGGTCGACAATCCTCCTGATCGCAATTTGCCATTAAGCGACCTGCAAGACCTCTGCGACTTCTCCAAACTTCCAGCTGGGGTGGAAATTGAGGACCCAGTGTCTGATGAAGAAGAGGATCAAGATGATGCCACAGTGGGACATGCTACAGACGATCCTCATCCAGACGAGCAGGTTGAGCAGGTCCAAGATGAACAAGGAAGCAGAGTGTTGTGCGAGCACGGTGGTGGAGGGCATGGCGAGCAGAGTGCACCCGTTGATGAGCCGAGAGGATCTAGAGGTGCTCTTAATGGAGATGAGCACGTGAGACAGGAAATGCTCACCCAATCCCTACCACCAACTCCGAATAATGAATTTTTTCCTTAACTTTTTCTTCATGTGTAATTTTTGTCTTCTCCTTTTGAACAACTTTATTATTTTTGTTGCACTTGCTATCTGAACACTTTCCTTTTTGTTGACTATGAATGGCTGATTTTGTTTGCTTGGTTCTCTAGTTTATGCCCTTTGTCTTTTGCTGATATTCGAACATGATAAATGCCTAAGTTCTTTCCTGACTTCTCTGGTTTTTTGATTGTCTTATTTTGCTGCAATCATATGGGTTGTCTTATTTAGCTGCAACCCCCTGTTTCTTTCGTGATCGTCATATGTTAGCTGCGATCACTATTCTGCTCGGGCCGTCTTATTTAGCTGCGACCCCGTACCCATTGCTCGCTTTGTTGCGGGCATCTGTAAGTACGATTTGTTTCGTCAGGCAAACATTAGGTTCTGCTCGTTCGTCTTTGTTCGGGCCGCCCAACTTAGGTGCGACCATTCATAGGCTTTAACTAGAGAAATTTAACAAACAAAAATGCTTTGCAACACGTTGCTATACTATTACAATTTTTTACATTTGGAAAAGACTATTTCTATTACACATAACTATACATATCAGACTATTGTTTTACTCGATTCAAAACCTTGTCTTGAGTTGAGGGCGACCATGAGCTGCTGACCACTCGTCCTAGCTACTGATGTTGACAAGTTTGAGGCGGGTCGGCCCTTTGTCTCCCTATCTTCAAATAACATGCTCATGAGCAACAACAACATCAGGGTTTGCCCCTCCTGGACAAGTTGTGATTATGGCGAGCAATCCTGCTCGCCTATACCTGGTGCGGGCATATGCCTCTGCTCGCACCATTCTATCCCCTTCTGCACACCCGATTACTTGTCTGGGCCGTACGAGGATGCCTGAGCATCAGCATCCGCACATCGCCGCGTGCGCCACGTCTCAACATCCCACCCCCTCAGAGGAGATTTTAGGTATGCGAAGGGGACTTGTGATTTACTACTGCATAAGCAGTAAAGAATGTGATGTGATAACCATAACTCTGTCGAGCTATTCGTGCTCGACGTGAGCACCCAGGCGTGCTCGCAGAGTACACTTTCAACCCCGAAAAGAATACTTCTCCCGATTTGGATTGGCTTTTCCAAATTGAGACCAAAGTACTCTGCTTCGGGGCTGGGATACGAGGTTTCCAGCTCGTGCAAGAGAAAATGCCAAAACATCTGACTGAGTCAGCGTGAGGACTACTGACACCGGCGTTATGAATTACGTCTGGAGGCATAACAAACCAGCCAACTTCACCGAAAGTTATCTCCCTCAACATATCATAGAAAAATCTTTCTTTCAATTTTTCTCTTTTTTTCACGTCTTTTTCTGGCTCTCAACAGGCCTATTTATACAAGTGTAACTAGCATGAGCTGGTACAGCTAGTCGATGGTGGCCCCCAACAAGTTATAACCCCAAGTTGACATCTGCTACGGCTATTATCGTTGGGGAATTAATTGCACGGATCTATTCGGGATGAATATTTAAATACAAATTTAATTCTAACAATTATTACTAGCATGAATTAATCCTATATTAATTCAAATAATAATTTAACAACAAATCATGCATATAAACAGTTCATGTAAATCCTACGCATGTGGAATTACTACGAGTTTACGTGAACGTACCTCTTGGAATTGCAATGGACTCGTCGATGAAAACACATCAAAAGGCCTTCCCAAGTATTCCCTAGTCCTTGCTCGACAATCCGGTGGAAGGATGCTCGCGAACAATTAACAAAAGGAAAAATAAACTTTGTTGCACCACCTTTGTGGATTTACTAATTTTTCCAGCACATGGAATTGTACTTGGGAATGAAAGAATCATTCCCTATTTATAGATGGGGTGGTGGTCGAAAATTTGGGGAAAAAACAATGTGGGAAAATACTTTTCTTGATCTCCAAGAAATCTTGAATATATCTCATATATTCTTTTCTCCATAATTAAAATATTCCACAAAAAATCCCACCTCATCTTGTTATGGAATTTTCGAAAAAATAAGGATCAAGATTCCAAGATTTGCATCTTCTTGAATTTATGAGATATACTTGTATTTCAAGAAATACATATCTTCCATAATATCTTTTCAAAAAAATCAAGAAACTCTTTCTTTCCCTTATTCTTTGAAAATTTCAAAAATCTCACCATAAATAACCAAGTGGGAGATTTCTTGAATTTAATGAGATAATCTTGTATTCCAAGAATACATATCTTCATTCCATAACAAAATTCAAAGAAAATATTTCTCCCTCTTTTATTTATAATTTTCGAAAAAGAGAGGAAAAATAAGCAACAAATTTATTTTATTTTTAAACACTTTTTTCAGTTATTGGACTTTATGTTGGGCTACTTGGGGGGCCTTTAGGAGAATTAAGATTGGACCTTCCAATGGATCTTGAATTATCAATATTGAGCCACAATATTATTCAAGCCCATAAATATTAATTAATCCCACTACATAATTAATATTGCACTATCCATCTTAACCCATATTACGAGTTAATATGGCTCCGGTTGTTATTATTTCCCGTGTTTAAGATTATCTAGCCCATTAATTAATTCAAGCCCTTTGAAATAGCTTTCCATTAATTAATATATTTTGTCTTGGTTAGGAACTGTTCAACATTATTATCCATCTGGGAAACTAGTTCCACTTGCAAGATTTGGTATGATAAATCTTATGAACCTCCCAAGAACCGTCAAACGAAAAGCGTGCTTGCACACGATTCTCGTATTAAATCTTAGCAATCGCATGTGACCAATAATATTGCCCAAGATATAAAGTATTGAATCTCATTGATTCTCTACCCGTGATAAGTCAAAGCAATAGTTACCAACCACACGCGATCCTATTTAAGGAACGAAGATTAAGAAATAACGAACCACTGAGGTCTAATTCTTCCTTGTTTAGTTCTGAAGAATTTGTCCTCCTGTAGGTCCTATTCAATGCATCAGTCATGCACTAGTGTAATCTCTTGATCAAGACAAGCCAATCTGAGCCTTACACTTCAACCTTTCACGATGGATTGTTCATTTCCATCTAGGTCGTGAATGATGTACTTTTGGTTACAAGGAACTGTTAATTTAATATTTTGTGATCTGGTATCACTAAATTAACTACAATGTAACACATCTTATATATTGAGCAGTTGCAAAGATAAATATATGTAACATTCGATGATATTTAAAGCATCCGTGATAAACAATTTATTTCAGTAAATAAGTCGAAATTCAGTTTTGATTATACAAAGTAAAAGCATACTTTCCAGTATAATCCCAACAATTGCCACTTTTGATTAAGAAAATGACACGTACCCACTAGGTTGCCACTTATCCTTATCGGGAAATGACACGCAATCTCAAACCTTGATAAAGATGAGAAACGTTCTGCCGATAAGATTTAACTCTCCAAATCCAGTGCCTCTTGTTCGGCTTTTCTGGTCATTGTGCTCGTTTCAAACGAGCATACGCGACTGGTCGCTCAGCTTGCTTTTGATCGCAGATGAACACAAGCTCACCTTCTGGCCTTTTACTGATAATATTTTTTTAAATTTGAAGCGTTCCACGAATAGGACAATGAGACTCCACACAAATCTTCCAAATCATACGCCCCATTCAATAAATGCTCCGACACCCGGAATGGTCCTTCCCATGCTCGGTCGAACGCACCACCTTCTACCCCCGTTGCTTGCCTTAAAACGAGCTCGCCAATTTTAAACCTGCGGGTACGAACCTTGGAATTATAAAACTTCTCCGACCTTTGCTTGTATATAACATTCTTAAAATTGGCCTCTAATCGTCTTTCCTCCAATAGATCCGTACTTAAAGCAAGTGTTTGATCGTTGGTGTGTTCGCCAAAGCACATAGTCCGATGGCTCGGAATTTCCACCTCTGCTGGGATAACAGCCTCCGTGCCGAATGTCATGGCAAAGGGGGTTTCTGCCGTTGATGTTCTGGAGGTAGTACGATATGGCCATAAAATTTCTGGCAACTCTTCAGCCCATCCACCGCCCTTGGAATTATCAAGTTTAGCCTTGAGGGTATGCTTGATGATTTTATTAACAGCCTCGACCTGTCCGTTAGACTGGGATAATATGGAGTAGAATAATGTTTCTTTATCCCCCAACGAGCACAATCTGTCGAAACTCACTTCCATCGAACTGTTTTCCATTATCCGTTACTAATGACTGAGGAAGCCCAAATCGACAAATGATATTCTTCCAAACAAAATTCCACATTCTTTGCTCGGTGGCCTTTACGATGGCTTCAGCTTCTACCCATTTAGTATAATAGTCAACAACGACCACAACGAATTTCACCCCCAACGTGCCTGTAGGAAATGGGCCAATCAAATCGATCCCCCACTTAGCAAATGACAACGGGTTGTATACAGACACTAGTTCTTCAGGGGGGCTATGAATAAGTGAGCCATATATTTGACATTTATGACATGAGCGAGCACAAGCGAATGAATCCTTTTTTAGTGTGGGCCAATAATACCCTTGTCTGATTGTTTTATATGCCAAGACTTGTCCACCTGTATGATTCCACATACCCCCGCATGAATCTGCTCGAGAACCACGTGACCTTCCTCGGGAGTGAGGCACTTCAATAATGGAAGAGAAAAACTTCTTTTGTACAAATGCTCGTCTATAATAGTGTACCGAGTAGCTTGTAATCTGAGACGCGTAGCTTGTGCCTTACTTTCGGGTAGACTTCCATGCTGAAGGTAATTTAAAATTGGGTTCATCCAAGTTTCTCGTGCTTCTGATGCATGGGCGACCACAGCTCTTGGAACTGATGGCGAGCAGGTTGTGACGACCACAACATCCTTCATGCTCGTCACTCATTCTGCTGTCGCCAATCGAGCCAAGTCATCAGCAAATTAGTTGTCCAATCGAGGTAATTGCTCGATATATACTTGTTAGGCCTTTCGAAGTTTCTTCGCTAGGCCGCCGGTATCAGATCATCCCGCCGCCCCAAGCCAGATTCGCCAAAGACTTGGTATACAATAATCTGGGAGTCGCTGTATATCATCAATTTTTGGATTCCCATTGTCATAGCCATTTGTAAACCCGCGATCAAAGCTTCGTATTCTGCTTCATTGTTGGTGGCTAGGAAATCGAAACGAATGACTGTTGTAAAAGTTTGCCGGGTTGGGCTGATGAGAACCACCCCCGCTCTCGAACTTGTAGATGAACCATCTACGTACATATGCCATGGTTGACTGATACCTTTCTCGGGCAACTGTGGATATGTCAACTCAACCATGAAATCAACCATTGCTTGACCCTTAGTTGTTGTACGCGGGGCGAACGTAATACCGAATTGGCCTAACTCCATTGCCACTTGAGTAACCGGCCCGACGTATCTGGTCGGTGGAGAACTTGTCGTAATGGGAAAGTAGTTAGCACCTCGACAGAATGGTCGAAAAAGTATGGTCATAACTTCATAAAAACTCATAACGAGCGATATGCGGTTTCTCCAATGGGGGGATCTGGGAGTTGACCTCTTGAGTACTTGGCTCACATAATAAACAGGCAAATGCGTTGTTCCCTATGCTCGAACGAGCACAACACTGATTGCATGTTCTGAAGTAGCTAGGTATAAATAAAGTTGCTCGTCTGGAACCGGCTTGGACAATATTTGAGTATTCGCCAAATAGTGTTTTAGTGACTCAAACGCACTTTGACAATGTTCTGTCCACTGGAATCTCCACTTCTTTAATGCATCGAAAAAAGGCTTACACTTATCTCCGGTGCGAGAGATAAACCGATTCACGGAAGCAAGACGTCCATTTAGCTTTTGAACTTCTTTTACATTTTTAGGTGCTTGCATATCGAGCATAGCTCTGTGCTATCTTTGATGTATGGGATGGTCTTCTTTGATCCTCGTTTTTGACCATATGTCGATGTAAACTTCAACCGAATCGAATGAACCCCTATGTGCATTTCTTGGTTCAACTTTCATATTGGCTCGGCGTTCTTAAGCCCAAAAGGATGATATCAACAATTCATATTTTAGATGTATGGGATGGTCTTCTTTGATGCATGGGAATTTTTTGACCACAATGTCATCGATGTAAACCTCAACCGCCGTACTATCCAAGTAATCGATATGTGGTACATGAAACATCTTGTTCAACGGCTTTATTTAGATTTGAAATGATGCATAACCTCGGCGTTCCATTTAAGCCCAACGGGCGAGCACGGGGTTTCCTAGCCAATACATATTTTTCCCGTTAATAAGCTTATTGTCGGCTTTTTTCTTGATAAATCGGGATGCATCTGGGAATTTGATGATACCCGACAAAATCGTCCATAAAAGTCATTAGCTCATGTCATTTGTCTTATCAACCAAGTAATCGATATTTGGTACATGAAAGTTATCAAAGTTGAGGACCGGACCGAATTTTCTCCGATTGAAATTATTGGGACTTGTGTTGGGTTGATTTGAGGTGGTGGCATGCATGCTTAGGATCAATGCCAACCATGTCCTCATGTGACATTTAACACATACAAATCGAATCAAAGATATGAGATTATTTCGGTTGAAGTGGACCGGAGTTCAACCAATGAAAATTTCTTCCGGGACCGAATTCGGCCATAATGGACACCGAATTATTGGGACTCATCTTTTTTTTTGATTTTCAGGATCTATGTGGCATGCATGCTTCAGGATCACCTCCAAGGATGAAACCTGTGACGAGGTTCTAACCGCATTCACAAATTTGCTCATTGGGTGGATCTATATTATTTTGGATTGAAGCTTGTATGGTCATTCGGAGTTCAACTCGTTTGAAAATTATGCTCTGCTTTGAGGGAGGTGTGTTCGCTCCCGAGGCAATGCGTTGGCCTGATGGCTTGAGCCTCCGATTTCCCATTTTCGTTCCATCATGTTGACAATGCTTTGTTTTTCCGGCACGCATGACAACAAACAATCTCGTGCTTTTTTCTGGTCGCCCTTCACGCTGCCCGTTCCTTCAAGTGTTGGAAATTTTACACAATAGTACTAGGTTGAACATGCTGCTTTGAATTCCTGAATAAACGGGTGACCTAGGAACCCGTTATAAGTGAACGGAGCATCGACGATTACAAAATCTAGCATTCTAGTTTGTCGGATCTCCGGATTACTAATCGACTCTAACTCGACTCCTAACCTGATCATACCATATGGCCGGGTTATAGATTCCCCAAAACCCATAATGGTGTGATCACAAGGTTCGACATACTCGCTTAAATCACCAACTTGCTTCTCCATCAGTCGTAAAATGCTGACGAACAAAATGTTCGCATACGCCCCGGTGTCCACCAAGAGTCGATGTACCTTCAACCCCAAAAGTCGAGCATTAATGGTTAGGGAATCATTGTGGGGAGTGATGATACCGTCGAGATCGTCATCTGAAAACATGATTTGGTGAGATGGTGGTATATTAGCTGACGTGCTCGCCACATTCACCTGATGTACGCTTTGCATGGCGCGTATCTCCATCTTTTTCTGTCTGTTCGATAACGTCGGGATCTGATTGCATCCACCCACTGGCCCAAAATCTGGGCAGATCATATTAATCTCTTGGCTCTCTCGACCTCTATTCGTTGTAGGGGCTCCTTTCTTTGGCACATCCAGTTTCTTGCGAAACTTCTCTTGATCACAGTCACATAGCTCATCCGCTTTACGTTTTCCCCTTTGGTTTCCCAACTTTTCACTTCGGGAATCTCTGCTAGCCGGTTTTTTGAGGAATGGAGTAAGACGGTCTTCTTCATATAATTTCCAAAATTGACGAAGTAAATCACGACAATCCTCAGTATTATGCCCTATATATTCGTGATACGAACAAAACTTAGAAGCATTAAGACGACCTTTATCTTTCGTGATCTTTCGGGGCTTTTCCAACATATCCCGATCTTTAATCTGACTGTACACTGTTTCTGCTAAAACACCTAAAATACTGCGGAGAGCATGCGCCTCTGCTCCTTCTTCAAAAGGTTTAAAAGATCCTGGAGGCTTATAACCCCCTTCACTTGTTGCTCTCTTACCAGCAACCACCCTTTTCGTTGCAACCTCCTGCCCTAAACGTGATTGGGCGAGCAGCACTTGCATAGATATAATTTTTGCTGCTCGTTCTCTGAAGTCTGCATATGTGTTCGGTCAATCTTGATGCATGGCTTTCCACATATCCGAATTCAATGTCAAGCCACCCACCACGGTGAGGATTTTAGCATCCTCTTCGACAGGAGCTCCGTCGTACAAGCATTTATCAAACCTCTCTACGTAAGCCCTATCTGACTCGCCTTTTAGCTGGGAAAAATACGCCAATTGTTGTTTTGGCGCTGGGCGAGCACACATTGACGAGAAATGAGATTGAAACTTCTGCCCTAGCTGTGTGAAGGAAGTGATCGAAGCAGCGGGCAGATTTGAAAACCATCTATGTGCCCGGTCCCCCAATGTCATGGGAAATGTTAGACATTGAGTGGCATCAGTGGCGCCCATCGCTATCATATAGTCTGAAAACTTACTGAGATGGACATGCGGATCTGATTCAACATCGAATGAAGGTATGGGTGGCCGATTTTTCGCCACCTTCTCCTGTATATCTGCTATCATAATCGCGGGAGTGAGCGGCGAACATGGAATTGTGCCCGCTCGAGGGAGCCCTTTCGTGGTGGCCAAATCGGCCTGCAAGCTTTCTATGGCCTTCTGCATTTCTGCAAATCTCGCGAAACTTACAGAACCAGAATGGGGTTGGGTTCCATCGCGAGGACCATGCTGGTCATGCTCATGATGGGACAGTCCCCCCTTCCATGTAAGCTCGGTGCTATCCAATCGATGATGGATGGACAACTTAGTTGCAGTGGATTTTTCTGGAATATGTGGCCTTTGGAATGTGGATATTGTATGGGGCATCGTGTTTGCCCAATGTCGATCATGAGGGATTGTATGGGGCAATCCGTGTTTGCCCAATGTTGCGATTGGATTTTTTTGGAATATGTGGCCTTTTCGATGCGTGATCGATCTATGATCGTGTTTGCCCAATGTTCGTTCTTTGGCCACCACCCTCAATCGTTCTTTTCAACCCTCAATTGACTGACCGTCACGGACCCTTACGGTTGATCGCGACAAGGTTTTCATTTCCTTATCCTCCGAACACGGGTGGCTTTTTTTTTTTTACATTCATTTTGTCTAAAAATGCGGCGTCGATCATCTTCCTCCTGGATTTTCAATTTAGCCAATTCTTTTTCAGCTCTATCTCTCTGTGTTCTCAATAAGAATGTGATCACCTTCGTGGTAGTAGTAGGATCGTTGGCTATATCTTCGAGACTAATAGTCTCCACCGCCGGATTTTCTCGAGGCCACGACTGAACCTCCTTGTGAATATGCGGGTGGCTTTGTCCTGACCCTTCTGTCTGAGTATTTCTGAATGAGGCATTATATTTCTTTTTTCTGCCTGGTTTTTTGGAAAATGTTTGGATTGGTTATGGGTGTGTTCGCGACCCTCCTTCTAGTGCCAATTGTTGCAAGTCGTATTATGTGGAAATATGATGTGGCGTTTATATGTGACAACTTACAAACAAAATTACAACTTGTACGACGTTGTAATTAAATGATCAGAAATTGTTAACCCAGTTCGTCATAAATGACTACCTCTGGGGGCATACCAAGCCAGGGTTATGTTATTAGAGACTTGACAGTTTTATATCGAGCACAATTTACTATTGATTGAGTACAATGTTTGTTTGGGAGAGTGGGACAATAGTAAAGTCCTTTCTGGGAATTTTGTCAACCTTTTTCTTACTCTTTTTGGACCTATTTATAGTACTTTTGATGAGCTGGTGGTGTCCTGACTAGCTTGAGCTGGCGATTTCGTACCATGCAAGATCTCATGTGGGATTGCCACGTTTCCTTGCTTTCCCCCGAGACCGACATCTGTCCTGTTTAAGAAGTGTCTTACTTGTTACCTCTTTTTAGAATGAATAGACCGGGCGGTTATCTACGTGCTCGCCTTCTCGTGATCGCTTCTGACAAATCCTTCTGCTCGGCTCGGAAGTTATATCCCACATATGCTCGTCCTAAAGGGGCGAGCATGTTTCCCTCCATTGTCTACTTTGCTTGCTCACTTATGCTCGTCTCGATCTGCCTTGTAGGGTTTCAAGATAATTTGGGTAGAGCATACTGACTGACTCTTGTGCTTGCTGAACAGGCGAGCACGAGTTTCAGCGTATGTGGCAACCCCATCCACCTAGCACAAACTTGTATGGCGGTCAAATGTGATGATTTTGACTTTTTGGTACACGTGTCCGTCTGACGAATTATATTTAATAATGGGTCCAGTACCGAGCACAACATTGGCATATAAGTTGCTAGAAATAAAGATGGTCTTCAATTATGTCAAAGGAAATATGCCCTTGATTTATTAAACACAGAGGGCTATTTGAGTAGTAGGCCATGTACTACTTCAATGAATGAAAAACAAATGTTTACTCAACAGGAAAGTTCACCTTTATAGGATCCTGCATCATATAGAGAAGTCTGGTTGGTAAGATACTTTACTTAACCATTACTAGACCAGATCTGGCTTATTCCATACAAACTCTAACACAATACATGAGTAACCCTTTGGAATGTCATCTTGCTGCTGCACACAGGTTATTGAGGTATATAAAGGCCACTCCAGGCTTAGGATTTTTTTATCCTACTAACAATTCTTTTAAGTTACATGCCTTTTGTGATTCTGACTGGGCAAGATGCCCCCAAACAAGAAGAAATGTAACTGGATATGCCATATATCTAGGTCATTCTCTGATTTCTTGGAAGTCCAAGAAGCATCCAACAATAATCAAAAGCTCAGCTGAGGCAGAATACATATCCATGGGCTACACTTCAGCAGAACTTCAGTGGAT
This sequence comes from Stenogyne calaminthoides, assembly GCA_037126765.1. NCBI lineage: Eukaryota > Viridiplantae > Streptophyta > Magnoliopsida > Lamiales > Lamiaceae > Stenogyne > Stenogyne calaminthoides. Next base: position 41,127,079 of record JBBCBC010000002.1, read on the forward strand.
TTCATACATCCTTCATGACTTCCAGATCCATCATTCACTACCAGCAACCCTTTATACAGATAACAAGGCAACCTACTCAATTGCTCATAATCCAGTTTTGCATGAGAAGACTAAGCACATCCAGATATATTTTCACTATACCAGAGAAAAGATCAAAGAAGGCTTGATCAAGATCATTCAAGTACCAACATTAGCAAATCTAGCAGACCTTATGACAAAACTTTTGTCACCAGCCTTATTTCAGAGTTTCAAAGACAGAATGGGCATGGTTAACATCCATTCACATTTTGAGGAGGGTAATAAGATCAAATAATGACTTTTATTTGATTTTCTGTATGATGTATTAGTTGTGATAGGATAAAGTATCAGTTGTACTAAGAAACAATATTAATTGTTCAAGGTAACAGTATTAAACACTTGTTACTAGTCTAGAGTCAGTCAAATATTCCTTTTGACTATAAAATACAGTTAAGTTAGTTAGTAGCAGTTAGATTATTTTTCTTCTTCTTTTTCCTCTATTAAATAAGAGAACTTCACTTGTATATTTTTACTTTTCGATCTATGAAGCAAATTCCAATTTACAGTTTTCACATCATGAATTCCTATGGAACTATTATTTATGTTGAAAAATTAAATTTGAAAATTGAGATAATTTTTCTTGAATTAAGGAGAAACCGGCGTTGTCGGTGGCTCAAAATCGAAACCACCGGTTTGTATACCGAATCGAAATAGTATTTATCTAGGTTAAGTTTGGTTTGGGGTCTAAAACGCAATAAAAACTCCAGCTTCCAAATTTTAACTGACGTTTTCAAATCGTTGAGTAGACTTAATTGTACACATCGTTTGAAACTCATTGATTCCACATGATTTTTTTTAAGTGTTTGTATTTTAGAAAAAATCAAACCCGAATTTGAATGTAAACCAAAAACTCTAATACTATAAAATAATTTCATTTTATTTATAATCTTTTGAACTTACAAAAAAAAGATAAATTAATTAATTTATATTTTTTACCTACCAGCTACCAGCGACTCGAGGGGTCGAAGAAATTTTGTTTTCCTTTAAATTGAAGAAAACGGTACTTGTTCTAAAATATTTATCTTAAAAATAATTTGATAGGAATTATGATGATTAAGTAGACAAAGATTAGCGAGTTGTCGAAATGGAAAGTTTGGGCAGTTGAGAAGGCACTTCGGCCCGGCCCTATTTGCTGTGTCAACCACCACCATTGACTGACCGCCTAAGGCCCCTCAATAATTTTCTCAAATTTACTCCATTTTCATATAACTATATCTTATTTAGAATATGATGTAATGATAAACTAGTTTAGTGTTAGTGTGTTACACAAATTTTTATTTAAAAAATACAACATTCTTAATATATTATTAAAAATTAAAAATATAAATATATGTATAAATACATTAAGTATTAATTAATTTTTTTTGTGGCTATTTACAATTAATAATTATTTAAGGTATATATTAGTAAATTTTTTTAAACCTTGAAACAAAATTACATAAATATTATATGAGAGGTGCAAGGTTCAAATCTTAATTATTGCAACTTTTTATTAAATTATATATTACAATGTCACATGGATAATACATACTCCCTCCGTCCCAAAAACGTGCACGCTTACTGTTTTCACGTGTTTTTGCGAGCGTATTTTTTATTAGTGTTTGAAATGATAAAATAATTTTTAAAGATGCATGCAATAGATGAGAGGTAGATCTATAATACACCTCTTTAAAAATCACTTTATCATTTGAAATACTAATAAACAATTCACTCACAAAAACTCGATAATAAAGTAGGTGTGCACGATTTTATGGGACGGATGTAGTATTAACTATAACTCATAGAAAAATAATAATACATATTAACTATAACTCATATAAAAATAACATATCAATATAATAAAATGTGACATCTCATACAAATTAACTTCAAGATGACACATTATTCAAATTAATCAAAAGTTGACACATCAGAAAAAAAAATCATTATTAGTATATAGGGGAATTGACGAAGTGGAATATCTCAAGTGAATAGAATACCACTACCCATATCATGAGATCATGAGTTCGAATCACTATTTGCACGATAAAAAAAAAGTATAGTGGGGATTCATATATATTTTTAAAAACCTGCCTTAAATTACATTAAGCAAATTAGTTTACATGTAACATTTGGGTGCATTTGGTTATCCTGTATAACTAATACATAATTAATATTATTTAATAAACTATTACCCCGTCGGTTTCTTTTTAATTGTTTCATTTTATCTAAAATATTATTCCTTTTTATTTATCCTACTATTTTCAATGTAAAATTGTCATTGTTTTTCCACAATACCCTAATAAATACTTCCTCCGTATTTTATAATTATCTTGCTTTTCTTTTAAGGACGTTCCACTATAACTTTCTCATTCAATAAAAGGAAAAAAATATTCTACTACCCATATTTTTTAATATTACAAAAAATATCACTCACTACTCCACTCACTACTCCACTCATTACCCCAATACTTTTTTCATCTCTTCCAATACTCAAAACTATACTTTATTTTTATTAAACAAAACAATAAAAAAAATGAAACAATTACACTGGGACGGGGGAGTAGTATTCATATAATTAATGTTAATGTGCACAAAAATATTCAAGAATAATAGAATTGTAGTTTTATTAATAAATAAGGGTAAAAAAATATTTTGATACTTTTTTTTTTTGACAAGAATATTTTGATACTTTATTAATAAATAAGAAAATTAATTTGTATGAATGGATAAAATGAAATAGATAATAAGGAACGAAGGAAGTATCATTTAAACTGGACAAATAAAGTAGCAAAATTAACTGGTTGCGAGTATTAAAAAAAAAAAACTGGACAAACTTTTGTATAAGGTTATAGAAAGATTGCAAGTATTCATAACTTAACGGTACGATTCAAATAAAGTAGCAAAATTAACTTAAAGAAGCGTAACCTCTAATGCACGGATTCTTCAAAAATTAACAGTATGCAGTATCGGATTCGCCTGGGGTGCGATTTGGGTGGGATTCGCCTGGGATACGCACCCGATTCGCCACGTGGCGAATCCCAACTTTTTTTAATTTTTTATTATATGATAAGCGTATCCTGTTCCGAGGATACGCGTATCAGATACGTATCGGGATTTTTTTGTAAAATTTATTAAATTTTGGGGGTTTTTTTTTTGTAAAAAATTAAAACTTACTAATAATTTGAAGGACACACTCTAAAACTTATTAAATATTAAAATCTATTAATCTTTTATTATGATTTATGACTTATATAGGTTAATGATATTTGATTTAATTGTTGTTTTGTTGCTGATGGGATGAATTCCTTGATATTAGTACTTGTGTTTTAAATACTCTTGATATTATTACATGTGTTATATATAATTGTTGTAAATTTTTAATATTATTACAGGTGATATATATATTTAAATTAAAAAAATTGACGTATCCTAACCGTATTGTATCCTAAAAATTTGAAAATCTACGAATCCTTAGAAGAATCGTATCGTATCTACACCCTCAAGACCAAGAGTGCAACACAGAGCGTAACAAAAGAAAAGGGCGAAAGACCAAGTCAAATGTGGCCTACAATTGCTAGGGGTGGACGTTTGGTTGGTTCGGTCGGTTTTGGACTATTTTTCAACCGAACTGAACAAATCAAATTACGCAAATTTAAACCAAAACCGAACCGAAATGGTGAGTAACCAAACTGAACCGAACCAAATAAGAAATTTGGTTTGTTTGGTTTATTCAGTTTTAATCGAAAATTAACCCGAAATTCACAATTTAATAATTTCCCTAATAAATTTTCAGCATTTCTAGCTCTAAGATCAAATGCAAATACAACAAGTAGTTTCATAACAAAAGGCCACACAAGTTGCAAATTAGAATCTCATTACAAATTTTTCCATAACTTAAAAAATTCAATAAAAATGCTAAAATTCTTGTAAATCCATGAAACTCCTACAATAATATCAACAAGTGGGCAATAAATGATCTAGTTGGCCCATATGGGTAGTTTATTAATATGTACATAATATTTTTTTTATTATATATATATGTAGTTTGGTTGGTTCAGTTTATTCGGTTATTTTAAAATTATAACCGAACCGAACCAATTAAACCGAATATTTTAAAAATTAAAACCGAACCGACCGAAAAAATCGAACCAATTAAACCAAAAATCATTGGTTCGGTTCGAAAATTCGATTTTTTCGATTTTGTGCCCACCCCTAACAATTGCACCAGGTGAGCACACCATAAATACACACATAAATATTGATTGTGCCAAATACAATAAGTAGTTTCATAACAAAAGGCCACACAAGTTGCAAATTAGAATCTCATTATAAATTTTTCCATAACTTAAAAAATTCAATAAAAATGCTAAAATTCTTGTAAATCCATGAAACTCCTTAAATAATATCAACAAGTGGGGCAATAAATGATCTAGTTGGCCCATATGGGTAGTTTATTAATATGTATTTAATATTTTTTTTATTATATATATATATGTAGTTTGGTTGGTTCGGTTATTTTAAAATTATAATTTAAACCGAATATTTTAAAAATTAAAACCGAACCGACCGAAAAAATTGAACCAATTAAACCAAAAATCATTGGTTCAATTCGAAAATTCGATTTTTTCGATTTTATGCTCACCCCAAACAATTGCACCAGGTGAGCACACCATAAATACACACAGAAATATTGATTGTGCTATGCAGGCATTACGGGACATATAGTCATGTGCCACAGTGACAGAAATCCCAACTTGCTTTAAATTAATTTGTGATTAGATATTAATTAATAATCCAACTTGACCATTAATTTCAATTAATCATAAAATTGTGGCTTTCCTATTATTATTGTTTTTTTAAAGATAAAGTTGAAGTATATTATTACGAGCACAGGGGTACTAGAATCCCAAACAAATAGGTTCACACAAGACCAAAAGCAATCAAAACTTACAGTTTGGACGCGATGCACTCTAGAGATTTTTTTATTTTTTTTTAAAATATTACCCTACTTACATATTCATTTTTTTAAAATATATACATATATGTATATATATAAATTGATCCCATTTAAAATTATAAAATTAAATATACTTTCTAAAAAATAACATAAAATTTTGCCATTAAAGGTGATTCCTGGAAAACAACGGGTGCAAGATGGAGAAACATTGCCCTCGTGGATGCTCCCTCATGTGGTATGAAGGATCGGTCTCCCATTAAATAGACCTACGCTATGAACTTGGATTATTTTATCTATTTTAACACATTTTTATAACCCATTGAGGGTATGTTTGTTTCGGGATTTAGGAGTGCAGGGGAAGTCATGACTTCGAAATCCTATGGATTTGAAAGTCTTGATGCATACTAAAAAGTATGTATTTGTTTTGAGATTTTGATAGGTTAGAATTTTATTTTATGTCAAATCAATATATAATAGTGATTAATATTGTATTATTATATTGTATTGAGAGTGAATAAATTGATGATGTGATTGTATTGAATTTTGTGAAAAATAGACGTGTATGTATATTTTATAGAGGTAGATTTTAAAATCTAATTTCAAATCTCAAACTAGACAGAGTTTTCAAAGTTCTAAGTTCATACGGATGAGTCCCGAAACAAACATAAGGGTATGTTTGTTTTGCGATTTAGGTGTGAGAGGAAGTCATGACTTTGAAATCTTATGGATTTAAAAATCCTGATGAATAGTAAAAGTATGTGTTTGTTTTGAGATTTTGGTAGAGTGAGATTTTTGCTTTATATTAAATCAATATGAAATAGTGATTAGTTTTGTATTATTATAATATTGCATTGGGTGAGAGAAAAGTAAGAGAGAGAATAAGTGGGTGGATGAAAAGTAGTGATATGATTGTATTGAATTTTGTGAAAATAGGTGTATATGTATATTTTATAGAAATGAATTTGAAAGCTGGATGTTGAAATCCTCAACTAGTATGTGACTTAGATCGCAAAATTCTAAGTTCATACGGGTGAGTCCCGAAACAAACATATTTTAGATAGGTTCAAATACTCATGAGTCATTAATTAAAAACATATCCTAAATGACAAAATTATATTTTGTAGGGATTTTCTATAGTCATGAAGATGTTCACCCTTTCTGATATCAGACATCCACTAAAATATTGACACATCATTTAACTCCGTCATGAGTGATCTCACTTCGCCATGATATAAAAATAATTAATTTTCTAAAAAGAAATATAAAATTACTAAAAAGTCCTTATAGTATGTTTATTAAAAATTAAATTACAAAATTTACAAAATTATAAACTTATCCTTTTGTCATATTTTATGACAATTTAATAATCAGTGACCTAAATATTAATAAAAATCATCTGTTTCTTCTCAATCAAATCTTTTGAACTTTATTTTCTTCACTTTCTTGTTTTTTCCCCAAATTAGCTAAACGATAAACCCTTAATTTCCATAACCGATTTAAATAAAAGGAAAAAATTAATCTCAGAAAATTGTCAATCCCTCCCCATGGTTATATAGTTCTGTTCAAATATACCGAGCCAATTTGGTGGACAACATAAAGATAAATAAACTGAAAAGGAATTTATTGAATTTTTTTTTTATAACTCGGTATCCTGCCCAAGAATCGACTAATTTGGTGGGTTTCGGGAGACCGGAACCCACCGTCCACTAACGGGGCCAATTTATTGAATTTCTTTTATTTTCTTGATCTGTTATGTTCAGACCGAAATTGAAGAATAAGTCAGCTCAATTATTAGTTTTCAGTGAATTGAGTCTAATATATTTGACTAATCATCAATGTAAACGCGTCATCATTTTGTTGATTGAAACAATTTCTGGAATTATCGCTTTTCTGTGAAAAAAATAAAACTCACCATTGATGAAAACTTATTGATACACAAGACTATGTTGATTCACGGCATTACTGAAAGTATATTGCTGCATAAGAGTGTGTTGATTTTTGAATGAATAAATATGGCCTAAATCATTAAGATTATAACATAATGATAAATTCATAGAATGGGGAAAAATATAATTGGTTTGAATAGGATCAATAATTAGGGCTCGATTAATAAGCATGTTTGAATAGGATATTAGGATTTTTAATTGTATTAAAAATGTTGTAATATAAAAATGAAATATTAATAAAAATATATATGTGTTGTTTTTTATTGAAGGAATAATTTCGTCATTTCATAATTATTAATTTAATTTATTAGTTGGGCGATGCAGTGCGATTGCAGTATGCAAACGCACTAGTGCAAAGTGCAATAATTTCAAAATAAAATTACATTAGATCGTTGATCCAATGGTAATTAAAGAATTTTCTGACGTCATGAATGACGAAACTGTTCCTGACTGTAGAAGATCTCATATTTGTATGCTATGAAGTTAGGTTTGAAATTTGTTGCAGATGAATTGAATGCAAAGTTGTTTTGTGGTCTGAAATTAAATTACTTTTTATTTGAAATCTACGAAACTGCTGCACGTAAAACTACTATGAAAGAAAACTCATTTTAAATTGTGCCTGGTCACAGCTCTAAAGCTCACAATTGTATTTTTGTATTATTCTTTTAACTAGAAAATGTAAAATAGATTATGAAACCAGAAAATTAGAAGAAAATTATTGAAAGAATTACTCACACACATTTTCAATAACTGGCCATACGTAGTAAATTTTACATTTTTTTCAACAATCTTCTCCCAATATTTGATTTCATAATCTATTTAACATTTTGTGGTTAAAAATTTTAGTAATTTCATGATCAATTGTGAGGGCTTTGCCGTAATTTCACACCTCTTTAACGTTGCTTTATTAATATTTATCTATTTTTCCATCATTACCGTTCCGTTTTCCCTGTCGAAAGAATGAAGGTGAATGCTGCACCTTTTATCGTCACAATTATTTTATGTGTGGCAAACTCAGCTCTGAGCATCAGATTTCCGAATCGGATCTCCGAATACCCGGATCCCGGATCCGATCAGCCTCTCAGAACCGCCGTGTTCGCCCTAGGTAGCTTTTGGAGGTCCGAATCCGCATTTGGATGCTGGGACGGCGTCGTGCGGACCGCCGCCGGTTACGCCGGTGGATCTAAACCTAATCCTGAGTACCGAAGCTTAGGTGATCACGCGGAGTGTGTGCAGGTGCTTGCTCTCCTCTCCTTTCACTTTTTTTACTCTATTTTGTGTGACTGTTGCGGAAATTTTGGAGGATTAGATTTGTCGCGTAATCGTAGTTCACATTTGTGTAAATTGATTATTGAGAATAGTTCGTGTGGTTAATTTGTGTTTCCGATGTTAATCGAGATATTAGTTTATGTATGTGGTAGAAAATTAATAGAAGAGTGTTTGACGTGAGTGGTAGAACTCAAAACAATTTCGGCTAATATGAATATCTGGAGCTGTGTCAAAGGCATTATGAAAGGACGTCACGCGCACTTAGTTTTCAGAGACAAGGGATGTTACATTTAGGTTCATTTACACATTTCATGTACTCAGTGTGTTGTGATTTTGAATTACTAATTCTACTTGTATGTGATTTGATATTTTGATGTATAAAAAGATGTTGTGGGCAACTTTGCTGAAGAAGCTCTGTTTTGTATCTTTTGCAAAACATGGTTTATATATCTGCACAATCAAGCATTTGCAATTTTTAGAATTGGAAAAAGGTTCCAGTATATATTTTCCCTTTAGCTGGTCTGTAACGCATTCCAGTATTCCACTACGTTTTTTGTACAAAGTGAATAAATGGGACTGTTTTCTGTCGAATTTTTTTGAAGCATGGCATGTTGCTTATATATTTCCCATAAGAAACAAATAGTCTGGTGCATTATTTATATTAGTTAGAAAATAGTCACAGGGGGCGCTTGGTTCAAAATTCTTCAATTAGAATGGATCAATTGGGGTGATTAATGTGAATAAAAAGATGATCAATTCACATTTATCATACTTCGTGCAAAATAATGAGACTCAAAATAAGTAAATCATTACCCCATTTTGATTTACTACTTCCCTTCTTATAATTATTTCTCCTCAATCGTTCTACTATTCTTCTACCAACAATCATTTTTATCCTCACTTGTTTCAAGATTAGAACAAAACACTAACAATGTAAACATCATTCTGATGGTAATTTACTATTCAATGATTCTCATTACCATTCCCATTGAAGAATTTAAAACTAAGCGCCACTCCGATTCATTTATAACTTATTGTATTGAATCATGCCTTGCCGATTCTATTTCTACATAAGTTGTGTAGTCTTTCTGTGCTTTTCTTGTCCATTACGTAATGCATTCACAAGACTAGAATCATTGTTTATAATGATGTAAGATGTGATCCCAGTTGAGTCTCTATAAGTAAAACAGAATGTATAGAATGACTTCACTCAGGAAAGTTTTCGAATATGAAAGCTCTTGCTATAACTCAGCTACTTTCAGTGAAACAAATTAAAAAGGGTGAATGACATATTAGTATTATGTTTTAGCAATTGCTGTGTAAATTACCATATGTATTGGTATTGCTCTTCAGGAATAAAGTGTAACAAGGGATCTGGGTAGAAAACTTTTAGGGTCATGACATATTTCAATATAAAAGCTCCATCTTCTTCACTCAAGGATTGTTCTTCAATAACTTGACAGTTTTTCTAAACAAATTTTAATCTGGGTTTATTTGTTGGCACATGTATTATGAAATTAAGTTTAGGCTGTCTTACTGAATATTCAACTGTGATCATAATCAACTTAACTTGATGCATTAGCAGCTAAATTGTTAATCTTATTTATAGATTTCAGATGTTTCAATTTGCTATGCCAATCTATTTTATGGAGTGTAGTTGTTGGAATGCCTAGCAAACCTACAAGAAACATGTCTTTCTCCGTTATCATCCAACACATTCTGAAAGTTTAGCTCATAGATAAGTGTTTGGTCTCTGTTTCAAATTGTTATATTTCATGTTTGAAAAGTTGCATGTACTGAAAATTTACACCTAGCTTTCTTTGAAAGTTTGCTTCATTTCCTGCTCCAATATGAGACTGATACAAATTTCTTAAGTAGCTCTGTCAATTCTGTGCAGGTAGAATATAACCCTAAAATTATTAGTTTCAGACAACTACTTGATGTCTTCTGGAGTAGTCATGATTCTAGGCAAGTATTTGGGCAAGGTCCTGATGTTGGAGATCAATACCGGTACTGATTTTAGATCAAGCACTACTCTTGTTTACAATTTTACCCCCATAAAAGAAGTGCTCTTACAGGGTAGATCGTTTTACCTGAGCAGGTCTATAATCTTTACAAATGGAACTGAAGAATCTAGGTTTGCTGCTGTAAGCAAAGAAAGAGAACAAACAAAGTCAAGGAATGGAGTCATAACCACTCAAATCCAACAACTAGGAACATTTTATCCTGCAGAACCTGAACATCAGGTTTTATTCTTAACCTTTTTCCTTGACATTCATCGTGTATATATATTTATGACACTAGTATCATTTAGATTGGCAATGCTTGGAAAAGATAAGATCGATTTTTTATTTGGTACAAGGACGTCCTATGTGGCCACTCCAATATTCTCTTTATTCATGTCAGCAAGCTGTATTGGTTTAATGACCAACTGAATAATCTCCACTTGCAGAAATTTGAGCTTAAACGGAGTCCATTTCTCCTTCAATTGATCGGAAACTTGCCTGAAGAAGAGCTAGAGAGGTCTAGCCTAGCAACGAAGCTCAATGGATATGCAGCAGAACTTTGTCCATCTAGCATGCAGAGGCAGATCGATGCTAAGATCAATGACATATTAAGAAATGGTTGGCCAATCCTAAGGGAGATCTAATTTTGACATTTTGAACATCCTAGTTGATACAAATCGTACAAGTTGTTTGGTGCGCTAATTTGGGGCATCATCAACCAGAACATGAGAATATTCAACACTGATCCACTTGTTCAAAGCTGAATAGCTCAACACTTGCCCTTTTGAACAGAGTATAATCGGTATCGTCATTTATGTCCTGCTAATTTAGGTATTGTGCCTCTTATGTTGGAGAGGCTACTGCTTGGGATTGTATCATTGGTAATACTTCTTTCATTAATTGGTATTCTTTTGATACAACTGAACAGCTACAAAAATTTTAAAAGTTGTTTGTAGCAGTAGTCTCCAATTGCTCTATTCATACTTTGTTTGCATGTTGTCTTGCTCTCTTGCTTTCATATTTTTCCTCATGAATTGCTACCTTCTCGAGCGGAGGAGTTTGGTGTGGTGCTCCGAATGCTGGCTGATTGGTGGAGGTTTCTTTCTGGTAGGTTCTGTATAAGTGCAACTGATGCATATGAACAAAACACAAATATGAGATTAGATATTTTATGGTCAAAGATTTGTTAATTTGGAATGCTGCAAGCTAAAATCGTTGAGATTTATATAATAGCTGGAAACTTTTTATTCTGAAAATAAAAAGTTATTTAAAAAAGTACTAATAGGTAATTTTAGTACAAATTTTATTTTTGGTTTTGATTGAATGCAAAGAGTTCCATTTGATAAGCATTTTAAACGAATTAGAGACAAAAATTTAGTGAACATTGTTCACAAAATATTTTATAGAAAAAAATTATAATTAATGAATGTTTACAAAATGAAGAAATACATTTTAGCATACAAAACTTCAAATAGGTTAAAGGGTTAATTAAAAGGGTGTATTGGTTGAAGATTTTATAGATTTTCATCTATAAAATCCACAATATTTAAACAAAAGAATCAATAATATATTCTTCCTCCAAATCTATTTTTTTCATTTTTGGGCATTCAATTTTTAGCGCTTTTTTCTTAAATGGAAATACTCACTTTATCACTTTATCGCATAAAATAATAATAAACAATTTTTTCTACCTCCAACTATTCATCACTTTATCACATAAAATATTAATAAATAACTTTTTTTCTCCATTACTTTATCACTTTTTCTTAAAAACTTTAATTACTGGGTTAAGAAATGACGGAGGGAGTAACTTTTAGCTACATGAAGAAATACATTTTAGCATACAAAACAACTTTTTTTTTAAATTATTTGTGAACAAATAACTTATGAAATTAAATATTATTTTGGAAAAAAAAATTGTATTAACCCGATTCAAAGAAGAGTAACACTCTTGTGAATTAGATCTATATATAAACTCTATCACTGTTATGTGCAAAAACTAAAATATTTTCATTATTCAAAAGTATAAAGTATTTTTTAAATAGTAATTATTGTTGTGCATAATAGTAATTAGTTTTATGCGTAACAGTGATAATTTTATACATAACAACGATACTGAAAAAATCGAGTTCACGTACAAATTTTTATCTTCAAAGAAAATCTGCTCAAAAATTAAAAAGAATACCTTTACGTGTGTTTAATTAATCAGTTTATTTAATTCTAATTTCTAAAAATGCGCGAGTATAAAAGCATCGAAAAGATAGCGTAGAAACCTCGCTCACTGTTGTCTCTGTGAGCACCGAAGGCGAGTCGAAAATCAGGTTGAAGAATTCGTCTCAAAATCTGCAAAAATAGAGTCCGATCGGAAAAGGAAGAAGTCGGCGGATCGGGCCGACCACCACCACCACAAGCACAAGCATAACAGCAGCACTAGTAAAAAGACCAAAATGTCCTCGTCGGAAAAGGTTAGGGCTTCGCACATTCTCATCAAGCACCAGGGCTCTCGCCGCAAGTCCTCCTGGAAGGACCCCGACGGCCGCCTTATCTCCGCCACCACTCGCGACGAGGCCGTTTCCCAGCTCGAAGCCCTCCGCCGCGACATCGATAAAGGCGACGCTACGTTCCAGCAACTGGCCACCGAGCACTCGCACTGCAGCTCCGCCAAGCGCGGCGGCGATCTCGGTCCGTTTTCCCGATTTCATTTTGTCTATATATTTTGATCTTTTATCGTTATTACTGTTTCCGATTTGTTGGATCGATTTTGCTGCTAAATTGTTGGAAATTTCTGATGGGAATTTATGCTGCTATATTTATACAGATTATATTTACATTTAATATATAATTATTTTGAGAATTTGAAGATTAAATTGAGACATGGAGTTTGTTTTTCTACATAGACGATTAGTTTCACGCTTTGTTTATTCCTTGAGCTTGGATGAGGTTGTTTGTGCTCATATTGAATGCCTCGCATGCTTTCAGATTGTGATTATGTACATTTATGTGTTATCTTCAATGAATTCCTCTCGAGAGCTCTAATTCTTTCTGTATACTGATACCTATTAGGCTATTATGCTCTGCCAACTGACTCAACTTGATAATACTATAGTTGAATCTATAAATTTGTATTCTTTAAGATAATCAATTAGAATTACAAAATATCCTATAGTTCCATTTTAAGTTCCCAACTGTTTCTAAATCAAAAACAGCTCCTCTTTCAAAAGAACCAGAGATTACCTGTTTCAGAACAACCATAGAATATAGAGAGTAGAATTATTGCTTCTTGTGGCAACAGGTTGAAGAGTATGATTGCTTGAATAGGGAGTATTTTATATCCCAAAACTGAGGAATCCTCCACTCCTCAATAATTTGGTTGAATTTTATTCCTCAATAAATTTTGTAATATTTTTATATGGAACTTTTTATTTTTATGCATAACGAGAATTAATTAAAACAAATTTTCTTCTGAAAATTGTGAATTTTTCTGAATGAAAATCTGAACACTAATTAAAATATATTCATACTCTAGTCCCCCAAAATTAAATAAAGATGTTTTTTTTCCCTTGTTAAAATATCAAAGTGATGTTCCTAAGAACAAAAAATCTATTTCGATCCCATTCCTAAAGAACTTGGTAAACCAAGCTAAACCATTCAAGCAAACAAGCCACTTGCAAAGACATATCCAGTACCATTTCACACAACTATCGTTTTCACCCTCATTTCATTTCTTATTACAAACCAAAGCAGCCCCTAAAGTTGGCCATAACTTTGAATTGAGCAAGTGCTTCTACTAGTGACACGAAATATGGCTGTCGGCTATGTCTGCCAGCAGTGCAGTAAACATGATCAAACCATGCTATTTACTTTAAACTATTACTATCTTTTAATGCAGGGTAAATTACAAGTATCCCTTGACCTCTGTTTAAATGATCAAACGAACCCGTGGTTTCGGTACGTTATAAATATTCTTAGAAGTTTGTTTAAATAACCAAACAAACCTGGAATTTGGGTAAATTTCAATTATCCCTTCAAGGTTTGTCCAAATGAACCTTGTGGTTTGAAGTAATTATGTGTTTTTTTGGTAATTAGGACAAACATCAAGGGTAATTGAAAGTTACCCTAACCATGGGGTTCATTTTGTAGTTTGGACTAAACTTGGGTAGGCATTTGTAATTCATTTTCTAATATATAATTTGGTATACAAGTGACCAATACTATAAATTTGAAAGTTTCTTCTATAAATTTTGTTGGGGAGGTGGGGAGGTGGGGGGGGTTTCCTCTATAAATTTTGAATGAGACTAAGGTATAACTGAGAATATGCTTTGATATGTTGAGACATTTCTGCTGTGCTTTGTGTTTCATGATTTCATAAACATCACATTAACCTACAGTGGCATTAATGTTAATGTTATCAAGCTACCTGGGCATATGTGTCAAACCAATATTGTTAAAAATTCTAAACCCCTTCACTCAAAAAATCTTCGCGTGTTCACAAATGATTGCCTTTGGGGCTATAACACCCTTTTCACTTTTGGCAACTCAATAGTTCTCATCTTTGATACTACTACTTCAATTTGTTTGGCTTTTCTAGTCTCTAAGCATCCGTTTATGGTATAACTGTGAGTAGGGTAAGGACCATGAACTTTTAGGAACACTATTTTTGAGGAGCTAAGTGTAAACTTGTAGGACAATATTATTGTGTACACAATATAAGAAACATATGTCCCATTGTGATGGAATTTGAAATGTGCTTTCTTTTGCCTAGTGGACAGAATCGTAAATAGGATGAATGGTTCGAATCAAAATGACAGTTCGATTGCATTGCTTTGCTCAAAAACATATCAACCTTGTTGCTTGCTTTTATTCCCCTAGTAGGCAGAGAATTGAGGATGAAGCTTGCAACAGTCTTGTATAATGCATAAATTTTTTGCTGCTTTTAGCTCGAGGTTAAATACGGGGCAGAGGCAGATATAAATTGCCATAAAATCATAAAGAGTTGCAAATTTTCTTGCTCTGTAGGTTTTTTTTTTTTATATATATGGTTTTCTTTTGTCATTGAACGCGGAAGTAGGTGATTAATAAACGAGGAGGATAAATCATAAATGAAATCAATATTAAGTAGCTGTATCACCATCGTATTCTTTTATTCTATGATGATAATGCATCTCTTTGCCTAATGTTATCAAGTTGTCTTTTTATCTGCATATTAAGAACACAAACTTGGAAGGTTGCTTCTTGTCATCATCAGGTGTAGCTAAATTGTGCTGAATTATCTCAATTTGTTTGAATCGTTATTGAACTTTAAGTCATAGTATTTGAGCTTGTTTATTCATCAACTGAGTCGAGCTTGAATGGGCTTTGATCAAGTCGAACACAAGTCTAGCTCAAGCTATTTTATATTTTACTCTCCTCATTCCAATCTTTTCCTACTTCTTATTGACCTCGACCTTTAGATCTTTATCAAATGTAAAAGTATGCTTGAGCTTGTTAGGTATTCATATTGAACACAGCTTTCCATTCCAGCAAACAATCTCAAATCATGAATTAAACTAACTGTATTTCTGGCAATGTCGAATGGATGCAGGTTCATTTGGACGGGGTCAGATGCAGAAGCCATTTGAAGAAGCAACATTTGCTCTAAAGGTCGGGGAGATAAGCGACATAGTGGACACTGACAGCGGAGTTCATCTCATCATCAGAACTGCCTAATTTTTGTCCGTCTGGATTGGTTTATGACACATTATGATATTCTCTATTTTAGTTGGGAGCAATTGAAGAATCTTGTCTCTCTCAATGTATGCTCACAATTGAATCACATAAAGTTGCCCTACTTATTTGGTTACTCTAAAAGTTTATCGTCCATTTCTCTTCGTCTCTCGATTTTGTATCTATGTCTACTCTATAATGCATAATCACTCTCCTGCAGGATAGCTAACAGCCACTTGATCTGTATGTACACGTTCTATGTTTTCTGGATGAAGGCATTCGAGCACTATATAGGATATTGCTTTCACTATTAGAAAGCAAACAGTGTATCTATCCTTTCTTGCCCGAATGTCAACAACCTGATTATGGGGTTACTTCCATGAACAATACCAAGTATACATATGTATACTAATCAAGAGAAAATTTGAAAAGTTAAAATAAAACGAGCCCAAAATTTCCTGGCTCAAAAACCAAGAGATGATGTAAATGAAAATCTTCAAAAACCTTGCTTGATAGAAGTAAAATGGAAACGTTTGTTTGATTGTAAAAACTGTGGTTTCAGAAAATCAAAATATCTTTAAAACCCATGTGAAAATCACCTGTATTTCCTGCACAACGCAATGGCTGTCTCATCACGGGTTTCCAATCCGCTCCAATTAGCCGTACGTCTCTCGGAAACATCATGCATGTTTGAAACGGCAGTTGAAACCATTCCTACACCCCCTAAAACCAACGAAATACATGCAGGGTTCGCAGGGGGTTGGGTTGTTTTGTTCTGATATGAGTCCATGTGTGTAATGACCATATTGCCCAAACTTAGGGAACTTCTGCTCCTCAGTTTCATGCTTCTTTCCATGTGGCCCATGGTGATTAAAATCCATTACAGGGGCATGGGAAGGGCGAGAAAAACAGAAATTACCTGGAGGAACGTAATTCTTTGGCAAGGCAGGAAGCACAGGATTTGGAGGAAGCATTGAAGGACGTGGTATAATGTAGGGATTTCCCCATCCATGATCGACTCCCATATTTGGTCGTCTTGAGGGATCCACCGGCCAGCTTGTCCGCTTCTTAAACTGATCTTCCACACGAGGCGGTCTTGGTGTGGAAGCCATCATATTCATAGGAGCCATCGTTGGCCTTGCTTCCGCCATATATGAGGTGGAAATGGTCATAGGAGCCACCTGCGGCCTAGCTTCCGCCGTATATGAGGTGGAAACGGTCATAGGAGCCACTTGTGGCCTAATCCTAAAAGTATCACCAGCCCCATATTCATGTATCAGTTTTTTTATCGCTTCCACGTCTGGCTTTGACGTGGAAGGTTTAGCAGGTACCACAGTCGTGATCGCATCAGGCACACTCATTATGGCAACAGAAGGGAATATTGGAGGTCTAATCTGCTGGTTTTCACCAAGTTGGTGGGGTTGTGATCGAGCAGGATTGCTGGTCGAGTTATGAAACTTAACAGCATCATCACATTCATTTGGTCTTCCTCCCACTTCCGACGAAGAAACCACAGTAGAATTTATCAGTTTCTTGACCATTTCCGGGTCGGAAATGATCTTAATTAACAATTCTACATCAATCCCTTTTAGATTACTTTCAGCTCTTACTTGTTCAGCTAACTCCTCGATTGGAGTAAGTGAGATAACGGGCGTCTGACTATCGTCGTACGTCTCACTTTCCACATCAGGTTTTGTAAAGGGGCTGCATTCAACAGATTTGATCAGTTGAATTCAGTCAAGTTGATAAAAGAAAAGGCATAAATATGCATTATTAAGGTGAATTTAATTACTTAGGAGGTATGTCAGTTGGACGAGGATACACAGCTTCTTTAACAGTTGTTTCCCTCGACTTTTGTTTCTTCGCCTCCTGGCTTTCTTCACCGCGATCAACGTGCCAATAAGGCTCCGGATCAAACTGTTTTTTTTTTCCAGAAAAATAGGTGAGATTCGACTATATATAAACTAAAACTGCAGATTTCATGCAGCTAAAACAACTTACAGTGGGAGGGCATTTCCATCTGATTTGAGGCAAACGCGGAATCTTTTCTCCCGATAGAGTACTCGAATTATATGCGACGTACCAAGAGAGGCGATTCCTTAACTGTGCAGCAGATCTAGAACTTGACAACTTTGACACACCAACTCTTGAATGACTATCATCGGCTCCATTTCTAACCTGCTTCGTTAAAAAAGACGACACTTTGCAGTTATTTCCAAAAAAAGAAGGTTATTAAAATTTTCAATTGTCGCGAAATACCTACCTACAGACTACACGTGAGTTTTTTATACATCCACAGATAACCGAAACATGTTTTTTAATGATAAAAATCTTGATTTGAAGTAAGCCTAGTCTGAGAAGCTAACTCCATGTACGAGCGATAAATGATTAAGATTGGCTATGCAGAAATTTGTTTAATTGACATTTCCCTCACAAATATATACACAAACACAATACGAGCTATATGATCAAATCATATTCATGCATAATGAATGCAAGAATCCCCTCTCCTAAAACTGAATAGTACCATATAAAAACCACTCACATGTATAAGAAAGGAAATTTTCACGACATAAATATATAGTTTCTACAATTAGATCGTCCATGGTATCCAAGTAAGGAAACATACTGAAATATTAGGACTAATCCAGACTCAATGCATTCAATTCTTTTGCTTTATTACCAATATAATCATCATTATCGTCTGTAATCTAGTATGTTCAAGAACATATATTGTTCATTATCTTTTTCTCCTCTAGCCTTTTCCATCTGATGACGGCACCCTTGCAAGTTGCCACCCAAACCATGCACGTAGTTTGTAGACACCAAAGCTTTCCTTAAATCAAATAATTTTGATTCGGTTCGTATTAGAATATTAAGATTCATAATCAAAATATTAGAATTCGAATACAAATTTATATTTGGATCCGGAAAGTATTCATATTCAAATATGAACATCACTATATTCGATATGGAATTCGTTAATATTAGTATATATATTAATTTTTTAATTTATAAATAAATAATGCTAGAAATAAAAAATTTAAATACTTGAATAATTCGAATACTATTTTCGAATCGAATATGGAATTCAAAATTCTCATTTTAGACGAATACAAATATTTGAATAGTTTGTGAAATCGAATATTAATTATAATATTCGTCTAGCTCAATTCAAATTTGTTTATCTCCCTACCCAGTACTAGCTAGTAAGCCTCTAAAAGCTAACACAATAACGGAGGCCCAGTTTAGGCACATCCATTTCTCTGGTACAAAAAACTCTAGCCTCTAGGGTTTGATTCCATGCAATTAATACATATATTGTTTGTATTTGCATATATATATATGTGTGTGTGTGTGTGTTTGTGTAAAGTAATGCAATTGTTTTATTATCATGTATCTATTTGCATGCTATATATCTTAAGTGGAGTAACATTTTTATTTATTTATGATATTAATTAATATTTAACTCAAACATTTCACTGATGTTATCAATTTAATTATGATTGTATATTTGTATATATAGTATCATGTATTTACCCATTGCATGTTAATGTTTTATCAATTGCATGACTAGTTAATAATCTTTCTTTTATTTTTATTGTTTAAAAAAAATAAAAATATATATCTGCTTTTATTATCTTTAGAACAAATTGTTGACGTTAGTTTATCGTTACTGAACAACAAATTAGAAACAAGAATGATTTTAAGAACAACTTATAGAAAGTTATAACTCGAATTTATACTTCCTGTTCAACAACAAATGCTGGTTGATTCTTTTGATAGTTCTAGAGTGTCTTTATGATCAATAAATTAGTGGTCATATTTATTGTGGATGCACGATTGCCATGACTTTTTTTTTTTTTTTTTGGTTATTAAAACTATGTATATATATAGTATATAATTTTAAATTATTTAACATAATAAATATTGAGAAAAAAATATCACATTTTGATAAAACAAATTAAATTTTGTCTAACATATCTTCTTGTGTGAAATTAATTTGATTTGTTCGAATGATATTTATTTACTTATTTTTTAATAATATAGAGTTTAACGATATAGGTAATTAATTAGTGTTAAATAATCATCTAAAGGTATTGATCTTATGCATTATTTTAAAAATATATCGCTTATACTTTATACATAATAAGATCCGATTAAGTTTCGAAGAAATCTTTAATAAAACTAGTGATTAAACCTTTTTTTTTTTGGGAACACAACTAGTGGTTAAACTTTTAGAATTTCATAGTTTCTGTATACATAATGGACTTATTTCAGTTTATTAACTATCATTAACATTAATTTGTTATATTAAAAGTTAATGATAGCAATAAACTAATATGCCATGATTCACAATATACAAAGAATGTAAAAGAGAACTTTTGTAATGTAAATGCATTAAGGTGTTTTTTTTTTAAGGTTATTCAATTAAGTTAATATAATGTGGTGACGTAATACTATACAGATTAACCATAATTTTATACTTTTCTTATACTCCTGCATTTAACTTTTTACATTTATTGTTAAATAATTGGGCCCGTAGATAAAATTTCTTTTCTTGCTCCAAATTTCTAGAAAAAAAAAAAAAAAAGTTAGGAGCTATTTCCTTGTTTTTTTGGGTGGTCAGCTTTTATGGCAGAAAGCATGGGTAAAATTAATAGAGTCAGTTATACCTGATGAAGGCTGGCCACGGCAAACCCAGAAACGCCACCCGATTTCTTTGAATCTTTCATCTGCCAAATACGCAACTAATTAAAACACCACTCCCGTTTTAGAATTGACAAAAAAAAAATCACTACAAACTCTGCCGGCACAGGTTATTCACCCAATTACAAAAGAGCCGGAAACCTAAAAATCCTACAGAGATACTGTTTGTGTGAGTTTTTGGTGAAAATATTTTTTTTTCTCGATTACAGTATCTCGATGATATAAGAGAGATGTACAGTCTGTATAATTATTAATTATAGTAATATTTATGACGGTGTTATAGATATATATCTCCGATAGTTGTTGAATTTTTTAAAATAAATCATATTTTAGGAGAAAAGTTCTTTTTTTTTTTTAATGAGAAGGTAGTATAATTTATCTTAGCATGGCATAAATTTAAATTTAGAAAAAATTTATCAAGTACGACATCTCTATGTGCACGTAAATATAAATATAGTATATAATATTCTTGAATTTTTTTTTGAAGCGTCTGTGTATGTTCAATTTGTATACTTGTTATTATTATAAGGGTATTATAAAGCGACAAAATTTTACAGGCATCACTATTACTATTGTTGTTTGTAAAGTGTCGATACTTATTAAATAATAGTAAAATAAAATATTGATCGCAATTATAGAGTATGATATCTTTATGTCCATATAAATACTTTTGATATATATTGAGTACGGTATCTTTACGTAATCTGAGTATGATATCTTTACACGCACGCAATGACGGATCCATGTATCTCACTATGTTAATAGTCTTGATAATAAGACAATCATGTAAATATTTCCATCTACAAAAATCAATAAATTTTAATTGTAATAAATTTGAGTTGTTACGCATTGAAAATTTTCTAAATATATTTTATGACAAAGTATAGTGTGAACAAGTTTCACGGTGAAACTGGTTAAAAAGTGTGATTTATATTACTAAAGAATGTGACTTTTTACTGTAAAAGGTGTGACATTTTACTATAAAGAGTATTACTCATAAAAGTAAAGAGTGTGACTTATTATAGCAAAGTGTGTCGTAGTGATAACTGAAGAGTGTGACTTATATTACTAAAGGGTGTAACTTATATTACTAAAGAGTATGTCTGTAAAAAAAAAAAAAAAAAATTCACGGTGAACAAATTTCACAGCATACCAACTCATATTTTATATGTTTATTTATTTTGTGCCCACCATGATTTTTTTTTTTTAATCCGGCACTGTGTGCACGTAAATTACATACATTTTATCCAGCAAATATATGTGTATACAAAATGGTATAAGATCGTGCGGTTTCCAGCTCCTTTTTAGTAATTTCTCTATCTTCAGATCAACGCTCAAACCCCAATTTTTCTAACATTTACATTAATAATAAAATTGAAAAGTGTTTTATATAGTCCATCGGCACTCATCCATTTAACAAAAACCCAATTGAAGTCATAAACTAAAGAAACCTTATACTTTTCTTTTTCGTACATTTCTTTACATTTTAATTTATAAAACATCCGGCTGTATGAAATTACGGAGGCCAAAATAATCATTTATAGGTAGTAATTTTTTAATTTAAACTTTTAACTATATCACAACATAAAAAAAAATAACACTTCCATTAATCATGAGGTCTATACATAAACTTATCACTATTATGTGCACAAATTAAACCATTTTTTATGCACAATAATGATAATTCTTATATATAAAAGTGATACTAAAAAATCGAGTCGACAGTTAATTTGAGTTTTTGTCTAAAAAAAATATTACTCTTGTTAATCTAGAGTTTAGATTTGTCCCTGTGGTTTTTTGATGTCAATAGATACGATTCCAATTTCCTATCATTCCATGCATTTCAGATATATATACACATTATCAAATTCAAGCCAAAATTCCCAAAAATTAAACCGCTCAGTTAACCAAAAACGAAACGGAATCAATGCACAAAAACTCAAATCAAAAGACGAATTCACAAAATTGGATGTGAAATTAAACAAAATTGAAGAGAAAATGAAATTAAAATGCAGGTGTACCTGAACCTGATGCAGGTTGGCCAGTGCAGGGAGGCGAGAACCAGAAGCGCCGGTCGATATCCTAAATTCCTTCATCTTTTATCG
This sequence comes from Stenogyne calaminthoides, assembly GCA_037126765.1. Taxonomy (NCBI): domain Eukaryota; kingdom Viridiplantae; phylum Streptophyta; class Magnoliopsida; order Lamiales; family Lamiaceae; genus Stenogyne; species Stenogyne calaminthoides. The sequence goes on from JBBCBC010000002.1 coordinate 41,149,835, forward strand.
AATCAATAGAAAAAACCTAACGCCGCTAACAATTTTCCGTTACCAAAATTGAATTGAAAGAAAGAAAAGAAAAGAAAAGGCAGCGAATGGCGCTTTGGAAATTCCGCAGCAACAAAGAGGCGGAATTAATTAAACCCTAGAATTGGCGCTCACTAAATTTGCAGAAATTGTGGAGCGAGTGAGTGTGTGTGTGAAAATCAAAATATTTGTGCGAGAGGGAGTACTGAATGCGACCGCATAAGGAATCTTCTTCCGGAAAAAACACTTGTTTCCTGACTCACCGCTTACATAACATAACTAACACATCATTTTCTATTTTATTTTTTTGTGTTTCATTATTCAGGTTAGATCGATAGTAATCCCTCTCTGTTTTTTTTTATTGCTCAGAATGATACACATTATAATGAGATTTTTTTTTAAGTCATTAATTTAATTGAACATCTGTTAAAATGATTTGCCTCAAAATTAATTGAATATTTGTCAAAACGATCCGTATCAAATTTAATTGAACATTTTTATAAATGGTACTCTCTTCGTCCTGCAATAACACACACAATTTTCTTTTTAGTTTGTCCCGCAATAACGTGCACATTTCCTAAAATGACAAAACACTCAAAATTTACATACTCACAATATCATTATTATTAATTTAAATAATACCAATAAAACAATTTTTCTTAATTTCCGTGCCCGAGAAAATATGCACATTATCCCGAGACGGAGGTAGTAATAAAATATTTTTTCTTTTATCTATACACCCTCAAATACATCAATGTTATACTCAATATCATTACTTTTACAACACTAAAGTCAATTTTATCTCATTTAATTTACACAAATGTCATTATTTTTATCATTTAACCCCACCAAAAAGCAACTTTATCAATTTTAATAATAATAAACAACTATTTTTTAAAATACGCTTGCGTAGTAAATATTCAATCGAGTTAGAGACTGAGGGAGTAATATTAAAAGGAGTAAAATTGATTTTTATTGGGGTGATTTGATCATTTCTAGAGAATGAGACAAAAATTAAATATGTTTATGTGTAAATGTTAATGGCATAAGATGTAATTTAAAAATATTTGTAAGGAGCTTGTTCGAGAGGGTAAATATTTTTAAAAAATCATTTATGAAAAAAATTAAATAAAAATATTTATTTATGAATTTTGAGCAATAAAAAACTAAGACGGAGTGAGTATTTTTTTTTCTTAGTTAAATGTATAAAATGTCCCTATTTGACGCATTTAGTTGAACAATTAGTTTTTGTCATATCTTTTTGTAAGGATAGAGAAGGAAGAAGGGTGAA